>OY998252.1:42405000-43605000 GCA_963922045.1 Persicaria maculosa | reverse complement strand
GTGATTCATCATGCATTTGTATTAAAATTTGTGTTTCAGTATCAAATATCAAGGCAATCTAAGTTGCTGTATGAAAAATTGCAAAAGAGGCTAGTATTAAACATGAGTCGGCGTGACTGACAGCAAAGTACATATTCGGTTGCATTCTTATTAGAACTGCAATATTAGAGAGTGAATCTTTTGTATTTCAGCTAGTTCACTAAAATATTTACTCTTTGAAGCATTAGTTACGGAGATTTTTCTATTGTTTCATGCATATCTATTTGATTTGAGACTATATATGTGAGACATAAATTATTCAATAGCATAATTACTATAACAAGCCTTTACAATTCCTCCATTGCCTCTATCAACATGTTACCGGTTGGTATATGACTTTCTTTTTGTCTACTTAACTTAGGATAACCACTCTACATTGACTCGTCCTGCTACTAGCCCGCCTAATAAAGCAACTCTTGAGAATTTCTATCTTTGTTTTCTTTTACCCACTGATTTAATGTTGACCCTAAATAATGCAATTCTTAAGCTGCATACCCACTGATGTTTTACAGTTTTTAATGTTGACCCTAAATAATGCAATTCATCTTTTGTGTGTATCACAAAAATGAATTAAGGAGGTTGCATTGAGTTGTTATGCTTGGAAATTCAGTTTTGTTGTATATTTGTTGTATAATACTTGCAAAAGCCTATTAGCTCAAAAGGCAGAGCAATGTGTGAATACACATGGATGAGGGTTCAAATCCCTCATAGGCTAGATTTTAGTAAGTAACAAGAAGAAACGTTAATTCTTGATTCTAGTTATGAGACCTATGGAGCCTCGGTATGCCCATTGCGTGGAGCTCGTCTGAACGGATCCCGCTTTGGGTGTTTGTTCCTAACCTTGAGCCAATCTATTACAACAATGGTACTCCGTCGTCTGTCATACACAAGGTTGCTAGTGGAAGTGATTGCAGAGGAAGCGCTTATTACGAAGATTGAAATTGAAGATGTTAATGGGAGAGCTTATGAGCAGAAGATTAACTTTGAATGGAGGGCTCCGATCTATAGCAGATGTAAAATCTTTGGGCATTGTCTAGAGATGTCGGTTGCAGCAGCTAACAGAGGGTACAGGAGCTAAACAAATCTTGTTTTCCAAGGGGATAACTACAAGTACAACGGAGGAAACGGTTAGTTCTGATGTAAAGCGCAATGAAACAACTCCAGCTAGTAGTGTGTTTGCTACTGATGCTTCTAAACTTGAGGTAGCAGCACCAGACACACGGGCTATTATGAGCTATCAAGCAATGAAGCAAGTAGCAGTAAAACTAGAACAAAGAGAGTGTTGTGAAGGAAAATCGAAACGGAGATAGAAGGCAAATCAGATGCTACTGCTGAGCCAAAAAACAAGCTTTATCCGTTGATTGTGAGGGAGAATGGACAGTAACTTAGGCTTGTATCATAAGCCTGTTTTGTTATGCGTTTTTTTACACAAATTATCATGCGTTTTGGGTACAAAACATATGGGCAGTAATAGCATGTCACTCATTTGATGATTTGTACTCGGATGTGTTTTGTACTTAGTAATAGCATATGGATTGAAGTAAAACAAATAGCCTATGCGGGATTTGAACCTGCATCCTTGTGCGTGAGCACAATGCTCTACCATTTGAGCTAATAGGCTTAGAAACGCTTTAATAAATTGCTTCAAGAAATCGATTTCAATTTCTAAACCAGCAATACTTCATGTGCATGCTAATATTCAATTCCAACAATTCAACAAGCTAGTACATCAGCTTTATTGCTTGGTTGGCATAAAACAGTAAAAATACATGTAAACCTTACATGATAAGATTAATCTCATCCAAAAGTATAAGTATAAAATTCAAGATACTACTCTTCCAATTATATACTGTATATGTTTCACATATTTAATAAACACGAAGCCATTTCATTTTAAATTCAGGAAAGCAAATGAACACAAAACTAATTCAATCAGGAACATGTAAATAACATCATACTTGTCAAAGATGGCATTTTCCAAGGCTGCAACTATTGACCCAATATGTTAGCAACCGAACCATCTCAATCATTCTCAAATCTCAATTTCTTAAATTGGCATGTACGAAATTATCTTTAGACTCTGGTGGCTAGTAGAATTCCTCAAATAACCCAAGCCCTTGTAAATAGTCCCTACATTACATTATCATCTGATAGCTTTGTCACTCAAATAAACATCCAATCTGCTAGTGCTTACCAACCTGATCTCCCCTTCCCTTCCAATCTCTTCCCTCTCTTCCCACTACCCCGCCCGAAATTCTCACCATTTCAGATTCTAATCACACAGGAGTGATTCCAGCCGAAGTCGGTGACTGCACCTAACTAACCCTTCTTGACATGAGCTCGAACAATCTGATTGGTGAAATACCTCTTAACACTGGGAAGCTTAAGAGTCTGCAAGATTTGATCTTGAACGGGTGCAATCGATATTGAATTTCAAGAATTCAAATCATCACCCCTAATCTCTAAATCCTCAAACCCTAGATTAAGTTGAGCAATACTCACCTCCACCTTTGGCACCAACTGAGCTCCACCGGCGTCAATCTGGTCGGCATCGTGTATCGGACCCCTCGCCTCGCTCTCTCGATCTCTCCCTCTTCGCTCGTCCCTCGTCGCTCTTCGCCCTTCGTCTTCTCTCTCTCTCTCTCTCTCGCGACCTGCAGTTCTATTAAATTCATTAAATTTTTTTCAAGGAAAATGTTAACAGAATGGAGAGAGGGGCACGGCGCGAAAAAATTAGAAACCTCAGGGGCATTTCGCGAATTATGCAAAACTTTTGTACACCCGGTGAATTTGACCTTACCTTAGGGGCACCAGGCGAAAATTCCGAAAAAAAAATGGTTCCAATTTGAGCTTAATTGGGTCAGCTAGATATTTCTTTAGTTTATTATATAGATCAATTATTTGTAAGTTGGAGGATTTTATTTTAATATTTTTTGTAAAAGTTGGATGATTTTTTTAAAAGGAAAAATTCAATGAGTTTGATTAGCATGCACAATACACATGAGTTCAATTGGAACATAGAATTAAAATCAAATCAAATAGTGCACTTAAGGTTGTCAAACCTTACTAACTACTTAAGCTTAATTAGTTGATAAAAATAACATGTAATGATCAATAGGTTACGAGTTCGAATTCTCCACTGTAATGCCTATAAACCAAAAAAGGGTGTTGAACGCGAAGCATGGTTCCGTTCGAGGGTTAAACTGTCAAAGAATGCTTGTTAAATCGTCAACCCGGCATGCCCGCATGTCATACATAATATATATAATCTTCACAAGCAGAGGCAAACAATTAGTTTCGATTTGTATGTGTTGCATTGCATCCTCTCATGTTGGCAAACCATGAAAGCTCACACGTGAGGAAAATTAACTTGAGAGGGAACATATGATAATCTTTGAAATTGTATTAAGTCAAACGTCATTTAAAATATAGTTTTAAATTCGAGAAAGATTCTATATGCGCGCGTAATTATGCCAGATTGTTTCAACTTTGATTTTTTCAGTTTAGGTTATATATTTTCAAAAATTTTAGATTGAAAGATGCCTTTTAATTAAAACATTATAATTTCAAATCACTCCATAGATTGGTTAGCTTTAGATATGATCAACGTCGAGTTCACATAAAAAGACCAATAGGCTAGGATAGGAAATAAGTTGACAACTACCCTTTCATACCCTTTTAAAATTAATAATCGAATGCCATTTTTGGTTAAAACAAATGTTGTTTTTCCATTTTGAGAAAACCTCCATTGAAGACAAAGATTAGAGGAACAAATGGAGATCTGAGCTTGATTATAGAGAACAGTGTGTATTCAGAATGTTGGTTACAACGAGTTCTGTATTTATAGAACTATGATTCTCGATCATAATTACAAATAATGTCCTCCCATATTATCCTAAGTTACATAAACTACCCTTGGTTACATATACTCCAATACCACCCCCCTCGGCTCGTTCGAATAAACCTCGAATAGCTCGAATTCTATGGAATTTCTAAAATTTCCTTTAAGTTAACATGTTATAACAAAGTAGAACTACTTAAACCTCGAAAAAAGCTCGGCTCGAACTCATTCGTTTCCTAAACAAGCCGAGCTTGAACAAAATAAAAAGCTCGTTTAAAAATTAGGCTCGGCTCGGCTCGAGCTCATTTAACAAACGAACAAGCTTGAACATGCCAAGCTCGGCTCGTTCGGCTCGAATAACACCCCTACCCCCCCCCCCCCCCCCCCAAAAAAAAAAAGAGTTAGATCCGGTGTATCAAACACCAATCCCAACTTGGTAGACAGGAATCTGTGTTGTTGCTCACCCAAGGGTTTTGTCATGATATCCGCTAACTGCATAGAAGTAGGAAGATGATGTGTGTGAAGAAAACATTGTTGTTGTTTCTCCCTTACAAAATGACAATCTATCTGAAGATGTTTGGTTCTTTCGTGAAAGACAGGGTTAGCAGCCAAATGGATAGCAGCACGGTTGTCACAATGCAAAGGAATATGTAATGGAATGCTGATATGAAGATCCAAAAATAAACCTTCCAGCCAAACAAGCTCACTGCTAGTGTAGGATAAGGATCTTTATTTGGACTATGCAGAGGGCTTAGAAGTTGCTTGTTTCTTTGTCTTCCAGGAGATAAGAGATTCTCCTAAAAGAACACAATAGCCAGAAAGAGAACGATCTGTAAAGACACGGGATCCTCAGTCTGCATCGTACATGCTGAAAGATGAAGAGCAGATCTAGTTGAGTAAAATAATCCAGCACTGATAGTACCTCGAAGATATCTAAGAACATGTACAACTGCTTGATAGTGAGGCACCCGAGGATTTCTTACAAACTGTGAAAGGTGCTGAACTGAGTAAGAAATATCATGCTTGGTTAAATTTAAAAAGAGTAACTGGCCAACCAGTCTCCTGTAACCCTCTCTGTCTAGGTGGTGAAGGAGCAGGATGAATGACAACAGATGTTGAAGACTTGAAATGAAATATATTCTCTAGAAATACCACATCCCTGTTATAACACACTTATTTGAAGATAAATCATACATTTTATATGCTTTTTGACCAAATGGATACCCAAGCATTATGCACTTCCTAGCTTTAGAGGCAAACTTATCTTGTTTACAGTTAGGAGAAAGTGCATAACAAAGACATCCAATAGTCCTAAGCTCAGAATATGCAGGAGCCTTCTTAAACAAAACTTCATATGGAGTCTTCCATTGCAAAACAGAAGATGGAAGTTTGTTGAAGATGTAAGTAGCTGTTGTTGAACAAAAATGCGCAATAATCGTACAACACATTTTATTTGATTTTTAATATTTGAGTTCGACCCCTTTTGGTTATCCTCTTGATTTGAAGTCATATTGATACCAAAGATCTGAGTAGTTTTAGTGATTTGGGATGCACCCGTATTTTAGCGGGTTGCCTACGTATCTCTTGGAAGAGAATCAAACCTTGCGTAGTTCAGAGTGTTTGAGTTTGTGTATTTTATCACCTTTAAGATTTTCATGCATCATTGGATCGTATAGGACCCACCTTTTCGGAAGGGTAGCCCTAACATAAATCACACTATCATATACATGAGATTTTCTCGTGTATCAACCGAATAAATTGAGCACACCTTCTCGGAAGGGTTTCCCAACTCAACGGCTATCACTTACACGGAAAATCATATGTATTTAATTTAAATTTCATTTTAACCTCATTTTCATTTTTAAAGTGAATTTAGAGGTTAACGACTGTACCAGACATATTTTTAAGATTTAATATCGGGTTACCTACGTAGCCGTTTTTACGGCGTCAAGTCTTTACGTTGTTGTGTATGGAAAACCAATTTGATTTTTTTTGGATCGGCGATTGTACCCGACGAGTTTAAGCTTTATGTCGAGCTATATACGTACCTGTTTGGATGTGATCAAATCACCCGTAGTTCTTTTTAGTGAAAAATGATTTAATTTGGAAAGGTGATTGAATTCGGTATATATTAAATTTGATACCGAATTTCTTACGTAGCTCATAAAAGAATATCTGCTGTCATTTTAATGCTATAACATATATTCTTTTTGAACCCGGATTTTCTTTCTTCATCTCTCTTCACCATGACTGCAGCTCAAGCACACCCAATAATATGAAATATCTGATTTTCAGCCACTCTTTCCATCTTGTAAATATGTTTAATCCCCGGGGTACAAACAAAATTCACTATACCAAATTCACCCTGTATTATTGTTTCACCTTCTCCGATCTGCCTTATACCATAGCTACATTTACCCTAAAACATTCCTTTACTGACTTTGCTCGAGAGAGCCGCTCTCTCGAGCAGGACTATGTTGTTTATTATCATACTTGCATTTATAACTCCCCAACTGACCATGCTCGAGGGAGTAGTTCTCTCGAGCCCTTGAAGTCATCATACACATTGCAGGACTATATTATCGGACAAGCTATGGTGCTCAAAAAATGCTTGACAGATGCTGCACATCAAGCTCCTCGCTCAAGCTTGCCTGCATCCTAGAATTTGATGTATGCATATACTTGCTTCTGCTCTATTGAAATCCTCCATGCCTGCTGTTTTCTTAATAATGCAAAACATTGGCTCTTTGAGTTTCTAAAGTACTTTGAACTCTTACGATGTAATTTTAAGGACTGTATTAAGAATTTACAGAATTTTGATTACCTTGTGTTCTTCAGGCTCATATCAAAACAAAATTGTAGGTGTCTTTTACCAATGCACTCCTACGAAATCGATTTCCCCCCTTGTAATCAATGCCATCTCCAGTTTCACTATTTTATAATAAAATCTCTTGCATTTAAATTATTTTTAACTGATACTGCCTTGGCTTGAGGAATTTCTTCTCTTGAGCTCTTGGAATCTTGTCTCCTTTTGCAGGAAAGATATAAGAAACACAAAAAGCATGACCCCAATCTCAACATATGCAGCAGCACTATAATGCAAACAAGCCACACTCTTTCAAGTTTCAAGCGAGACAATACAAAGATTCACATGAATCCATGTATCATGCTAAACCGTCATTTTAATCAGACTTCAAGTTTTATCTGCTACAACTGCTATAATAATAATAATTTTAACTACTTCTCTTGGTATATCATCATCATTTGCACAAAAAATTCAAAATTCCTAAAAAGTTCACAATATTTTGGATCCCATCAGATCATCTCAAGGTGTACTTGTAAACATCATCTGACCATACAAGCACTCGGCTTCAATCCCGGAACAAACAGTCTAAAAGCCCCTCCCAAACTAACCTTCTGCTGGAGCCTCTCAAAGCAAACAAACAAAGAAATAAACTTCACAAAAATCAACCAAAATGCAACAAGCCAAAAGCACACCCATCTCAGTATAACCAACTCGTATTTG
Organism: Persicaria maculosa; assembly: GCA_963922045.1. Classification (NCBI taxonomy): domain Eukaryota; kingdom Viridiplantae; phylum Streptophyta; class Magnoliopsida; order Caryophyllales; family Polygonaceae; genus Persicaria; species Persicaria maculosa. Next base: position 43,597,594 of record OY998252.1, on the reverse strand, counting down.
GCATCTTCAGTGCTATTTACGAGCTTATACCTAACATTACAAAATCTTATCGATGAAATTTAGCTTCTGGAACGTTCGGGGCCTTAGCAGGAAATATGTTTGGACCCATATCGAATCAACTTGCAGATCAAAGCATATCAAAATATTAGCCCTTGTGGAAACTAAACTTCAGAACCCCCTACCCGATAACTGTTGGAAAAAACCAGGTTTTGATAACATCCACTTTTGTCCTTCTGTAGGTTTCTCTGGTGGTCTTTGCCTTCTTTGGAAAGCATCACAATCCAACAACGAAACTTTTGAAATTATAAACTCGGACAATAGAACTATACAAGCAAAATACATCAACTACACCTTTCCGCTCACCATTACGATCTTCTTTATTTATGCCCCTCCCCACGAACGAGATAAGGATAGTTTCTGGGCATCCCTATCCCAAACGGCCATGAGTATCAGGGAACCAATTATCCTTATCGGGGATTTCAACGAAATCCTAGTACCATCTGACAAAAAGGGTGGTAAACCCACATGTACGCACCGATTCCATAGACTCTCTGAATTCATCGCCACACACAATCTTGTAGATACCCTGATAATTGGAAACAAACACACATGGAGAAAGCGTTCTTATGGAGCTGATAACATTCTAGAAAAGCTTGACAAAACCTTGATAAGCCATAACCTTCTACAACAATTCCTCAATCTATATACAAAAAATCACGTTTCTTTAGATCTGAAAATACCCAAATCACTTTTGACCTAATGGATAAACAAAAGCAAAAGTTGCAACCATTCAAATTTATAATGGCTTGGACTACCAAACCGGATTTCAAAACCCTAGTGAAAAATGCATGGCGGGTCGATGTACCAGGATCACATCTGTATAAACTTAAAAAGAAACTTGGGGAAGTGAAAAGAAAAAGTAAAATCTGGAGTAAATTCACATATGGCAACATATTTCATCAATTGTCAACTGTAGAAAAGGAGCTACAGGATCTACAAATACAACTCTGTAACGCTTATGATCATAAGACTGAAGAAAGAATTAAAAGGGTAACTTCTAGGCACGCATCGCTACTAAATTATCAGAACACATGCTGGGGACAAAGAGCAAAAAGAAACCACATAAAGTCTATAGATGCAAACACGAAGTACTTCCATAGAATAGCAACATGAAGAAGGAATAGAAACATCATAAAATCTCTTAAAGCTTTAGCTAGTATAACGGCTACAACTGTCGCAGAAATCAGGGAAGCAATCAAATATGATTTCACAAAACGATACCAAAACACCCACAGACAAACAACTCCGAGTAACCTACTGAGAAACATCACAAAAGAAGTCATAGATGAGGATAACGAGTGGCTTACCAAGCAAATATCGAACAGTGAAATTAAGAATGCGACCTTTAGTTTAGCAAATGACAAATCTCCTGGGCCTGACGGGTTGCCTGCGGGTTTCATTAAAAAATAATGGCATATTGTGGGCCCTTCTGTCATTAAGGATGTCAAGGGTATTTTCCTTGGCGGCAGAATTCTAAAACAGATAAACCATACCTTCATAGCACTTATTCCAAAACGAGATAACCCAACTATATATGACATCACACTATAGACCAAATAGTTTATGCTCAATGATATACAATATAATCTCCAAAGTAATGGCGACAAGACTAAAGAAAATTTTACCAAAGATTATCAACCCACTACAGAGTGCCTTTATAGCTGGTAGGTCAATACAAGATAATATACTAATAGCAAATGAAATCTTCCACTCATTCTCAAAGAAAAAAGGATATTCCGGTTGGATGGCAGTGAAACTCGATATAGAAAAAGCGTTTGATCTCGTTGATTGGAACTTCCTACTCTCTGTAATGGATAGCTTTGGCTTCTCCCCATAATTCACCGGATGGATAAAAGAATGCATAATCACAGTTACCTACTCAGTCTTAGTAAACAATGAGCCTACGAAACTCTTTACTCCCGAACGAGGACTTAGACAAGGAGACCCTCTATCACCATACCTCTTCCTCATCTTATCAGAAGTCCTAGCTCGTGGACTATACCAGGAATCAGCGGCTCCTCGGAGTCACTTACGTATTTCAACCACACGTAATAGAAGCACAATTCCATTTCTGGCCTTTGCATATGACATTGTCATTTTTGCATCAGCAACACAGAACGCCTGTGACCAAATCAATAAGGTACTCCGAGAGTTCTCATCACTATCAGGGCAAAAAGTAAATAGGAATAAATCACAATTCCAAACAACCCCAAACATGACACCAAGTCAAAGAAATGCGATTCAGAACGAATTAGAGATTAACTATACAAGCAATCTGGGACCTTACCTTGATTTTCCTATCATTTGTGGACGAGCCACTAAAAACACATTTTCTAACCTCTTAAACACAATAAAAATACAACTAAACAAATGGAAAGCTAATTGTATGTCGCAGGCAGGAAGGTGTACACTAATTAAAACAACTCTGTCAACCAAGCCTTTACACCTTATGCAATGTTTCCTCATGCCGAAAACAATACACACTGAACTAGACAAGATTAATAGAAACTTTCTTTGGAACAAGGGACCTAGACACAAGCCACTTATTAGCTGGTTTGAAGTCTGTAAGGAAAAGTCTCACGGGGGTCTTAGGCTCCAAAATTCCAAAGATATGAACAAAGCATTACAACTAAAACTATTATGGAAAATCTTAGTTGAACCAAGTAACCCGTGGGTATCCTTAATCACAGAAAAATACCTAAAAAACAAACACATATTACAGTGCCATAAAAAGGGACATTCCTCTTGGCAATGGACCCAACTAACTAAATTACTTCCTCTCTTCAAATGTGGCATTCGTTGGTCCATTGGGAATGGTGAAAATATCAACTTCTGGCATGACCATTGGATTGGCAAATCGCCTCTTATCACAATGATACCGGATCATACGCAAATAGACACTAGCATAACCACACATCAATATATAACGCATGAGAAAAACTGGAACATCGAAAAGTTACGTACATCCCTCCAGAATATTTTGCCTAACGACATAATAGAAATGATAATAACATCCCCAATACCAAATAATATACACATTGACAGATTATACTGGAAATGGAGCAAGGATGGATGGTTCATTACTTTCTCCGCACTACAGATGATCAACAACCAAAAAAGTCACCAGAAATCTGACATAAGATGGATCTGGAAACTCGATGTACCCTCAAAAGTCAAAACCTTATTATGGAAAATATGGAAAAATGGTCTACCCACATCAGTGAGACTTGCATCACGAGGGATTGGAATCCCTACCACGTGTCCACACTGCGCCTCAAATTAAGAAGACTTACCACATCTACTATGGGAATGCCCTATCACCCAAACAATGATAGGAAATCTTGACACCGTCCTGATAACAATCATAAACAACTGCTTTACAAACGGTACTGGCCTAAACAACATCATTTGTGACATAAAAGAGAAAATAGGAACCAAACGCTTTACTAAACTAGCATTTGGATGGTGGAGTATTTGGTACTCACGTAACAAGACTCTATTTGATAATGCAAAACCAGATATACAAAAAATCACTGCATTCTATAAAGATCAAACCCTTTTATGGTGTAACACCCCTTCTTAGAACATTGAAGAGATGTTACAGCGCCAGCAATTACTCGGACTTTAATTTCCTTGTAACCGCCTTAGGCTTATAGGGACATGCAACCATGCTCCCATAAACAAGATGATATAAAGTAAATTATAATAGATATGAAATTAGCGGAAGACTTAAATAAAAATCAATCATCTAAAATAAAGTAACTCAAAGTAACGGGTCCAATCTTAATATTTAAGTAGTTTAAATAATAGCAGCGTAAATATCGTTAAAAGAGTTACAGTGGAAATAATAAACTTTAATACAATAAATTTTAGGAATTTATACCTTAAAACAAAACTTGAACAAAAATATTGGACTTCTTTATTCTTCGGCGCCTCAAGACCGTTTACCTAAACCTGCGGATTAGTGGCTGAGGTATAGTATGCAAACCAGGGACCCCAGCCGTCCAAGGGAAGAAAAATAGGACGGTTAGTCTTTTTACGACTAGCAAATGGCAGAAAGTAAAATGTCCAAGACTCCGTCTACCACCCATTGACCATAAAAGGGTATTGGTGCTTGTAGACTAAAAATATAAATTAGGAATAAATCTTTATGTGGAAACCTGACTCATTATATTAAAATAAAGTATCCGGATGATCCATAAGGACCGAGTGGTTGAATGGGATACGGGTCCGAAGACCCTACGGAATCATATTCCGAGTACGAAAGGAATACGATATAACTTCACTTAAAATGGGTCACCTATTTATAAAATAATGTACAACACGATAATAATAATAATAATAATAATAATAATAATAATAATAATAATAATAATAATAATACACAACGTTATCATTTACTTAGGACAAGTGATACCGGTCTCGGCCGCATATAACGGGCAGACGACCTACTACCCGTAGGTAGTGTACCCATTCGAGAGATTTGCAATTTCAAAGGGGCATCTCATGAGACGTTTATAGAGCAAGGTATACTCAACCTTGACCCGACTTTACCATTTTCCATTTATTTAACACAACTCAACAATAATAATATTGCGATAGTAATACACAATAACATTAATTCACAATTCCATCCTAGGTGACCACAAAAGGCATGTTGTGCACTTTAAAACTATAAGGTGCACGAAATAATATAAATGACAAGCATGGATATCCAAGACAATTAATATACCATACTTAACTAGCATGAAGGGAACAAAATGGGCAAATCATGCTTTTAGAAAGTTCGGGCATTTAATATAATTTTCTCAAGTCATGAGATCAGATTATAATTACCCGAGTTGTCATGCTATGTGAGATTAAGGAGTTGAAAAATAGCAACAAACAGAACTAACTTGCATATTTATCACAAATTCATAGCATGGAATAAAAGACACGAAAGACAAGACAATATTTGATAAAGGCACGAAATTGCAGAAATGCACTAATTGGACCAAACCACTTGCCTTAACTCGACGAAATGATTCAGCAAGGTTGAGGATAATAAATTGATATGCTACCTGAGATTTTACAGATTTATACAAGGGTATTAGTAATTTTTCATAAATTACGGATACGGCCCCGTAACTTTTAAAAAGTCAAAACTTACCCTTGATTTCTTCCGAAAGAAACCCAAATCTAAAACCAAGAAAATCTCAGGAGCCTAAATGAATGCCAACTGATTCAAGATGACATACAGATTAGTGTAAGGTCGACTACTCAATCAAACCTCGAGAAAACGCGAGAAACGAAGTGGAACTTACCCAAACGGGACTCGAAAACGTCCAAGTTTCGAGTCTATGATCCCTTTCTATGGTATGGATCTGTAAAGGAAGGATTTTTATGAGTCAACAGCCCTTTGATCCAGGGAATGAAGATAAACGTACTAACAAACATGCTTTTCTACACATAAGAGAAATTGCTCATCAGTCGACTTCGGGGCTGTGGTGTGAGCACCTCGAAGTGTTTCGGAGCAAGGAAGGAGCTGTGCTCGATAGGGGGTGATGCATAGAGCATGTATATGTTGAAATCGGAGGCTTCGGAGCACTTTGGTGGCGGTGGAAAGGCCCGACAAGGGGACTGTCGAACACAATTCTGCAGAAAATCCCGACGGTGATTTCGGCCACTTCCCGACGAGCTGCTGTGTTGGGGCGTTCAAGGTCGTCTCTTGGGTGTTGGAGGATACCAGTGGTTGTGGTCGTGGACTCTGGTGTCACCGGAATCATGGTCGAGCACGATCGGAACGAACGGAGATCGTGTGTATCGATGGGTTCTTTAAGGCTGATGAAGAGGATGGCTGAGAGAATGAAATGAAGATTGTGTGAAGTATATGGATAGCCTGCAATGCAATCTTCAGCTTGCCAAAACCGTTCCCTTGAATTACGAGATTGTGTGCTCGCAAATAAGGCAAGAAATCACCTTGACTTAAGGAGAAGGAAGGAGATTAATTTCAAATGAAATGTGGTGTGCACGGGGAGGAAGAAAACCGGTTGGGCTGGCTCTTTGAGCTGCTCCAAAGATTTTGGGTCGGATCTTTCTAATGATCCGTTTCTTTTGGTTGAAAATCAACAGATATTTTAACTAGTTGCCTATTAATTTAAGAAGATATTTGGCTAAACGTCCATTTTATCAACCTCTTTTTGTAAAATGTCCACTTAAAATCAGTTTTTGCTAAGTGTCCTAATTTTTTTTTTGAAAACCCCGTTTTAACCCTGTTTTAATTAAACCCTACCCGCTTAATCTGATGTGGGAAAAGATGAGACCTCCGATCTTGTGCCTCCTCCATGGATCTGAATTCTGAAGCCTCCATGGATCTGAATTCTAAAGCGCTTCAGTCTTCCTCGTCTCCCCGATTGCGCAGCAGGAGGTAGTCGGCGAAGCGTCTTCCTCTCCTCTCCAGTCGGCCTTCCTCTCCTCCGGCGAGCGTTCACGTCATCGACGCGAATCGCGATGGCCTAATAAGCCGCGAGGATCTTCGGTCGTTCTTCACTTCTTCTCTTCCGCCTACCACGACCACGACGAGGAACAGACCTTCCTCGATTTCATCTCCTCGGAAATCCGAGCATCGAGTGCCGATTTCCGGCTCTGGTTGGCGTCGTTTCGAATCAATTGATCTGGTAATTAATCCTTCGATCTCCGCTCTCTTTTGCATCTTCTGCTCGCGCAATTGCTTGATTCATCTTTGAATTCATTAAAAATACATCAATCGAGCTTGATTTCGCGATTTGAAGCTCCTTCGCTGAATTGCGAGTCGTGAATTGAGGTTGAAGATGAAGTGATGAACAGATTGCCGCTCTGAGAATTTGTGTTTGATTTTGCTATTTAAATACGAGTTTGTGTTTGATTTTGCTAATCAAATATGAATTTGTGTTTGGTTGTTTGATTTTGCTATGAATACCATCAATTCATCATTTTCCAGTGAAGCCACCATCTGTTTTTCTTGTTCCAAGTTCTTATTTATTTGTTCAATTCTAGTGACCATGATGTTGAAGGAAGATGAAGCTTTGGCTTTGTTCTGGCTCTCTACTTTCGGTCAGAAGATGATTCCCTTCTCTGCTGATGAGAAATTGGTTAAGCAGGTAAGGATTTCATCTCATCTTTTCCGTTCTGTATACGAGAGAGTCTTCAAGTCGATAACTGGCACTCATATTGGTGAAATTGCTGTTTTGTAGCTTGTAAGTGAGTACAAAGGGCTTCCATTGGCACTGGAAGTTGTGGCGGCATCATTGCACGATCAGCCTCCAATGTTTTGGATGCACAGCACTTTGGTTTATTGTCAAGGGCAGATATACTATTTCTTGATTACACTTTTTTTTATGGTGATATTGTGTTGATTACACTAGATTTTTCATATAATTATATGTTTTTTTATTTTTATTTTTGTCATATTGTGTTTGATTACACGATATTTTTTAAAAAAAAATTCATGAAATTACATGTGTCACCAAGAGCGTCACCTCTAATAAGGGTGGTGACATTAGTGGTGACAATGATTCCGTAAAAAAAAACTCGAACAACAAATATGTCACCAAAAAAAGTTGATATTGTATGTGTCACCGCCGACAGTGTCACTTCAGCCGTCTCTAATAAGGGTGGTGACAGTGATAGGGGTGGTGGTGATAGAGATAGAGGTGCTGACAGCAATAGGGGTGGTGGTGACAACGATAGGAGTGGTGGTGACAACGATAGGAGTGGTGGTGACAGTGATAGAAGTGGTGCCAACGATAGGGTGGTGACAGCGATAGAGGTGGTGACAACAATAAGGGTGGTGACAACAGTATGGGTGCTGTTGACAGTGATAGGGGTGGTGGTGACAGCGTGAGGAATGGTGGTGACAGCGATATGAGTGGTGACAGCGATAGGGCGGTGACAGCGATAGAGATGGTGCCAACAATAAGGGTGGTGACAGCGATATGGGTGGTGGTGACAGTGATAGGGGTGGTGGTGACAGCGATATGGGTGGTGGTGACAGTGATAGGGGTGGTGGTGACAGCGATAGGGGTGGTGACACTAATCTCGTTAAAAAAAAATAAAAAAAAAATTATCACCAAAAAATTTGTTTATCATCATACATGTGTCCCCAAAGTTGTGTCATCAAAGTCATTGACCGGTGTCACCACTTATAAAGGTGGTGACACTAATCTCGTAAAAAAAAACCCGTCACCAAATTTTTTATTTATCATCCTACACGTGTCACCAAAGTTGTGTCACCAAATTCATTGACTTTGACCGGTCAATAGTCAAAACAAAAATGGGAAGGAAGGAAGGGAGTCAACTTAAAAATGGAAAGGATGGGCAAATATGTAATATTAGGACATTTTGCAAAAGGGGATATAAAAGTGGACATTTTGCAAAATGCCTTGTAGAAAATGGACACTTAGCTAAAAAATCCTTAATTTAATTATAATAATATATAATTTTATTGGAGAAAATTTTATTTGTCTAACTTATTTAATTAAATTCCTTTATTATATTTTTCTTAGGACCATATTATTATTTTAAAATTTTATATTATATATATTTTATGTGAACTAATACCAACTAAATTCAATTTACTTTCTCATAATAATATATAGAGAATTTTTATTTATTTTCATTACAACTGAAATACCCAAGAATACTTTGGGATATTTTATATGGAACCGGATGGGCAAACTCAGAACAGCAATAACAAAGAACCCCAAGCCCGCTCTGCAAGAGCCAGGAAAGGGCAATATGGCGACCTCCACATGTAGGCACACACACACTAAACTTTGATGGCGCATTTTCCTCCTTTTCGGAAGGCTCATTTGGATATATCATAAAAAAAACCATACAGGCAAACCGATTTTTTGTGGCGCGGGCACATCCTCTATTTCATCGGTCACTGGTGCAGAGGGTATAGATCTCTGGAATGGTATCAACGCCGCACGACAACTCAACATCACCAATCATCATGATCATTAAGGGTGACAACCTAACCATCATTAACAATCTCAAGGGTTGTGGGAAACCTTCGGGCGACATGGAAATGATTATCTCGGACAGTCTAGTCTCCCTTGGTTTCTTCTATACATTTGAGATTCGTCATGTCCTTAGGGAGGCTAACCGAGTTGCTGATCGACTATTGCACCTCAATTTTGCCTTCTCTGGCTACACGACACCTGACGATTCTTTGGTTCGTGAGTTCATCCGTTTGGATGCTCTTGGGCCTCTTGGCATATAAGGCTCTCTTATTGCCAAATTTTTTCCGGTTCAAAAAAAAAAGTCTATATGTAGTTCTTTTTAGGAACTGAGTTTATATTTGGTAAAACTCGATTTGAGGTTTTGACTCCGTTTTTTTTAGGAGCCAATTTGAAATTGAGCCACTAGAATTAATTGACAAAGAATATTTGACAAGTTCAATTTTATATTTTGATCAAACTCGAATTCTTAATTTGTTCCAATTATAATTCTAATATTTTAGTGGGTGAATTGTGTAATTAAACACATTTTATATCCTCATTGGTCATTGCCGAAGCATATGTCTATTTTTCCCCAATGTTTTCTTTTGGACTTTTGAGAGAGATGAATTTGTTATCCATAATAATTAAGCCCATGCCAATTGCTTTAATGTTTCTTCATTCAGCCCAACTTCATTTTTTTTGTAATCAGGGAGACTCCAAGCTATCCAATGCCAAATCCCTAATCAATTGATGGCAAAGATGCGAGGATCTAAGACCATAGCAAAGGGTCGGATATGGTAGGACTCCGGGAGCTGGAGGCGGGCATCCTCTAAAGCAGGAAGGTGGAGCCGCGAATTGAAAGGCTCAGCCGATTCTCCGCCGCCTTATATGCCGCTTTGGGTCTAAAAGAAGAATCACCGAGGGCAGGAAGGCGGCTAGAATCAACAACGGGTAGCATCAAGGAAGGACAAGAAGCTATGGAGGAGTGAGGATCAAGGGGAGCTTGGAAGACGTTCTTTGGCGAAGCGGATGAAGCCCGGCCGGACCCCTCTTTATTACGATCGAGCATTATGATGCTTTTGAGCTTCAAATGCTCTAACATTAAGTTACGCGTAATTGGTGCGGGGATTGTACTAGTTTTTTTTTTAATGGCAAAAGCTTATACTCCTTGCCTAGCTCCTTGGTGCTCACTTGTCTTGTCACTATATCGACGGTCGACCTACACCTCTATTGTCGACCTTTCTTTCTTCAAGCCTAGCTTACAAGTAAATTGGGTAAAACTGAACTAGAGATGCACCCTATACCACCACTATCATCGGACATGTTCTGTCGCCGACTATCTTCACACACACATGAATACTTGTAATTTTGCGCAACGATGAACACTCTCAATTTTTGTACATAAATTCCAATTTCGCCCCACCATGAACACAATTAAAACACTAAATTTTTTCAGTTCAATACATTTAGTCAGTTTGTCTAATTTATGAATTAGGATTTCAAATGGACAAGATTGAATCTAGTCAATTTTGGGTAACAACAATAAGGCGAATTTCAAAAAAAAAAAAAAAAAAAGAGTTGGATACTTGGATATTGTTGAATGACAATTTTTTTTTTTTTATCTTTTAATAAGGGTATTATGGTATTTTTAAAGATTTTTAATTGAAACCATAACCGATCTAAGGTGTGGGTAGTTTTCGCAAATGATTGGATTTTAAGAGGGGGCAGTTAGCAAAATATTCATAGAAATTGCCTAAATTAGAGGACATATATTTGAAAAAAGTGCAAACTGTCCACTCTCTTCTAACGTAACCGAAGGCTGCTGACATCCCTATTTTGATGCCCTGCTGATCCTCGAGACCTCGAATCCCTCCCTCCCGCGTTCACCCTCTCTCCTGTGAGTTCTCGCGTCGCTCCAATTCGAGATCTCTGCTCTCGTCTCTCTCCGCGATTTTGATCTGCGATTTCAGCGATTGGAGCCAGACAAACTATGGACGCGGTTGGGTGATTTGTCAAACCGGCAGTCACTAGGCACACCACCGGCTCCCTTGTATTGCTAGCTGCTGAAGCCCTTTCTTCCTCCTGGGAATTGCGCCGGCCATGGCAGCCTTCCCATCTCTCAGATCCCGTCATCCTGAAGCCCTCTCTCTCCCGCTCGCCCTCGCACCTTGCGGCCGCAGCCATCATCGGCGAGATACAGTGGAGGAGGCGCGGCGAGAAGCTCGTCTCCGGCGATGACAGCCCGAACCAGTTTGCGGAATCTGCTTGCGCATCAGAAAACCTACAGCATGAGGAAGGAGGACGAGAATTTGTTTGCAATTTTAGGTTTGGCTTCAAATTTTCTGAATTTGTTTGCAATTTTAGGTTTGGCTTAAAATTTTTAGAAAACCTACAGCAGGAGCAAGGAGGGCGAGAACTTGTTTGCGAACCTGTTTGCAATTTTAGGTTTGGCTTCAAAATTCTGAATCTCTGCTTGTTCTGAATTAGATGATATTAGGTAAAAATATATTTATATATTGCTTGAATTGAATGGGAGATTTGTGGGTACCAATGGTTTTTGGCCTCTTAATTCAGGGTGATCAAAAGCTGGTTGCCGATGAGATGATATGCAGTCTATGAGATCACCATCTAAGCTCTGCCAAATGGGTAACCATCAAAGTGAGTGAATTTGAATTTTTGAGGTTTAAAAAAAAAATTGCTATAAGAGATTGAGGAAATTGATTTTTTGTCTTTTGGGTTTTTAATTGAGTTTAATTTTCCATTGTTGATTTCCCCTTCCACGTTTTAGAAATTTAGGTTTTAGAGTTGAATTTGTTCTTCCTATCACTAGTGTTGTGGATTTCAAGTCTGATCTCCTGTTGCTCTCCATCTTGCCTCCCTTTCGGTGTAACTCGATCCCTTCTCATTGAAGAGCGGTTCTGCCTTCGTAAATTACAGTAGTTTGAGCATATGCAGATTCCAAGTATTCAACAATTAAGGGTGCTGACACGGAGTGAATATGTGTTGACACGGATTGAATATGTACTGACACAGAGTGAATGTTGTTTAGATTTGTTTAGATTAGTGATACAAAATCTCTGTAATTATGACTTGTCGAAGACACATTAGCTTTGAGAATGCTTGCAAAGAGAGAATGAGTCATTGAGCTTGCAAAGAGATAATGATTCATTGGGCTTGCAAGTGATTGTCTTTCTGTTTTCCGAATCAGTAATGTTCCCTCATCGCCGTCTTCATATGCTGACAGAAGGGGTGGGACTGTCGAATTGGTGCTGACAGAAGGGGTTTTTCTTGAATGTAAGTTTGTTTTCCTCCAATTTGATCCCAACCTACCCAAAATGCACAACATTGTCATTCAAATGAACTTTTTAACTTATTATCAGGTTGTGTCCTTCATGAAAGCTTTCTTGTTTATATATATTGAATAGGTTAATAGAGATCCTGCATCTAGTGAAATGATTAAAATGTGTCAGCAGCTCGAGTGCTTGCAAACAGAAGTGATGATGCAACAACTATAATTTATTTCTATTATTGACACAGCTTCATTGGTTTATTAGATTTTGTAACGAGCTCCCGGATCCAACTGCACAACCAAAGCTTATGACTGTTAAAAGAGACAAGGATAGGTATGCAATCTTGCTTCTGTCAATGCTTATAATTTAGGCTATTCATTTGAGAAAATAAGAAAACCTTGCTTCCTTTGGATTTAAGTACATTTGTAATATTATGTTTGAATCCTCTCCTTGGTGATCTTGCTTTCTTATTCTTGTATTCACACATGAACCAGTAGTAATATTATATTTCAAGCCTCTCCGAGAATGCGGACACCCCTAATTCTGCTAGCACTTTGTTTGGTTCACCATCTTTGTCGTTGCCGGTAACATCCAGTTCTCATTGTTTGCGCTCTTTTGACCCTTTTTTACTTGAAATTGTTAATACTAGTTCACCATTTCAAGTGGAGATTTGTTTGATTTCAGTACTTTACCATGACAGTGGGGTTCTGACAATAACGCTGACAGTAACACTGGTCAAGGCTTCAAGCATCTGATAGCTAGTGATATCAGGTATTTCCTCTCTCTCTTGCTCTCGCTCTATTCCTTGTTTGATGCTGAAATTATGAAGATGCATTGATTAGGATGAAGATTTGTGATTGTTAAATTCAATTGATGGAATGGCTTTGTCCTGTTCTATAGGTGCTGACACCATTGTTTGGATATATGGGTATCACCATTCTATGATCACACTAAAGCACATTCTGCTCGATTTACCTCTCCACATATGAGGACCCTTTATTGTGAGACTTTCGTCCTTTTTTGTCGTTTTTTATAAAGACTTGCACATGTTGCAATAGCATTTGAGTAATTTAATATGACTGCTGGATGGACTCATGCTCTGCTTAAATCTAGCTCGACAATCGATATTCGGTGGGGTGTGAACTTAAATCAGCTGAAAGGGCAAAGCTTGTTCCTTTTTGTTATTCAATTTCCGTATGCTATTTGCACTAGATATCTAATTTTATATGACTGCTGGATGGACTCATGCTCTGCTTAAATCTAGCTCGACAATCGATATTCGGTGGGGTGTGAACCTAAATCAGCTGAAAGGGCAAAGCTTGTTCCATTTTGTTATTCAATTTCTGTATGTTATTTGCACTAGATAGCTTACATTTGCTCTAGTTAGATTGTTTCAAACCCATTTTTTAATTTCATGCGTGAATTCTGCAGGCTAGGGATCAACAAAGAGTGGAAGCCCAAGCCAACCAATTCAGGCAACATTCTTGTGTCAATAACCGCTGCTGCAACCCAAACTGGTGAACAGGATGACATTGCGGTACATTATGACATTTCTGGTTCAGAAGAACCTCTGAGTCTGCCATTGATTAAATTTGTTATTTGATGAAGCTGAACGTTGTGTCTGGCTGGTGGGCTAGCGTTGGTGTTGCTTTCGATGTCGGTTGATCTGGTATTGTGTACTGTAGGTGGCAGTGAGGCGTATTTCTCCCGTTCTTGCTGTCATGGTGAGATGCAAATTCAAATCCATCACTGTGCGTTTGCTGTCAAATAGTTTTGTGGTATAGAAAGTATTAAAGTGGGTGGGCCGGGTTTTCTATTTCAGGATCATGGGTTTGGGCACTGCTGTTGGGCTGACCGATTGGGTATGTTTGACCCCCATTTCTATTTGCATTCCGAAGTTAGGCAGGGCCAATTTATTTTAATATGTATTCCCACAAGAGGGTGGAAATATATATTAGTTTATACTTAATGTTTGATTTCAAATTGAACTGGGAGGTAGAGGGCGACTAGTAGCTGGGGCATTTTGAGTGGAATTGACATCTTTTTACAATGAGACCCTGAGTATGGTCTCATTATTTCATTTATGCTTTTAAACAATGTGCAAATGTATGATTATAATAAATAAAAATAAGTTGAGAAAATACAAATTGATGTTGTGCAAATGTATGATTATAATATGCAAATATAAATTGATGTTATGCAAATGTAAACGTATGATATGCAATTATAAATTGATGATATGCAAATGTAAGATTAAAATATGCATAAATTAATTCTTGTTGTACATATATAAGATTATTGATATCTAATACTTAGATTTTAATTTTTAGTAAATAAAAATAAGTTGGGGACATACAAATTGATGTTAAAATATATAATTATAATATGCAAATATAAATTGATGTTGTGCAAATGTAAAAGTATAATATGCAATTATAAATTGATGATATGCAAATGTAAGATTAAAATATGCATAAATTGGTGGAGTGTCCATCCCCCTTGCCCCCCACCCCAGTGCCCCCCCCCCCCCAGGCCAAACCTCGCGCGTCCAGTTTTTTTTTTTTTAAATAAAAATTTACATGTCAGCACTTTCAGATATGCAACTATAACCCGATGTTATGCAAATATAATATTATGTTATGCAAGCTTAAACAACCTTTTGGGAAACATATGCACATGCATTTGTATTTTAAAATTGCATTAATATATCTTATTTGCACATAAGCACATCGCTCTACCATTGATTGACTTAAGAGGCTTTAAAATTGCATTAATGTCAACGTCGATGTTGCTAACACCGACATTCCTGACACCGTTGACACTGACATTGTTGACATTGCTCACACCACTGACACTGTCACCACTAACATTGCGAACACCAATAACATTTTTCGTATCAGCGTTGACGTTAATGTCGGCTGACGCTGACATCGGAGATGCTGACGCTCATGTTGGCTGACGATGATGTCGGCTAACGACGACGTCGAAGATGCTTTTTTTCGTGTCAGAAGCACTGACGTTGACATTGCTGATACCGACATCGGAGATGCTGACACTTACGTTGACGGCATCAACATCGGAGATGCTGACGCTGTTGACGCCGACGTCGAAGATGTTTTTTTTTTATGTCAACGCTTTTGCACATCAACGGCTAAATGTTTTTGCACATTACATGGGATGATAAGCTCAAACTTCTACAATCCTCTAATAAAAGAAATGGTAAAAGATAAAGTTTTTGCACATCAATGGCTAAATGTCCACATTGAAGCTAAATGTCAACATTTAAGCTAAATGTCAACATTTAATAAAAGATAATGTTTACAAATAAGATTATTCTCAAAATTGATATCATATTACATGAGATGAGAATATCAAACTTCTATAATCATCTAATAAAAGAAATGGTAAAAGATAAAGGTTTTGCACATCAACGACTAAATGTCAACATTTAAGCTAAATGTCAACATTTAAACTTTAGCCTATGCGGGATTCGAACCCACGTATTTGCGCATAAGCACGTCGCTCTACCATTGAGCTAAAAGGCTTTTAATTATATTATAACATAACATTCAGATAAACAATATAACCCTACGAGAAGACTTTTATATTTTAATTTGAACAATTTTTATATTTTGTTGTCTCATAAGTATTTTCTTTCATCTTACATCAGTATTTCTTGCATCTTATAAATTGATGTTGTGCAAATTGTAAAAATATGATATGCAAGTATAAATTGATGATATGCAAATATAAGTTGATGATATGCAAATATAAGATTAAAATATGCATAAATTAATTCACGTTGTGCAAATATAAGATTGTTGATATCTAATACTTAGATTTTAATTTTTAATAAACAAAAATAAGTTGGGAAAATACAAATTGATGTTGTGCAAAATATATGATTATAATATGCAAATATAAATTGATGTTGTGCAAATGTAAAAGTATGATATGCAATTATAAATTGATGATATGCAAATATAAGATTAAAATATGCATAAATTAATTCACGTTGTACATATATAAGATTATTGATATCTAATACTTAGATTTTAATTTTTAGTAAATAAAAATAAGTTGGGGAAATACAAATTGATGTTGTGAAAATGTATGATTATATTATGCAAATATAAAAAAGTAAAAGTATGATATGCAATTATAAACTGATGATATGCAAATATATAATTATGATATGCAAATATAACTTTATGTTGTGCAAATATAATATTTATATTATATTTGTTTAAACAACCTTATGGAAATGATACACACATGAATTTATATTTTAAAATTGCACTGATATATCTTATTACTGAACATTTATTATAAAATTTTGCAAATTACTAGAATTATTATAAACTTTAGCCTATGTGGGATTCGAACCCACGTATTTGCACATAAGCACATCGCTCTACCATTGAGCTAAAAGGCTTGCTATTTTAACTTTCTAGCCCAAGATTCTCGGACTTTAATGTATTTGTTTTTGATATTTTCATATTTAGTCAATATAAAGACATTTTCATATTTGATCGACTTTAATGTATTTGTTTTTTTTAGTCCTGGTATATAAAGACATATTTTCATATTTGGTCAATACGGAAATATGTATCTATATATCAAATGGCAAATGACTACCGAGTTATACATAATCCAAGCCCATAGACAAAGCCCACTTCAAAATGTACCCAATTAGACAAAAAATCCTATAGTATATGAATTGCCACAAACTCAAGAGCCAATATTGCTGCACTAGCAGGATAAAATAATGTAAATGGGAAGAAACGGAAGCATAGCATTCAAGGCCAGGAACCACATGAAAAAAAATTCAGAAACTGGAGGTAACATTGTTTAAAATAAAAATAAAACATCAGAAAGTTTTAGATCACCAAAGATGAGAAAAAATGGAATATGTGAGCATTTTTCAGCATAGTAAGTTGCAGCAACACAACGTCAACTCATCTTCAGTAGAGGTGGAATAGCTGCTATCATTACACAATAGCTCAATAAGGGCCTTCAAATTTACGAAGCAGAGATCTGGGAATAAACCCATGGAATAGCAGAATAAGTAGGAAGGCAAGGGCAGCACCAAGACTTAATTCAGAACTATCATAAGAAAATAATTAACCAACTAGCCGTTGGCGATAGCGCTTATCAATGTCGGTCAGTCCATGATACTAGTCAGGCAGTGGGAGTAAAGATTTGGTAAGAATTGAAAATGAACTCACACGAACAGAGAGCTCTCCTGTAAGTAAATAAATAAGCATTTTAAAAGAACACAAGAGTCAAAAGAATAACTCGATGATCCGTATTTAGGAGTGTATATTTCGATACACCCTGCACATTCTATGAACCAAAAAATTTATTCTCAGCTTCATAGCTAACTAGTCACCACTTATATCAAACAGGAAATGCATATTCCATTTCATCAAGAATGGTTACCTTTCTCAATGTGCTTGACTGTGCCAGCTGCTCCCAGAATATCACCAACATCTACAAACGATCTCAACTGCTCAAAGTACTCATTGGACATACACAATCACAAGTACCAACCACACTGCTTATATGGACATTATAAACGTATCTAAAAACACATGATGCCAACCACTCCTTATATGGACATTATAAAGGTATCTAAAAACACATGATGCCCCATTTTTTTACCACAACAAACAAATCCGACTAAACACAAACAATCTAAGTAAAGATGCTGACAAATATCAAAATATGAGCAAAGATGCTGTTATTGCATAACAGGAAACAAAAATGCATTAAAAGGATGAGGACTAAAGGACCAACCTCCCGAACAACAATTGCTCGGGTGGTCTTTCCTATTTAAACTTATGGATCTTAATGTTAAAACCTACCACCTATTTAAAAAAAGTGCATTAAAAGGATGAGTACTAAAGGACTTGCAATAGCAAAATCAGCTCTATGTTTCTAAATCAGCATGTCAGCATCTATATTCACAGCATGTCAGCCTCTATATTCACAACATGTCAACATGTCAGCATCTATATTCATAGCATGTCAACATCTATATCATAAGATTCAAAGAACATGAGGGTATATTTCATAGGTCAGAACTAAATCACAAGCCCGAGCACTCGTAGCACTGAAATGAGTGTTATTCATGCATTTTTATGTTCTTACCTATGCACTTTGGAGTATTATTCAAGCACCTTATGTTTCATAGGGATATACATACACCGCTGACATGTGAGTATGGAGACTGCTGACATAAAGCCAGATGCATGTCTCAAATATGAACAATTTCTGTTTTTTGCATCATTTGGAGAGGACAAGCCAACACCAAATAAGTTAAAGCATCATTGCCACAAAAACTACCAAAAAAATAGAGTAACTTCATAACAAAACTACCAAAAAAAAAAACAACGTTAAAAAGAATCAAGCTAGAACTTTGTAGGTTAAATAAATGAGCAAAGATTTTGGACTAGAACTTTAAGGGTGTGTTTTTATTATGAATCAAATCAGCTTGCCGTTGATCCCGCTATTATTATGAATCTAGTACAACCTAAGATAATAGATCAACATAACCAGCCTGACATGTTTCCTCTTGTGCTGACAGTGGTTGCTTTACAACGTCCGAACAGCAACACACATCCTCCAAATTCAGTATAGAATTGTAATAATCAACAAAGTAAAAATATGAGAAAAGCACTAATATGTACAAATACATGCTGGGAAAGCTTCTACCCAATATTTTTTTATATTTAAGATTCAATTTTGATTGAGATTGTTTCACAATTAGCTGACCAAGATGAACAAATGCAAGCACCCAAAGATAGTTTCAGAAACATCAACATTCAGAGACAAAGACCTTCCATATCTAAGCAACAAGTTCATTCAAGCATTTTATCAAACACCTGGCGAGCAATCACTGACCTAACTCTACAATCATGACAAATAATCGAACAGGAGATTAGTAGGGTAAGAATTGAACTACAAGGAACCTGCTTTTACATGCTTTGTAGCTCATCACAACCTGATTTTGTTACGGCCGACTCCATCTGCGAATTCATGAGGCGACAGGAGGAAGATGGAGGCGGCAGGAAACCTCCCCTCTTCTTCGATTCCGAGATCCATCGGTTGGAATCCTCCTCTTCTCAGCCTCACTGGCTTCCAATTGGTGCTCGGATCCGCCGCTCGCCGATAAAGGAGAAGACCACTCGCCGAGAAGGAGAAGAGGAGGCCATAGAAACGTCAGAGATTATGTGAATGAGCGAGAGGAGATATGAGATTAAGGCTGGCAAGTGTGTATTATTAGAATAATATTAACGGTCTGGACCAAAAAGAATAATATTAACGGACACTCTACTAATTTTTTCAAAAGCTAGGTCACTTCTCTAATTAGAGCGAAAATCGGCACAAATTTTCTCTTTTAAGAGTTGGTTTTATGTAATTATTTTTAAAGGTGGTTTCCTACAATTTGGCATTTTAACCAAAAAATGTAGATATAAATTAATACTACGTATGATGCTATTCATCTATTTTACCATAGGTATATTTGCTCAAAAAAAAAAAAAAAAAAAGGTATAGGTATATAGATAGATTTATTGGTGGATGACACAAGTTTTGTATAATGTGATAATACTCTTTAGAAAAATCTTAAAAATAAAAATCTTGCCGTAGCCAGGGATTGAACCTGGAAGCTTTAATCTCTTAGCCATTGTGCCACTACGGCTTCCCTCGTCTCTTTGCAACTAATAAAGGATAGCAATTGTCGAATTTTATATTAAAAAAACAATGAATAAATAAATATAATATTATGTATTCGAATACTCTGCATTTAAAGGTATAAATAAAAGTAATCAATATATTTGATTTCAATTTTGATTCATAAAACGCTAGATAATAGACTAGTTGAGAAATTGAACTAACCATCCATTTCAAAGCTTACAATATTTTTTTCCCTCAAGTTTGTCCAACAACATTTCATCAAACTAACAAATATGGATCCTATAAATACTCAAATCAAAACCAACAAAAACAACACAACACAAGTAGCTCCAAATACAAAAACCAATCTCCCAAAGTCCCTTTTTATAATTTCCCTTGTGAAGATCACCTCATCCAAAGCTAGGCAAATTTTGCAATGGCTTCATCAAAGCTATACCTCATAGCTTCTCTAATGGTGGTTCTCTCCATCACTGAGATGAGCTCCGGTGCTCGCAATCTACTACAGACAATGCCCACACTGCCCCAACCATCTGCCCTGTCGCCTCTACCGGCTATCCCAACCCTGCCTGCCGCCAGCAATCTGCTGCCCACACTGCCCAACCTCCCTAAGCAACTGCCTAACCCCACACCTCCAACAATGCCTGCCTTGCCAAAGGTTGCGCTACCGCCGCTTCCTGCAAACCTCATTCCTTCCCTTCCCACCTCCATCCCCTTCTTTTCTCCACCCCCATCAAACTAGGGCTTTTGTTTGTCCATCATTTCAAGCAATACAATACAGATATGGGAATTTTGAGGTTGTTATATTATATATACACATTACATATATACCATGAGTGTATCTTTGTATTTTTATTTTTATTTTTTAATATTCTGTTTCGGTTGAGTCGGGTTGTCTGTTGTCATGTGGTGTGGGATGTTCATCCATTCATCATGTATGTTGTAATCTTTGTCTTTTCAAACTCAATGAGTCTGCATTCAATTCATTTACATTTACAAGCTTCAAGTTTAATTTGATCACAAATTTGGTAATCAAGCTGAAATATCCAATGACATGTAGTTTGCTTAAATTTATTGCTATAAGGCAATCAAAACACCATAGAGTCTGGTTGATCCACAGGGTTAAAATACAGTGTGCGGACCCACATATAGTATAAGAGCAAGCCCAACAACTTCTCTAAAATAGAGAATATGAGAGATTTTAGATAAAAAAAAAAAGTCATCTTTTCTCCCCAACAGCTTCTCTAAACCTATCTCTAAAATAGAGAAATGGATGGAGAGAGGGGGGTGATAACACCTAGTTTTATATATTATTCATGTGCATTTAGGTTAGTTTCATGCATCATTTTAGAGTATTTTTATTGTCTTTTTGTGTGGTTTCTGTATTATTTATGATTCGGAGATCTACACAAGCTTTGTTTGTGTTTTGTAGGTTTGGGTCGGTGATTTGGGCTAAATTGCATGCATCTAATGGAAAGGGATTGAAAGAAAAGCAAAAGTGACGGGTGATAGAGGAAGTATATCAAGCGAAACACTCATAGGAGCTCAAGGTGGTGTAGCACAACTCGCGGAACAAAGGCGTTTGTGCAATTTTCAGCTTCAGCAAGCTGTCACGACTCGTGGGAGGCCTTCACGAGTCGTGACAGGTGAACTCATATATATTAAGGGCGTCTGCAGGGTGTCACGACCCGTGACAGACTCTTCACGAGTCGTGACAGTGCCAGATCAGCCCAACCTTTCACATTTCCCTTGTTGGTTTGGATGAATTAAAAACCATTGTTATTTCCAATTTTTTCTGGGAGTTACGTTTTTGGGTTTTGAGAAGAAAACTCAGGCGGAAATTGGACATTGTAGGGGAGCTTTTTGTGTGAACTTTGGAGACTAGGATTTTGGAGAAGACAACTCGTTCGATCTATCAAATTTCGGTAAAGTTTATTTTCATCTCTATTGTTCTATGTTTGTCTTGCCGAATTTGATTGAATCAAGCATGTACTTTTCCATGAGTGGCTAGACTTCTTGTTCTAGGGTTGGGATTATCCCGACAATGCGGAAATAGGCTTGTTCTTAGTATCTCTCGAATGATTCCTGAATTAGGTTGTGGTTTAATCATGTTGTGCTTATTCTAATTGATGTGAGTCGATTAGATCCGATTTAGGGTTTGAAATTGAAAGACTAAAACACCTAAATTGAAATTTAGATGGTGAATTGAGACCGAAAGGCGATTAGGATCCATCAGAACTACATGATTAAACCCGAAGTTTATTGATCGAAAGTGAAACTAAACTTCTTGAGGATTCCTAGGTTATCATTGATGTTTTGGGCAATTTTGATATTATTCGGAGCCGAAAGGCGAAGTTAGTATGACTATTGCCTAAAACTCTACGAACTTAAAGGGCCTAAATCGGTTGCTTGAGCCCAAAAGGAGAATTGCTAACCGATTTAGACACATTCGCGCTAAACCCGAAAGGTGATGCGCGATTACCTTAGATAACCTACCTCCACAATTTGATTTTGAAATCACTCGAGCAAGAAAATATTTTATGCCTATTGATGATGCATTTTTGGTATATCCTTAATCCTAGAACGTTTTCCCCATATATATTTCATAATACTTAATTGCTTTTCTTGGTTACTTTACACACAAACACTCTCAAATCTGCTTGTTTATTCCGAACTTGGTCGAACTAGCTCGAAATTACAATCGATACTCCATTGGTTCTTGTGATACGACACTCGATATACTACAACTGAACCCCATACACTTGTGGGTGTAGGTTTTAGCCTATCAAGTTTTTAGCGCCGTTGCCGGGGACTGGTGCTAGTATCGATCGTCCTTTTGACGACTAGTTCTCTAAGTTCTTTTTGTTGCTTTGATTTGTTTTTGTTTTTGGCCTCAGGTTGTGATTTGGATGCGAAAAAAGAAAGACTCTACCAATCTATTGCCTTTTGATCCTGAACCTGAACGCACATTCCACAAGAGAAGAGCTACGATGGCTGATGCAATCGCCTGATTGGCAGAACTAGAGCGGCAAATGGCTCAAAGAGATCAAGAAAATGCTGAACTTCGACAATAGCTGGCTAATCAACAATTACAGCTTGACCAACCCCAAGGGCCGGCAACTCTAGGAGAGCGGATGGATCCAGCTCAGTTCCTACCACGACCAGGTGTTGTTCTTCCTGCATTAACACCCGCTAATTTTGAGCTAAAGCCTGCACTGTTGAATATGATAAGGCAGAATATGTTCAATGGCCTTCCTGCTGAGAGCCCTCATCAGCACATATCCACCTTCAAAGAATTGATGGATACAGTGAGAGTTCAGGGTGTCGCTCCTGAAGAGTTGTTATTGCGATCATTCTCCTTCTCACTTGCAGGGAAAGCTAGACATTGGTACAACTCCATCCCTGCTGGCACAGTCACCACTTGGGAGGAACTGTCATCTGAGTTCCTGAATCAATTCTTCCCGCCAGCCAAGACTGCTGAGATGAGGCGGAAGATAAACTCTTTCGTGGTTGGAGATGGGGAGAACATCCATGAATCGTGGGAAAGATTCAAGGATCTTTTGTTTGAGTGTCCTCACCATGGGATATCTAAGCTGAATCTGTTGGAGATTTTCTACAAGGCTGTCAGTGACAACACTAGAGTGCTTATTGACTCCTCATCTGGAGGAGAATTTTTGGAAATGGGAGCTGAAGATGCTTGGGCATTCATTGAGAAGACAGCTAAGAGATGTGGGAAATACTCACAACCCAGGGCGCTCTCTACTGTAAAAAGGGGTGCAAGGATATATGAGGTGGATGCTACAACTTATAAGGATGCTAGATATGATTCATTGGCTGCTGAAATTAAACGTCTAGCCTCGGTTATGGAGAAGTCCTTGTCCGCCAAGGAGGTGAGTGTTGCAGGCTCTAGACCAGTGCCATGCCAGTTCTGTGGATCTCAAGATCACACTATTTCGGCTTGCCAGATCTACGCGTCCCAAGGTGATGAAAGTCAAGAGGAGGAAGTTGGCTACATGGGCAACAACTACAATAGGGGTCAAGGGTATAACCGAAACTTTAACAACTACAACCCTCGAGCGAGGGACCACCCTGGTTTCTCCTATGCCAACAAGCAAGCTGCAGAAGGGCCGCCTCCTGGTTTACCACCAAAAGCCCCACCACAGAAGGACAAGATGGAGATAATGATGGAACAACTTATGGGAACCGTTAAGGGTCTAGCTGGAGAAGTGCAGAATCTCACTAGGGGGCAGAAAATGCTTGAGACTCAAGTAGCTCAGCAAGCCAACAACACCGCTAGGCCTACTGGTCAGTTTCCAGGGAAGACGGAAGATAACCCCAAGGGACATATTTCTGCTGTGTCTCTAAGGAGTGGTAAGCAATTGGAGGATCCGAGTCCTTCCAAGCCAACTGGAGCTCAAGAGAATGCTAAGGAAGGGGAGAAAGCTGCTGAATCGGTGACAGAGCCACCATATGTCCCACCTCCTCCTTACAAGCCACCACTTCCATTCCCACAAAGGAAGGCTCAAGCTCAGATTGAGAAGCAATACGGGAAGTTCTTGGAGGTGTTGAAGAAGCTATACATCAACATCCCCTTCACCGATGCATTGTCTCAGATGCCCTCTTATGTGAAGTTTTTGAAAGAGATCCTCTCTAACAAGAGGAAGCTAGATGAGTGCCAGACAATATTTCTTAATGAGGAGTGCAGTGCCTTAATCCAAAACAAGTTTCCACCTAAGCTGGAGGACCCAGGTGGTTTCGTTGTCCCTATTTCTTTCGGTCATGGTCCTGATTATAAAGCTCTATGTGATTTGGGAGCTAGTACAAGCTTGCTTCCTCTCTCTATTTGTAAAAATCTAGACTTAGGAGAGCTTAGACCTGCTAGGATGCAACTTATTATGGCGAACAGGTCCGTAGCCCACCCCGCTGGTATCTTGGAGGATGTTCCTATAAAGGTGGGTAAGTTCTTTGTACCTGTTGATTTTGTT
Organism: Persicaria maculosa; assembly: GCA_963922045.1. NCBI lineage: Eukaryota > Viridiplantae > Streptophyta > Magnoliopsida > Caryophyllales > Polygonaceae > Persicaria > Persicaria maculosa. The sequence continues at coordinate 43,572,598 of OY998252.1, read as the reverse complement.
GTTTTAGATATGGATGCCGACATTCGTTGTCCGGTTATTCTTGGAAGGCCCTTTTTGGCCACTGCAGGTGCCGTGATTGATGTCCGGAAAGGGACTTTTTCCTTTGAAATAGGGGATGAGAAAATTGTGTTTAACCTCCCTAAATCTTTGAAAGCCCCTGTTTTTTAGGATGAATGTCACATGATTGATATAATAGATGAAGGAGCTCAAGATGTCATGACGGAGGTGATTGAGCGAGACCCTCTAGAGCTATGTCTTATGGAGAGTGTGACTGATGCTGGTGATGATGAGCTACTTGCTGAAGTAGTTCAGGATTTGGAAGCTACCGCAAAAGACCCCGAAGCTGTTTTTGAGGTTTTTCAAAAAGATGAAAAAGACTTGGGAGATGCACCTAAGCTAGAGTTGAAGCCACTTCCTTCTACTTTGAGGTATGAATTCTCTGGTCCTAATTCCACTTATCATGTGATTGTGAGTGCTAGCCTAAGTCTGGATAAAACTGAAAAGTTGTTGCATGAGCTTAGATTGCATAAGAAAGCTTTAGGCTACACCATTGATGATTTGAAAGGGATTAGCCCCTCCATGTGCATGCATAGGATTTTGATGGAGGATGATCATAAACCCACCCGAGAGCATCAAAGAAGGCTTAACCCTAACATGAAAGAAGTTGTGAAAAATGAAGTGCTTAAATTGTTAGATGCTGGTATTATTTTTCCTATTTCTGATAGCAAATGGGTTAGTCCTGTTCATGTGGTTCCTAAGAAAGGAGGGATGACTGTTGTCAAGAATAATAGGAATGAATTGATCCCCACTAGGACTGTTACAGGTTGGAGAATGTGTATAGATTATAGAAAGTTGAATGCCTCCACCCAAAAAGATCATTTCCCCCTTCCCTTCATAGATCAGATGCTTGAGAGGTTAGCTAAGCATTCTTATTACTGTTATTTGGATGGATATAGCGGATTCTTTCAGATTCCTATCCATCCAGATGATCAGGAAAAGACTACTTTCACTTGCCCTTACGGCACCTTTGCATATAGGAGAATGCCTTTCGGTTTGTGTAATGCCCCTGCTACTTTTCAGCGTTGCATGATGGCCATATTTTCTGATTTCATTGAGGACATTATGGAAGTGTTCATGGATGACTTTTCTGTGCATGGTTCCTCTTTTGATGCTTGCTTGTCTAACTTGTCTCGAGTCTTGCAGCGTTGTGAAGAAGTGAACCTTGTCTTGAACTGGGAGAAATGTCATTTTATGGTAAGGGAAGGTATTGTCCTTGGTCATTTAGTTTCTAACCGTGGTATTGAGGTGGATCGAGCTAAGATAGATTTGATTGAGAAATTACCACCCCCTACATCGATTAAGGGCGTTAGGAGTTTTCTAGGCCATGCTGGCTTCTATAGGAGGTTCATTAAGGATTTCTCTAAAATTGCTAAGCCACTTTCTAACTTGCTAATGAAAGATGTTGCTTTTGATTTTTCTCCAGAGTGTCATGAGTCCTTTTCCAGGTTGAAGGAGGCATTGATCTCAGCTCCTATTATGCAGTCTCCTGATTGGGATCTCCCATTCGAGATAATGTGTGATGTCAGCGACTACGCAGTTGGGGCCATGTTGGGTCAAAAGAAGGATAACAAGCTCCATGCCATCTACTATGCTAGTAGGACTTTGGATGAAGCTCAGAAAAATTATGCCACGACAGAGAAGGAATGGCTTGCTATATAGTCTTTGCTTTTGAGAAGTTTCGGTCTTATCTGGTGGGTGCTAAGGTAATTGTGTATACGGATCATGCTGCGATCCGATACTTGCTGCAAAAGAAAGATGCAAAGCCGCGTCTGATTAGGTGGATCCTTCTTCTCCAAGAGTTCGATTTGGAGATTAAGGACAAGAAAGGCGTGGAGAACCTGGTTGCTGATCACTTGTCTAGGTTACCGCCAGAGCAACTAAAGCACACTTCATCTGAACCTCCCATCGATGAATCTTTTCCGGATGAGCATCTACTTGATTTCGCCGCTGAGATATTGAGCACCACTGCTGAGGTACCATGGTATGCTGATTTTGTGAATTACATTGTATGTAATGAGTTGCCTGGTGATCTGTCATTTCAGCAAAGGAAGAAATTCTTGAAGGACGTTGTGCATTATTATTGGAGCGATCCATACCTCTTTAAAAGGTGCTCCGATGGGCTTTTCAGGAGATGCATCCCAAGGGAAGAAGTCATTAGCGCCATCAAACATTGTCATTCTCTACTAGTTGGAGGTCATGCTAGTACCTCCAAAACGGTGGCCAAGGTATTTCAATCTGGTTTCTATTGGCCTACTATGTTCAAAGATGTTAGAGAATTTGTTGTTTCTTGTGATGAGTGTCAAAGGACAGGGAATATCTCGAGGAGAAATGAGATGCCGCTGAATAGCATTTTAGAGGTTGAGTTGTTTGATGTGTGGGGAATCGATTTCATGGGGCCTTTTCCATCTTCTGGGCCATACAAGTATATACTTGTGGCGGTGGATTATGTGTCGAAATGGGTTGAAGCTGTAGCAACCCCCACCAATGATGCTAAGGTAGTCACAAAGTTTATCAAGAATGTGATCTTCTCGAGGTTTGGGGTTCCTTGATTTCTGATTAGTGATGGAGGTTCTCATTTCATTGAGAGGAATTTTGAGGCTTTGCTAAAGAAGTATGGAGTTCATCACCGGATTGCAACCCTATACCATCCTCAAACGAGTGGGCAGGTAGAGGTCTCTAACCGGGAGATAAAGAGCATCTTGGAGAAAACTGTGTCTCGCTCCCGAAAGGATTGGGCAACAAATTTAGATGATGCCTTGTGGGCTTACAGAACCGCTTTTAAGACTCCGATTGGTACTACTCCATACAAGCTGGTGTACGGAAAATCTTGCCATCTCCCAGTTGAGTTAGAGAACAAAGCCTATTGGGCGATTAAGACACTAAATTTGGATATGAAGCTAGCGGGAGAAAAGCGGCAATTACAGTTGCAAGAGCTTGAGGAGCTGCATTTGGAGGCTTATGAGAATGCCAAGATTTACAAGGAGAGAACTAAAAAGTGGCATGACAAGCATATCCTACCTAAGGAGCTTCAAGAAGGCGACCTCGTCTTACTCTTCAACTCGAGGTTGAGATTGTTTCCGGGCAAGTTAAAGTCGAGGTGGAGTGGCCCTTTTACGGTAAAGAAGGTTTATCCACATGGTGCTGTTGATGTTTGGAGTAAAAGGACCGGTGAGTTCAAAGTAAATGGTCAAAGGTTGAAGAAGTATTTCGCCGGACATCCGATCGAGAGGGTCATTTCCGTCGACCGTCTTGATCCAAGCACTTGAAGGTGATGGAAGGTCGGCTTCAGACCTTAAACCAGCGCTTCTCGGGAGGCAACCCGAGGTAAGTAGTAGGTAAATTTTCCTTTATTTTGTTTCTTTTGTCTAAAACAAGACCCATGAGTCGCGGTGTTAAGTCTAGGCCTTAGCTCAATTTTGTTGAGAAGTCTCACGAGTCGCGGGGCAGTCTCACGAGTCGCGGGGACTGGCCTTGATCCCAACTCAACCTACTGATGACTCTCACGAGTCGTGGGGAGGTCCCGCGAGTCGTGGCCCTTGTTTATGAGCTTGTATTTTATTTTATTTTATTTTCTTTTTCTTTTTCTTTTCTTTCTTCCTATATTTTCAAAAAAAAATAATAAAAAAATAAAAGAAGGGAAACAACTGCGTTCTTCTCCAAACCTGCGCCACACCTTCTCCCTTCTCACGACCAGTGCCCAGCCACGCCTGCGCCAGCGCTCGCCACCACCCGGACCCAGCCGCACCGGAGCGCCTCTGCCACCAGCACCCACTAGGACCGGCGCCCCCATCTCCGGCTGCGTCACCGCCAGCCACCAACAGCCCCGCGCCGCCCTCTTCGCACCCCTCTCGTGCCCATCATAAACCCAATTTCTCAAATCCCAAATCTCCCTCCTTGCTTTTAATTTCTTCAAAATCTTTGGCTATCCAAGGTATCCTCCTACTCTAACCTTGTTATTCCTTCATTTTGTGATGCTAATTTGTGAGAATCATGCTAATTGTGAATACTTAGGGTTTATGAGGAAGTGTTTGGGGATTTTGTAATTGAATTGTTACTTTGGGGGAACTATTTGTGTGAGATAAATTGGGGATTTTTGGTTGTTTAATGTCTTGCTTGATTGGGACCATTCAAGTTGAGAATGTGGATTGACCTAGCTTATTCATGGTATGATCTTGGTTATTTGGTAAGTTAGGTGTTTGAATTGTGCATTGAGGTTTAGGCTAAATGACAAGTATGGGGTGTGTTTTGCAACATTGGGTTGCAACATTGCTATAAATTCACCTCTCATTTCTCCTACTTGTGGACTTACATTGGGCATGTTTGTTTTTGGCTTGTGTTTTTGGTGTTTTGCTTAATTTTGTGTGTAGGATATGGCGGGAGGTTCAAGAAAGCGAAAGTCAATTGCTTCTTCTTCATCACGGGCTATCGATGTTGTGCAATTCGCTAATGCCGATCAAAAGAAGAAATATGAGGAGCATATGAAGAGGACGCACATAGGCACACGTTGGTACCATGGCGCTTCTATGCAAGCTTTGGGGCTTCAAGATGAGATTCCGCGCCTCATGGCGACTATCGGGGCGGACACTTTGTCGAGCATGCAATACCCCTCTTATCCGACATTGACTTCTGAATTGCTTAGCACATTTAAGATGGAAAAGAAAAGTGTGTGGGATAGTAGGGTCACCATTACATTCCGACTTGGAAACGAGGAGTTTGAAATCGGTATGAAGGACTTGAACGGATTCCTCTCGTTCCCCGAGAATTGTGATGATCATAAGGTCACGACCAAGGACCTCAAGCACTTTTGGCTTCAACTCACCGGTCACTCTGATTACAGCACGAGCTCATCTTCGAGTGTCGACATTGTCCACCCGGCTTTCCGCATCATCCAACGTCTTCTTGGGAACACAATATACGCGCGGAGTGAGTGCACCAAATTCCGACAAGGAGAGCTGATTTGCCTTTGGTGCATGGTCCACAAACGCCCCATCGATCTGGCTGCCGAGGTCGCCTCTAAGTTAGTCGCTCTTGCCGCCACTCCCAAAGGACCAGTCCACATAGGAGGACTCATTGCCAGACTTGCCGATTCGTGCAATAATGACCTCTCCAAGTACTCTTCCATCCCCCCTCAGTATGTGGATTTAGCTCATCTGAAGAGTTCAGGGATCATTCAAGGGGTTGTGTCCTCTTATGCTTTAAAGATCAATCAGATAGGGAGGTTCAAGCCATTTCGTGATGGCCCTGTCAGCATAGAAAATCGAGTTGATTGGTATGAGTCTTGGGTTGGAAGTCCCACTGAGCACAGAGATGATGAGAGAGAGGACAACGAGATGGCTGATGATGCGCCCGAAGATGGTCTCATGGGGGATTCAAGTCATCATGAGCACGGTGGAGCTTCTTTGGATGAGCAGATTTTTTCCCTCCATCAGGATATGAAGGATTTCCGTACTCACGTCGATGACCAGTTTTCTGAGGTCTTTCGACGATTGGATTTTCAAGATCACCTTCAGAAACAGATTTACTACCATGTGACGGATCATCTTTATGACCATGATGCTCCTTTCCCACCACCACCTACATAGGAATTTGTGAGTCTCTCCCTTCCTCTTGTTTATTTCTACATTGGGGACAATGTAGGAGTTAAGTATGGGGTGGGGTTCATTTGCATTTGCATTGTATATATAGTCTTCATCGCATTGCATTTTCATTGCATTTCCACTTGCATTCTGCACTTATATTTTTATATTCTCAGTTTTTTGTTTTGTTTTTTTCTTTTCCATCTATGTTTGGCTAGTGTGTGTGATAAATCCCCATGTTTTTAAAGAATTCACAATGATATGTTGATGATCTAGGAAGCTCAAAGTTGCTCTTGATTTATGTGTTAACCTCAGTTTAGATGAATGAATTGCCTAGCTTATGAGTCATTGATGAGAATCATGCATAATTCAGCTTCCTAAGCAACCACCCTGATGGAAGGAGCCTAAAAGGACATAACTTGAGTCCTCTTATACCATATTGAGAGTCACTCACATGATTGCTTAATCTCTTGAACTTGCATTAGAATCTGGGTTGAAGGTATTCTGTGCATATGCATGACTTTGATGTGATAGAGGCATGATATTTGTTTCTGAGCCTATTTTGCCTTCTTTTTCCTTGTCCTATACTAATCCTCTGCTTGACAGCCCATTGAGCCTTTAATTGCCTATTTTTGGTAGCTCCTCAAAACATCCCTAGCCTTATTATTAAGCCTATTACCCATCCGGGAGTTTGGACCATGAGTAGTGATGGTTTGTGGAGTGTGATGGTTGTTGAAAAATTGAATGTTGAGTATGGATAAGAAATGGAAGAGTTGTCTTGATATTGATGTATACTAGTGAAAGTGAAAGAAAGGAAAAGAGGAGAGAAGAAAAAAAAAGAAACAAAAGAAAAAGCTTCTAAAGAAAAATGAAAGAAGAAGAAGTTTGAAATGAAAATTCTAGTTCATCACTAATGTGCAACAAAAGAATGCAAGTGTAGCACAATAAAGAGAGAAGAGACAAGAGTGAGCTTCATTGTCTAAGTTTTGGTGTGTCGATGTAAGATAAGAGGTGGAGTGATTTCATATGAAAATGGTGCATGAGTTTAGATGGTCTAAGTCCCGGATTTTAGCACCACAATTCCAAAAATACTGCCTTTCCCTCTATGTCTTACCATGGCCCCATTACAACCGTATAAAGACCTCTTGATTTTAGTCATATACATGTGTCGGTGGTGGATATCTAGAACGCTGTGCAAGTTTTTGGTTGATTAGCATCATCGTGAGACCGAGCGAAATTGATCCCTCTAAATACATTTGAGTGAGTGTGATTCACTAAAGATATTCCATGTGAGGTTTAGGGGTTGATGATTGCATTTTTCTTGATCAATGATGATGACTTAGCAAGGATGGCATACGTTTATGTGAATTGAGCAAAAGTTTGTATTTTCAAGCATCGAGTGAGCTGAGATTGTTGAACATGTTTTGCACTTGTGATTTTGAATACCGAATTTTGCTTGGGGACAAGCAAGGTTTAAGTATGGGGTATTTTGATAACACCTAGTTTTATATATTATTCATGTGAATTTAGGTTAGTTTCATGCATCATTTTAGAGTATTTTTATTGTCTTTTTGTGTGGTTTCTGTATTATTTATGATTCGGAGATCTACACAAGCTTTGTTTGTGTTTTGTAGGTTTGGGTCGGTGATTTGGGCTAAATTGCATGCATCTAATGGAAAGGGATTGAAAGAAAAGCAAAAGTGACGGGTGATAGAGGAAGTATATCAAGCGAAACACTCATAGGAGCTCAAGGTGGTGTAGCACAACTCGCGGAACAAAGGCGTTTGTGCAATTTTCAGCTTCAGCAAGCTGTCACGACTCTTGGGAGGCCTTCACGAGTCGTGACAGGTGAACTCATATATATTAAGGGCGTCTGCAGGGTGTCACGAACCGTGACAGACTCTTCACGAGTCGTGACAGTGCCAGATCAACCCAACCTTTCACATTTCCCTTGTTGGTTTGGATGAATTAAAAACCATTGTTATTTCCAATTTTTTCTGGGAGTTACGTTTTTGGGTTTTGAGAAGAAAGCTCAGGCGGAAATTGGACATTGTAGGGGAGCTTTTTGTGTGAACTTTGGAGACTAGGATTTTGGAGAAGACAACTCGTTCAATCTATCAAATTTCGGTAAAGTTTATTTTCATCTCTATTGTTCTATGTTTGTCTTGTCGAATTTGATTGAATCAAGCATGTACTTTTCCATGAGTGGCTAGACTTCTTGTTCTAGGGTTGGGATTGTCCCGACAATGCGGAAATAGGCTTGTTCTTAGTATCTCTCGAATGATTCCTGAATTAGGTTGTGGTTTAATCATGTTGTGCTTATTCTAATTGATGTGAGTCGATTAGATCCGATTTAGGGTTTGAAATTGAAAGACTAAAACACCTAAATTGGAATTTCGATGGTGAATTGAGACCGAAAGGCGATTAGGATCCATCAGAACTACATGATTAAACCCGAAGTTTATTGGTCGAAAGTGAAACTAAACTTCTTGAGGATTCCTAGGTTATCATTGATGTTTTGGGCAATTTTGATATTATTCGGAGTCGAAAGGCGAAGTTAGTATGACTATTGCCTAAAACTCTACGAACTTAAAGGGCCTAAATCGGTTGCTTGAGCCCGAAAGGAGAATTGCTAACCGATTTAGACACATTCGCGCTAAACCCGAAAGGTGATGCGCGGTTACCTTAGATAACCTACCTCCACAATTTGATTTTGAAATCACTCGAGCAAGAAAATATTTTATGCCTATTGATGATGCATTGTTGGTATATCCTTAATCCTAGAACGTTTTCCCCATATATATTTCATAATACTTAATTGCTTTTCTTGGTTACTTTACACACAAACACTCTCAAATCTGCTTGTTTATTCCGAACTTGGTCGAACTAGCTCGAAATTACAATCGATACTCCATTGGTCCTTGTGATACGACACTCGATATACTACAACTGAACCCCATACACTTGTGGGTGTAGGTTTTAGCCTATCAGGGGGAAATCTCTAAATTTAGAGGAAGAATTAGAATCTGTAAAATTTAATGTTTTCACCCCTTTCAGACCATCCGCAACCATGGGGTAACCTCTTTCCCCATTTTTTTCCTTATCTTCCTATCACAACTTTACAACTCATTTATTTTTTTGTTTAAAATAATTTGCATTTTTTCTACTTCTTTTTAAAAGGTTTCCTCTACCACCATGGGGAACCCCTTTTACCTCTTTTCAAATTTATTTTCACTTTTTATTTTCTTTTATATTTATCTTTCCCTTTATTATATGTGTATCATCATATATTATTGTGAGTTATTTTTATTTATCATTTTATAAATAAATAAAAACAGCAAGTAGTTAATATAAATATATTTTATTACATCTAGATTAAAAAAAAATTGTACACATTGGTGGGATTATGTGGGTATAATTTAGATATTTGGGTGTTGGAGGATTATGAAACATTTGTAACATCACTTGAAATTGAGAATTTTTTAAAAGATTTGAATCAAAAGGCGTATTTGGAATGGGTGGAGTATTTGGATTATTGTGTCCATAGTTAAGAAAATAGGTACAACTACAATATATCAAGATGGGGTATATATAGGGTAAAATTGGGCTGAAATTATAGAAAAAAATAAAATTAAACCAATGAGATATTTTATTTTAAAAAATAATGAAATATAAATATATTTTTATTTTATTTTAAACAATATTACAATTAATAAATCTAAATGGAAAAGAGAATATCTACTTTATCATTTAAAAAAAAGAAAATAAAATTAGAAAAGGGAAGAGGTTACCTCTCTCTACCAAGGTAACCCCTTCCCACCTCTTACCTTAAGGTAAACTCCACAACCATGGGCTTACCTTTTAGCAACCTTAAGGTAAGTAAAACTCAGGGTTGCTCATGCTCTCAATGCCTACCTATTTGTTCATTGGTGGTTGCCTATTGATTTAATGAAGTTATTAGAATTTTATTTATTAAATTATGAATTTATGCAACTATTATATTACTATATAATAAATGTAGCAATTTGTATAATAGAAAATCTGTTGGAGTTGTGGTGTAAAATTTTTAGAGATTTTGTTATTTTGTTCTCTATTTTAGAGATTTTTTAGAGAATCTGTTGGAGATGCTCTAAGACCAACATATAAGTTGAATAGGATTTCATCATAAAACTAAGTGACAATGGCATTTTCAACGAAGAGATTGCTTCAGGTCAGGTGTGAAACAAGTTAGTCACTACTAGCTAGTTAATTAATACTCCATCCTATTGTAAATATAAGGCATTTGACTTAGGTGCACGTAGTTTAAGTAGCTAAAAACTATACTCCCTCCGTTAATTAAAACTTGATGTTTTACTATTCACGCACGTCTTTTTTAGGTGTTAAAAACTATATAAAATATTAACTTTTTAAATAATTTTTTTCAATAATTTCATACTTATTACTATTAAATAAGAATTTATAAAAGTAAATATTAAAAAAGTTAATATTTTATATAGTTTTTATCATTCTAAAAAAGTGTGCATGAATAGTGAACGACAAGTTTTAATTAACAAAGGAAGTATCAAAATATCGATTTTTAATTACTTTTTTTATATTATAATATTTATTAATGAAAAAATCAATATTTTATATAGCTTCTTAAACTACGTGCACAAACGTTAAGCAACACATCATAGGAGATGTAAATGCTCGGATTTTTAAATCCTAACTTTTTCCGGAAAAATGAAAATCAAAATAAATTTTAAAGCGGAATTTAACGAAAAACTCGCTAACTCAGATTTTTGAACTCTTAAAGCGAATTCCGGTCTAATTTTAAAAAAATTATGGAAATAGATTTTATTCCGCTTTCATAGGCCGAGAATTGGAAAACGATGATTGGATTTCATTATTAAATTCGGATAGAAACATTTAAATTTTAATTTGATCGGACCGAGATAGGATCGAGAGAGCGGATTTCAAAGTTGATTTATCGGGTATTTGAATTTTGATTTGGGACCACAATATTTTCTTTCCCCATATTTGTCATCTTCCTCCCCCATATTCAAAGATCTGCCCCACTCCCTTGTTGTTTTCCCCAAATCAATCAAACACCCCCTGTTGGAGAAATGTTCATGTGTCTTTTGAACTTCTTTAAAGTCCCACATTGATTACAAAAAGGGTTGAGGGGTTGTTTTTAAGGAGGAGTTTTTCAAAGGGATATTGAGAGTTGGGATAGGAGTCTCACACTCGCGCACCACCACCACCGTCGCCGGTCAGTGTGCGTGCGCGGTTACGTCGGGTTTTAATTTTATCAATTAAATTGGCCTCGGATAGGTTTGAATTAGGGTTTTGACTAATTCAACTCCGTCACACGTTTTGAAAAGCAGTTTTAGATTCTTCCGAGATTTCTGCAAAGGTGGAGCGTCTTCTTGTGTTTTAAAAACCGACGTTCCCTTCAGTTTTCAACACAGAGCAACACACGATCTCCTCCTTCTCTCTTCTTCTTCTGTAAACCGTTCTGGGTCCTGGGCGGTTCCATTGCTTCGACGGCAAGTGCACGCCTAAGAAGCCGTTGTGTATCCTTGGGGGGCGACGCTAGTAGCCGACCTGCACCGTGGTGTCGGGGCGATTTCGCTTCTAAGGCAGTGGTTCCCATTTATACCACGCCGCAGCCTTAAACACTTTCAAACACGGGATTTTCACTGATCTTTCAAAAGTGGTTTTACAATCAAAATTGAGGCTACATTCGCAATCGCATCAACAATTTAGAAGCAAAATTCCTTTGTTTCTGCGATGGCGTTTCAGTTCTTCAAACCGCTCTTGGATCTCTCAAAATTGGAGCCGCTGGATGGGACGAACTAGCGATGGTCGCAGAAGATGCTCATCTTCTTCGAGCAATTGGAGATCGACTACGTCCTTCTTCAGGACGCCCCTGCGGCTGCGTCAACCTCTTCCTCCACGTCAGTCGCCGTCGCTGCTGTCGACAAGGGTAAAGACGACGATGGTGATGTTGCCGACAAGGGTAAGACTGTCAACAAGGGTAAGAATGTTGTTGATGATGACCTCGCTCGGGCTAAACAGTACGAGTCCGATAATAAGTCTGTGCGAGGCCATCTTCTCAGCCATGTCTCGAACCCCATATTTGATCTGATCTCTATTCATAAATCTGCTAAATTTATTTGGGATCTGCTGGAGAAGAAATATGGGGCTGACGATGCAGGGAAAAAGAAATATGTTGTTGGAAAGTTTATGCAGTTCAAGATGGTCGATGATAAACCAATCATGGACCAGGTGCACGAGTATGAGAACCTGATGGCTGACATTCTCTCCGAGGGCATGAAGATGTGCGAGATCCTGCAGGCGAATTTTCTTATCGAAAAATTGCCTGACTCGTGGGCTGGCTACCGCAACCATCTGAAGCACAAGAAGAAGGATCTCACTCTGGAAGAGCTCGTCGGTCACATGAAGATCGAAGAGGCTAATCACCTCAAAGACAAACCTAAGCCTAAATCTGCTGATACTGTGATGGCTAATTTGGTTGAATCTTCTGTGAAATTTGATAGGTTCAAGCAGGGAAACAAGTCTGGAGGTTCTAAGCCAAACATGAAACCAAAGAAGGGCCAGAAATTCAAGAAGTCTGGCAATCAGCCGGACAAGCAGCAGAAACAGGGAGGCACTGGGATCGGCTGTTATGTCTATGGCAAGCCAGGCCACAAGGCTTGGCAGTGTCGCAATCGGGCTGATATCCAGAACCAAGGACAGCAGCAGAACAATCCCGCAGCTCCAGCCCAACAGCAAGCCAACATTGTCCAAGACAACAACCAACTGATAGCATGATCACTGAAGTCAACCATGTGGGCGGCCAGGTCGATTGGCTCTTGGACAGCGGAGCTACTCGACACTCCTGCGCCAACAAGGACCCGTTTGCTGAGTTTGAGGATGCTACAGACATCGACCAGGTCTACATGGGCAACTCAAGCATCTCTCGAGTGCTAGGCAAAGGGAAGGTTGCACTCAAGCTCACCTCAGGTAAGTCTCTTACCCTAGTGAATGTGCTTTATGTTCCTTCTCTGCACCGAAATCTGATTTCATGTGGTTTGCCTGAGATAGCTGGAATTAAGCAAGTGACTAATGCTGGCAAAATGGTTTTAACCAAAAATGGAGAATTTGTAGGAAAAGCTTATAGGGCTGATTTTCTGTATATGCTTGAGACCATGATTGAGAATAATGAGAATGCTTCTACTTCTGCTTATATTGTTGAGTCTGTTGATTTATGGCATGCTAGACTAGGACACGTGAATGCAAAATCTGTATGTCGATTGCATGATATGGGTTTGATTCCTATCCTATCAAAACATGACCATAGCAAATGTGAAATATGTGTTGAGGCCAAATTTCATAAGCAACCTTTTAAAACGGTGTTAGAAAGGACAACTGAATTGCTGGAGTTAATCCATTCTGATTTGGCTGATTTTAAGAACATTGAGAGTAGAGGTGGCAAGCGCTACTATATCACATTTGTGGATGACCATTCTAGATATACTAAGGTATACTTGCTTAGGTATAAAGATGAAGCTGAAAGCATGTTTTATGTGTATAAAGCTGAAGTAGAAAACCAATTGAATCGAAAAATTAAAAGGCTTAGATCTGATAGAGGCGGTGAATATGTCACTCATTCTTTGAGAGAATTCTGTGAACAAAATGGCATTATTCATGAATTTACAGCTCCCTATAGCCTACAACAAAATGGTATTGCTGAAAGGAAAAACAGAACTTTAAAGGAAATGATGAATGCTATGCTTTCTAGTTCTGGTTTGCCTGATAATATGTGGGAGGGAGCTGTATTGTCCGCAAATCACATTTTGAATAAGGTACCACATAAGAAGCTTGACAAAACACCTTATGAACTTTGGAAAGGGCATTCGCCTAATTTGAAATTCTTAAAGGTGTGGGGGTGTCTAGCTAAGGTGGGGTTATCTTCGTTCAAAGTTGATACTATTGGATCTAAGACCTTTGATGCTATTATGATTGCTTATGCTGAAAACAGTGCTGCATATCGTTTTATGTGCTTGAGTGATCATGCCTTGTGTGAATATCGTGATGCTGTTTTCTTTGAGCATGTGTTTCCTTTAAAGAAATCTGCATTGCCTGCTAATGATTCCTCATCTCATGATGCATCTTCATCCATGCCTAATACTGTTGTGCCTAATGCTCATGCTGATCATGATGAACCTAGGAAAAGTAAAAGGCGTAGGAAGGAAACTAGTTTTGGTCCTGATTTTGTGACTGCATTTCTAGTTGAACTAAATGATTTAAATGAACTAGATGAGACATTCATTAGTCTTCATATGATAGAAGATGATCCTAAGACCTATGATGAGGCAATAAGTTCACTAGATGCTAGTTTCTGGAAAGATGCTATTAACAGTGAGATAGAATCCATTATGTCTAATCACAAATGGGAACTAGTTGATATGCCTAAAGGAAATAGAGCCATTAGTTGTAAATGGATCTTTAAGAAGAAGCTTAAAGTGGATGGCTCAGTGGATAGATATAAGGCAAGACTAGTTATAAGGGGATTCACTCAACGATATGGCATTGACTTCTTTGACACTTACTCTCCTGTTATAAAAATTGCTACCATTCGTGCATTGTTCGCTTTGGCTTCTAGCCATAAAAGGCTTGTTCATCAGATGGATGTTAAAACTGCATTTTTGAATGGTGATCTAAATGAGGAAATTTATATGGAACAACCTCCAGGGTGCATTGTTCCAGGACATGAAAACAAAGTGTGCAAGCTACAAAAGTCACTATATGGACTCAAGCAAGCACCAAAGCAATGGTATGAGAAGTTTCACACAACTATCCTAAGCTTTGGATTTGAGGTAAACGGATATGATGCCTGTGTCTATTCTAAGAGGTTTGGTGATGATTGTGTGATTATATGTTTATATGTGGATGACATGTTGTTATTTGGATCACTCATAAATGCTATAAACACAACCAAACAGTTTTTGTCATCTAAGTTTGAGATGAAAGACATGGGTGAAGCTGATGTCATTCTAGGAGTTAAAGTAACTAGAAAAGAAAATGGCTTCATTTTATCACAACCTCATTATGTAGAGAAAATGTTGAAAAGGTTTGATAAATTTGATGTTGTGCCAGTTAGAACTCCTTATGATGCTAGCATGCAATTGAAGAAAAATTTTGGAATTGGTGTGTCCCAAAATGAGTATGCTAAAATAATTGGGAGTTTAATGTTTCTGATGAATTATACTCGGCCTGATATTGCATATGTTGTTAGTAAACTCAGCAGATACACCCATAACCCCAGTAGTGAGCATTGGATTGCACTTAATAGATTATTGAGATATCTTAAAGGCACCTTTGATTGGGGTTTACATTATGTGGGTTATCCCCATGCTTTAGAGGGATACTGTGATGCAAACTGGGTCATTGACAATGATGAGGTTAGCTCTACTAGTGGTTATGTGTTCACTTTATGTGGTGGTGCTATATCATGGAAGTCATCAAAACAAACTTGCATTGCTAGATCAACTATGGAATCTGAGTTCATAGCATTAGATTTAGCTGGTCAAGAGGCTAAGTGGTTGAGAAGCTTACTGGCTGACTTAACTTTGTGGGGGCATAAGACCCCAACTATTTCTCTATATTTTGACTCACAATCTGCTATTTGTGTAGCTAACAACAATACTTACAATGGTAAGAAGAGATACACACGGATTAGACATGAAGTTGTGAGACAGCTGATTGCTACCGGTGTCATTTGCTTGGAGTATGTGAAGTCCGAGAGGAATCTGGCAGATCCGTTGACGAAAGGGCTGAACAGAAGGATGGTCCTTGAATCGTCTAAGGGGAATGGGGCTCAAACCCATGTGAGCTGAGATACACCTTACCCATTCCCAGGACAGGTGTATGAGAAAGGATGAGTCTAGAACTCTTAATGAGTCCATAGCCCAGAGTTGGGTGGTCCTATTGAGAAGGACTTGATTGATTCACCGAAAACTGTAGAGGTTGAGGTTCGTGCTCTTAATGATACCATAGCCCTACAAGGGTGGTCCTATTGAGAAGGACTTGATGGAATCACCTACGAGAGTGTGAAGGGTTAGTCGCCTTCTATGGAAGACTAGGGTTGTCTTTCTAGAGCACTCTTCAGCACCCAAGGTATGAGATGACTATTACAATTGACAGTTAGAGCGCGGAACCACCATGGCAGTGGTGAAGGTATGTGCTGTTGAGGTCAACTCGCGAGTCTAGAAGTTCAAGATTCGTTCACTTCTATGACAAGCGAGATACTCAGCTTCACTATGTGTTGGTTCAAGATCCGTTCACCAGCATTTAAGTACTTTCTCCACGAAACCAGCTCAGAACGATGTTTTTGTTTTAAAAACCCCAGTTCCTCACATTTGTGGGGGACTGTTGGAGAAATGTTCATGTGGGGGGTTTTTCAAATGTGTCTTTTGAACTTCTTTAAAGTCCCACATTGATTACAAAAAGGCTTGAGGGGTTGTTTTTAAGGAGGAGTTTTTCAAAGGAATATTGAGAGTTGGGATAGGAGTCCCACACGCGCGCACCACCACCGCCGCCGCCGATCCGTGACACGTGCGCGGTGTGGTGCTGGTCACCTTTTACGTCGGGTTTTAATTTTATCAATTAAATTGGTCACATTTTACGTCGGGTTTTAATTTTATCAATTAAATTGGCCTCGGATAGGGTTGAATTAGGGTTTTGATTAATTCAACTCTGTAGGGTTGAATTAGGGTTTTGACTAATTCAACTCCGTCACACGTTTTGAAAAGCAGTTTTAGATTCTTCCGAGATTTCTGCAAAGGTGGAGCGTCTTCTTGTGTTTTAAAAACCGAGGTTCCCTTCAATTTTCAACACAAAGCAACACACGATCTCCTCCTTCTCTCTTCTTCTTCTTCTATAAACCGTTCTGGGTCCTGGGTGGTTCCATTGCTTCGATGGCGAGTGCACGCCTGAGAAGTCGATGTGTATCCTTGGGGGGTGACACCAGTAGCCGACCTGCACCGTGGTGTCGGGGCGATTTCGCTTCTAAGGCAGTGGTTCCCATTTATACCACGCCACAGCCTTATACACTTTCAAACACGGGATTTTCACTGATCTTTCAAAAGCGGTTTTACAATCAAAACTGAGGCTACATTCGCAATCGCACCAACACCTCCTTCCCTTCCCTGCTACTTCCCATGCCATCTCTCTCGTTTTGGCAAAGGTTGCCTACACCTCCCACCTACTGCTGCAACCCTCTCCATCTCAGTTCTGAAAGCCAGCTGCAATCTCTCTTCAAAGGTCTGAAACTGAAGCCCCGTTCCCCACAATTCATTTCCAATTTCAAAAACCCATCCTCCCTCTTGAGGTTGCCGAACCAAGCACACCTCCTCCTCCATCTTTTTCAATCACCGCCACCACCTCACCTTCTGTTTCCCGGCCGCCACAATCGCTGGCAACCACCAGCACCACCTCCCAGCAACCACCAGCGAGCACCTCCGTTCTGAGAACCCCGAGCGCCCCTGTTTCGCAGCACCGATGGGCCGAGAAACCCAGGTCCTCCTCCCGCTCCTTTCCGTCGAACCCAGCCACAATAGCATCTCCGAGAGCGCCTCCTCCCATGTTCTACTCGACAAGCAACCTAGGTCCATCTCTCCGTCATCTTCACCGCCGCGAGCCCCCCGGCCGAGTCCCCTGTTTTCGACCTCCAAGCACGGTAAGCTCTCTCCTCTTCTTCTTGAGCTTGAAAACCCCGTAAAACTTCACCTTTATAACCCTTGCCTCTTTCCTAGGCCATTCCCGTGCTGATTCCGCTTCCGATAAGCCCAAATCGTTTTCCGGCGAAGATTTTCCGGCGAACCTCGAGGACCTCGGTGAGCCTCCTTCCTTCCTCTTTCTTCTTTTAGTTCCCGTCTCTGTGTGTGTGGGTGTCGGCTTCGTGATCGGATTCCGGGAACCGCTACCGTCGGCCTCCCCTTTCCCTCTTCCTCCTCCGATTTTCCGAACGTTGCCCCTCCGTTTCATTTCGTTCAAACAGTAGGGGTTGAAGATGATTGTGGGTCCCCTCCTTCCACCTCACTTGCGACATGGCATGGGGCCCCCCTTCTTTTCAATTCCAGCTTCAAATAGAAAGGAGAAAGGGCTTAGTGTTGGGCTTAATTTTTACAAAGAGAAATCAAACCTTTTGGGCCAGATTTTTTATTGCTTTAAAATCAAAAGTGTTGGGACTATTTTTATAGGATAGATTCGGTTTTGGGAGGTTTAAAACAAGAGGGGGTCGGTTTGGTATTTTACAAAATAAAGGGGTCGGTTTGAAGTTTTTATAAAATAAGAGGCTGATTTTTATCAAGTAAAAATGGTTGGGATTTTAAAGGATTTAGGAATAATTTATGAGGTGTTTAAAATGAAATGGTATTTGAAATATTATGTAATATTATTGAGATTAAAATATAAAATATTATTGTTAAGATTTAAAGATACAATATCATGGTGATTTAAGAAAATATAATATTATGAGACTTGAAGATTTAAAAGGGTATTATCGGATTTAAAAAGGGATTTGACGAACATTTTCCAAGGACGGAATTTCTAACTAGTCAACTCGGCTTTCGAAACGGTTTTCGGGACTAACTCGGGAATTATGTGCTCGATGACTAACTAGCATGATTGATATGAATGATTGTCTAATATCATGATTTGTGTTGACTAATAGCATGATGAAATGTTAAGATTATGTATCGTTAACTTATGCGTTGAGATATGATGAATATGATGCACTTGAGCTATATGTTATGCAAATATATGGTTATGAATATATGAATGTGGCTTAATGGAATGATGAGAGCGATATGGTATTGAGGAATGTGGCAATATGATGAATGGTTGAGCTTGATAGAATGACGATTGCGATATGGTTGCTATTCTCGTTGAATGATATGCTTTGAGTGCTTGAATGATTAGATATAGACTTATATGATTGTTATGCTTACTAGGTGATCTTTAATCTATCGTAATGCTTGCCTTGCTGTTCTGCACCACCAGGTAAGTTCCTAGAGCTTACTCAGATTGATTCCCATTTGCATGTAATCATAGGATATACTAGGTGCTTGCATTCATGATCAGCATGCTATGTAGTACCATGCTAGGTTGCATTGACCGTTTAGCATTCTATTTCTTTATGCGTATGTAAACTGAACGACCGTTATCTATGAAGTAACTAGATTCTTTGCTAGGGTTATAGGATGACCCAGTCCCATCGGGTCCCGTCTTGAGTCAATCGAGTCATGGAACTTCCTTTACTTATATTATGAATTGCCTGCGGGCTTTATTGTGGATACGGGTTGGGTTTGCAGACCGCCCAATTATAATGGAATGCATTCACGAGCTGGCCAGTCTCCGCCCTATCGGAAGGGGGTGGAGGTAGGAGAGGGATATACCATTTGGTATTTTGTGCTAAGGCCTTATTATTATTATGCACTTGATCATAGGGGCATGTTAGTGTGTTAATATTCCGCCTTGCATCTAGAAGCATCTTTATTAGGAATAGCGTATATGGTATGATTACAGTAGGACCTAGTCTTGTGGGTGGGCCTCAGTCTGATCCCACGCCCTGTATTATTTTTTAGGTATGTCATATATGTGTGATGATGCTGATTTGGCTCCATGGCCGCGAGTTTTGACATGACGGAAAGAGAGAGTTGAGACTCTGACTTCACTAGATTATTAATGGTTTAGATTTGAATATTTGGCTTACGTTTTGACCCGGCTCTGCCGTGGTACCCCTTTTGTATCGTACTTTATTTCCACTTCTGTATGACTATGATTTTTCTACGCTTAGACTTACGACAGGTACAAGGGACTTCCCCAGGGATTCCAACGATCCCTCTGAATTTGGCTGCGAAATCCCACTTTGAAAGCGTTAGTTAGGATTTCAAACCTTCAACCGGTACTCGGCGCAAGATCCTGATGAGGGGTTTAATCCCTCGAAACGTAACCCGGGAATCATAATCCCGGGCCGTTACAGGAGATACCTCCACAAATCCGATTTTAAATTTGCGATCACTAACTTTTCACCATCGCCCCAAGCGTCTTCCCATTTGAAAGAAATTAATTTATCGTTAAAAGTCCACATTTTAGATTTAAAAAAAATATAAAGATTATTGACAAGATGTTATAACACTAGCTAGTTATTATCTTGTGATGTTTCACCTCTCCATAACCCCCACAGGCCCACATGGTGGAAAACCAAATGTTTCAAATTTATGGCTTATCCTCTGTAACTCTTTCCATATATGCCTATATAAGACATTGTACTTCTCTTTTGAGAGACACACAACAATACAATACAATACAATCTCTCCTCTCTACATATTTCTTATCTTATTTTAACACGTTATCAGCACGATCGCTCGGTAAGAATTCGCGGATATATACACACTGCCCACCCATGCACTTATATACATATGCCTGCAATTTGTTTCTTAATGATCTCCCACGGCACTGGTCTTACATATGCATGCAGTTTATTGATTAATTAGCAACATGTGCATTCACAGTAGTATATTTAGATTGTTTATATATCCATGATCATGTGCTTGTAATTTTGGCATTAACCAACCTCTTAAATTTGATTCTATGCATGTCTGCAATTTGATTTTTGTGAACCGACCCTGCATAAAGTTATTTTTGTTTGTGTGCCGTATATGCATGAGGTTTATTTAGCCGATCTTGTTTAATTTGTTTGGTTATTCCCTTATATTATCGCATGCCGTATATTATGATCTATATATTATTGTTGCTGTTTTTGTTATATCTATTGAAGAGATTAACTAGTATTGAGTTATCCCCCGAAGAGGATATACTATATATATTTGAAGAAAATTATCCTTGAAGAGACAAAAAATATTTATCCCCCGAAGTGGATATACATGTTGTAATTTATAACATCCCCGTAGAGATGATCATTTCTCCTCTCCCGAAGTGGATGGTTGAAAAAAAAAAGAATTACAATTTGTTTTAGTGATGACTAATCCCTAGAAGCGGATGGCTCATCCCGTTATTATCTCCCGAAGTAGATAAATAATATTTTTTATTACATATAATGCATGAAAATTAATTTATGACGCTTCAAAACTTTCTCAATGCAAATTTAAATATATGGTTAAGTTGTATGAACTACGAGT
This sequence comes from Persicaria maculosa, assembly GCA_963922045.1. Classification (NCBI taxonomy): domain Eukaryota; kingdom Viridiplantae; phylum Streptophyta; class Magnoliopsida; order Caryophyllales; family Polygonaceae; genus Persicaria; species Persicaria maculosa. The sequence continues at coordinate 43,551,771 of OY998252.1, read as the reverse complement.
GGCTGGATTTGCATGCTCTACTTTAAATCTCATCCCCCGAAGTGGATGATTGATCTACTTTATAAAGATTGAAATTCATCCATGTAACGATGATATATCCCAGGAAGTGGATCCACATTCTCTTGAATGAAAAAAAAAATATTTAATCCCCTAGAAGAAGTGGGATATATATGAGATCTATATTGTCCTCGAAGAGACAATTTTCAACATTTTCTTAGCGATTGAAGATGATATACACATAGAAATATATTTGTCCCGGTAGAGACTAATCAATATCATGATCCCCCGAAGAGGACGCACATGTAAGAATTATACATATTTTTATAGAGATAAATCAATCTCATCCCCCGAAGTGGATGAATCGATAAATCTCATCCCCGAAGCGATGAAACGATAAATCTCATCCCGTAGCGATGAAACGATAAATATCATCCCCGTAGTGATGAACTTATTTTTTATTTATTTATTTCAGTTTTATTATTCGTTTCAATTTGTATTGTTTTTTTGTCTCCAGAAGTAGACAAACATTATCTCCTAAAGTAGATATAAATTATTAAATTTGCATATTATTCAAAAAGTGGTAGTTTATCTCCTGAAGTAGATAAAGTAAACACAATTATGTCATCTCTTGAAGAAGATGAAATTCTTATTTATCTCTCGAGGAAGATAAAATATTTTAGGTTATATACTATGATAAAATTTATCTCATTTAGTAGATAGTTTCAATCTCCAACAGTCTCCGGAAGTAGACGAAGATGTATTTGTGGATGTTTAATTTCTTGTCACCAGAAGTTGACAATATGCTAATTTTATTTCATTTACTTATGTGTTTATAGTTTATTAATTATATCAACTATTTATTTATTTATCATTATCTATCGAAATATATAAATTCTTCCCCTGAAGTGGATAGACAAATAATTCTAAATCATTCCTACAGTAATGACAAATCTCCTGGAGAGTTGTATATGAAAAGGAAATTCATAAAATGTCTCACTTTCTCATCAATATAGATTTGTCCCTGAAGTGACAAATATTCATTTCCTGAAGTAAATGAATGATAAGAGATATATTGTATATTCTCTTAATGACGAAACCATGCCCTGAAGTGTATGAGTTTTTATTTGAAAGTTGAACAAATACCCAGAAGTGTAGAAATTAAAGTGAATGTATACAAGTTGTCTTCTCCCTGAAGTGAGTAATAATCAATCATATTGTTTCTTGAAGAATATGGTCAATGTGTATATGACAACTTACTATATTTTTTAATGCAGCTTATCATCTTTTGGAGTATATGATCGAAGTATACATAATAGAGACTAATTGTCACTCGAAGTTGACAAATGAATCATCTTATGAATAAAATCATTTCTTAAAGAAAATGATAAATTGAAAAGTTTCTCCATGACTCCACCTGAAGTGGACAAATACAAATTTCTTTTATTTATTTATTTGTTTTTTTATTCATTGCTTTATATTGAATAAAATTATTATTTTACTTATTGCAATTCAAAGCTCAAAGTGTTTCCCGAAGAAACAAATTATCATGAGTGTCTAATACGAAGTTTTGTTTGGCAAATGAACATTTGGGAGAAAGGTTTACCACAATCATGTAGATTGTGAAATTTTTCAACACCAACCTAAGAGCCTGAAGACTCTACTGGTGGATTTTTATTAAACTCCAGAAGAGTGAATGATTCTTATAAACTCTAGAAGAGTATATGATTCTTATAAACTACAGAAGAGTATATGATTCTAATCTTATCATTTGTACTCTTGAAGAAGTACATGGAATGTGGGTTTTTATCAAGTTCAGAACGATTATCATTCGGTTGGTACAACCAATAGAAGTAACCACATAACACAATCCGGTTAATAATGCCGCTTCCTGACATTCCTCTAAGCATAGCCTGAAGCATGCCCCTCGCCAGCAGAGAGTACGAAAGAGGTTAAGGTTAAGCGCGCAACCAATGTTATTATTGTGGCTTATAGCTAGGTAGTTGTTATACGGTTAATTCTAAATGTCTTGAAGAACATTATATATGACTCATACCTGAAGTATGACACCAACAAAAGTTCTGACAATACCCATTCAATGGCATCTAAATTAAATAAATGGATCATCATATACAAAGTTCAATGGTTGAATATTATGGTTGTATAAGTGTCAAACAATTTTGAAAACATGATGTTTTCTCAAACAATCTTGAATGGAAAAATCAAGATGAATACCATATAGCTTCAGAAGAGCATTGATCTTGTTACCTTAAATAACAATGACACATATGTATGAACTGGCATGGTATTTAACACCAATATCTCATATGACTAGCCATAAGCAAGTCTTATAGAAATGAGAATGTTTATATATGATTTATTTGACACTCATTTATCCCATTGAAACTTATCACTAACCAGAAGTTAGTTAATGATAAAATATTTTTTCTTTGTGGCATCCGATCACTCAGGTGAATCGATGATGTGCGGGATCATTGAAATTCACATAAACACCCACTAAGAGGCACCAAAAGATCCTAGGACCTGAAGATCCTTAATAAGGGTGACCGAACATATATGGTCTATCATCTTGGAAAAATCAACAATAAGACCATCTATATTGAGAGTAAATGCAAAGTCTCTATTGTCTCTTAATTGGATACAATGAGATACCTACAGAACACTACCATATAGACCAATGTAATTCCAATATATTATAGATGCCCCGACACTTGGTCATATGAAACAAACAGGTAGATAATGTTATCACGACAACCCAGAAGAGTCGTTAGTAAAATGGGCCTATGCAAGCTAGTTTGCATTTCGAATTTGACACAATAACATCTCCTTAATTATCTCCATAAGAGAGCATGCAATTCAAAGACCTTGAATGAGCAACACATGTTCCGAGACGTACCTCCTCCAAATGAACTACAATGAGACCACAAAGAAGTTAGATGATATATGAGGTTTGAGTCCCTATTGATATCAAATACCTAGAGCTTTATAATGGTGATAAAATGCTCGGTATTTAGGGGGAGAGGAAATGAGACTAAATATTAAGAAAGAGATTGCACGGAAGCAACTTCTCTATCATTTTATATCTGCGGATAAATACAAATGAACCAGAAGTTCAATAAATGAAATGATTATAAAGTTTAGCAATATGCTATTGAAAGCATTTACTAAAGGCCAAGAAAGTGACAAAGTCACATATACTAGCTCATTTGGAAGTTTCAACAGTAACTCCAACTCAATGAATATCAAGTGATTCTCAAGTACACCAGAAGTGTTGGAGATCACTAGGCTCTTTGTATATGATTCCCTAGAAGTGCAAAGAGCCTATGAGAATATGATGATCATCAAACAAATGGATGTCGACATTGAAATCATAATAAAAGAGCTAGAAAGAAGCACTTCATGCAAAGATGGATTCTTTAAGCATGATGGCATTGGACCCGTAGTTCCAACACTGAAAAGTGCAACATCAATTGGTTTTAAGTGGGTGTTCATACAAAATAAAATATAAAGCCAACTTGATTGCACAAAAGTCGATTTATCAAAGGTTATATGTAGAATCTATTCATCAGAAGTGAATATAATTTTGGCTCCAAATGGAAATGATGGATGTGGTAGGTGTATACCTATAAATGAAAGGATCAATTGAAAATGCCTGAAGCATTAATTCAAAGCTCCGTCACATGCAATTGATTAAAGATCTTTACAAAGAGTACCTGAAGTACCTATAATTGTGAAATTGGTGACATTGTATTAGGTCCTGAAGTACCATACAAAGTTGTACTTTTTTCCTTAATCTTGGTTTTTATCCCACTGGGTTTTTCCAAGGTAAGGTTTTTAACGAGACAACTTACACACCATTTAATACAATAGATCCCCCATGATCAAATGATGAAGTACACGTCGGGTCCTGAAGTATCTTATGATTGTGCATTGAAAGCAGCTTAACACCGAGACATATAAGTCAAGCGCGTCGATGTCAATTGTAATATATGAAGACATTTTGCCTTGTATACATCAAAGAAAATGATTAGATCGACCATGAAGCTCATGAAGTCAGAATTATCAAGAAATTCGATGAGCTTATCAGAATGAAAAAGCTACAAGAAGAATGTTGTATTCATGGGGAGAATATACGCACTGCACTCTTTTTCCCTTCGATCAGGTTTTTATCCCACTGGGTTTTTCCTGACAAGGTTTTTAACGAGGCAGTATGATCAACGCGTATTAATCAACATCTGTACTCCTTTTCCCTTAGTCCTAGTTTTTGTCTCATTTGGGTTTTTCTAGGCGAGGTTTTAACGAGACAATTTGTAATGTTAGAGGTGAACATCAGGGGGGAGTGTTATAACACTAGCTAGTTATTATCTTGTGATGTTTCACCTCTCCATAACCCTCACATGGTGGAAAACCAAAGGTCTCAAATTTATGGCTTATCCTTTGTAACTCTCTCCATATATGCCTATATAAGACCTTGTACTTCTCTTTTGAGAGACACACAACAATACAATACAATCTCTCCTCTCTACATATTTCTTATCTTATTTTAACACAAGATCAAGATGTCAAAAGAGCTATTAATAAGATAATTTTTACAAAATTGAATATCAAGTCCTTCTTGAAAGATTAAACCAAACTCTCGTATTGTCATGCACAACACAAGCCTCCTTTATGTCTATCTTTTTTTTTATTAGGTAAGAGTTTGGGTAGTAATACTTACCCGAGAGTGTCTTTACGGATGAGGTATTGGAGACCTTGGTTGTTATAGATGTCTATTTTTTGTTGTTTTTGAAAGAGTGGAGTTCTTGACCGACATGATAGGCAACGAAAAATTGAGAACAACAAAAAAGTTGATACCATGAGATGATCAAGTTAGTAAGATAGTGACTGCAAATTATATTGGAGGAGCATATGGTCAAGGTGGACACGTCAGACACAACAGGGTCCGCCATGCCTAGTCAGCATGAAACCAAGCTGAAGAAGACATCGAATCAGCCAAAACAGGGTACGAGAACAAAGTCGTTTTGATCCCTTCCCGGGAGTGTTTGTTGGATCATGTAGTATAATTATGACCTAAAGGTCATTTGATTGTAATAGATTATGAGATTACATCAATCAAAGGGAGAAACCGCATTTTGGGCTCCCATTTTCCATTCATCTCTTCCTCAATTCATCTTGTTTTAGTTTGTCTTGTTCGATTGAAAACTTGAATTTCATTCAAGTGAAAGGATTCAACTCATGGAAATGAGCTATGCAGATCGCAATCTCGGTCAAGAACAAGCTCGGTCTCGTCGACGGATCTTGCGAGCAACCTACAAACGACAAAGTGCAAGCCAAGGCATGGGATTGTTGCAATGATATGACGATCTAATGGATTTTGAACACATTAGAGAAAGACATCGTAGAGAGCATCTTATATTTCACCTCCGCTAAAGACATCTGGTTTGATCTTCAAGAAAGGTTTGATCAGCCTAATGGAGCTTGCATTTATCAAATCAGAGCAGAAATTACTTCGATAAGTGTTTTTCTGAGTATTTTAGCGTATCAAATGTTTCTGGGATGAATTGGATTGCTCCCGTCATCTCCCAGTCTACAGTTGTGGTGCTCAACGTGAATATTTGAAACAAGAACAAGAGGAGAAATTAATGCAACTGTTAATGGGGTTAAACGAGTCTTACGCTGCTGTTAGAGGCTCGATCTTGATGATGTCACCATTTTCGACTAATTAGTCAATTAAGCGTATTCTCTTCTTGATCATGAAGAAACACAATGGGAAGTACAAGCAATCATCATTTTTCGAATGATTCAACCTCTCTAAACGCTTCTACTCAGAAACCAAAAGGGAATTATGATAAACCAAAGCAGTCGGTTGAATACTCTAAGCAATTTACTTCTTCTCAATCAACTGTGATATGCGATCACTGCAAGAAACAAGAGCATACGAAGGAAAGATGCTTCAGGATTATTGGCTTTCCTTCAAACTTCAAGAACAACAAAGGGAGGATGATAGCTAGTAATGCAGATGTCAAAGTCAGTACTACATCAAATGTCATTGGTTCTAGTTCTTTATCTGATGATTAAATACAACACATTGTGGGCATTTTGAATGGACTCAAGACTAAGAATTCTTCTTTTGTCATCGATGGTGCATCTGTGAACGTTACTGGTATTTTTTCTTTACTCTTGTATTGTTTATACTCAAAGAATGGTAGTGTCCATCTTGATAAAAGAAAGTGGATCATTGATTGTAGTACGAGTGAACATATGACATTCGATAAGTCTATGTCAAGGGATGTTATATTTTTATGAAGATATCACCCCCTTCTCTTCATCACAAAACCCAACATCTTTTGATCATGTCTCTTTGCCAAATCCTGAGTCATCTCCTCTTACAGACAGTGAGAATGATTCCCTTCATGAGTTTCTTGTTCCCCAACCTTCTCCCGTTGTTGATGGTCCTCCAGTTGTTACTGAGGTACCTATGAGACGATCTTCTTGAAGGATTCAGACACCTCAATATTTGCAGGATTTCATATGTTCTTCTGCTACTTCAGACCATGAGAAATGTTTTGTGTTGGAAGATGTTAATCCTTTACACTGTGTCTTTATCAAAACTTTTTCTTGCCACAGTCAGCGGGTGATCCTGTCTGTCACTGCTCAACATGAGCCTACTTTCTTCTATGAGGTTGTTAAACACGTCGAAGGAAGAGATGCAATGGCCTTTGAGTTTGCTTCTCTATAAGCAAACAATACTTGGGATGTGGTACCCCTGTCAACTGGTAAGAAACCTATTGCTAGCAAATGGGTATACAAAATCAAGTACAAAGCTGATGGAGGGTTATAGAAAGGATCAAAGCTCAGCTTGTCATTAATTGCAACACCCAGAAAGCAGGTATAGATTATACCGAAACATTTTTTCTTGTTGTAAAGATGACCACCATTCGTAGTCTGATTGTTGTTGCAACTAAGAAGGGTTGGACTATGAGCCAATTGGACTTTAATAATGTTTTCTTACATGGGGATTTAGTTGAGGATGTTTATATGAAAATTCCTCTTGGTTATTCACCATCTCAGTCATATCTTGGAGGTGTTGTTTGCAAGCTTAATAAGTCTCTATATGGTTTACAACAAGCCTCTAGGAAGTGGTACTTTAAACTATCAACATATTGTTACATGACAATGGCTATCATTTTTCTAAAAATGATTACTCTCTATTTGTCAAACACACTTCTGCTGATAAGATTATTCTCTTGATTGTCTATGTTGATAATGTGTTATTGACTGGTAATGACATTGCTGAGATCAACTCTATCAAACAACACCTTGATTCTCAATTTAAAATCAAGGATTTGGGTCAGTTGAGTTACTTTCTAGAAATGGAGGTTTTATACACATCCTCTGCTGTTGTTTTGTCTCAAAGGAAGTTTGTTATGGATCTTTTGAAAGAAGCAAATGTCTCTACCTCACGTCCTCACGGGATGTTCTGGCACCACTTGAGCTGAATGTGAAATTGTTTCCTGAAAGATGGGAGATCAATTAACTTCTAGAGAGACAACTAGTTATCGATGGCCCCTCCTTTAGGAAAGATAAACCCATTACAAGGAGTCAATATTAATCAAAAGGTCAGCGACTATATAATGAATGGAATATGTGGTGGATTGAGAAACTGAAACTTGAATTCGATAACACAATGGTAAAGGAAATAATGGATGTTCCTCTCCCTATCTCGCCATTCCCAGATAGACTTTTCTAGTGGCCGGATAGAGATGGTTGGTTCACAATAGCAAGTGCATTAAAACTTTTTACAAATTCTGATAATGTGACAGACGACCCCAATTCATTGATATGGAAACTAAATATTCCCCCAAAGATTAAAAATTTTCTGTGGAAATTAGTTCAAAAGGGGCTCCCAACGACATCTCGACTATCTCAGAGGGGTGTTTCAATCCCAACTCCATGTAAAATGTGTAATCACCATTTTGAAGATGAAGCACATTTGTTTTTGGAATGTTGTCTCATAAAATATCCTTCTTTGCAGGTACAATCAATCTAAAACATCACATCCATCATACTAAGAAACACAAGAGATATTAAAGTGATCATGAGTACCTTAGGGGATAAACTCGGTACCACAGAGAAAGAAACACTAGCTTTTAAATGGTGGACCATTTGGTTTTACAGAAATCAGATAACCTTTCGAGATGATCACATACCATCAAACATAGAAACACAATTGTTCATCAACACACTCCGAGAGAACTGGAGAAAAGCTTGTAAACAAGAGTAAGATATAGGAATTGAAACTGAAAAGGACAAGTCTAGTCGAAAACCCAAAAAATCAAAAATAAAATGGAGAAAACCGATTATTGGTTTCATTAAACTAAACTTCGAGGGATCTTCTTCAATCATGGATGAAAGTACTACAAGGTATATTTTTCGTGATTGGGAGGGGAAACTCTTTACTTTGGGATACAAATATATAGGCAAACAAACTCCTCTTATGGCGGAAGCCCTCACCCTGAGAGAAGGGCTACTTAAAGCTAGAGAACTCCATATCATAAAACTCAAGATTAAAGGAGACACACAGATCATCATCAATCACCTCGCAAATAAAGGAAAATGTCCATGGGAAATTGAACTGGGAGATATCAAAACAATCATTCAACATTTTCAAGAAGTATCCTTCTCGCATGTTCCCCTCATTGGTAATAGAGTGGCAGATAAGGTTGCACACCTTAGCTGCTCTTTGCGGGGACAAGCACTTGCAACAAATCTAGGTCTTTTAGACCTCATCCGTTAGGATGCTATTGGCTAGGTCTTTGCCAGGCAAAATCTTTCCTTATCAAAAAAAATTAAAATATTACTTATTTTTATCAAAATGAATTAGATTTATTTAAAAATAGTCCAGATATGATAACAATTTATTATTGAACGTAATCATAGTAAAATGACAGGTTTTGAAAATATATATAAATTAATTATATTAAATTTTAATATAAATACGAAATCTCATATATTAAATTATTACAAAACCTATTACCGATAGAATATTTTAGCTTAAGTTATTTTATATAATATTTTTGTACGACGATGTATTAAAAGATCCAAAGATTTCAATCAAACTATTATAACATTCAAATTTCAGAAAGAAAATATAAAGTAAACAACACTTTATTTATTAAGAAACCGCACAACGGGCGGATAAAGTAAAACTAGTAATAATATATATATATATATATATATATATATATATATATATATATATATATATATATATATATATATATATATATATATATATATATATATATATATATATATATATATATATAATACATAAAAAGTTGTGTTCAAGGGTAATTTAATGCTCATTTATTTTATGCTTAGTATTTTATATTTTTTGTTTGTATTCTATGAAATATCAAAAACTCTATCATATCTCAATGATTTTATATACATAAGGTCTTGAGTTCAAATCTCATTGGTCACCATATGCAAAAAAAACCTAATGAAAAAAGTGTGTATAATTTGATTTGGTTAGTATAAATATTTTTGATTGATTCTTGTCATGTTATAAAAAATTATAACAAAATACATCAAATTTTTCCATCTTTAAATTTTTCTCAAATTTGACCCTTCACTCATGGGTCTAGATTAATTTTTTTGCTACATATGTAATAGTACATATTATTTTTTTAATAATAATATTTTAATTTAATTGTTGTTTGTAAAAACACATTGTGATATCAAATAATCGATTCAATACATCAATTTCTTTTCAAAAAAAAAGAAGCGCAAAATCATGAATCTCAATTTTTAGCTTTTAACTAATTTGAAGATTTTTTTTGTGGGGAGGGGGGATCACTTTGACACAGGTTTATGGGAATTTGGGCTTTTGCTCCCTACTAAGTACTCCGTATTACTCCGTAATTTGTTTTGAAATGACAACACTAGTTGCTTTTGGACAGGGGAACTTGTGATTAGTCATTGATGGCATGAAACTATCAACCGCTTGAAAATAGTGTGCTATTACATAGTTTTTTTTTATTATTATCAAGGTATATCAGCAATTTAGATTTGAATGATTGGATATGCTAGTTTTATTAATAGGTGATATACTAGCTTTCGGTTATCTTGTATTTAGATGATGAAGTTAAATTTTGCTTTAATATTTTATTCGTGATGATTGGTGTGACAATATGTCCTAAAAAGTAAAAAGGATTATATGGAATGTTATAAAAGTAGCGGACATGCATCATAATGTGTTATTTGAGGTGAATGAGAGCATTTGGCTTTCATCATGAACATATATGCAACAATCTTAATGTTCTGTTTTCGTTGTTTGTTTTTGTTTGGCATGGTTTGTTCAGTCACTATTTTGACTTGAATAAGGTGTTAGCTTCAACTATGGTTTGTGTACAACACATGTTCTGATTTTTTGGCGGACTTAGCTCTACTAGAGCTTGAAGGGGTGGTATTTCCCTGCTGATATTTACAGAGCAAGACTTATGTCAATATTATAAGTATAGATCAAATGCCATCAATAAGAATGAAGAATTCAAGCATGGGTTTCTTGGGAGAAAAGAAAGGACTTGGGATATGTCAGAAGTTAGCTATGATATATCCAAAAGGTTTTCCACCCTAAGCCAATCTTTTGGCAATAGAACTTGATACATGTACTCAGAGATGCACAACTAGTAAGTATATGCAAGATGCTTATAAAAAATAGAAGTATACTATTTTGTTGTTAATTTATTACCTAATGATATAATTTTAAGCTTTACATGGTTCATATTCTTGAAAATGTTTGGTGGAGAAACGAAAAAAGATACGTAGAAAGCAGTTACTTTTGCATATGCTTCTATAAATACATTCACACTATTTGTATATAGCAAGCTATGTGTATTGTGTAGTGTGCTTATTCTATTTTCAAAACATTTATTACATAGATCTAGAAGTCATAAAATTAAAGTTATCATTTATTCAATTAATAGAACTAATCCAGCCAAAACATGCTTTTCCAAATGATTCCTTAGAAGCACATTATTGTGCATTCAATATGAATGTTGAATACTTTGCTAAAAATTACATGTTTGATGTGTTGAATGACAAAGTAGCTTACAAATTATTATAATGTCACTATTTGTGTCCCTGAAAAAAGATAGGTGATATAATATCCTATAGCTATGTTCGGTTTAAAATGAAGGTAGATTTTATAGAACCACCCATATAAAACTGAAAACCACTCATTTTAAGTTTTGTTTAAAAATTGATACAATTCCTGCTAAACATAAGTCATGGATTATTTATGAAAGGAGAAAGTATTTACCAAAAATTATCACCCGAAGCATTTATTCTGTTTTAAAAAAATATTGAAACAAACCTAGAATAATTAAAATATCGATCTAGTTAAACACATCTTCAATTTAGGTCACTACGTTCCTTTTTTGCCTTCTATTCCTCCACATTAATTTGAACGGGTTTTCAGACAAAATTGTTCTCCATGTGGGTGTTATGCTAACTAAACCCTAATATTGGTGGCTTTGGGTAATTTTCATATCAGGGTTTATGACATATCTCCTATTTTGGGAGTAATTTACCCCAAAAGTTGGTTAATAATATAAATTATAAAACAAAAAAAAAATCCATTTTCTTGCTACAGATCGGTAGATGGTGGAGCTTCTTTCCAATTCTTTCTTTTGAAGTATAGTAATTGCATCATGTTCTTAAAAAAGGTAACTATGGTTTTAAAGAGCTAACTGGACTGTAAGAACTAATCAGAACATGATATTTTTTTCCAAAACGTTCGTGCTGAGTGGAATACCTTGCTGCTATCTTGCACTGAAAAGTGCAACTGCATGTTAGGCACGACCAGAAAGCCCGACATATAAGTCAGATTGGGGCACCATCCCAAAACCAATTGGCATTAGGTGGAGTAGCCCATCCACTTATATGTAAGGTTCAAAACCACCCATTTCCGATGTGGGATTCACAATTGTCCCAACAAATCCCCCTCTCACTTGTGAATCCATCACAAGTCTAGCCCGGTTGGAATTGAGATCCCCACGCAACGGGTTCGACTAACTCGTCACAGTATAGAGATGTGGAGTCCGTCTCAATATTCGGTGCAACCAGCCAGCCCACTCCGAACCTGGCTCTGATACCAACATGTTGGGCACGACTAGAAAGCCCGACATATGACTGAGGCACCATCCCAAAACCAATTGGCATTAGGTGGAGTAGTCTATTCACTTATATGTTAGGTTCAAAATCCTCTCATTTCCGATGTGGGATTCACAATTGTCCCAACAAATTCCCCTCTCACTTGTGAATTCATCACAAGTCTAGCCCGGTTGGAATTAAGACCCCCACACAACGGGTTCGACTAACCCGTCAGTCCGTCACCATATACAGATGTGGAGTCCATCTGGTGCACTCGGCCCACTCCGAACCTGGCTCTAATACCAGTTTGTTGGGGGAAAGTCTTGTTAGGCCCGACCAGAAAGCCCAACATATAAGCCAGACTGGGACACCATCCCAAAACCAATTGATATTAGGTGGAGTAGTCCATCTACTTATATCTTAGGTTTAGAATCCTCCCACTTCCGATGGGAGATTAACAAGTGTCCCAACACTGCAGTATCATCATGTTACAACGAAATTATGCATGACATTGGGCTAGTGGAATGTGTTGATGATCTAAAGTCATCCTTGGAAGAAGATAGTCAATCTCAACAACAGTCAAAATTGTTAGTTACAAAGGCATCAACCACTATAATGGTAAGAGAATAAATCATATACTCATCTGTTTTCATTATTTTATTTTATTTTGAAAAAACTACAGTTTTGTTAGCCTACCCATTTATGTGGAAGAAGATAGTCAATCTCAACAACAGTCAAAACTACAGTTTTGTTAGCCTACCCATTTATTTTGAAAAAACTACAGTTTTGTTAGCCTACTACTGGATCGAAGTTTCCAATTAACTTTGATCTGAGGCACTAATTAAATACTCCTAAATCAGGATCTCTGAATTGAACACTGAAACCCTAATCTAATCCATCTCCTAATTAACTTACTTTTTTTTGTGGGTAAATAGGGAGAAACCCCCCCCCCCCCCCTAAAAAAAACCTAAAACCGAGCCAGAGACAAGAGCAATTACAAAGGTTCGGTTGGGGCCAGACGGTTCTTTTCCACTTCCCGAGCATCCACCAACAATAGCTCCTTCACCCCCATGGGTGAGGAAGCAAGAAAATAATGTCCAATAGGAAATGAAAAAGCCGAAGATGCGATCGCGTCTGCTACCGTGTTAGCCTCGCGAAAAATATGACGAAATTGGCAAACCCAATCTCTTTAAGAAGCCATGGCATTGATCTACCCGGCTGAATAGCGGGTGTGACGTCTTCACCCTCTTCGCCATCAAGTTGACAAGCACCTCCGAGTCTGTCTCAAACTCGACCTTCCTGAAGCCCATCTCCCATGCCAATTGCAAGCCCCTGAGTAGACCAAACCCTTCCGCCATCAAAACCGAGAATGAGCCAAGGTTGCTCGTGAAACCGCCTATAGCCAAGTGCCATTTTCGTCCCTCATCACTCCACTAGTTGCAGCTCGAAAATCCCGCCGAAGGGCCCCATCAGTACTAATTTTTACCCACTCTGTCTCTGGCCTTTCCCATCTTACAGTCTTTAATCTCCTCTGTCCAGCTCCGCCCTGATTGAATATCTTCTTCATAACTTCCTTGTATTCACGCTCCACTCCCTTACATTCGGTGACTGTAATTGACATGTCCTTTTTGTCATGAAAAACGACCCCATTCCTTCGTTTCCACAACCTCCATACTACTACTACGAAGAAAGCATTCCAATCTCCACCATCCTCAAGACGCTCCGACGAGAGAATATTGGCTCTAATATAAGATGCGAAAGGTAGATCCAAACCTTCTTCCCACGATCTTCACCGACAATCTGCATCTAAAAGCTTTTAGCAGTACCACATTCTCTAAACAAATGCTCTAAGGAAGTAAGGATTCATCACAAGATTTACAAGTTGGACATATAGAATAGTTACCAAATCCTCTCCGCACTCTCTCCATATTTTTGATAACAACTCCCTTGCAATCCGAAATGAAGATGGTGGTTGGGTGATTGGTTTCAGATATAATATAGGCTCGTGCTCGGTTGTGGCAGCTGAACTGTGGGGCATTGCCAAGGGCCTCGAGATGGCGTGGAATCATGGGTGTAGGAAGGTCGTGTGCGAGACGGATTCGGAGGTTGCGGTGAGGTTGATTGAGAAGGGGGTGAAGCCAACACACCCTTGTGCTAGCTTGGTACAGTACTGCCAAAGCTTCCTTGGTAGGAGTTGGGTCGTCCGGCTCCGTCATATTTTCCGCGAAGGCAACGGGCTAGCTGATGCTATTGCTCGACTCACTTCTTCTCTCCCTCTTGGTTTCGTTATTTTGGATAAGCCACCGGACTCTATAGCTGGTGTTTTATACAAGAATACTCAGGGGGTTCTTTTGCCTCGCCTAATCCCTGTGGGGTAACTCCCACTTGTTTTGTTTTCTGCCCTTTGGGTGCGTGGGCTCTTGCCCACGTTTTGCCACCAAAAAAAGAAAGATAAAAGACCACACACCCTCTCGTTGATTTTCAGCTTCCACATTGCCTTGAAGAATTCTCTATCGTTGCCACGCCATCCATCTCACCCCCAGATAGAGTAGTATTCAGACATGAAGAGTAATCACCAGCCTTAGTGAATCGCCAACACGGAATATCTTCCCCTTTCGTGATCGTAACCGTGACAAGCTTTAAGAGTATCGACAATGGCAGCAACAGATCAAGGCTGCTCCAACCCCAACCCATTCCATATTTCCACGTCCCTTCCACCATCATAGCCGGCCCCTCACCCCTGTCCATCAACATCATGTTGTGTAATGGTTCATAGACAAGCCATATATCTTCCCAAAACTTGATGCTCTATAACTAATTAACTTACTAATTGACCTAAGATCTATACTAACCATTTAGGGATATTTTTAGTGGAACAATTTAACTTATTTTTGGGAATGACAATTTCTATAGCAATTGTTTGAAGGGGTTGATTAGTTGGATGGACTCAATAGATTTTTTTTAGGCCGATTTGCAGAAATACACCAAATCGGTGTTCGGTTTGCAAAAGTATACCTGTTTTCTGATAATAGCAAAAATAGAATAGGTGGGTCATATCTGCTAAAAAAATAGGTTATTTGAGCTAAAAAATAATGACTGATTTTACCTTTAAATTTAAATATAAAAATCATTAAAAGGATTATTATGAATTAAAAGAAGATTAAAAAATAAAAAATATATATATATTAAAATAATGTTTTTAATATATTTTTCTCGGAAATTTAAGAATAATAACCCAAGCCGGATGAAAATCTTTGCCTTATTAAGAGAATCAATCATTGACAAGGATATATTTGTTGTTGACAGGATATATGTTTTTGATGACAAACCAGATATCTAATAATGACAGGATGGGTTCTATGATAGGAAAGAAAATAAAGATACGATTTTATCCATACCATAACTAGAAATTAAAGGTATGCCCAAGATGACAGGGTTATTTGTTCCACATGATAGGAAATATGTTTATAGTGACAAGCGAAACATTAATTCTGACAGGATTAAACCTATAATCGGGGAGAGAATCAATGAAGATACGGTCAATCATATCTTGAGGATTATTAACCATATTTACAAAACGATTGTCAATATATATCTTCAGTATAACTGTCCATAGGGACAGGATATCTGGAGTTGTTGACAATCTTAAATTTGAATACTGACAGGATATGATCAAAAATCGGCGGGAGATTGCGTAAAGATATGGTTTTGACCTAAATCATAACAACCAGATTTTTTACCCTAACCGCTTAGTTGCCGCCTCCTACTAGATATTCCCTCCAATATATTACCCCACCCCCGCCAGCTCTAACAACACTTAAACTTTATCTTCGTAAATCATTGTCGCCTCATATCTTCCGGTGGACTCGCTTGATCTTCAATTGATTGGTATCGCATTCATGGGTGAGCTCTTAATCACAATAACTTCCTATCAATTTGTTTGTTATGATACTTATTTCGTCCATATTCATATGATATTCATTACTTGTAGGTCAAAACGATTACTATATGTCATTGATAACCAATGGGGAGTGGAGGGTCAGTGGAACCAAGTGGAACTATGAAGGAAACCAACTGGCTAAAGGAGTTATTGTTGGTGACAATATCAAGTACGAGATGATTAAGGAGAAAATAGCCGAGAAGTTAAGTTTTGATCCCGGCAGGTATGAAATTGAACTGAAATACATTTCATCTCTAAGAGAGAACTTTTCGCCGTTTGAGATTAACGACGAAGATGATTGGGAAGCATTTAAGTTTCTGAATTTGAAGTCAAAAGCGTCTGTGTGGCCTATTGAACTGTACACAAGCCTCGTAAGGAAGAAAGATAGGCAATTGATGGAGAATGAGTATGAAATGAAGCCGATTCTAGAGGGGAAGAGTTCAATGGAGCATACAACAGTTCCTCTATCCGCACCGCAGGCAACACAAAGTCAAGACGAAGTTGGTCCAGACAGGGAGGTAGTGGACGTCATCAGGCCATATGCTCATGTCCGACAGGTCATTAGATGAAATCATCGATGATGATAGCCGGTGTGAATTACTGGGTGACAAAGCTAACACTGAAGATGTTCGGAAATATTTTCAAAGAAAGTCGAAATCTCCTCAAATTGTATCACTAAGCAGTGATGATGATGATGAAGATATAGAGCCGTCATCAAGGAAAAGAGTATATGATGAAGGGACTATAGAGTTTTCATCAAGGAAAAGAGGACACAACTTCATTGACTTGGGCAGTCCTGATAGAGAAGATCGTATGTTTCAAGATGATTATGATTCTAGTGAAGGATGGACTGAAGACAAAGGCCTACAGGACCAGTGGTATGGAGAGGGGAAAAGGGACGATGAAAATGTTGGTTTTGATGCTGTGGATGAAGGTTTTATCCAAGAGGTGGAAGGGATAGAGGAAAACTATTATCGTACTCGCAAGGATGCTAAAATGTTGAAGGATGTTGATTGGGAGGATGAGACCGATAATAGTAAAAAAGTAGTAAGGAATGGAGTGTATTTCAATTCAAAGGAAGAGTTGAAGGATGCACTAAATGTCATGGCGCTGGAAAACTGCTTCCAATTAGATGGGAAGAAATCCGATAAAAACACATATGTGGTGGGTTGCATCAGCAAGGACTGTACTTTCAAGTGTCGTGGAACAACCTTTCGGAAGACCAGTCTGTTTCAAGTGAGGCAGTTTGTCCCGCAGCACACTTGCGGCATGGGAATAAAGCACAACCACCACAAACAAGCTAGCTCAACGTTCATTTCCAATAAAATACTTCACAAGTAAGAGTTAATTTTTTCTCATTGGTTGAATATGCCTATGAATATTGATATAAACCATTGTTATGGGTGTTAGGTACCAACGTGGGGGTAAAGGTCCAAGAGCATCAGAAATACAAGAGTTGATGCAAGAAATGGGAGTCAAGACCAGCTACCGCAAAGCTAACAGAGCACGGTTGAGGGCAAAAGATCTAGCTAGAGGCACAACAGAGGAAAGCTATGGTCGCTTGTATTCATTTTCACTAGTACAGAAACAACATCTTTCAGGGGTTATTTAACAAGACAGACGGGGGTTTTAAGCCTCCTTTTATATCGCTGGCTGAGAAATATTTCTCGGGGGTTTTATAAAAACCCCCAAGAGATAATTCTCGCTCAGGAATTTTTTTAAAAACTCCCGAGAGACTGCTGATCCTAAGCACCCGGTTCACTTGTAACTCTCTCAGGAGCTTTTTAAAAAAACTCCCGATAAGAGTACTCCTGGGTATCCGAAAATACTTATAACTATCTCGTGAGTTATAAAAAAACCGCCGATAAATGTTCATTATATATATAAAAAAAAATACTCAGCTTTCCATCTCATTCACTACCATGCCCTGTGTTCGAGTGAAAGTGAAAAATACCATCATTTTGAAATTATATGATCAAACACAAACACCACAATATCAACATAAACTCATAACTGGCCCCCATATAATTTAGTTATTATACTATACACTTGACGTAGTTTACACTCTGCAGTAGCACAAACACTACAATATAAACATAAATTCATAGGACAATGATATTAGTTTACAAAGTGAAAGTCGAGCTAGATTCACTTGCCAAGCATAACCATAAGTATCTGACCCTTGTGTTTCCTAGTGGCTGAATTGTAGAATGTAATATGACCTGCATAGAAACTTCACAAAAGGATTGCCAAATCAGATCTATAAGTATAAATAGCATTTGAAAAAGACTTGCAAACACATTAAAAAATGAGACCTAAATGTTTGATTGGAATAAAAAACAGAATGTTGATTATAAACATCAATCTAATATAATCTGGTCTTGAAAATAATAGATTAAGATGCATTAAACAAAACATATGAATAAAAATAAAAGTCTTCGATCGGATAAACAAAAGATAACCTTATGGAAACATAATGTAATACCTAATGCAGTCGCTCCTATACAATCCCATTAACAACCTTTCATGTTTTAGTTTGTCCGTCTATGCCATATGTTGATTCCACAATATAATTCCACTCATATAAAAATTTCTAGGACACTAAATAGGACAAAACATAGATCCACTCCCCAAAAATGGAACAACATATGAAATCGAATTAGTACATTAATAAGGATCTTATTTCAATAATAAAATAACAAGCTTACACCGTACCAGAAACATGCAAATTGCCACTTCATTCAAATGTTCAGCAATTAACACATAGCAAAATCATATTGCATTACTAAATGTAAATGTGTACGTACCTTGTATAGGAGCACCTTGAACCATGGCACCACTAAGCCTTTCAAACAGCTAGAGAAACAACCAGAATAGCATTTTCTCCCAGTTGCCATGTGAGTGAGTGAATAAAGGTCAGCGTTTGTCACTTCAATCTCTAGATCCATAATAGATCATTTTCAACAAAATAAAGAAAGCAAAATAGCACAGGTAGTAGCATTTGGTTAGAAACCTAGCTTTTTCTTGCACCATCCACACTCGTTTACTCTTCCGTCAAGTTAACTATGCATTTGTCAATGTCAATCTGATGAGCTAGGTCTTGTGAAATCCCAATAAATGATGATGTTAAATGCAGGTGCAATATCAAATGACAAAGAAGAAAGAAACTAGAATTAAAGGAAATCAAAGCAACTAACAATTGTCGCTTCACAAACAACTACTTGAAAGATAATAACATCCCGCTGTCATTATTTAGGATTACTTTTAAAGGGCATCCATTGAAAGACAACAAAACTTAAAATGGAATCATCAAATACTCACCTTGCCAACTAGTGATGGGCCAATAATGGTGTTAATACTTAACATTGCTAATTGTCTGAATACTGAGCATCTAAGATTTAGATACAAACATCAATGAGATTGATGTATATATGGTCTGAATTAATCAATTGGTGATAATCCTTCTACCAATCTATAGTATCAAAATAACCTATTACCTAATGCTTGTTTGGCCAACCGAAGCTTAACAAACAGTATGCATCTTCCATAGTATAGCACTGTACAGACAAGAAATCTAAATTGGTGACCAGAGGCATGAAGTACATACTATATAAAGCTGCAACACCACACACCCCTCAAAATCTCCATGGTGCCACTGCGGCAACGGAATGGAGCATACAGCGATCGTCGGGGCGGATAGTATCCCTAATGTCCTGAAAAGCTCCATGGTGCCACTGCGGATGGCCGGGATCTACCGGAAAACCATGTGCCTTGCCACGGCCGCAGCAGGTGACCGGATTTCGATCAGGCTGATGAGAATGAAGATCAACAGACGAGCTGAAACTGAAGGATTCGGTCTCATTGTTCCACAGGAAACCCTAAGTAAACACAAATCAGATGAAATCTCCCAAATCAGAATGCACAGTCGAAAATTAGAATAGAATACCCTAAATGTAGAATGCAGGGAGGTAATATACCTGATTCGAGCGCCTTTCTGCGTAGAAGCGTCAAAAATCACACTTTCTCCGAGCACAGTAAAGAATCGATTGAAACAAAGAGAGCATGTGGTGGAGATATTCGTGAAGAGAAAAGAAATTAAAAGAGAAGAAAAAGATCCATGGAGAGGAGGAGAGAAAAATCACAAGTTATGGAGATTGAAGAGTTCGATTTTCGCCGAAGTTCATCTAGAACAGATATGTCGAGCGAGACGGTTAACTGGTTAAGGCTGAATTGAACGAGGGTTAGGGTTTTATCTTTTTTTACAGATGTTTTTCGGGTGCTTTTACAAAAAATTCCCGAGCGAACAGGGTGGTTCTCAGGAGTTTTATAAAAACTCCCGCTAAATTA
This sequence comes from Persicaria maculosa, assembly GCA_963922045.1. Classification (NCBI taxonomy): domain Eukaryota; kingdom Viridiplantae; phylum Streptophyta; class Magnoliopsida; order Caryophyllales; family Polygonaceae; genus Persicaria; species Persicaria maculosa. The sequence goes on along the minus strand of OY998252.1, from coordinate 43,531,307 downwards.
TATCCTCTTACATAAAAATAAAAATAAAAATATATAACGGGATTTTATTTTAAAAACTCCTGACCGAGTATCTTTTTTCAGGGGTTTAAAAAAACTGCCGAGAATTTTGTGCCGTAAGATTGCTCTTTTGTACTAGTGATACTTCTATATGCTTGAGAAATCAAATCCTGGATCTCAAACATGTATTGTCAGAGATTCTGACCAGAGATTCAAGTATGCCTTCTGGTCGTTGGGTGCATGGATAAGAGCAGTCCCGCAATTAAGAAAGGTACATGAGTATGCGTAAGACTTATCTGCATAATTTAATATGTCAGGACATATGTTTTAGTAGACAGGAAATATACAATTCATGACAGGATATTACGATACTTTCATATTAATGTACAATTTTTTTGATAGGTGATATCAGTTGATGGAGCGCACTTAAGTGCACGGTACAGGGGCGTTCTTCTTCAGGCGATGGCGCAAGATGGAAACGGCCAAATCTATCCCATCGCTTTTGGGGTAGTTGATAGTGAGAATGCCGACTCTTGGTCATTTTTCTTCAAAGAACTGAGTGTTATTATCACAGATGAACCAGATGTAGTTATCGTCTCTGATCGTCACGCAAGCATTGGAAGAGGTTTGAGGAAATCCTACTCTTTCTCCAAGCATGGGTTTTGCACCTATCATCTGTATCAAAACTTTAGGAGCGTACACAAGAGGGGGGACTTGTTCAACCTCTTTAATCGGGTTGCGAAGGCATACACCGTTGAAGAGTTTAACCGTCTATTTGCACAGCTTTGCAAGGAGTCTGAGAAGGTCGGTGATTATCTACGAACTGCAGGATTTGACAAGTGGGCAAGAGCACACTTCTGCGCCAACAGGTTCAACATACTGACTTCAAATAATGCTGAAACCATGAATTCGAGATTTAAAGTGGAGCGTGGTTGGCCCATTGTTGCCATGTTTGACGGGATGATAGGCATCATTGCACATTGGTTTTGTGACCGACGGGAAAAGGCAGAAAAATGGGATACACTGGTTACATCTGATGTGCAGGCCAAGCTTGATAAGAGGTACTTGAGGTCCGTCAAAATGACGGTACGCAGGCTAAGTCAATTTGAAGCTGAGGTGGTGGATGGAACGTTGAGATTTGCTGTTAATCTGCACAGTCGGACATGCGATTGTAAGAGGTTCCAGATTGATCAGATTCCTTGCACACATGCCATAGCCGTAGCAGCGGACAGGGGGGTGAATGTTGCTGAACTTGTCCATCCCATGTTCAGAAATGACCACTTGAAAGAAGTTTACAAGGAAACACTGCATGTTGTTCCACCCGTTGATTGGTGGGCCGTTCCTCCATCGATAGAATCCATTATATGTCTACCGCCCCTAGTAAGAAAGTGTGTTGGGAGACCCAAGGTAAATAGATATCGTGCACCCTGGGAGAAGGATTGGTCGAAGATGCGAAAATGTGGTCGGTGTGGAACCAAGGGTCATAATCAGCGCAACTGTACTAGGCCCAGTACATCAAGGGCAGGGTCCTAGCAACATGGTTTCCATACAGCTCTCATATTGGTGGACTTTGTTTATGTTTTGCTTCTCTTCGACTTTGTTTATGTTTTGCTTCCCTTCGACTTTGTTTATGTTTTAGTTCTCTTCAACTTTGTTTATGTTTTAGTTCTCTTCAACTTTGTTTATGTTGGTTGAATTGGTTTATTTTTTGGTTATCTTAGACTTTGTTTAGTTAGTTCATGGATTGGTATTCTGCTTTTACTATATAAAAAAAACTCCAGTACACATTTTGTTTCGTGAGATTGTTATTGTATGGTTCGTGTTTACCATGTCGTTATTTGTTTTACATCTTGACAGTGTAATTATTGATCCTCTCATTATTGGGAAAAACTCATCAAGGATTTCTGATTTTCTCATACAGTTCAGCTGTAAACCCCCCCCCCCCCTCCCACGCAATGCCTATAGGCTTTTCTGAACTCATCTCTTATTTGGAAGAGTCACCATCTTTTCTCTTCGACAAGTAATTCTTTAGATTTGTGAAGTCCCTTTCAAGCCTCTGCATCCTCGTGGACAATTCATTTCCTTGCTTATCTACCTTGTCAGCTATCTCTTTTCCTTGCCTCAAAACAGTGTCAGCCAATGCCTTGAATGCTGACAGGATCTCGCTTGATGCACCAATGTCATTATTGACAGGGAATTGTTCACGTGCCTTCATTTGTTCCCTGTCAACACTTCTTTTATGATTGTCCTCCAGATTCTTCACATGGTCATCAAGGTACTCATCGACTACTTCATCAGAGAAGTCGCACTCGTCTAACATATTCTCTTCACTTTCCTCCTCTAGAAGAATTGATTTGACTTCCATGTGCCTTTGTAACAAAGTGCTAATCATAACATGGTAATGTGTAACATCAGAGTGCCAACATAAACAACGTGGAATGACACATTCATCAAGCCTAGCTGCACACTTGGAGCCAATGTCTGGGACCGCTTCAAATACCCAAATCTGCGTTCATATAAAAGTTATGTGAGTTTATACATTTTCCTATGAACATTAACAAATTACTTCATGTATTTTGCCTCTACTCTAAATGCCCAACAACACAACACCACCAACTAGCCACATCTTGTCCCCATCGTAACAATATTATATTTGAAAAGAGCATACAACAGTGACATGACAACACCAAATTATCATACACTCAGAGTCAATAAGAACTAAGAAGCCAATGGGAGTGCAATCCCATGATTAACCTAACTGATGAGGTAAGAATGAAAATTCATGTGAGTTTACACCCACTTCTATGAATATTAACAAATTACAAGAGCATTCAAAGAAAACGTTATTATATGCACACGTTTACTTGGAAAATGAGAGGTAAACCTTTCATGGTATACCCTGTTCGACAAGCTGAAGAACTAACTTGTGATTTTGCATTGGTTGCAAGTCATCTACTTAGAGAATTCTTCAAACTGTCATGCAGCTCCAAATAAGCAATCCTACCCCATGGGAAATTATTGAATCGATCCATATCATCAAGCAATTTCACATGTGCAGAGTCGACGTAGCGCTTTTTGTCGCCACCTAGGATAACACCCTCCAAAATCAGCAAAAGGGCCAGCTTAAGTTTTCGGGTAGTGTTCTCTTCAGCGTCTATGAACAAATTCGAAAGTTCTGCAATACTGATTTTGGTCCCTCTTAGCAATGAAATCTTAGCACGATTGTCCTTTTCCAGGTCCTCATATCCGTGGCAATTCAACCCAGTAAGTAGCCTAAATTCTTTAAGGGAAAAACGACAAATTTTCCCATCCACTTCATACCATGTCTCCCATTTCTTTTTACACTCTATTTGTCTAAACAACACATGGTGTAACAGCTGAGATGATAGCTTCACTGACTTTATCATCTTCACAATTTTCCCAAAGGGCCCATCTAAAACTAGCTGCCATATTCCAGGGGATAATTTGTCCTCAATTAGCTGAAGATATGCAAGCCTAGAGTTTTGGTTTATTCTCCCATAAAACATACTTTCACTCTTATATTTCAATTTCGCCTGCATGATGAAGTTCAGTTATAGACTAACTAAATAACTTAGAGAAATGATTTGAACTATATTAAAGATGAGTTGTACTAACTTGCACTTATGGTTGAGGAGTAGATGTTTTAGGCTTCAACTTGCTTGTACTAGTATCCACATCTTCCGTGCCATTTGAGTCATCTAACTCAAGGATCCTCTTCCTTTTACCCTTTGCCCCTGAAGGACTTGCTTTCGTCGCCTTCCCTCCTCTTGTAATAGTCATAGAAGTTACTGAGAAGTTCTTGAGTAGTTCTTGTAGCCTTAACCCACAAATCTCTAATCTCTGGCATTCAAATTCAGATTGAAGAAATTAACAATCAATATGAATAAAAACCGTAAAGAAAATCCATCCAAATAACTAAATATTGATGGACAACCACAAAATTTAAGCAAAGGGGGGAAACCCCTAGAAATTGACCAAGCAAGAGGGAGGATTGTTTATTGGTGGTAAAACAACTACCAATCTGCAGCTACTGCTAGTGAGAAAACAAGGGCATGATCCAGAATTAGCAATATAAGGGGAACTCAAAACAGAAAAAAAATCCAACGGACAAGGATAGATTTTGAGCTATGTTTGTGATTCCTGAACAAAGATCAGTTTCAGAACAAAGCATGATTGTATTAGCAAAACCATTGCTTTTAGGTCTCGCCATTGCTTTTAGGTCTCGGCGAAGCCTAAATACTCCATGAATTCAACAAAAATCATAAACACAAAGCAATGTGGATAGTAAGTCGATAACTGGAAACGAAATTCCCAAAATTCAAACTTATCTGGGACCTAATTGAGAAGCTCCGGGGGCATGGATTCCCGAATACCACTTCAATTTTCTACAAGAACGAAACTGAATTAGAATAAGAGTGCCAATAAAAGATGAAAGTAGTTACTGAAATCCAGATTCCCCATTTTAGCAGAGCATAAGAAGAAGAGGGATTTACAGGTGAATTGGCGGAGACTGATTGCGTCGGAATGCCCACACAGCGTCGGAGGGTAAGGGCGGCGACGGTTGGGCTGCGCTTGTTTGTTCTTGTTAGCGATTGGGATTGGGTCGGCCGCGGAGGGTAAGGGCTGGGGAAGTGTAGGCGCATGCGACGGAGCCGGAGACGCGAGTGACGGAGTGAGCGCCGGAGTCCTGGGGTTGGGGCCGCCGGAGCCGGATAGGGAAGGGTTGTGTATTTTGGTTAGGGTTTGGAGTGGGATTGGGATTTGGGGGTCGGGTCTATAGTCCGGATGAAGGGGATTGTTAATTTTCTTTTTTCTTTTTTTTTTAATTTCAGATTTTTATTATTATTTGATTATTTAATATAATTTAAAAATATCAAAAAATTAAAAAATACCTAAAATATTAAACTTTTTTTCATGATTTTTTGGGGCGGTGGGTAGTTTTGAGAATAAAATAATGTATTTTTACAAATTTTCATATATTGATGTAATTGTTTTCAAAACTGTGTATTTTTACAAACCAAATATCAAAGTAGGGTATTTACTAATAATTTCCTTTTTTTATTACTTCTCGTTCCGATTCCTAAATGTTTTTTTTTAAATTAAAAACGACTTTTTTGCAATTTCACCCATGCATCTGGTCAATACTCAATAGACATTTCACCAAATACTGGTTCATAGTTTCATACCTTATTCAAGCGGGAAATCATCACGTTCCGCGTATGGATTGCTGGGCCTGAAATCGGAAAACGCATCCTTCCATCCTATGAGAGCTTGGATGAAATTCAATGACGCTGTTGCAAGTAAGCATCTGCAAAATTGGCGTCCCCTTTTATGGAGTGTTCACAGACTGAGACTGTTGTGAAGAAAATCTCCAGTGAAAGATTGCTTAACCCCATGGGGAAAAATCCCCCCAATTTCCTGCTCTCCTTCGTATCGCTAGGTCGATCGACTCTTGGCAACTTCATCACTGGTCAAAGAATCTCCAGTTCTTTCTCAATCCCTCGCTGTTTCTCCGCTTCAATTGGAGCCAATTTGGAATCGGCGACGCCCACCCGCTTAAAACAAGCCACTCGGATTCTCACGAACAAGATCAACTCTCACTGCAGGAACAGGAGATTAGATGATGCCCTCCTACTGTTCGACAAAATGCCTGTTCGGGATGCAATTGCGTGGAACTCGATGGTCAAAGGATGTTTGGACTGTGGACGGTTGGATGTTGCAGAGAATCTGTTCGATGAAATGCCTGAAAGAAATGTTGTTTCCTGGACCACCATGATTAATGGGTACTTTCGGTTCGGTGCGGTTGATTTGGCGGTAGAGTTGTTCATCAAGATGCCAACTAGGGATGTCACGTTGTGGAATTCGATGGTTCATGGTTACTGCATTAACGGCAGGGTCGATGAGGCTTTGGAGTTGTTTGAGAAGATGCCTTCTAGGAATGTCATCTCATGGACTTCAATGATGAGTGGGCTTGACCAAAATGGGAGGAATTTGGAAGCTCTGAGACTGTTTCAGCGCATGATGAGCTGTGGGGTTGAACCTGCTTCAAGCACTCTCTCATGTACGATAACAGCTTGTGGGAATGAGTTAGCTTACAGAGAAGGATTACAGATTCATTCCCATGTTATAAAGTTTGGATATTTTCTTGATGAGTTCATAACCACTTCCCTCATAACATTCTACGCCAAGTGTAAGCACGTAGAGGACTTTTGCAGCGTTTTCCATGAAAAGAAGTTGCATGATAGTGTTGTTGTATGGACATCTCTGTTGACAGCCTACAGTCTAAACTCAAAGCACGAGGACGCCTTGAACGTTTTCCATGACATGATTATAATTGGTGTCCTCCCTAATCAGTCTACTTTCACCAGCACACTGAACGCGTGTTGTGAAATAGAAGCACTCGACAGGGGAAAAGAGGTTCATGCAGCAGCAATCAAATTGGGATTTTCAGATGATGCATTTGTCAGCAACTCGCTCATTGTATTGTATTCCAGGTGTGGGAGTATTAAAGATGGAATAGCAGCATTTGCAAATATCGAGGAGAAGAATCTAGTCTCATGGAACTCAATCATTTTCGGGTGTGCACAACATGGGTGTGTGATGTGGGTTCTTGCCTTATTTGCTCAAATGCTTCGAGCCAACAGAGAGCTGGATGGATTTACCTTGACCGGATTACTGTATGCTTGCAGCCATTCTGGGACACTACTGAAAGGAAAATCCTTTCTTGAGTACTTCAATCAGTATAAACCCATGGAAATAAGGCCAGAGCATTATGCATGCATGGTGGATATAATGGGCCGATGTGGTAAGCTGAATGAAGCTGAAGATTTTATTGAAAACATGCCAATAAAGGCGAATTCCACAGTTTGGCTGGCATTGCTTAGTGCATGTAGGATGCATTCTAACTTGGAAGTGGCTAAGAAAGCTGCAAAACGCATTACTGATCTTGACCCAAATTGCAGTGCTGCATTTATCCTATTGTCCAACCTTTATGCATCTGCTGCTAAATGGAAAGAGGTGTCTAGAATAAGGCGGGAGATGAAGCAGAGAGGAATCGTGAAGCAACAAGGACGTAGTTGGGTCACTTTAAGAGGAAAGAAGCACGAGTTCCTTTCGGGAGATAAATCCCATCCTCTCATTGAGAAAATTCATCACAAGCTGGACTGGTTGGATGGGAAACTGAAGGAATTAGGTTATGCTCCAGATAGGAGTTTCGCTTTACATGACGTTGAAGATGAACAGAAAGAGGCAATGCTATCTCATCACAGTTAGAGGCTTGCTGTTGGTTTTGGGTTAATCAGTACTCCAGAGGGCAGTCCTTTAACAGTTATGAAGAATCTTCGTACATGTGGCGATTGTCATTCTGCCATAAAGCTCATAGCTAGGATAGCAGGGCGCGAGATCATATTAAGAGATTCTAGCCGCTTTCATCACTTCAGAGATGGGATTTGTTCTTGTGGAGACTATTGGTAGCTTTGTAGTTATATGACGAGACTTCATTGATGCTCGGCAGTTTAAAGTGAGTTTTGACTGCACTGTAGAATACTAGAATCCAGCAATTGTTCTTCATTTCACCTTCACTGCTTCGCACATATCTGACAACATCAGCCATCAAACAGGCAAGGTTTGTAATTTTATTTTTTTGAATTAGTCAAAAAAAATGATTTTTTTTTTGGGAAATAGCCCAATAGACAAACTATTTTGGGAAATATCCAAAACAGGCTAAGTCCATGCCTGAAACAGCAAGTCTAGCACAGATAAAAAAAATCATAATAATAAAGTCGTGGTTTATAACAGCGACTTAGGGTGTTTATTGTTTTATTTTTGTTTTTTTTCAACCTGGGCTGGACTCGTTATAAACCGCGACTTAGACTCGTTTTGGTCATTTCCTAAAATAGTTTCCCTGTTTGGCTATTTCCCAATTTTTTGACAAATTCGAAAAAAAAAATGCAAGGTTTGCATTCTTATAAGCTGAAGGCAGTTGGATCTTGCTTTTGATAAATGATGACAGGAAACTTTCAGGTCGTTTTTTACTTTTCTTGGCCCCAACCAAGAACCTGAATGTAGTATTTAACAATGTAATTAGTAGACACCAAAAAGAGGCAGCGTTTTCGCTATTGCTCGAGGACTATTGTTATTGCAGGGAATTTTGTTTAGGGAGATCAAGGCGGTTTAGAAGCCCTGGCTCACCTGTTGTAATTCAGTTGTAACTTGAAGTTGAAAGTCATGCATCCTTTTGGATTTTCATTGCCTGTACACATGTAATCTGCTGTTCTTACAATCTGTTTGTAGTTTAAACAATCCATTGTCCAGGCCAAGGAGGCAGGTTTGCTATTTCTTTGTATCATACATGCAGTGATCATTTGTTGTTTTTTCATTTATTTATTTTGACTTTTTTTTAAAAAATTTAGAATCAGTTTTTTCATGTGACAGAGCTAGACAGAAATAGTAATATAATAATTACCATCTTAACTAAACACAAGACTTTATGTAGTTTGATAATCGTTTAGGTGACCATGGAGTCTTTAAATGACATGGTATATCTTAAACACTTGGTTAAAAAGGGATGAATAAGCTTGTTACTTGTGCAAGAGATGCTATAGAGACAGGGCACCACCTATGGTTTTCGTTGTTCTTATTTTAAGGAGGTGATGGTTAGTTACACTTTGCAGCTGGGTGCAGTTTGTTGCTCCCTTCCAAGACCAGATGGAAGTGGTAAGGTGGCTAAGCGCTGGTTCAGAAAAGGAGATAAGGAGAGGATTGTCTTCAAAACCGAACTGCGTTATTGATCTGAAGAGGGATTGGATCATCCAAGGTTTGTACCCAACAACATCGCCCCGTGGCTATGCATCGACTCAAACAAACCCAGCCCAAGCCCTCCGAAAAGGAGGGTACAGTTCAGCTGATGCTCCAGATTTGTAACGCCACAGAAGAGGGATTCAAAATCCTATATTTTCATCAACTTTTTTCAGTATATTTCATTAGTGCCCTTTAGGGACCTGGTAGGTTTTGCTTTGGCACTTCAGTTTGATGTTTAATAATTTGAAACTTCGTAGGCATCATTTTAATACATTGTAATTTGTAACTATACATTGACCCATTTTCTTTCTTCTTTTGTTCCATTTTCTAGGTGTGATATAAACTGGTTTATTCCTAAATTGAATGATGAATATGACAACAAAACTGTCCTTAAAAATCCTAAATTTTGTTCTCATTATTATAATCATCGGATTTTCTAACTTATACCCTTCTGGTAAAAGTTAAGTATGTTGATTTAAAAAATAATTCCATTAGATTAACCTATTTAGCCAAACCAATTTTTAATATTTGTTTAGAGTTCACCGATTTCTTTTATGGTTTTCTTTCATGATCAAATATACTTAATATAGTAAAATCGTGTTCAAATATCATGTAAAACATACTCTGATACTTATTTTCATGACTGTTTTACTTGTTATCAATCTATGTGAAGCTGGGAAAATAATTAGAATAGAAAAACTAATGTTGAAGAGTAGTGCTCCTTTCTATCGCATCCTTATTGACGAGAATCTGAGTTTTTTTGTCTTTCTCAAAACATTCGATGGCAAAGATGCAATATCCCTGATTAAAACGTTAGAGAATGAAAGACGATTCATCATAGTATTTGAATATTTGATCTTTGATGGTAGAGATACTACATGCAATAATACAATATGTTAGATTGAAACTAATTGATTCCTAAATAATCATATTGTGCTAGTTTGCACATTTAGGTTCATTCACTAGTACAAATTAGGTCAAATATCACGGATATTTGAGGGCTAATATCACGGATATTGTCTAAGGCACGCCCGGGCTTCTCCTCGGTGGGCTATTAGGGGAGGCGACCTAATATCACGGATCATTAAAGAGGCACGCCCGTGATATTAGACTAGGAGATTTTTCATATAACACTCTAATATCACGGATCATTAAAGAGGTACGCCCGGGATATTAGGGTCTTTTATTTCTCATATTACACTCTAATATCACGGATCATTAAAGATGTACAACCGGGATATTCGAGTTTTGTGTAATTTTAATATCAGCCTAATATCACGGTATCCTCTTAAGACGTCCGTGATATTTGGTGTAATCCCTTTTCATATATTGAACATATATCACGGTTTGGTAGGTCCGGGCTATATATGTATATCCGGCTTTTAAAATATTCTTTTTATTTTTGTAATACTACCTGTACATATGGTTTGGCCAAACTTCTAACACACAAGTACAAAGTTTGTCCACAAAACTAACAGTAACTTACTAACTTTTAGATTAAATCGAAAAATAGTTCATTACAATCTAAATTGTGTCCTTCGGTAAACCAAAGTCTAATCTACTATCAGAAATCATACCTGCTAATGTTCTACAGATTTGGAATGGCTCCCAACATACTAAATATCTTTAAAACGTAAAAAATACAATTGCTAACAGGAAAAATATTTAGCTGCTATACTGCTGATCTTGCTCCAGCTGAGCAAGTCTTACCCTGCTTGTTTCTAGCTGCTGTACATACGCCTGCAACCCAAAATTTCCTCTTTACTTTCAATTCATGTGCATACACTTAATTTTCCAAGCCAACAAAAAAGAACTTAATCATTAATTAATTCTTGGTACATATTAACTAATTAAATACAGTGCCTTCTTTCTGATCCGACATTTTCTTGCAGCTTCCCTATTTTGTGCCAAACGCCTCAGTACCTAAAATTCGTGCAAAAAGTAAGAGATGAATTTGATCAGTGACTAGCTGCTATATATATAGTACCTTGGAATCAAGCATTTTCTCTGATCCAGCTTCGCTTTGCCTCTGCCAAGAAAAATTCGTTAACAAAAAAAAAAAGTTGATCGAAGGTGAAAGAGGGGGAAAACAAGACATGAAACAGCTAGTAATTAAGATGAAAGTGAAAATCATCTGGATGAAAGTGGTGGAGAAATAATAGTTAGGAACAGTTGCAATATATGTTTGTGCAGTTGCCCAGCAGTATGTTTATGGAACAGTTGGGAAGCTGTAAATCACGAGTAAAGACATGAAGCACTAATTTTTTAAGAGGGAATTGAGATTGAAGCTGGTAAACTCCAGTGATTAAGAGTATATGCACATGAATTGAAAATACTGATCCGTACTATGAGCTCAACGTACAATCTAATTAGAAGGAAAACTCATGTGCTGAAGGAAAATACTGATCAAGGAACAACAAGGCACAAGGAGAACAATAGCAATCGAAAAAACATGAACAGAAACAATCGAACAAGAACAAGAACATGTACAAACGAACGAACAGCAAAGATTTGAAATCAAAAAATAGATTCATATTTCTCATGTAAAAGATTAATCGTGGTTACCAAACATAGGGAGGTACTAAAATGACATGATCAAGAAGGTAGTGGGGAAACTTTTGAGTAAAGGAGCATCTCACCTAGTGAAGGGCCTTTCCGTTCTCTTTTGATGAGTGAGGTAGAACTTTTCTACTTTAAGTCGTTTCTTCAATTCATCATCACTAAAAAAATTGTTGGGTTTACCTGTTCACCAAGTTTGAGTGTAAGGAGTAATCAAACAAAATGCTTGAACATACAACAAACAATGAGGTAGTTATAGCATTTGAGGAAATCAGCACTTTGCATCAATAGAAATTGCCAAAGGATAATTATATTTTGTCTAAAGAAACATAATCCTAAATGGAATTCACACATTTCACCTTGTTTCTCATAAAAGTCTAGCAAGTACAGTCACAATAAAGAAACATAATCTGGATTCAGCAACGAGATACACCTCTCGGCCTCAGCTTGTAAGTAATTTGAGAAATTAAAAGTGGTTGATCCTCATAATCGTTAACATAGGTAAATAGGGCACATCAACTCATGAACAAAGACCTTGCCAGAATAAATTTCTATGGAGAAACCAAATTGTCTACTAAACGATAAGGAAAGTAAAGATATATACTACACAGAAAGATTATCTATAATATATAGATCTACATCATAAATACACAAACTGTAATCGAATACAATATCACCTTGTCGAATATAGGGAACTCGGCCTTATAACGAGTGCAAGCAAACTCAACAATCTGTTCGTTAGAACCCGGCTCCTGAGCACCAAACTGATTGCAGGGGAAGGCCAAAATTTCCAAACCTGAACCAAAACAATGACGAATGATCAAGCATAGGAACAAATTAAATTACTGAAGAGATTAGAAGCCCACCTTGGTCTTTGTACTTGGTGTACAACTCACTGAGCTCGACGCAGTTAAAGTTGGTCAAGCTGTTGTACAAGATTGGGGCAAAAGCATATAGATTCAGTTAGAAGCTCTGTCTTATGTGATTAACTCGTTGCACAGTTCATCAATGAACAGAAAATGTTCTATCAGAAAAGCGAATGTACCACTCTGATGCAACAGAAAGTGGTTGATCCTCATGCCATTTCTAATCTCTAAATCAACACAACTACAAAGTGAGGAGAAGTGAACTTACCACGACTAAAATAGGGCCAACCGAGGCGAACCGAGATGGCTGCGACAACTTAGGGTTTAGAGACGAGAGGCGAACAGAGAGAGACGAACAGAGAGCGGCGAACAGAGGGAGGCGAGCAGATCCGATTGTGCAATAGGTGACCGAGATGGCTCTAGGAGGCGAGCAGGTTTAGAGATCGAGCAGGATGTGCAGTAGGAGACCGAGATGGCTGATTCGGATAAGACAGTGCAGTAGGAGACCGAGACGCCGGATTCAACGTCGGCAGTGAACAGATTCAGCGAGACAGGAGCGGATTCAGCGTTGAGGGTTTAGGGTTATGCGATTTGAGGTTTCGGTGAAGACGGTGAACAGAGTTGCTAGGCGATTATGCGAGACAGAGTTGGAGAGAGAGGGGAACGGGTTGCTAGGTTAAAAAAGTCTAATATACCACACTTGTGGTAACCAACATGGCGGTAACCATCGTGGTGGTAACCACGTGAAGGTGGTACGGTACTGGTAATGAAATCTAAATATCATGGTTACCATGGTAACCGAGTATATATATACTTTTTTTAAAAAAATTAATTACATAATTTTTATTGTTTTTACCTTTAAGTTTTATGTTTTTAATTTTAAGTTTTTACTTTATATTTTGTGTTTTGATTTTGACCTAAATTGGTCATTTCTACTATTTTTACTTGAAACATAGAAACAGTAGGAATATTTTAAATGTTTGAAGACTTTGAAGTTGTTTTGTTTGAACTTGCATGAGCATTTTGAATATTTGAACAATTAAACTTGGTTTGTTTGAAAACTTTGAGCTTTGTTTGTTTGAATCGGTTTGTACTTTTGGTTGTGAACTTGGTTTATTTGAACTTTTAACAGGTGATAATCATATTATTTTTGGTAACCATATTTTTTCGTTCAATAAGTTTGATGGCTATTGGATGGTAGCCAATTAGGGGTTTCAAAAAAATACAAAAAAATTATAGCATGGTAACCATGGTAATTTACCGATGGTAACCACAAGTCGTGGTTACCATATATGTGGTAACCACGACTTGTGGTTGGTACGTGGTATGAAAATTTCCGTACCACCAGTTGGTGGTTGGTACGTGGTAATCACCCATTTTTTTGTGGTTACCGTACCATGTCAGCCCTATCCGGGATATTCTAACGTGATAATAACCCTAATATTCCAGGCGTACCTCCGATTTTCAAGTCCGGAATATTAGCTTTTATCACACTTATGCTTCTCACCCCTAATATTCCGGTTTTTATGATTTAGATCGGTGATATTAGCCTTTTACCTATTAATTTTTTTTTCTTTCAAGAGAAAAGGTCATAATATTACGGATATATGACCCGTGATCATTGTTATTAGAATCTCGATCCGGATCTTTAAAATCCTAAGATCCTACGATCCTACTCAGGAGCCCGATCCGGATCTATGCATAGAATCTTATTTGTGTAGGATCTACTATAGGATCTTTAGAATCTTAATGGATCTATAAGATCTTACGATCCTACTCGATTCTAAAGATCATATTTTTATTAACAATATGTATTTTAAAAACATTTATTTTGTTTTCTAGGTTGATTTTAGGGAGTTTAAATGTACACATTCATGTATAAAACACGAAAAATGGCCTAGAGAGAAGTGATTCCGAGTCTTTTAGTCAATATGATAATGTCTAAGGTCGTAAATGGAGCTTGTAAACTCTTGAAACCAAAATATATTGTGTGACTAACAATTTTTTTTTCTCATTCTAGAACTTTAATTTAAGCTAATTTGTTATATTTATTTTATTTTATTTTATTTATTTATTATATTTAGAGGATCTTACGATCCCCTAATGGGATCTTACGATCCGATCCACAAACCTTGTTGTGATTCGATCCTAGAATCCCGATCCTAATAACCTTGCCCGTGATATTAGGGTTATGTAATAAAACCAACATTTTGTACTAGTGATTAATTATATTCTTGACATTTTGCAAAGTTATTGGATCTCTTACCATCCCAAACTCAAAATTATGGTTTAAATAGAGATTTAAGACATCCCCACTAGACTAAGCAATTGGTGAAATCATAGTATAACACTCTTTAAGAAAATGTGATTAGTGGATTCAACAAAACAATTACAAAACATGCATTTCATTGGCATCACCACATGTGCTTGTTGTAATAGTATAATTTTTGTGGGTAAACCATTTTGACAATCTTCCATATAAAATATCGAATTTTAGGAGATATATATGTCTAGTTTCTAAATCAAACTAAAAATAAAATTAAAACCCCAACATCATAATGAAGATTACATATTTTGTTGAAAACCAACATATTATTTGGTCCCAGTAAAACGATATGTAAACTAGGACTGACAAATGGTACGGAAATTACCATATCAATCACGTACCAATCACAAACCGACTATGTTGGTAACCACACTTGTGGTAACCAACATGGTGGTAACCACGTGAAGATGGTACGGTAATGGTAATGAAATCCGAATACCATTGGTTACCATGGTTACCAAGTATATGTATTAATTTTTTTATTTAATGTTTTATTATTATTAACTTTAATTTTTAAGTTTTGAATTTATATTTTGTGTTTTCATTTTGACATAAATTGGTCATTTCTACTTTTTCTACAAGAAACAATAGGAACATTTTGAATGTTTGAAGACTTTGAACTTGTTTTGTTTGAACTTGCAGGAACATTTTGAATGTTTGAACAATTGAACTTGGTTTGTTTCAAGACTTTGAACTTTTTTGGTTTGAATTGGTTTCTACTTTAGGTTGTAAACTTGATTTATTTGATCTTTTAATAGGTGACAACCATATTATTTTTGGTAACCATATTTTTTCGTTCGAAAACTTTGATGACTACCGGAAGGTAGCCAAGGGGTTTCAAAAAAATACAAACAGAAGTACTGCTTGGTAACCATGGTAATGTACCGATGGTAACCACAAATCATGGTTACCACATATGCGGTAACCACGACTTGTGGTTGGTACGTGATAATCACCATTTTTTGGTGATTATTGTACCATGCCAACCCTACTGTAAACCTATTATTCGATTCAATACATCAAATTCTTTAAAAAAAAAAAACGAAAATCAAAGTAGTAGTAAGCCGCAAATTGGCATGGCTACGCGCCCTTGTATGCGAGTGGAGCTACTTGCTTATCATCGTCTTTTTTTTTTTTGAACTGGAAATAATTCGAATCACCGGACATGCCCGGTGAGACGAGAGGCCGAAAGAACGGCAACGGACAAACCGTTATGAAAGAACCGAAATACAACAAAGACAAGTCCACCACGAACAAAACTAGATAACGAAGATCGAAACTAGCAGGGCAAACGGTGTTGGAACCGGGACAAAGTGTGCCATGACTTCTGACAATTGGTAGAGGTAGCGTAGAGAATCCCTGGGGAACGTCTGACCAAAAAAAAAGAATCCCTGGGGAACAAAAGTGGAGACCTCAGATTTGGACTCGATCGGTAGCGAGCCGTCAGATCTCGATCACGTCCACGATCTCTCGCACGGCGGCAAAAGAAAGACCACAAAGCTCAAAAAGATACCACCACTAGAATCAAACAAACATACACTCTAGAACAAGTCGGGGCAAACAATTTGCTCACAAGATAAGAACGGGTATGAGATTAATTCAAAGATAGATATAGAAAGGTTATTCCGGGATAAAAGAGAGATCCCAAGAATTGAAAAAGGGAGGTAATCCCAATATTTATATGGATTAAATATATAAATATCCATATATAAAAAATTATACTGTACTCCGTATTTGTTTAGAATCCTTGAGCATTCAAAAACGGAACTACTCCGTACAACATTGTAAATGTAATTTAATTCGTTTTTTGGGTTTTTTTTTTTTTTTAAAATTATTTGCTGGAAGCTTCAGTCTGAAGCTTGGACTCCTTGGAATTGGAGAGGGAGAGCCGGGAAGGCTGTGTTTTAAGAGGTGAAAGAGGTGGAGGTGGAAAAAAGGAGGTGGAGGTAGGGTGATTTTTCTTACCTTGGTGAGAGGGGGTGGAAGAGGTGGGGTGGAATTCCACCCCCTCCACCTCTTAAATGAAGGTGGGAAGAGAATGGCGGAAAACAGGGCCTTAGTGTTAGGAGAGAGTCGGCGATAGAGGATGCCAACAAGCACACAGAAATCAACAGATGCCACAAATTTGAGATGACAACAAAGACAAATCTGGGTCTAGAGGGTTTAGGATTCACAAGGCAAGTGAGAAGCATGTCGAATCGAGACGGAAGGTGACACCGGAGAACGGTGGCAGGAGTCAATCACCGGTAAGACGCCACACACCCCGACAAGGACGATCGACAAAAAAAAGGCTTCCAGCGATCGCCGCGAAGGAGTGCGGACGGAGGCCGCATATCCCGGAATTTTTTAGTTCAAGGTCGGTCAGCGGTGGTCCAATTCGAAGATTAGACCAAAACGAGGACCAATAAGGCGGATCTGGTGGAATCAGAAGTCAACTTGTTCTCGTTCATAGGTTTGCCTAAAAGTGCAGGTTTGAAGAGATCAATTTTATTGTATATTAGGGTAATTCAATTTCATTGTAAATGTAATTCAATTTTATTGCCTAAAAGTGCTTATCATCGTCTCTTCTATTCCCCACCCTCCCTTTCCACGAAGAAGCACGTGTCAAGGCCCAACTTGGAACCTGTAATATGGCTCCACGTGGCCTCGTTGTAAGCCAGTTGGATAAGAGATCAAATCCTGGCCGTCCATGTAATCTCTCCTTCTCCCTCCTCTCCCCTCAAAGTCAAGGGCCATCACCACACCTGACCGTTCTAACGTGGTCTCCTGATCTTCCTCTCTCTCTTCCCTTTCCATGACCTCCTAGAGAGAGAGCTGCAGAGAGGTTGGAAGTCCAAGTTCTCTTCCAAGGTACGACTATGGTTTCTTCTTCTACCCAAGAGATTAGCTTTTAACTAATTTGATTTTTGGAATTGATCGAATCTCAATTTTCTTTCTTTCTCCTGCTAATTTCTGTGGTCCTCGTTTGCTACTTTGCTTCTGATGGTATAATTCAGTTCTTGCTTATTCACCTGTTTATTGGCTAGGGTTTATGGTGTTTCATGGCTTGCTTGATTCACTTTTGAAGTTTTAGGTTAGTTCGTTTCACTGGACCGGAATTGATATGGATGTTTACTTTCAAACAATTGGAATTTTGAATTTCCCACTCAATTTACATATTTCCTGTTGTTTGTCTGACAAAATTTCGCTCCTTGATATTTAGGTTAGATTGAAGACTTTTAACCAGTCTATTCTCTCTTTTTTCCTGTTGTTTGTCAAACAATTGTGCGGTGTTTTCATTTTTCTCTCTTTTTTCCTTCTGTTTCCCCTTTCATACTGTCTTAATTTAGGTCTTGATTCCCATGCTTTTATTTTATGATTTTTGTAGACGGTTTTGCTGTTTTGAGGCTCAGATTCCCCACCCCCAATTTTTTTGGGTTTTTTTTCTTTGAAGATTTATTTATATTTGGGGTTGGGGGATCACTTTGAATCAGGTTTATGAGAATTTGAGCCTTTGTTTCCTACGAAGTACTCCGTATTACTCCGTAATTTGTTTTGAAATGACGACACTGTTGCTTTTGGACAGGGGAACTTGTAATTAATCTGGCATGAATCTATCAACCCTTTAATATTTTACTTAGCGATGATTGGTGTGACAATATTCACCTAAAAAAGTTCAAAGGATTATATGGAATGCTATAGAAGTAGCGAACATGCATCATAATGTGTTATTTGAGGTGAATGAGAGCATTTGGCTTTCGTCATGAACATATATGCGACGATCTTAATGTTATGTTTTCTCTTGTTTGTTTTTGTCTGGCATGGTTTGTTCAATCACTATTTTAACTTGAAAAAGGTGTTAGCTTCCACTATGTTTTGTCTATGACACATGTTTTGCCTTTTTGGCAGACTTGGCTCGATCGGAGCTTGACGGGGTGGTATTTACCTTCTGATGTTTGAAGAGCAAGACTTCTGTCCATATTACAAGTATCGATCAAATGCCATCAATAAGAATGAAGAATTCAAGCATGGGTTTCTTGGGAGAAAAGAAAGGACTTGGGATATGTCAGAAGTCAGCTATGATATCCAAAAGGTCTTCCTCCCAAGCCAATCTTTTGGCAATAGAACTTGATACATGTGCTCAGAGCTGCACAACTGGTAAGTATATGCAAGATGCTTATCAAAAATCCATGCAAAAACATAGAAGTATACTCTTTTGTTTTTATTATTATTATTAATATAAATTTATTACCAAATGATATTTTAAGCGTTACATGGTTCATCTTCTTGAAAATGTTGGGTGGAGAAGCGAAAAAAGATATGTAGAAATCAATTACTTTGAATAAGCTTCCATTAATACATTCACGCTATATATATAGCAAGCTATGTGTATTATGTAGTTTGTTTATTCTGTTTTCAGAACATGTATCACATAGATCTACAAGTCATAAAATGGAAGTTATCAACTATTCAATTAATAGAACTAATCCAGCCAGCATATGCTTTTCCAAATGATTCCTCAGGAGCACATTATTATGCATTCACTTCTTGATTTTTATTTTATTATTATTTTGTATATATATGCAAGTTAAGATACCCTGCATGCTTCCAAAACGTTCATGCTGAATGGAAAACCTAACTCCTATCTTGCACTAAAAACTGCAGTATCATCATGTGATAAAGAAACTGTGCATGACATTGGACCAATGGAATGTGTTGATGATCTAAAGTCATCCTTGGGAGAAGATATTCAATCTCAACAGCAATCAAGATCGCTAGTTATTGAGGCGTCAACCACTATAACGGTAAGAGAATAAATCATCTACTCATCTGTTTTCATTATTTTATTTTATTTTGAAAAACTACAATTTTGTTAGTTTAACCATTTCTGGAGACATGTACAGGTATTTCGTACCTTATTGCCTTATTCTATTTTTGGTGTTCTGAATGCGGTTATGCATTCCTCCGGCCTTTTAGGTAATATAGCTGAATATATGTTTGTATCACTTATATAGTGTTTCTGATTGTAGATACATTGCATGATTTGTCAACATACCAGTCCCAATTTCAGTGATATAGCTAGTATCCAGTTCATGTTTTCTCGACAACACAAACTAACTTGGTAGTTATGAGGTTGGTATTTGGGCTTCTTGAATTTTTTTTTCCCCCTTTTAACACATTTGGAGTTGATATTTAAAATTGACACATAAGTGAAACCTAGCTTTTCCTTTGAAGTTTGTAAAATTTTTTTTGAATAGGCAAGTGTGGTAATGCTAATTAGTGATGTCACACACAATCAATCTGGATTATAATACTTACTACGATCTTGGAGTGACCGAACACATAAGTGAAACCTAGCTTTTCCTTTGTAGTTTGTAATTTTTTTGAATAGGCGAGTATGGTAATGCTAATTAGTGATGTCACTCATAATCAATCTGGATTATAATACTTAGTATGATCTTGGAGCGACCGAACACATAAGTGAAACCTAGCTTTTCCTTTGAAGTTTGTAATTTTTTTGAATAGGCAAGTATGGTAATGCTAATTAGTGATGTCACTCAATCAATCTGGATTATGATACTACGATCTTGGAGCAAACGAACCCATAATGTTCTTGTTTTTTTGGAATCTGGATTCAAACCTAGAGCCCAACCTTGAAATAGTTTTGGAAAATATACCAAATAATCCAACTTTTTGGATACTAGGAAGGGAGCACTGCCACCTATCCTATGCTAAATAACTAACCATATCTATACAAATATGTTCAGTAAGGACCACGAGTTGGTACGCCCACTTCAACAACTTGGTAGGAATTTATCATTGTTGTTCAGTGTATCATTTATGTTGCTAGATAAACTGACCTTATATACCGTACCAAAATCTGATGTGAGCTTAAACATACCTTTTGTATTGTAGTCGTATGAAAGGTAAAAACTAAAAGATACGCGTACGCTGGTCATGAATGTAACTGATATTCATTACTTTATAATCCTGTAAATATTCATTAAATTTAGTGTATATTAATGCTTTACTCAACTCAACTAATTGATCATGAATTAGTCCAGTTACTGAAAATAAAAAAACTATGCCAACGCTTGAGAAACTTAGTCCTTCACTTATTGTTAATGGACAAGGTATTAAAGTGCACATAGATCTATGAAAGCCACCTTCTTAACAACTTTGACCTAATAACTGACTCCTAAACCCTGTTATCTTTCTTGTGTATAGAAGATGAATGACTTTGAGCTACAAAGTCAAAGTGCCTGCATTCTCCCTAATTGTTATTGCTGACAAGAACAAGCTTACTACTTTCTGTCCAGTTCAGGTTTGATGTCATTTGTTACATCGAGTGATTGATCACTAACCTAGTTTCTAAGGTTTTGTTCTCACTTTGCCTAAGAAAACGGTTGAATAGTAAATCTATTTTCTAAATCACTGCTGAACTTTTCATATTTCCAGATTCTTTCCACCAGCATGTGCTTTGATTCATTCCTGATGTGCATCATTGAGTTATACTAACTTATATGGATGAGGATGACTAATCAACTTCTTGATGCAGGACAAGACCGTGACTTCCACCACCAAAAACTTTGAGATGATTATCTGTCCTGTATTGAATGATCCGGAAGAACACAATGGCGCCGACATACACAATGAGGAAGGTAGAATCGTGCTTTTCATGCTAGTGTTATTTTGTGTGTTTGAATTCTTTGGTATGTACAGATTATTGGTTCTGTGCTCTGTATGTTTGACATGTAAGACTTACATCTACCTTGGTTTCTTGCGTCAATGGTGTACAAGTGTTAAATGCAGTTCAGGTCCCTTGGCTCTCTGCAGCATTGTCTTATGATCATGAAAGTTTTGTTTCTTCAAATGTTTTACATGTTTTAGTGTTTTGCAAGTTCTCACCATGGGGCACATGATTTGTTTTCCTGCAACTTCCTGGGGATTGGCTAATATTTACTTATCGGTCTTTCTAATCTATGCTACAAAGGCATAGGTTAAAAAAACACATTGGGAAAGATTCCCTAAATCTCAGTGCATTGACCCTAAGAAATCTATTTGAAAATGGCTAAAAAGAATTGATATTTGAAAAATGTTTCCCAATATGGATGCTTAACCTATGCCCCAAGGTCAGATGTTAGAAAAACCATTTACTTACATATCATTTTTTCTTGTATGCACAGGGAGCAGCAATGATTCCGAGCAACCTGACAACAGTGGAGCAGATGAAAGTGATGGTAACAATGAGGGCTCGTTGGACTACCAAAGTTGCAACGTATCAGATTTCTTTATTTCAGATGTAGTTTTTGCTGGGTTACAATTTGATGAGACTGTGATGGGCGTAGATATTGCAGAGAGCAATGCTCCTGAATATATTACTGCTGAGTCTAATATTCTCCTTGATGCAAGCGAAGAATACTTATCCCTGCCTTTTCTTCACGAGCCCGTGAATTTCAGTCCAACAAGTAAAGCTCAACAATCAGAAGAAGCTAAGCTGCAAACATTTGACTCAAGCTTGTTTTCAGTAATTCACCAGACAAGGCCTGGTGAACAAGGACCAGATCTTGATGCTTACCTCAACTTAGATCAGACGGAATTGGTTGACTCCCTTTCATTCATCAGAAACTTACCTGATCTGTCAGATGTCTCCCCAACTTGTCGACCAGCGATATTGCAAAAGGAATCTGAGAAGAGGAAGCCTGTTACTTTAGTACTTGATCTGGATGGTGAGGATTCTTTCTTTCTCCTTCAATAGAACTTGTGGTGTTTTGCAGCTTTTCATACACCCTGCCACCAGAAAGAAAAAGATGAGACTTAAGTAAAGAAGCAATATTTTTTTTTTTTGATCAGAAAAAGTAAGAAACATTGATGCATGCTATTCTCACTTGTAGACTGTGATTTTATAGGATCTTTACTTTCTGAATGCGATCAGCAAGGGTTGGCAAGTTGGTTCTAGTTTTACGTATGGCTATAATGTTGTGTGCGTTAATACTCCATAAGATAGAAGCTTTCTTGTATGTGACAAATAGTAACGTTTTCTATGTATTGGGCTTGCTAGAAGATCTATTCTTTTAATGATCTCTGTTGTTTATTATACTAACATAGAAATACGAGGTTCTTTAATATGTTAGTCTGAATATTTTTTTGATTTTTTGGATTGAAGTGAATTTACATGCATTTTCCAATAAAAATGTTATCTTCTGCACCATTAGCAAAATACAATCCCAAAGGAGGGAAGGGGAAACATATTTCCCTTAAGAATATTGCTCGCTTGACCTTCTTGGTAACAATCCTCTTTTCCTTTTGTGGCAGAAACACTTGTACATTCCTCGATGGAACATTGTGAAAATGCAGACTTTACTTTTACAGTTTTCTTCAATATGAAGGAGCATACTGTGTACGTGAAAAAGCGTCCACATCTCCACACATTCTTGGAAAGAGTTGCAGAGATTTTTGAAGTGTTTGTTTTCACAGCCAGCCAAAGCATTTACGCAGAACAGCTATTAAATATCTTGGATCCGGAAGGGAAGATTATTTCTGGTCGTGCCTATCGTGAATCGTGCATCTTTTCTGAAGGCATTTATACTAAAGACTTGACCGTGCTGGGTCTTGAACTTGCCAAGGTTATCATAATTGATAACTCACCTCAGGTATTTTCTTTTCCTTTGATTCTTCTATATTAGGTCAGGAACGTGATTGTAATCAGATGATTATGGAATACACATTATTCAAATTATGGACAATACAACTTCGTTATTTGCATGTAAGTCTCTTTTATGGCATTCTGGTGTACTTCCATGGTTCTTTAGTTCTCACGAAAAATGCTTAGGAATCTGAACTAGTGAGCCGTGCTTAGCGCCATCTGTATTCAATTCAATGAAAAATGCATTCCTGCAAAAATTTTTTTTTAAAAAAAAGTGCATCTGTTCAGAAAAACACAACAAAGAAAGGGGTATGGCAGGCCCAAATCTTTAGTGAAAAATGATCGTTGCATTTGACAGTATCTTTGATTGTTTATGTATATTTTCAGGTATTCAGGTTCCAAGTGAATAATGGGATTCCAATTAAGAGCTGGTTTGATGATCCATGTGACAGTGAGCTGATATCATTAATCCCATTCTTGGAGACCTTGGCTGCTGTTGATGATGTTCGTCCCATAATTGCCAAGACATTCGGTAACAAGGAATAAGAGCTCCTTGTCCTTTCTTTATTCCATATGTTAACGCTTAGCCTTCCTTTCAGTTTTTGCCAAAATCAGACTTGCTTCTTTATAGTTTTCTTTCTTAAAATCTATAATCTATATGACTATAACTAGCTTTCTAGGTGACATAGGTCTTGTGAGTTTCTTCTTTGTTTCTACCATGGCTAACTATCACAATTACATACTATTTGTGCCTTAGGTAGACAGAAACATCTCAGACTGTGCTCCTTGTACATAAGAGGGTGATATTGTTTCATAAGAGTGTGTATATAGTTATCCTAGTTTGCAAGTATCAGATGTTTCTATCCTTCATAGACTTATTATGAGATCATATAATGAATGCCATATTTTGTGTTCTTGTGATGAATCTGCCATGCTGTGTCTTTATTCCTACCTCTGAACTGCTGCGGGATACATGGAAGGAAAGAATATTCTTGTATTCTCCTGAAAAGATATAATCTTATAGTTGGGCAGCATTCATCTATATTATTGAATTCCTAAACATGTTTGATACTTTAATTACAGAGTTCTTGGATCTAAGGCAGTTCTTTAGGGTTTTTACTTGAGTAGTAGGCTAAATCTCCTTCCCTTTTTTTCCCATTTTATAGATAGTTAATAGAACCTTTTTTCCCTGAAAGTAAAGGTAACTTGTCCGAACCACCTGTTTCTCATATCTTGTCTTTTCTCCCTAAAAGTTTTTACTTGTATTTGACACTTATAGTAGATTACTATATCACCTCCTATTTCTTATTACATCACTGTTAAATGCCTGTTAAAAGATGAAAATTCTCTTACTGATGGGATTTTAGCTTGATGAGCAACATCTTTGGACTTCTAATGGTAATTTAATATAAACTGGTGGGTGTGTACCCAAATTATTCAGTAGAATATAAAAACATAGGTGTTTAAATAGAATATTTAAGTTAGTTTTGTGAAAGGAATGACTTACGGGATGATTTTGGACAATTTAGTCAAAAGAGGAAAAAATGCTGGTGGGGTTGAAAACACATCTTAATGAGCATTGACGTATTTCCCCGGACCCCACTTGATATAACCATTTTCTTCTCCATTTTTGCATAAATGACATGAAAACCAAAAGAATGTTTACTGACTGTTGCCATTGGTCTTACAGGATAAAAGGAATGATCAATGACCAAGTCTTAGTCTATTTAAAATGAATTTGCACAATGCATGATTGTTGATCACTTTTTCCTAACAGTGGGAGTAAAGCAACTTTCTTTGCTTTCTGCTAATCTTACAATGCGAGACTATTTTTGCCTTTTTGAGATCTAATTTTATGGTGTCAAAATTTCAGACTCTGCTTGATTTGAACACGGTTACAACTAACCTAAAAGCCTTACTTTCCATAATAATTCTTTACTTTTATTTGTCAATTCTGATGCATATAATTAATCTGAAATCTTGTGAAAAAATTGAGAGGTACAAGGCCAATAAACAAAATGCTGAATGCAACTATGCAAGCGTTTCTGCTAGCATCAGATGACATTGTTGTTTAGCTGTACAATAAAGGAACTAGATGCTGATGAAAAAATGTATACTGTTTTGCTTGATCTGAGTTTGGCATGCATCTGAACATGCATGCAATTTGGCTTGAATCTTTGGTGCTCACTGGACTCTTGAAACCTATACCCTAAGTATGAATTTTATTATTCAAACCTGAGCATCTTTACTTCTTGTCAGTCTCTTAAGAGAAGCAAACTATCAAAACTAAGATATTGTAGTTATAATCAGTGCTTCGAAATTAAGTTGTTGGAGGAAAATGGTCGCTCAGACCTATATGAACCAGTCACTTGCCTTAACAATGGAAATCAGTGCCAAACTATGATCTTCATAAAATTATGCTACTTGCAGGCCTTGTAGAGATCATAAGTGGATGCTTCTTATGGAAATCTTAATAGGTATGTAGAGTAAGTACAATTTTTTTTGGCATCATAATCATAATTATATTTAGATGACTTGTGGATAACAGGCGGTTTTGCTTTGGTTTTCTTTTGCACTGTTGATGATTAATGCCTTTGCAGTTACTATATCTGCTCGGTGTTCCTAACTCGCCACTTTTTGTAATTTCATTCAGGGAAAATCACAGTATTTTCCTCCACCCCCCCTAAGCTATAACACTTTTAACTCCTCTACTTCATAGACAACCTTTGTCTGTGATTCCGCTTGTAAAGTAGTGTAAAAGCCTCATGTAAGGTATCCTCCCCGATTAACCATGCTCTTGAAAAGATGGTATGTCATAGGGCATGACTGCTCTTCCAAATCCTGTATTTCTTTTTTCTTGTTACAACATCAGTGGGCTCTTAATTTTTCTTCTATATTTTGCCCTCTTGACATTGCAAATGGAAAGAGAATGCGTCCGTGTAGTGATTGATGTTTACAGCTTAACTCATTATGTACCTCTGTTTTGCTCTTGCCCTAATTTTCGACTAATAATGGTTTCGTTTGGATAAAACCCAGTCACTTGAAAGCTCATTGTTAGATTACAGCCTCCCTAATTTTTTACTAACAAAGCCAGTACGCCCTGGCTGGAGTATATTTTGGCTTCCCTTTCAAGTAAGCTGATTTATTTTATGGGATTATAGGTTGTGTGTGTCAATATAATACATGCTGTATCATGGTTTTCCCCTTAGTAGGTTCTACTGTTGTATGCAATTTCGAGTTCCTTATTCGACAGATTTGTTTTTATTTTAAATTAAAGGTGAAAGCTACAACAAAATTTATGTTTGCCATCAATGTAGTACAATATGATTAGTAGAGTTTAGTATTAGATAACAGCTGCTTAATTTCAACGGGTTATTTTGGTTTTGAACAAGTTGGGTACGTAATGGATCAACTCAGTATCACGTTCACATAATAAGTACTTTACCAACACCTTATAATCTATTATTACGATGTGGATATGAGTCACTTGTTCTATACGGTAATACAGAATAAGTACTTGCATCGAACTTGCCACATTTTAGACCTAACATACCTCCGAACCTATCTCAAGAATCTCAAGAGACCAACGTTCATTATTATTGTATTTAGACCGCATATACTATCTCAAAATCTTAAAAGACCGATGGGGTAGGGGTTGTTCCGAAAAGTCAGCTAGCCATTGCAGAGGGGATGAAGAACAGACCTAGATAGAGTTTGGGTGGCTTCTGGGTTGTGGAGTTGAGGTCTCCAGTCGGTTGGCGAGAGTGAGTATAGGATGGGGTGTGGGTGTAGCAGTGTCATGTTTGTAGTAGGCTTGTTCACTGGACTTGTTTTTCCCCTACTTGTACCTTTCTTTCGTTTATCTCGCTTTTTTTTAGATGCCTCCGTTTGTAGTTAGTTTGGTTTATTCTATTTTTAGAGTTTACCTTTGATTATGGATTTGTGGAAAAACATTCTCTTGGCTTGACAAATAACATCATGTTATATGAAGCTATTATTATGTAGGTAGATATTTGAGTGTGCTTCTCCTTTTTTTTTTTTTTTGATTAGGTAAAAATTCGGATGGAGAACCCTATCCGAAAGCATCATGTCGGATGAGGTCAAGAAGACCTGTATCGAGGTAAAGCTCAGGCCCCCTGGTAGAGTAGCATAGGTGTGCAACCTTATCCGCTACCCGGTTACCAATACGGGGAATATGTGATACACTAACATTCCTTATTCCTTGGAGAAGACTTTGGATATCAGATATAACCATTTCTATTTCCCAAGGGCAACCAACTTGTGATCTTAGGTAGTCCGTGATAATCTTTGAGTCTCCTTCTATTATTAGATCGGTTATGTTTAGTTCTCTCGCTTTTTCTAACCCTAGGCGTAGAGCTAAGGCTTCCGCTATAAGGGGTGATTGTCCACCATTAGCTTTTCCACCAATGTTGATTGGGTCTCCACGCCAGTCTCTGATGATGTATCCAATGGAACTGTTTGTGGCGGATTTAAAAGATCCGTCAAAATTTAGCTTATATTTACCCGTCGGAGGTTTCCTCCATTGATAGGTTTTCCTATTGTTCTCAGAGAACCCTTTTCCTTTACTTTGTTTCTGTATGCCGTCATCCTCCATTTCATTCCATCTACTAGCTTTCCTCCAGTTATCAATATTATTCGTGATCATTTTCTTGATAGCCTCCGCAGAGGGGATGGTTTCATTTCTAAAGATTGTTTGATTTCTTATAAACCAAATGGTCCACCATCTGATTGCTATCTGTTGTTTCTTCTCCATCGGAATAGTAGAGCCTAAAATTTGTAAAATTTGATTCATATCTCTGTTTTCTGTAATTAGGTTGTTAATGTTTTGAGATATTTGTCCAGGGAATTGTTGTTGGAAATTGTTGATGGGACATTCTATGAATAGGTGAATATCATCTTCCACAAACTGGTTGCACAAGGTACATGTGTTCGGTACCGCCACCCCTTTTAGGGCCAGCCGGGTAGCCGTGGCGAGGCCTTTTTGTTTTATTTTCCAAATAAAGTTCTTAACTTTAGGTGGGGCGTCGAGTTTCCAGATCCATGAGAATTCATCTGACGGTCTTTGTGGTGTGGATGAGATTAAGTTATAGGCACTTGTCGTTGTGAACCATCCTTTTTTGGCGGGCCACCAATATAGTCTGTCTGTAAGAGGGGTGATTGGCAAGGGGATTTTCATAATATTCTCTACTATGGGCTTAGGAAGCACCGATACAAGTTTTTCCTTCCACCATTGTCCTCCTGTTATGAAATTGCTTACAGTATCATGTGGATTAATGTTATGTTGAGAGTCTATTTTGTCCTTTAGAGGTGTCGTAGCTACCCAATTATCTTTCCAAAACTTAATTGATTTTCCATCCCCCACCTGCCAGATGAGTCCCGTTTTGAATTTGGGGATTAGATAGCTCAGTTTCGACCATTGCCACGAGGCATTGCCTTTTCTAGAGTAGGTAAGGATGTGGTTTTCTTTCAGATACTTATATTGTATGATTTTGACCCAGTTATTTTCCGGTTCAGCCAAAATTTTCCAGAGGAGTTTTAGTTGAAGAGCTTCATTCATGTCTTTGACTTTTCTAATTCCCAGTCCTCCATCTCTTTTTGATTTACATATTTTGTTCCAACTGATTAATGGGCTATGTTGTGCATCTTTGTTCCAGAAAAAAGTTCTGTTGATTTGATCTAGTTGTTTGTGGACCGCTACCGGAAGCATGAAGCTCTGCATTGAGTATAACGGTTTTGATGATAAGTTAGACATTATTAGGGTTGCTCTGCCTTGTTGAGAAAGGGCATTCGCCCGTCATTTGCTCAATTGGTCTTTAGATTTGCATACCATTTCGCCAAAGGTTTCCTTGGTAACCCTCCCATTAATGATGGAACAACCTAAGTATTTTTCTAGGTTTCGTTCAAGAGGTATGTTTAGAATTCCTTCTAGGACTCGAGCTCTTGATCTAGGAATACCTGGGGTGGTTTGAAAGGACGATTTGTGGTAATTTACCTTTTGTCCTGAGAACTTACAGTAGTCTTCAATTATCTCTTTAACTTTTTTACATGCATCATTACTTCCTTTCGAAAATATTATTATGTCGTCCGCAAAGGCCAAAAACAAAACACAGGGGCCCGAATGGCCAAATTTAAATCCGATGTTGTTATGGTTAGATTCTGCATCCCTCGAGAGTTTACGAGCAAGAATTTCTGCCCCGAGTAGGAAGAGAAACGGGGAGAGGGGGTCCCCTTGCCTCAAACCCCTTGAAGGTTTGAAAGGATCTGTAGGGCCATTGTTTACTAAGACAGAAAAAGAAACTGTGGTCACACATTCCATAATAATATCCACAAATTTTTGGTTGAATCCAAATTTTTGGAGCACTGCTTTCGTGAAATGCCAATCTACTCTGTCGTATGCTTTCTCCATATCAAGTTTTATTGCAGCCCAACCCTTGGTACCTTTTCTAGTACGAAAGGAATGGAATACCTCGTGCGCTATTAGGATATTGTCTTGGATTGCTCTATCGGAAACAAAGGCACCTTGTAATGGGTGTATAAGTTTTCCAATTACCATTTTCAGTCGTTCTGTTATTATCTTTGAGATGATTTTATATAAGGTAGAACATAGGTTAATCGGGCGATAGTGTGTCGTCATGGAGGGGTTATCAATTTTTGGTATGAGGGAGATAAAAGTGTGGTTAATTTGTTTTAACATTTTTCCAGAGTGAAAGAAAGCTTTTGTAGCCCGGATGATATCAGAGCCAACGATGTCCCAATAATTTTTGTAGAACTCAGCCGTCATTCCATCAGGGCCGGGGGATTTGTTGTTCCCAATTGAGAAGACTGCTTTTTTGATTTCACTGTTTGTTGGTTGTTGAATAAGTGATATGTTTTCCTCTTCTGTAATGACCGGGTTGATTTCCGAAAGGTATTCTTCTAATTGGGGGGTCCTATACATTTGTTCTCGATTAAATCTTTTCTCAAAGTCCCTTTGAATTTCCCTTTTAATGTTTTCATTGCCAATTATGTTAGTTCCTTCTGCGGAGGTAATTGTTCGAATTATCTTCCGATTTCTTCTCCCTGTGGCTACTCTATGAAAATAAGAGGAGTTGGTATCTGCTAACTTTAAGTGTTTTGATTTAGCTCTTTGGTTCCAGTAAGTTTTATGAAAAAGGAGTAGCTTTTCTCTTTTAGATAATAGATTTTGTTCTTTTGTGTATGACTCTGGGTTTTGGTTAGTTTGTTGAATAGATTGTATTTCGATTAAGGCCTCATCAACATCTTGTATTTGTCGGAATATGTTTCCAAATGTTTTTTTATTCCAATTTTTTGCCTTTTGTTTGAGGATTTTTGATTTGTGTATAATTCGGAACATAGCAGAGCCTGCACATGAAGCTCTCCATGCTTGCTTAACAATATTTCGGAAGTCTCTCCTTTGCAGCCAAATGTTTTCAAATTTAAAAGGGGGTGGTTTAAAGCTAGTGTTTTTGGAAATATTAATTGAAATAGGACAGTGGTCCGAGTTAGAAAATGCTCCATTTTTAGTTGCCAATTCGGGAAACATATCGATTATTTCATGATGGACAAGCACCCTATCAAGTTTTTCCAGAATGTTGTCTGGGCCAAATTGCTTCTTTCTCCAAGTAAATGGGTTACCGTACGAGGGAATCTCCAGCAAGGAGCATGCATCTTTGAAATCCATTATTCTAAGAAATCTTCCAGGTAGGGTTTCTGCTCCTCCGCTCTTATCCGATGATTGACTTATTTCGTTTAAATCTCCCATGATTAGGCATGGAATGTCGCTTTGGGTAATCAAATTATATAGATTTCTCCAAAAGTCAGCTTTTTCTGAGGGGTTTGGGGGGGCGTATACAAACAGCATTAGACATTCAAAATTCTCTTTTATGTTCTCATATTTTACGCCAATAATTCTTGGGAGATGAATGATCACCGCGATGGATTCGTCTATGAAGGAGTTTTCATTCCAGAATAGGGCAATACCCCCGGCACGACTAGAAGCCGGGGACCAACACATGTTTGTGAATCCTGCATTTTTCCATAGAGATTCCTTTGGTTCTGTTTCAGTCTTTGTTTCTGCTAAGATTAGCATTTGTACATGATCTAGTGAGCGCCATTTGTTCATGTTAGTCCAGAAGGTTCTTTTTCCAATCCCCCTACAGTTCCAATATCGTATAATCATGACCACTTTGTTTTTGCATAGGAGAGCAAAAGGTGATCCCTCCCATACCCATATCTTACTCTTTTGAGTTTCTTTTGTAAATTTTTAGTCTTTGTAAATATTTCTCTTATTGTTTTATTCGGACTACATTTACCACTAAAACTGGATTGGTAGTTTGATTCCCAAATGATATTCATAACCTTTTGTTCACCAAATTTAATGAAGCAAACCTGGATTTTACCCAAACAAAGGGATGTTGAATGAGTTTGTGAAATTTTGCTCATCTTAACTACATATCTAAACATCAGAAGATGTCTTATGACAGCACATAATGCATATACATGACCGGAAGATTCATAAACCAATACTTGCTTGAAGATGTATCCCAATAATTGCATATACACGGGAACATTGATATTCAATAACCAAGCATTCAGACCATAAGACATCAATATCAAAGGCCACCAGAAGGCCTTCGTCAAGCCAATTCTGTTTATCAAACCCATAGAGGGAGGAGTACAACTTCTAAAGAGAAGACTGTTTTTTGTGCAACTTGTCACCCAATCAGGTTCGACACTCGTAATTGAAAGAAGGAAAATCGTTTCATTCCAATTCTCAGGCACACAATGAAGCATGATAATACAAATCCAGTAATCGTACCTGAATTGTTTGTATAGAACACCTTTCAGCAGGGGCCACACTTTGTCGATTTGCCATGGTCTATTCATGCATACCCGGGATTCAGACTTGGATTTCTCATCCTCCCTTAACATGTACAATTGAGAACTCACCAAGGTAAAGGCACCAGGGGCAACTCTACACCACCGGCTTGTTCCTTTTCCCGGTTTTGTGCTCGGTATTGCCTCGTAATCAGAGCTATTTTCATCCACCTCTGAAGAGAGTTTTTCTTCAAAGTTTGGTTTTGGGCCCTTTCGGGGGGTATTCAGTGGGACAGCAGATGGCGCTGAACCCAGAGTTTGTTTTCTTTTGTTCTCATCAGCCGAGATAAACTCAGAAAAAAAGTAAACACAATTATTAGATACTTTCTTCACAAACTTCATCCAGCAAAGAACCCATTTCTTTTGTATGAAGATTGAAACAAGATGTAGATTCATGATATACCTGGGATTGTGGATCTTCATAGACAATCTCCAACTGAAAAGCCTGTAATCAGAAGAAAACGGGCTATGACAGAAACGATTAACAAAGGGAGGTGTTGGGGGGCGATGAGCCCATTCTATAACGGTAAGGGTTAGACAAACTTGCTGCTTTACCAATGGAATCAAGCCCTTTCGGGAGGTGCGAGATGAAGGGCCAGGAACCCACTTCACCATTGTTTTCAAGGCCTCAGATTCACCAAATCGCCAAAGGGCAGATTTATAAGGGAACCCGAGACGAGTTGATTTGAGGGAAGAAAAGCTGAAATACCTCGAAAAGGGCAGACCCCGAGAACACCCAACCCTGAAACGCACAGATCGACGCCTCCAACCCCAAATAAAAGGAAACTTCTTCCGCTTTCTGAAATTTTTTCCAACCGGAACTACTATCCTCCGTTCAGCCTTCATCTCTATCACCATTCGACCACCCAAGCCCTCGAGCCCAGGAGATTTCTTCTCATCCGCATCATCAGATGGCACTTGACTTGCCTGACCTCACGGCTCTTTCGAATTGGCCTCTATGGAGAGCACCACAGAGAAAACGAAAGGGATTAGGCTCAATCGACTAGGATCTAGTCGGGACATGGTGATTTCAGATCTACGAAATTGGGTTGGGGAAGGGATTAGGCTCAATCGACTAGGATCTAGTCGGGACTTGGTGATTTCAAATCTTCGAAATTGGGTTGGGGAAGGGTTTGGAGAAGAGGGGTGTGGAGCGCGTGGAGGCGCGTTCTTCACAAAAGAAGGGTTTTCCATTTCAGCTACTCTGAGTGTGCTTCTCCTTTTAAACTACTAAATATTGGAAAACCAAAAGATAAATTGTTTACCTCCTTTACTCCCATCATAATGATATGGTCATTTATGTATTCATTCTTCACTTTGTCTATACAAGGCAATGTTAGAAAGTTTTCTCCTATTACATGTTGCTCTTATTTGGTCTATTATTCTATTTTGTATTCTTTTAATCTCACAACATAATAAACGATTTCCAACTCTCAAAGAAAATAGTTATATGATTTAAGGCCTTAATTCATAAGCGATGAGGAGATACATAAACTAAACAAAATTTTGTCCTTAAAGAGAAAAATTGGTATCATCCCCCGAAAAAGATATACATTTTGTAATAGCATCTTCATAGATATAGATCGAGATAGAGATCACCCTAGAAGTGATGAAATGTATCTCTTGAAGTAGATGCAATTATTATTTTAAGTTTATTAAAATGAATCTCTAGAAGCAGGCGATAAATATCATATAAAAACTCCACCTCGTGTTGTACGTGTTAAAAAGTTTCATAGATACTTGTGGAGGTTCGATCAATTTCTTGTCATCCGAAGTTGACAATGCTAATTTTATTTTAATTTATTTATTTATGTCTTATCATTTTATTAATTTATTTGTTTATCCCTTGAAATAGATTGATATATAGACATACATCACTTCCGAAATAATGATGATTGATCATCCCTTGGAGAATGTTATTAAGGAACATGAAGTCCATAAAATGTTAGGTTAATTATCTTAAAGAGACATATCTTTTTTCCCCGTAATTATTCTCTAAAGTGAATGAATGATAAGATTATATATTCTCATAAAGATGAAAATCACTTTGAAGTGTACGAATTGAACTTTATACAAATAATCCTTAAAGTAGATATTTCTATAAGATATATAGATATAAATATAATATTTGAAGGGGTTGTATACGAGTTGTAGTTTAAACTACATTCCCCAAATTGAATTGACATTTGGTAGTTTAAAAATTTATCCCTTGAAGAGGACAAATACTCAAATTATATTGAAGTGAGTAATAATTGAACGAGGGCTCCTATACATACAACCAATTTTTTGTCTAACGCACAACCATTCATTGGCTTTCGGTGTCAGTAAAAAAATTTATGCCTGAAAATTGGTTACTAGTCCCGACTTCCTATGTCGGCAAGCTATTTCCAAGAAAAAAAAAATCGCCGACACCGGAAGCCAGAAAAATCACCGTGTGCTAAAACTGTGCATATAGCAAGCCAGTAATCAAACATACCATTTCTTGAAAAATATGGTGAAAGTTTAGATGACAACTTATCATCTTTTAGAGTACATGGAATATGAGTTTTGGGATATGTTTGAAAATTTATTTTTTTGGTACTTGGACATAGTACAACCAATATAAGCAAACCACAAAGCACGATCTTATGGTTGAGCAACATGCCCCTTTAATATAGGATGTTAACGAGCTTATGGTTGAGCATATAACCAAAGTCATGGCTAAGGTTTATAATATAATTAGGTTAATGTTGTGTGTTTAATCCGATCTAATGTCAACAACATTGAAACTTATCTTGTCACTATCTAGAAGTTGGTTGATGATAAAATATTTCTCTTTGTGGTATTGTATACGTGGTCACTCAAGTGAAACTTAAAAACAATTAGCAAGATTGTTGAAATTCAAATAAATACCAAAAAAAGAACCAAATGATCCTAAAATTTGAAGATCCTTTATAAGGTGACCATACATGCACGACTTGTTTTCTAGGCAAAGTAATAACAAAACCGTCTATTATAAGGGTAAATGCAAACTCTCTTATGTTTTTTTACTGAGTTCAACGAGACAATTACAAACATATAACACCACCATATGGACTAGTATTATTTCAATATTTTATAGACGCTTTAACATATTGATCATATGAAACAGAATGTAGAGAATATTATTAATCACATTGTTGAGTATAGGCCGGCTAGCACACAACGACCCAGAAGAGTCGTTAGTTAAATGAGTCCATGCAATTTTACATTTCAAAATTGAGAAAATAAATTGTCCCAATTTATCTCCAAGAGAGCATGTGATTTAAAAAGATTTCAATATCTTCTGAGACCTCATCCATAATGAACTAAAATGAGACCACAAAGAAATTAGACGATATATGGGGGTTGCGTACCTAATGATATGAAATACCTAAAGCTTCATAAATGGGATCGATCAAATGTTCAATATTTAGGGGAAAGGAAATGAGACCAGTAAGAAGGATTGCTTGAAAACAACTTCTTCTTCATTTTAGATACGCGAATGAATACTAATGAACCAGAAGTTAAATGGGTTAGATGATAATAAAGTTTGACAATAACGTATTAAGTGCATTTTAATATTGAGACCAAGAAAGTGACAAGGTCGTATATATTGCACTAGCTCATTTGGAGGTTTCAAAAGTAACCCCAAACAAAAAATGAATGTTGACACTGAAATGATTGTAAAGAACTAGAAATAATCAATTCAAGCAATGATAGATTATTTAAACATGATGTATGTTTTAGACTCGTAGCTCCAATATCATAACATTCCTAACATCATTTATCTTTAAGTGGATGCGTGGTGAAAACCGCAATAATTGAAGTGATATTGTAAGATATAAAGCCAGATTCATTAAACAAAGGCCTCGAGCATGTTATATAAGAATCTATTCACAAGAAATGGATGTATTTTTTGTTGTCGATGAACCGAATGTTACTAACGGGCGTGATGACGTTGTTTTAGGTCCCAAAGTTCCATACAAAAGTTTTATTTTTTTTCTTTAATCTTGACTTTTATCTCATTGGGTTTTTTCAATGTGGGTTTTTTCAATAAGACAACTTATGGACCATTAATACAAAAGATCACCAGATCAACGATGAATTGCACTCTAGGTCTTAAAGTGCCTTATATTTGTACAATGAAAGCAATTCAACACCAAAAAATGAAAGTCGAGTGCATTGAAGTCAAAATGTTATATACGAAGACAATTTAACTTGTATACATCAAAAAAAATATTAAGACTCGACCATGTGACTTACAAAGTCAATGCCTCTCAAGAATTTGCAAGAATTTATGTACATTATCATAATAAGAAAACAATAAGAAGGATGTTGAATTCAAGGGAAGAATCTATGCACTGCACTCTTTTTTTCTTTGCGTTTTTTCCCATTAGGTTTTTTCCTAATAATATTTTTTTAATGAGATAGGATTAACAAAGTATATAAAACACAGGCACTCTTTTCTCCTTAGTCATAAATTTTGTTTCATTGGGTTTTTGTATGTGGGTTTTTTTTAACGTATGAGATGATTTGTAATGCTAAGATGTACGGTGTACATCAAATAGGGAGTATTGTAAGATAATAGGTGGATGTTTCACCTTCTAAACTCTCACATTTTGAAAAATCAAAAGGTCAATTGTTCGCCTCCCAACCATGATTATGATCATTTATGTATCCATTATTCCCTTTTTGCATAGATAAGGACCATAAGATCATGTAAAGTTCATACGATGGGACAAGAATAAGAATGTTCTCTCCTATAATATGTTGTTCTCATTTAGTCTATATATTCTATCTTCTTTTTTTTTTTTTTTTGGAAACGGAAAAAATTTGACCATAGAGCTAAGCCCTATCAGCCAAGGGCATCCTTACGGATGAGACTACGCAAAACAGAATCATCAGGAGTCATAGATCCATGTGAAGCAGAACAGAGACGTGATAAACGATCAGCCACTTGATTTGCTTCTCGGAAGACATGACGAATCTCAGCAGAACCAAAGAAGCCCAGCGAGACTTGACTGTCTGAGACAATCATTTCAGAGTCTCCAGTAGGCTTCCCCAAACCTTTTAAACTTTTAATAATTGTTAAGTTGTCTCCTTCAACTATCAAATTTGTAATGTTTAAGTTTTTTGCGGCTAATATACCATTCCAGAGACCATGACTTTCACATCCGCATAACGAAGTGATAGGTGATGGTCCCCAACCGCAAAAAATAGGAGAGCCCCGGGAGTCACGAATGATAAACCCAAAAGATCCCTTATCGTTCAAGGAAAGAGAGCCGTCGAAGTTAAGTTTGTAAGTGTCATTTGGAGGCGGTTCCCATTTGATTCTTTTTCTTCTTGAAGGCAATCTGGGTTGTGTATTTTTTCTGTAGCAAATACATGTTCTTGAGTATTTTCCTTTGATTGTGAAGTCACCCAGATA
Source organism: Persicaria maculosa (assembly GCA_963922045.1). Taxonomy (NCBI): domain Eukaryota; kingdom Viridiplantae; phylum Streptophyta; class Magnoliopsida; order Caryophyllales; family Polygonaceae; genus Persicaria; species Persicaria maculosa. The sequence continues at coordinate 43,493,787 of OY998252.1, read as the reverse complement.
AATTTTTGATCCTTTTTGAAAGATAAAATCCTTCTTATGTCTGGGTTTATATCGTCAAAAAGTGTTTTGTTTCTGGAGAATCAGACTCCCTACCAAACAAAAGCTAGGTCTTCGAATTTAGTTTTCCCAATTGTGTTCTTGATGTTCCATATTGTGTCATTTAAAGGATCCCCATTATTAAAACAACCACGGACTTTCATAAAAGATCCCGGATCATTTTCCATTAGAGTGTCAGTGATGGGTCAATCCCATAAAAGATGGTTTAAGTCCTCATAGCAGGAGTCACAATGTGGACATTTAGTAGGAATACCAAGTCGTCGAGATGCCAATCTAACAGTAGCGGGTACTCCATTTTTAAGTATTTTCCATAGAAAAGATTTTATTTTAGGAGGCACATTAAGTTCCCAAACCCAGCTTATATCCGAGCTTGTATGGTTTTTATATTTATGTATCATATCAATTGCAGATTTTGTCGTAAACCATCCGTTTTTGCTCCATTTCCAATATAATCTGTCGACATGAATGTTTTGTGGTATTGGTATTGTGGTGATTGTTTCTATTAGATCATTTGGTAGAATTCGTTGTTGTTTTTCATGTAATTTATTTCGATCCCATGTTTTGTTTTCTGTTATGTAGTATTTTATGTTTATTGATTCATCAATCTGTTGTGTAATTGGGATTATTGTTTTTAGGGGTGAAGAGCCCATCCATAGGTCACTCCAGAAATTAATGGCAGAACCATCTCCAATAGACCATTGGAGTCCTAGTTTAAATAAAGGTATTAATTTTATTAGCTGTGCCCACTGCCACGAAGAGCCACCTTGCATTTGATAGTTTAGAATATTTTTGGTTTTTAGATATTTTTCTTTTATTAGGATAACCCATGGGCTAGTAGGATCTGCTAAAATTTTCCATATTAGTTTCATCTGTAAAGCTTTGTTCATATCCTCCGAGCAGCGGAGGCCAAGCCCTCCATTTTCCTTTGTTTTACAGATATCAAACCAACTAATAAGTGGTTTATGATTTGGGCCCTTGTTCCAGAGGAAATTCCGGTTGATTTTATCTAATTTTGTGTGAACAGATTTAGGTAGCATAAAGCATTGCATTATATGTAATGGTTTAGCTGATAGCGTTGTTTTGATTAGAGTACATCTTCCAGCTTGTGAGAGGCAATTGGCCTTCCATTTGTGTAGTTGAGATTTGGTGTTTAATAGTAGGTCCTTGAAATCATCTTTCGTCGTTCGTCCTTCTATGATTGGACACCCCAAGTAGCAACCCAAATTGGGGGTGTTCGCTATTTCTAATTCATTACGAATAAGGTTTTTTTGTGTTCGAAACGTTCTTGGATGTCTGAAATTGTGATTTGTGTCGGTTAACATGCACGTTGTCCTGACAACGCTGTATATTCCCGTAATGTTTTGTTAATTTGGTCACAACTTGTTTTGGTAGCTGATGCAAAAATTACAATATCATCTGCAAAGGCTAAGAAAAGGATCTTAGTACCACCGCGGTTTAGTTTGATTCCTAGATGGCTCTGCGGCTTGATTGATTCATTTTGAAGCCCTCTAGTTAAGATTTATGATATTATTAGGAATAGATATGGGGAGAGCGGGTCTCCTTGTCGAAGGCCCCTCTTTGGGAAGAATACCTCAGTGGGTTCATTGTTTACTAGCACCGAGTAAGTGACCGTGGTTATACATTCCTTGATCCAATTTATGAACTTGTCTGAAAAGCCGAATTTGGTCATAGTGGATAGCAGGGATTCCCAATCCACCATATCGAAGGCTTTTTCCATGTCGAGCTTAACCGCCATCCAACCTGTGTTCCCTTTTTTCTTAGAAAAGGAGTGAAAAATTTCATTTGCAATTAAAATGTTATCTTGTATCGATCTACCATATGAGAAAGCACTTTGCAGTGGGTTTGTAATTTTAGGGATTATTTTTTTGAGTCTTGATGCTAAAACCTTGGATATAACTTTATAAGTTGTTGAACAGAGGCTTATTGGTCTGTAGTGGGAAGTTGTGGTAGGATTATCCATCTTTGGAATCAAGGCGATAAACGTATGGTTTGTTTGTTTTAGGATCCGACCACTAAGGAAAAATCCTTTGACAGCCTTGATTACAGATGGTTCAACAATATGCCAATATTTTTTAAAAAACCCCGCATGAAACCCATCAGGACCCGGGGATTTATCATTGGCAAGGCTGAAGACCGCATTTTTAATTTCTGAGTTTGTGACTTGCCGAGTGAGCCAGTTATTATCTTCAATCGAGATTTCATTTCCTACGTAATTGAGTAACTCGGTTGGCACTCGTTGCCTCGTTGTAAGTGAGTAACGTTTGCTGAAGTCTTGCTTGATTAATGTCCTTATATCTTCTTCACTATTAATTGTTACACCAGCCTCGGTTTGAAGCTGCTTAATTATATTTCTGTTTCGTCTTCCAGTTGCAATTTTATGGAAATACTTTGTGTTAGCGTCAATAGATTTGACATGTATTCTTTTAGCTCTTTGCCCCCAGTATTTTTGTTGGTAGGTTAATAATGAAGCATGCTTTGATGTTAGCCTCTTGATTTTGTTGTCTAGATCATGATTGTAAGCATTACATAGAGTGTTTTGTAGCTCTAAAAGTTGCGATTCTACTTGTTTTACTTGGCGGAATACATTCCCAAAGGTTAACTTGCTCCATATCTTACTCTTTCTTTTGACTTCCTGCAATTTTTTGGTGAGTTTGAACATTTGCGAGCCAGGTGAATCTAGCCTCCAAGCGGAGCGCACAATGGTTTCATAGTCCGTTCTCGTTGTCCATGCCATTTCAAATTTAAAAGGTTGTAATTTTGATTTTTGGTTATCCATGAGGTCCAATGTGATTTGTGCATGGCCAGATTTCAAAAATGCGTGATTTTTAGTACAAAGGTTAGGGAATTCTTTTAAGATAGAGTGGCTGATAACTGCACGGTCTAGTTTTTCAAAAATGTTGTCGTTCCCATGTTCACGTTTTCTCCAAGTGAAGTTATTCCCACAAGTTGGGGAATCAACTAGATTGTGAGTACTAATTATATCTTTAAGTCTAGTAAATCTATTTACAGATGGGGCTCGACCACCCAACTTGTCATTTGGTTCTAAGATTTCATTTAGATCTCCCAGGATTATTAGGGAGTACGTCCTTAGAATTACGGATGTGGTCTGATAGAGAAGCCCAGAAAGTATTTTTTTCGTTTGCATAAGGCATTGCGTATACAAATAATATTTCTATAGTGATGTTGAGTTTGGTGTTTGTATAATCTGCCTGGATGATACGGTCAGTGGAGTTTCTAATGGTGAAGGTTTCATTTTGGAACTGCAATTCTTTCCAAAGGAGGCAAAGGTCACAAGACAATCCATTAGAGGGATAAAAGAACATTTTGTCAAACCCGGATTTTCTCCAACATTTCTTAGGAGGTGGGCTAGTTAATTTAGTTTCAGCTAACATTAAGACTTTGATGTGTTCCGATTTAGTAGTAGATTCAATATGAGTCCAGACATTTTTCCTACCGAGCCCTATCACATTCCAGAAGCTAAATTTCATTATAAACTATTTGGGGGATTTGGTACCTTGAAGAGTTAGGACCATACTTATAACAAGTTTGTTTAGTAAGTTGGTTTGTACTAGTTTGAAATTTGGTGTTAGTGTTGTTTATTGTTTCAAGCTCCATTTGTATATACTTATAACATTTTTGTTTAGCTAGTTGCTTTGTGCTGGTTTGCAAATCGGTGTGAACGTTGTTAATTGTTTCTAGTTCCATTAGTATATACAAAAAGGTGAGATGTAAAGCCGAAGCAGTTGCTCCAAGTTGTTGAGTATTAGGATCTAATCTGTAGTTTGTCATAGAATGAGATTTGGTATTGAATGGAAATGTAGTAGCTCCTTCCTTCAACAAGAGAGAGGCGACTCTAAGTATTGGGTTCAAGCAGGACCCGAACGAAAAACTAGTGATAAGAATCAAACATTCAAAGGGTGCCCAAGCTTGTATCTTTAAGATCAATATAATACACGTGATATATCTCTTGCTAATAACAGAAGAAAGGAATCGATTTTCTAGGGAGAATGATTTAAACCATTGAGCCCCGTAATGCAGTTCATGTGATATATAATGTCTCTGATTAGCAAACAACTAAAAGTCCCCCCAGTGTAAGTTATGTATCAAATACATATAAATGCTTTGATTTGCACTTGGTAAATAACCATGATAATAGTAGTAGCAAACCTTCCAAGAGCCCCTAAGGCTGAAGAAAGGCAGAACTGGTGTTGTGGGATTAGGTCCTTCATCTGCTAGATTCCAGTTGGAGCTCTTGATCAGTGTTGGTTCTGTATGATTGAGATCTTCATTTTCCTGGTGCCATTTTGTGCCCTTGATCATTGTAGTCCAGGTGGTATTGGTTGTAAGCTGTATAGATTGCAAGCACACCAAATGCTCGAGAGAGGAACTCCCTCGAGCAAGCTTAGTAAACAGTTTAATAATGAGCTTAAGAAAGATTTGTAATATATTTATTTGATTGATTATAGCAGAGGTGAGAATATAGTGTTGAATATATTGATTGGTAATTAAAAGTTTCAATCTACTATGTGAAGTATGAAAGCATGTTCTGTGTAACCAAGTAGAAAGGTTCAAGTGTGTTTTTTCATTTGTTTTTTGGGAGAAAATTCCCAGTCCAGATCATGAGGCAATCAGGGAAGAAACCATACAGATCATAGATGGAAATAAGTAGGTTTGGTTGAAAGCAATAGTGAGTTTGTAACAGTTAGGAGCCCTGACAGCAGACAAATAATCAAATTGTAAACAGAATCTCAAAGGAAGTTTATAATATTTTATTTCTTTAAGATGGGTGCTGGAAATGCAGTTAGGGGGAATTAGTTGTGCTTTATCATGAGTTTTGAGAGAGGGAACAAGACAGATCACAAGTGAGGATAAGTAAATGTGGTTGAAAATCTGGACAGTAAACAAGCAAGCAGTTTGGAGCCAATAATTCAGAAGTAGTTCATAACTTATAACTTCATTACTTGTAGAAAATAGGGTACATGCAGATAGACCATAAGGCTTAGAGCATACATTGCAGTTACAACTAGAGTAAGCAAACAACCAAAGGATGATAATCTTATGAAAATACCAAACAAGATCTTTCCAAGAAGTAGGAGTTAAATATTTTGCAAAAGGTACTTGAATTATTTCAAAAGGTGATGATGATGAACTGCAGTCATTACATCTGACCCATGGGCAAGGTCTGGTTTTCCCATTGCTTGGCAAAAGCTTGTAAATCATTGAGTTACACCTTGTTGTTGCCCCTCTTCAGGTTGGAGCTTGCTGTGTCATCATCCCCACCCACAGCCTTCCTTTTGAGGGAGCCAGAAGTAGAAGAGTCCTTTAGTGGAGCTTCAGAGGTAGACAACATCCTCATCAGGGATGTGTTGGAATATTGTAGAGAGTGAAAGGAAGGCTCAGATATCACATCAATTTGGTTATCAGCCACAGGTTCATCCAGCAAGCAACATCCCTCATCATAATCTCCACCAAGTAAGTCATCATTATCATAATCATAGAGAAGACAAGGAAGTATCTCAGATTCCACTTCAGCTCCTATCTCATTGTACAGCTGTGTGTTAGGGAGTGGGTAAGCATCATCCATTGGATCATCATTAGAGGTTCTGGTGGTGCCAGTGTCTGAGACCACCAGTGTCTCAGAACAAGAGGTAAACTCAATAGAGGGTACAACTGCAGAAGCAGGATCAGGCAAGCCAAAACCACCCTGGCCAACACTGAAACGAGCTGCAGGAATCCATCCTGTAGGGTTACGAGTGATCCAGCAGTAACTGGCACCTCACCAGAAGGGTTGGGAATAGGATGGGTGTCAGGAAATGTGGTAGTTTCAGTTGGGGATTTAGAGCCAATTGAAGAGTTGGAGGATTTGGAGATGGCTTCAAAAGCAATAGCCACCCCACCCCTAGCAGACAGATAAGGTTTATTCCCAAAGGAATGGATTGGGTTTGGTAGCTTCAGAATTTTCCCTTTTTTCCCATGGTAGCCCACCCCTCACCAACAGTAGGTTTGGGGATCATGTTGTTTGGCTTTTTATGGTGACCTGGATCTTTTAAGGTTTAGGAATAAAGTTTGGGCAGTGGTTGAAAACATGGTCCTGCCCCCCACAGTTTCCACATCCTTCAGGAAACTCTTCAAACCAGATTATATGGGCAGACACTTGATCTTTGTTTACTGGGATCAGGATAGTGTTGGACACAGCAAGGGCTAGGTCAAGGTTAATACAAATTCTTGCATACCTAGCACTAGGATCAACAGTAGGGTCAGATTTAATGAAAGTGCCAAATTTGTTTTTTTCAATGATGAGTGCAAGAGCACCAAGTTTTTTGTAGGCTTCAGGAATAGAGGTAATCCTCACCCACATATCAATAGCAGAAGTATTCTCAGTAATAGGATCAAATGCATCAGACCAATGCCTAAGGATGATAAGCTAGCCATAAACATGAAAAGGCATAGCTTCCCAGACCATGAATAAGTCATTGGGATTAGAAAATCTCACCTCAAACCAATGGTTTGGAAGCTCCACAATCTGCAGATCACCAGAGATACCCTTCCAGTCAAAGTTTAGCTTGGATTCCAGTTTTTTGAAGTCTATGGGAGCACCAAAGGCCCTCCCATAGAGCCTAGCATTGGTTGGGAAACGATATTGAGGTTGAAACTGTTGGAGTTGGGTAAAGAAGGAGTTTAAGTCGAGTTTACCCTTGCCTTTGTCACTTTTCAGTGGCTTAGACTGGTTAGGTTTTTTGTTGGATTTTTTGGGTGTTGGTGAATCCTTAGAGAGGATCCCCTTCCCTTTGGTTTTGAGTTTTTTGGGTGTCGGTGGATCCTCAACGACTATCCCCTTCCTTTTTCCAACTTGGTTTGGTTCCATTGAAAAATAACAATACAAAAACCAGTAGTAGCAGTAGAACACAGAGAAAGCAGAAGCAAATTGGTAGATAGCAGCAGAAATAAGAAGCAGAGAGGTTGGTGAGAGAAATGCATTTAATGGTGATGCAAAAAAGCTTAAATAGAGCAAGAAAGAGAGCCACCACAGATGCAGAGACCTAGATCCAGCAAGCAACTGAAGACTGTAATAGAGATAGGTAAGATTGGAGCCATACCTGTCAAAGCCGAAGTCAAAATCATGGGGATGCAGCAAACCCAGCAAGTGATGATTGTAAGATCGTTGACCGACGGCCAGATCCACAGGGCCATCCCTCCCAAACAAGAGAGAGCCACGCAAAATGGAAGCCGCGTCAAATCGAACTAGGCATCCGGAGAGAGAGATGAGAGAGATAGTAACGATGGAGGCAATCATGAGGGCGCAAGTCACCCATTGAAGCGATGGAGAGAGGGAGGAACAAGAGGAAACCCAGAAATAAATCCCAACCCCAATTCTTAGAAATTTCCATAATTTGTGCCAGATCCAGAAGAAAAGCGATTTAGATCTGATAGGGCAATACTTGTTTAGATTATTGAGAGGCTTCAAGCTCGGATTTACAAAGTAATTTGCAGGGGATTCGATCGAGTAGTCCAATCGGGTTTTTGTTCTAGGGTTTCTGGTATGGAGGGGTTGGGAGAAAGGGGGCACACGCGCTAGCGCGTTCTTCTTGGTCAATTTGGGTTTTTCGGATGCCTTTTTTTTAAGAAGAACTGGCAGATCCTATATATTCTATCTTGTTTTCTCAATCTCAAGACACACCGATTTCTATCATTTAAAACCCACAATATTTAGATCACAAAACAATTATATAAACACAAATATATAGGCTAGCAATTTGATAATATTCTATAGATATGTTGAAATCTTTGCTAGGTTTACCTAAATGAAGACGAATTAAAGGACAACAAAATAATTGAGATTGGACTCTCACAGTTGGAGTGATATGTGCTTGTGTAGATGGGTGAAGATTAGATTTATCAATAAGGTTATTCGGGTCAAGTTTGGGTTTTTATGATTTGGGTTTTAGTTTTTTAGGTAAATTGGGTTTCAAATTAATTAATCGGGTTAGGGGCATTTTGAATTGATTCAAAATGAATTTGTCTAGATTTTGGGTCGACCCAACGAGTCAAAATTCGAACTATTTTAAATTATTAAAATTAAATCATGGTATTAACATGTCAAATTTAATTAAATAATAATATTATAATTAGATTAATAAATATTATAATAATAATAATAATATTATAATATAATATATATTCATACAAATAATTGCACCAACCATATTTTATATATATATATATATATATGTCGTCTTTGTGTGGGGTCTATATTGTGTATGTGTGATATCTACACGACGCTGATTCTTCAAGGGTCCACCTTCACCCAATGAATCGTTGATACTCTAAAGTTTTTGGGTCATTTGGGTTAGACCATTTTCAAGACCCGAGTCTAAAGTAATGGGTTCAAACTTTAAATACAAAAATTTTCTAACGTTTGTATTAGATTTGATTTTTAAAGTCGGGTTGTCAAATTTGCAAGTATTTTCGAAGTAGATACAAAAATAATAATTTCAGTTGCAATATGCACCGAGCACATGTGTTTTATGCATTCAAGCGCACGGATCCCAAATCCGTTTGAGCCACAATCTGATATGTGTCTAACATCAAAATGTCTTTGACATTAAAAAAGCTATGAACATATCCTAAATTCGCTTATGCAATTTGGATGAAAAAAAGAGATAAGAACGGATCCAAGATCCATTCATGTTAAAATTTAAAAAATAGAAAATAAAGTTGGTTTGCAGCTCAGGTTGCTGGAAGTTCGGAGGCTGGGGATTCGAAGAATTGCGGTGGAAGGAGATTGTCTAGCGATCGTGTATGCGATCAATGACGCTTGGACGACTCCTTATGAGATCAAGATTCTTATTTCGGATACTTTCTAGTTGCTTGGCTTGTTCGAGATGACCTAATAAAGCGGCGGATCGACTCACTCATTTAACTTTGGAGTCCGACTCGTCCTCCTAGAGATCTGATCTAAAGTTTTCGACTCTCGTTCACGGGTACGCTCATTGATGGTAGGACCGACGCACTCAAATCTTGCCTGTATAAAAAGAAAAAGAAGAATTACCAAAAATGGCGGTTAAACTGAGGAGCTCCCCCCCCCCCCCCCCCCCCACGCCTTGTTTGTGCAGAGCTTTCTTTGATGGGATGGGATGTTTTACACTCCATCACTCTCTTAACCTGAGTTGGGAGGCAAACCCTAAAAATTGCTCCTTTCTCCAAAACCCCCTTTCTACTTTTCCTCCTCTCTCAACCTACTCTCCAAAACCATCTTGCTGATTTGAGGGATTTCTGTTTTGAAGTCACTCTGTTGCTGTTTTCAATTACCCCGTGTTTTCTGTCGCCGTTGTACGATCAGGTGAGTTGATACTCTAAACAGTTTAGGATTTTTGCATCGTTAAGAGTTTTAGATTGGGAAATGGGATGGACCAAAGAGGAATGAAAGAAAGAGAAATGAGAAACATTTATTTGTATTTGTTGAATAAAATCTCTCCTATTATATAAATGAACTACAAATTGGCAGGAAATGAAACTAAAATGCAACTGTACAAAAACTGAAAGTAGGCATCATATTATAAATTTGTAATTTATGCCTTCATCCTGGATCTTTATGTGCTACAGTTTTGCCGTGATGGAGATTCAAAGAAGCTTTGCCAAAAGGATGGTCGTACTGGAGGCACAATGTAGCCAGTTGAAGGAGGAGAAATTCGAGTTAAAGGAACAAGTGATGGAGCTGAAAGGCAGGGAGGAGGAGATGATTGAAAAGTACGTGAAAGTGAAGAACAAGTATGCGAAAGTTCAAGAGGAGTTCGGTTCAGAAAAGATGAAGTGGGGAGAGGAGGAGGAGATTCTTAGGGAGAATTGTAGGCAGGAGTGGGTTGTGAAGAGGAAGCTTGAGGTTGATCTTAAGGCAGCAAAACGGAAAATAACGAATGGTGGTGTTGAGATGACACAGAAACTGATGGCCATGGAAAAGCATTTTCAGAGTTTGTTAGAGGAACGTAATAGGAGAATTACTGCGTTGTTGGTGAAGAATGAGGCCTTAGATAGGCATAATAATAGGTTAGTGATTGATTTTGAGGCTCAGGTGGCCACGGAAGTCAAGAAGCAGGAAATGGTGACCGAGGAGAATATTTCAGAGCTCCTTCAGAAGATTGAAGTTTTAGAGAGGGAGAAGGGGGCGTTCGAGGCTGAAAATAAGAGGAAGGACGAGCTGATCGTCAAGCTTGAAGAAGAAGTTAAGGCGATCAAGGGAATGGAAAAGATCTTGAGGGAGAAATATGAGGAGAGAGGCAAACAAATATCACGTTTATCAGGGGAGATTAAGGCTTTGGGGAGGTAGGACTCTGAGTTAGAGTCTGACCTCGAGCCTGCGATAACGAGAGCACCGGAGCTGGACAAAGCCCTTTTGGATCTTAAGAGCTTCTTGGAGGAGGAAAAGGGGAAGATTAAGGAGGAATGTGATTGCAGAATTGCTACCTTGTTGGCGAAGAATGAGGCCTTGAATAAGCATAACAATATGTTAGAGATGTCGTTTGAGGCCCGAATGGCAATGGAAGCAAAGAAGCAGGAAGCGGTGAATGAGGGGAAAATATTAGTTCTCCTTCAGAAGATTGAAGTTTTAAAGAGGGAGAAGGGGGAGTTCAAGGCTAATAATAAGAAGAAGGATGAGTTGATCATCAAACTTGAGGAAGAAGCTAAGGCAATCACAGGCATGGAAAAGATGTTGAGGGAGAAGTTTGAGGCACAAGTATCAAATTTATCGGGGGAGATTGAGGCTTTGGCGAGGCGCAACTCTAAGTTAGAGTCCGACCTTGAGCTTGCAAGAATGAAAGCAACAGAGCTAGAGAAAGCCCTTTTGGAGATTAAGAGCTCCTGGGAGGAGGAAAAGAGGAAGATTAGGGTGGAAAGTAATTGCAGAACTGCTACCTTGTTGGCAGAGAATGAGGCCTTAGATAAGCGTAACAGTATGTTAGAGATGGAGTTTGAGGCCCGAATGACAGTTGAAGCAAAGAAGCAGGAAGCGTTGATTGAGGAGAAACTTTTAGAGCTCCTTTAGAAGACAGTTTTTGAGAGGGAAAAGGGGGAGTTGGAGGCTGAATTTCATAAGATGAAAGATGATAAAAGCCATGAAACTGAGGGGAATTCCGATGTAAACAAAGCATTCGACTCTGCAAAGAATATAGTAGAGAACAAAATGAAGAAGATAAGTGAGCTTGTAAAGAGTGTTGGCGTTTTAGAGAGGGAAAAGGAAGCTGAAAAGAGGGCTATGGAGGACGAGGGTAAGAAAAAGGTTTCGAAGCTGACTCTTAGAATTGAAGACTTGGAGAAGCAGAAGATGGAAAATGAGGCCAAGTTTTGCTCGGAAAACAAGGAGAGGAGTGAGGAGGCCAAGAGGATTTTGAATGAGAAGATGACTCTTGAAGCTGAGATGCGGATATTGGAGGCTGAGACCGAGAAGAAGGCTTTGGAGCTGGTTCAAAGGAATGAAAGGATTGAGGTCTTGGTGAGGGAGAGGAGGGGACTGGAGACTGAGGTTTGTCGAGAAAAGAGGGAAAGGAGTGAGGAGATCAAGAAGGTCTTGAGTGAGAAGAATATTTTGGAGAGGGATAAACAGAAACTTGAGGTGGAAACTAGGGAGAAAGATGAAAGGATCAAAGTATTAGTGTAATCCCCGGTAATTATATTAAAACTTATCTTAATTTATTATTACTTAGTATAGAGGTACGGCTAGAGGTTTACTTGGTAGGATGGTGGGTTTTCATGTACCTCCTTGACTCCTAGTTACTAAAACATGTGATAATAAGGGTAAAAAGATAAAAGTTAGGGGATTAATAATCAATTTAATAGAATTGATCTGTATATAAGGGATGGGAGTTGACCTAAGGGTTTGGTTTTATTTTCTTTGGGAAGTCATCCGTGGTTGAAGGTGGCGACTTTCATTATCGGTTCCGCCGGCATCGATTCCTCTATAATTGGTGGTAAGATTTGACCTTAATTAATCTATATCCATGAGGGTTTGATTAAACTGAAGAATTAGGTTAGTATTGGGCATCGTTTGAGAGAGACAATGGGGATGTTGAGTAGTCATATACATGAGTTTGGGGTCATAAACAATCGAGTTGAGGTTTCATCGATAGTGATTGTTAACGGTGATATATTATCGCATGTCTAGGTCACTAATTGGCACTAGCATAGGAGGTCCCAGTCAAGGAGGTGCCGTGTGCAAGGTAAGTTCACGTATTGAACTTGCTTAGCTTAATTGTTGTTGAACTTTGGGTCAATTTTTGCCTGCAATATATGTTTTATTGTTAGTAAGTGTGCTTACAATCAATTCAAGGATATATATCGGGTCGAGCCTACGGGCATCAGGTGGTAAGGGCGAGCCTGTGAGGCGTTGTTACTGGGTCGAGCCTACGGGCGTCGTTTACCGGGTCGAGCCTGCGGGCGTTGCCGGGTCGAGCCTACGGGTGTTGGGGGTCTCATTCCCTTTTATGTTACTGTATTTCATTACATATATAGTATATATTTTCCTTTCTGTAATCATATGATGAATGGTGATGACTTTGACTTGCTATCATCTTCCATTATTCTCACGCCATTAGCTTCTCAAGGATGATATAGGCGGTAAACTAATTACCAGATGTTATATAGCGTTTTTGATGTGGGTCCTAGCCCCTTGTATTTTCTTGTGATTCCAATAGCTAACTCCCGGTTGTTTTGTTTGTTGATTTTGAAACTGTACAATGGTACAGTTGCAGATGCAAGTGGTGAGCAGCGGGGTTGCCCAACCGGTGGTGCTACTTGAGCATGGTGTTGCCTTTGGATAGTCTGGGTTAATTGCATACGATACTGATTGGTTTTGAGTTTTACATTCCTATCGTTTTGGACTAAATACGTCCCTAGCATATTTTCGTTATTTTAATTCGTTGGGTTTTGCTTTATATAACTATATGTTTGAATGTTTAGTCGTTTTCATATCTGAACGGTGAAGTCTTGTGAAGCTCTTGTTGAAATATCATAAGTGAATTTGTTGTCTTCCCAGAGATTGTGGACCTTATGTAGGTTCACAAGCCTGGACATTTCGAACTCTATCACGAGATGTTACAGATTTGGTATCAGAGTCAGGTTGACAACAAGACACTTATATCACAAGACAATAGCCCGATCAAGATTTTACATTTTATATACAAATATAAAGAGCTGCGCAGCCTATTTTCCTTGCTTTTGGTGATCTATTTGATTTCATATAAAAAAAAAGAAATTAAGACTGCATTGCATGTACATGGGTGTGGGAATAGGAAGACTCAAGGCTCCCATGGCAAGTACACCACCTCAGTAACTCCATGCGTTTGATTTCTTTCTTGATTAATTTAATTTTTTCCTTGAGTAATTTAACATAGTGGGTAAGTTAGTGTATATTTATGTTGGCATAATAAGATAAGTGATGATTATGATCAGATATGCCTCCAAGGAGGGCTGTCAGAAGAGGGCAGGTAGGGCGACCCCAGTACCACATGTAGCGGGTCGAGCAAGGGGTAAGGATAGGGGGCGAGGTAGAGGAGTGCACCAACCAGATCCTCACCCTACCGAAAGTACCGCAGAAAGTCGAGGATCAGCAGGTCATGCGGCAACCGAAGGTTCACATCGATCAGATGTTCCTAGCCAACCTGCGAAGGGCAACCAACCTATCCCACCAGGGATAGATCCTGCCGTGATAGCAGCTGTGTGCCAGGAGGTAGTGACGAGGTTACTGCAAGCTGGGGTCGGTCAGCAAGCTGGGGCTAATCAGCAAGCTGAAGCTGGCGCACCGATCGGACCTCAGCAGCTGCCTACTCAGGTTCAGTCTCAGAGTTTACATCAAGAGGTGAGAGGACAACTAGACCCTAGACCAGACCGTTATAGGAAGGAGTTTATGAGTTTTAGACCCCCTAAATTTACTGGAGAGCCGGGTGGGGCAGTTGATGATTGGCTCGCAGAGATAACTTTTATACTTGAGGGGATGAATGTTCCAGATGACATGAAGGTCTTCCTAGTGCAAAATCGATTGAAAGAATCAGCATTTCATTGGTGGAATGCAATGAGACCCACTGGTAGAGTTGTTACATGGGAGGAGTTTACGAGGATGATCCGAGCCGAGTATTGCCCTCCCGCTGTTAGAGAAGCAAGGGTTCGAGAATTCTTTGCTGCTCAGCCTGAGGATATTTCAACATTGGATGCAATCAAGAAGCACAAAAAAGAGCTGACTTATGTTGCCCACGTAGTAACAACGGAAGAGCAGAGGATTGCTACTTTAGCCCAGCGATTGAAGGAGGATGTCAGACGATATGTTGCTGGGTTTGAGTGTGCTACGCTAACTGAATACCAGCACAAGGCGTTAGCATATGAGATGTCGACTGCCAAAGTGCAAAGCGGCCCGAGCAATAAACGGCAAAAGACACTCACCAATCAGGGAAGTTCGGGGAGAGATGCATCGGCCCCAGTAAACTTGGCTTTAGGGGTCCAGCCCCATCAGGGAGGAATGGGTCACAGCCACGACTCCAAATCAGTGACTAGTCGTCGATGTTGCTACAACTGTGGTAGTGAAGGTCACCTTAGGGACACGTGTGGGGCGCCGAAGAAGCGTTGTCACCAGTGCGGAATGGAAGGACATATTGCAATCTTCTGTCGCCAAAAGACAATTGCACCGTCACAGGGCTCCTCACCGGGCTCAAGGATGTATAGGGATCAGGCACAACAGCAGGCACCTGCGCATTTTCAACAAGGACACGACAGGGGTCGCGATCGCAACAATGGTAGCGGCAACGGGGGAAAGGGCTAGGCCAGACATTTTGAACTTAGAGGAGGGGACCCACGTGCACCAACTGCTACAGGTACGATCCAGAACCAATCTGAGCCAATTGTTTATTTGTTTGATACCGGAGCCACACATTGTTTTATTGCCGAGTCTTGCGTGACAAGGTTGGGTTTACATACTAGCATATGTGAGCCATTCGTGGTTAGATTTCCTAATGGTAGTAGAGCACATAATGGGAGAGAGATTAAGCGGTGTTTAATCAAGGTGGAAAAGGGGTGCTGGTATGTCGATTTCATGGTGACGAAGCTCCCAGAAGAGGAGGTGATCTTAGGAGTAAATTGGATGGACCACTACAACGTGATCTTAGACTTTAAAAAGCGGACTATCACTGCCACCGCAGAGGATGGGAAAAGGCACGTGTTGTGGGGACCAGATAGGAAGTCGGGAGCTATAATTAGTGGAATGGCAGCAGAGAGGTTACTACGACTTGGGTGCTTGGGGTACCAGTGCTTTATAGCAAAGGCAGAGAAGGCGAATTTCGGTATTGCTACCGTTGATGTGGTGAAAGAATTCGAAGATGTGTTTCCAGATGAGCTACCTGGGCTCCCACCTAGGAGAGAGGTTGATTTCACCATTGGCCTTGAGCCTAGCACGAGCCCAATCTCTAAGGCACCGTATAGGATGGCTCCTATAGAGATGCAGGAATTGAAGAAGCAGTTGGAAGACCTCAGCGAGAAGGGATACATACGCCCGAGTGCTTCACCATGGGGTGCTCCGGTATTGTTTGTGAGGAAAAAGGATGGATCCCTTCGTCTTTGCATTGATTACAGAGGGCTGAATCAAGTAACAGTTAAAAACAAGTACCCGCTACCGAGAATCGATGATTTATTAGATCAACTCCAGGGAGCCGTTGTATTCTCAAAGATTGACCTCAGATCGGGCTACCATCAATTGAGGGTTAGAGATTAGGATATACCAAAGACAGCGTTCCGTACACGGTATGGTCATTACGAGTGTGTAGTGATGCCATTAGGGCTAACGAATGCACCAGCAGTATTCATGGAATTGATGAACAGGGTTTTCATCGATTATTTGGATCGATTTGTGGTGGTATTTATAGATGATATCTTGGTGTACTCTAAAAGTAGAGAGGAACACGCTGATCACTTAAGAGCAGTGTTGAGTAAATTGAGACAGTACCAATTGTATGCCAAGCTCTCAAAATGTGATTTTTGGATGACCGAAGTGGTGTTTTTGGGTCATGTGGTATCAGCGGAAGGAGTTAAGGTTGACCCACTAAAGGTGGAGGCTGTAGCTGCTTGGGAACCCCCTAAGAATGTAAAAGAGATAAGGAGCTTCCTTGGACTGGCAGGATACTATAGACGATTTGTGGAGGGATTTTCTAGTATAGCTAGATCATTGACCCAATTGTTACAAGAGTCCAGGAAATTCGTGTGGCATGATGATTGTCAACGCAGTTTCACGGAGTTGAAATGAAGACTGACCACAGCACCGATTTTGACATTGCCACAAGGCAATGATGGGTTCGTGGTCTATAGTGATGCGTCCAAGCAGGGACTAGGCTGTGTATTGATGCAGAATGACCGGGTGATTGCCTATGCCTCACGACAGTTGAAGCTGTATGAGGTAAACTATGCAACACATGATCTTGAACTAGCGGCTGTAGTGTTTGCCTTGAAGATTTGGAGACATTATCTATACGGCACCACTTGTAAGATATATACCGACCATAAGAGCCTCAAATATATCTTCACATAAAAAGAGCTCAATATGAGGCAAAGAAGGTGGTTAGAACTGATAAAGGACTACGATTTGGAGATTCAATATCACCCAGGGAAGGCGAATGTGGTGGCGGATGCTCTCAGTCGAAAGTCTGCTCAAGAGAAGATGGTTGCTAGACTTACTGGAGAAGAAAAGCTTCAGACCGAGTTGATAAGGAGTGAGATCGAAGTGGGGGATCAACGTTGTCAAGGTCAATTGAATACCATTGAGATCACATCGGGGCTTATGGAGGAGCTCAAGAAAAAGCAGGAAACGGATCCTATAATCATTCAAATTTGTAGGGATGCATTGAAAGGTAAAGCACCAGGATTTGTGGTGCAAGAAGATGGGATTCTACGATTTCGTAATCGAGTTTGTGTACCTTTGGATGTAGGGCTGAGAGAAAAAATTATGCGGGAGGCCCACTCCACGCCTTACTCTATCCACCCTGGGTCGAGTAAGATGTACAAGGATCTCAAACAATACTTTTGGGGGGAGTACATGAAGAGGGATGTGTCGGAGTTCGTCTCGAGATGTATGGTATGTCAACAGGTGAAGATTGAGCATAGGAGACCAGCAGGGTTGCTCCAACCCTTACCCATTCCAGAATGGAAATGGGAGGAAATTTCCATGGATTTTGTGACTGGGTTGCCATCTAAAGGGAGGGGTCCTGATGCTATTTAGGTGATTGCAGATAGGCTAACCAAATCAGCCCACTTCTTACCTATTAGGATGGATTAGCATACATCAAGACTTTCCTCACTATTCATTCGGGAAATCGTGCGACTTCATGGAGTACCTACATCAATCGTGTCAGATAGAGATGCTCGGTTCACATCACATTTCTGGAAGGTCGTTCATGATTCCTTGGGCACTCGACTGAATTTTTCCACTGCCTATCATCCGCAATCGGATGGACAGACCGAGCGAATAATTCAATCGTTGGAAGATCTGCTTAGAGCTTGTGTCTTGGATTGGGGAGCGAGTTGGACTGATCATCTGGCGTTAGTCGAGTTCACGTATAACAATAGTTGGCATGCTTCTATTCAGATGGCACCTTATCAGGCTTTATATGGTCGTAGGTGTAGAACACCTTTGTGTTGGGATGAGCCAGCTGACTGGGTGGGGGAAAGAACAGACTTAATAAGGTCGTCGGTGGAGCAGGTTGCTTTAATTAGGGAAAGAATGCGAACTGCACAAAGCCGTCAGAAGTCTTATGCTGATGTTCGAAGGCGACCGTTGGAATTCAAAGTGGGAGATCATGTTTGGTTAAAGGTCTCACCAACTCGTGGCATTAGGAGGTTTGGAGTTAAAGGAAAACTTAGCCCCCGCTTTGTTGGTCCGTTTGAGATTTTAGAGCGAATTGGGGAGTTGGCCTACAGATTGGCATTACCACCATCACTAGCAAGTGTGCACCCAGTGTTCCATGTATCTCAGTTGAGAGGGTATATTCGGGATCCAACTCATGTCCTTAGTTATGATGATCTCGCGATAGCCGAGGACATCACGTACGAGGAAAGTCCGATCGCGATCTTGGAAAGTCGAACAAAGCAATTGAGAAATAAAGTCATACCTTTGGTCAAGGTGCAATGGTCTCACCATGGTATCGACGAGGCAACTTGGGAGACAGAAGAGTTTATGTGAGAGCGATA
The DNA here is from genome assembly GCA_963922045.1 of Persicaria maculosa. Taxonomy (NCBI): domain Eukaryota; kingdom Viridiplantae; phylum Streptophyta; class Magnoliopsida; order Caryophyllales; family Polygonaceae; genus Persicaria; species Persicaria maculosa. Next base: position 43,475,496 of record OY998252.1, on the reverse strand, counting down.
TCCTAGCCTATTCCAGTAGTCTCGAGGACGAGACTATTTATAAGGGTGGGAGTATGTAATCCCCGGCAATTATATTAAAACTTATCTTAATTTATTATTACTTAGTATAGAGGTGCGGCAAGAGGTTTACTTGGTAGGATGGTGGGTTTTCATGTACCTCCTTGACTCCTAGTTACTAAAACATGCGATAATAAGGGTAAAAAGATAAAAGTTAGGGGATTAATAATCAATTTAATAGAATTGATCTGTATATAAGGGATGGGAGTTGACCTAAGGGTTTGGTTTTATTTTCTTTGGGAAGTCATCCGTGGTTGAAGGTGGCGACTTTCATTATCGGTTCCGCCGGCATCGATTCCTCTATAATTGGTGGTAAGATTTGACCTTAATTAATCTATATCCATGAGGGTTTGATTAAACTGAAGAATTAGGTTAGTATTGGGCATCGTTTGAGAGAGACAATGGGGATGTTGAGTAGTCATATACATGAGTTTGGGGTCATAAACAATCGAGTTGAGGTTTCATCGATAGTGATTGTTAACGGTGATATATTATCGCATGTCTAGGTCACTAATTGGCACTAGCATAGGAGGTCCCAGTCAAGGAGGTGCCGTGTGCAAGGTAAGTTCACGTATTGAACTTGCTTAGCTTAATTGTTGTTGAACTTTGGGTCAATTTTTGCCTGCAATATATGTTTTATTGTTAGTAAGTGTGCTTACAATCAATTCAAGGATATATATCGGGTCGAGCCTACGGGCATCAGGTGGTAAGGGCGAGCCTGTGAGGCGTTGTTACTGGGTCGAGCCTACGGGCGTCGTTTACCGGGTCGAGCCTACGGGCGTTGCCGGGTCGAGCCTACGGGTGTTGGGGGTCTCATTCCCTTTTATGTTACTGTATTTCATTACATATATAGTATATATTTTCCTTTCTGTAATCATATGATGAATGGTGATGACTTTGACTTGCTATCATCTTCCATTATTCTCACGCCATTAGCTTCTCAAGGATGATATAGGCGGTAAACTAATTACCAGATGTTATATAGCGTTTTTGATGTGGGTCCTAGCCCCTTGTATTTTCTTGTGATTCCAATAGCTAACTCCCGGTTGTTTTGTTTGTTGATTTTGAAACTGTACAATGGTACAGTTGCAGATGCAAGTGGTGAGCAGCGGGGTTGCCCAACCGGTGGTGCTACTTGAGCATGGTGTTGCCTTTGGATAGTCTGGGTTAATTGCATACGATACTGATTGGTTTTGAGTTTTACATTCCTATCGTTTTGGACTAAATACGTCCCTAGCATATTTTCGTTATTTTAATTCGTTGGGTTTTTCTTTATATAACTATATGTTTGAATGTTTAGTCGTTTTCATATGTGAACGGTGAAGTCTTGTGAAGCTCTTGTTGAAATATCATAAGTGAATTTGTTGTCTTCCCAGAGATTGTGGACCTTATGTAGGTTCACAAGCCTGGACGTTTCAAACTCTATCACGAGATGTTACAATTAGAGCAGGAAAAAGAACGATTGGCAGGTGAAAAAAAGGAGATCGAGGCGAATTGGTGTGTTGTAAAGTTTCAGGATGATGCGAAGTTATTACAACGAGTTCATCTTGCAAGAAATTCTGGCATCTCAAGCACTCTTACTGCAGAGAATGCAGGTATAAATATGATTCTTCATTATTATTTTTCCAATGCAGATTCTTCCTTCATTTTCCATGTTATAAGTTATTTGCTTGTATTTTTTTGAAGTGTAATGTTTAAGCATTCCTGTGTGAATTTGATTGAAACTATTTGGCTTGCTATGCTTTTTGCTCTCAGTGGCATAGAGCAAAGTCACTGGAGAAGCTTCAACTTCGGAGCTCTCTTTCATAATCTATAGTAACCGAATGTGAAATACTCCTTGCTAACTAGAACTGATGTGCGTAAGATTTTCCTTCGGCATTGAATAGAAACTGATCCGTTCTACAAAATGGATACTTGACTCTATGAACATAGCTTATGCATCTCTATTAATTAATATTTTACAGGGACTTGTAATTTTTTTCTGATGTTTCAATAGAATTTTGGTGCTATTGCATTTCTTCTTTTGCAGTAAAATTCGGTAATTTGGCCCTTTGAATTAACACAAAAGGAAGCCTAAGTCATGATCTTATTCAAGATAATTTTTTCCTAAATCCGTTGATGTGTCTGTCACCAAGCCATATTTTAGTTCAGTTGGCTGTTCTCAATTGAAAGAGTTGTTAGACTTGGATATACAAAAGCGAAATGTAGAACCGCTTGGATGTTTTGAAGCAATCCAGAATCAAGGTTACTGTGCTAAATGGATTGAAAATATTTGGCTTGCTGTGCTTTTCTCTCTGTGGCATTGAGCAAAGCACTAGACAAGCTTCAATTTCAATTTCAACCTCTATTTACAAGCACATTTTTGCAATTTCTATATACTACTAAATTCTCTTTAACTTTTTGTTTTGAATTTATCTCGAGTGAAGGACCAGAACTGATTGGACATGAAAAACAAAGTCAATGGTATTTGGTCAATTTCATAAAAATTGTAGTACAAGGACGATGAATCACCATTAATGACATTAGGGTAGCTCTTTCAAATAGTATGATTAATCTAAAAAAGTTCCTATTTGTGATAAGTATCATTTTTAGAAAATGCCAACTTGGAAAGAAATGAAGTAGACCCAAGAAACTGGCCAAGAAGTTTACAAAGAGTATGCTTGCTACTTTATGCCTTCTATATTGAATTTCCTAGCATCGTAGTTTGTTGAATGATTTTCGAATTATGATTTGGGATGTTATTCATGTGATTGAAAGAAAAAGGTTTAGACTTTACCCATAATTTTTTGTTGCTATATTTTGCTCTCAGAAAGAAATGAAAGCTTCTGCTTTCTGCAACCTAACTTATGGGGTGGATGGGTATATAGTTGATCTAATCCTCACTCTCTTTAAATATCACTATTGTTGCTTGAATTATGACATTGGGAGACAACAATACCATGGTGGCTCATAGCTTAACCCGATTCAGTTTGATTATAGAGCTGTGCATGTCGTCAGCTCTCTTTTGTCATAATCACTAGTATCAGTTCTCCTCTTTGTGAAATACTCCTTGCTAACAACAATATAGCATTGAGCAGAAACTGATCCGTTCCACAAAGTGGATTCATAGCTTTATGGACATAGCTTACCCTCATGCATTTTCCCATCAAACTAGATTTCCAGCTACTATCATTTCAAACATTAGTTGCCACGCTCAAAATACTGAACTTGCCTTTTCTTTATATTAGATTATCTTTTGTTTGATACAATATCTTATGGCTTCCTTTTGTCGAATAAAGCAAGGCTTGGCAATTCTTCCTTAAGCATTTGACATGCTTCTGCATTTGAAGTGTGAAGATTAACTAGTGGTACTTATATAGATTGTTGAACGTAAATAGGAAAGTTCTTATACAAATCTCTTTATGAATATCTTACATAGAACTGAAAAATCTGCTCTTTTTTAGTAGAATTTTGGTGCTATTGCACTTCTTCTTTGACAGTTGAAAAATTGGCGATTTGGCCCTCCCTTCCAATGAACACAAAGGAAAGCCTGAATCATAATGATGTTATGGAAGGAAGTTTTGTCCTAAATCTTACCCTTTTGTCTTGTAGGCCCCAAATCTGTTGATGTAACTTTCATGGAGCCAGATGTGAGTTTAGTTGGCGGCTCGCAGTCAAGAGAGCTGTTAGACTCAGAATTACAAAAGCGAAAGGTAGAAGGACTAGGATATTCTGTAGCGAATCAGGCTGGAACCAAACGGCACAAATTGGATGGCCTCGTGGAACATAAATTAACGTTTAAGAATCTCCAAGACATGTTTAATGCTTTCACCAACAACAATGAACTATGTATGAGGTCGGTTTTTGCCCTCTATAGGAAATACAAGTCTCTGGGTGACTGGAAGGATCGTTCGACATCAACAAGTTGCAAAGGATTCATGCAACCTTATGAAATAAGGTATGACTACTCCTTATAAATGCTATTATTCGATAACAAGCACTCGAGGAAAAAGAAAAAGTACCACTTTGGTTTGAAACAGAGGATTTATGGACCGAGTGTCTATGGTACATTACATATGTTTTCAGGGGAATGGTTTTGGGCGAGCTCCTTACAAGCGGGGACCTAGAAGGCACGGTTAAGATGTCATTGGCTGAGTTCGAACAGGCAGATCCGAGTGGAATACACGATTGTAGACAAATTGCATGGAACCATTACAAGGAGTTGTTTAAGATCTACAAGAACAAACTTGATCCAGTCCTTAAACTGGGTGATGAAATGAACAGACCTTTTTCGTCTTCTAGGTTGTTTTTCATAATATTTCAGACATTTCCTGACAGCTTATCTAGTGTTTTCAATGGTTGAAGCCTCACATCAATTGTATATATTGGGAGTAAGGAAAGAAATGACAGTTAGACTGGATTTTGTATTTAAAGTATAACCCAATTAATTAGCCATATATGTATATGTAAATTATTTATGTTTGAATTGTTCTCTTATTCTTGATACAAATGGGCATCAGCCATCAGGTATGTAGCTTTTGGTTGGAAATTGGGGTGAACAGCAGACCCTGGATTCCCATTGTATCATATTTGAAATCCCTGCCTTTTCTTATTCTCGTGATTGATTTTGAGAAAACTCATCCCTACCTTTTCTTCATGAGCCCGTGAATTTCAATACAACAAAGCTCAACGATCAGAAGAAGCTAAGCTGCAATCATTTGACTTAAGCTTGTTTTCACTAATTCACAAGACAAGGACCAGATCTTGATGCATGCTTCAACTTCAGACTGAATTGGTTGACTCCCTTTCATTCATCAGAAACTTACCTAATCTGTTAGATGTCTCCCCAACTTGTCAACCAGCAATATTGCAAAAGGAGTCTGAGAAGAGAAGCCTCTATATTTGATCCGTGTTACAGAATATTATTGGATAGGTTTATTATTTAAAGTATTAATTGGCAGTATCTTTGTTTATTTATTTGTTATAGAGTATCCACGACGAGTAGGATAAATGCTTAGGAGTCTGAGCTAAAATATGCACCTGTTATAAAAAAAACACAACAAAGAAAGTGCTATGGCAGGCACAAATCTTTAGTGGAAAATGATTTTCACCATTGACAGTATCTATCTCTGCTTATGAATATTTTCAGGTGTTCAGGTTCCAAGTGAATAATGGAATTCTAAATAAGAGCTGGATTGATGATCCATGTGACAGTGAGCTGATCTCATTAATCCCATTCTTCGAGACCTTGGCTAATGCTGATGATGTTCGCCCCATAATTGGCAAGACCTTCGATAACAAGAATTAGAGCTCCTTGTCCTTTCTTTATTACCTATGTTAACACTTAGCCTTTCTTCCTCAGTTCTTGCAAAAATCAGACTTGCTTCTTTGTAGTTTTCTTTCTTATTATAGTTATCCTAGTTTGCAAAAATCAGACTTTCTAGTTTTCTTCATCAATTGTTTCTATCCTTCATCCACTTATTATGAGATCATATAATGAATGCCATATTTTTTGTGTCATTGTGATGAATCGTTTATGTTGCGTCTTTATTCCTATCCCTGAACTGCTGCGGAATTCATGGAAGGAAAGAATCTTCTTACATTCTCCTAAAGGGATAATAATCTTATAAACTATTTGATGAAGAGATACAACAATAGCTAGTTTGGAATTATCTATCCATATTATTGAATTCCTAAACATGTTTGATGCTTTAATTAAAGAATTCTTTGAAGTAGGACAGTTGTTTAGGGTATTTTCTTGTCATTTCTCTGTAAAAAAATTACTTGTATTTGATACTTGAAGCAGATTACTATCTCATCTCCCGTTCCTTGTTAAGTCGCTTTTAAATGCCTATTTAAAAGATGAAAATGCTCTTACTGATGGGATTTTAGCATAATGGGCAACATCTATATGGACTTCTAATGGTAATTTTAAACCAGTGGGTCTGTAGCATAATTATCTAGTAGAATAGAATATATAACGGAAAACATAGGTGGTTAAATAGAATATTGAAGTTGGTTTTGTGAAAGGAATCACTTATGGGATGGTTTTGGACAATGTAGTTAAAAAGGAAAAAAAAAGTGTTTAACAATATTACTGGTGGGGCTGAAAAACATGTCTTAAATGAGCATTGATATGTTTCCCCAAATGAGGTAATCTTTTTCTTCTTCTTTTTTGCATGGATGACATGAAAATCTAAAGAATTTTCACTGATTGTTGCCATGAAAACCTAAAAGAAAGGGTCATTTACTAAAATCTTAGTCCTCGTGTAAGCTGGACAATGTCCAAATACCCCTCATGGTAGAACCTCGTGTAAGCTAATTGCCTCACGAGTATAGGCTGCCCTACGGTACCTTAAAATCTTGTAAATATTTCTAAAGTTTTTCAATATATTTTAACCTTCAAAATCAAGTCTTAGTTTGAAGCGAATTTTCACAGTGCATGATTTTTTATTACTTTTGCTAACAGTGGGAGTAAAACAACTTTGTTTTCTTTTTCCTGCTCATCTCACAATGCAAGACTAACATTTTGAGATCTTATTATATGGAGTCAAATTTTCAGACTCTGCTTGGTTTGATCATAATAGTTACAAATATGTAATATCCTAAAACTAAGATATTGTCATTTTAGCAAGTGCTGCTTCCGATTTAAGTTGTGGGAGGAAAATGGTAGTTCTGACCTATATGAATCAGTCACTATTTTTTTTTGGCATTATTATTATATCTGACCGATTATCAGCCCTCCGATATCTGATATCTAGTGTTTGGTATCACCCAGATGTCAAGTGTTAAACTATGATCTTCGTAAAATTATGCTACATGCAGGCCTTGTAAAGATCATAAGTGGATGATTCTTATGGAAATCTTAATATTGCAAGTACCTATTTTTTTTGGAATTATTATTATATTGATGAATTATTATGGGTAACAACAGGTGCTTCTCCTTTTGTTATCTTTTGCATTGTTACCGATTAATTCCTTTGCTGTTGCTATATCTGCTCTGTGTTCCTAACTTGCCATTTTTTGTGATTTCATTCAGGTAAAATCACAGTATTTTCCTCAACTCTCCCCCTAAGCTATAACATTAAGTAGACTCCTCGATCTAATCCATAGACAACATTTCCGCTTGTGTAAAGCAAACTAGTGTAAAAGTCTCATGGAAGACACCCTCTTAATGATTAATCTGCAGGACTCTTGGTGCACTTGCCTATATTTGAGAATCAATTTTTAGAGCATAGATTAAACATTCAGATTTAAATACCTTAACCCTGAAATACTAGGAGAAAAGAGAAAAGAAAACTCAATGCTCTATCTCTACTGACTTCGACAGAAAGTCTTTCTACAAGCATGAATGACTTGTAGTTTCCGGTCTAAGAATGCAATCAACTAGAACAGTCTTAGGATGGTAACTTTTTTTTTTTTTTGATTTTAAGGTTAAAATATATTGCAAATAAAGAGGAGATATTTACAAGATGTAGGTTTCTGGGGACCATTACATCAAAATGAGGTTTGAGCCCTCGGTATGCTAGCTACTCCGTCAAAAATTCTAAGAAGAGGCAATGCAGTGTTCTAGATATAAAATCCATGTGTGGGTCCTATCTCATCAACCCATGGCTATCAGAACTCGGACACACACCCTAGTAACTATAGTGAGTGAGATCCCCTTCAGTTATGCCATCAAGGATCACCCACCATAACCCACTAGTACACTAATACTACTCAGATCTGCCACCTAGTTCTAGTTTATAATTGTATTCATAGGGCAGGCCTTTCAAAAGGTTGTACAAGGCCAGGTACAATGATTACTGGCTCTGCGGAAGCATGTACTTCTCTCCTTGCATATGGTGTCCAGACATGTCAAAAGGTTGTAATTTGCATCCTGGTGGACTTGAGGATTTGTTGTAGAGGAGTAGCTGCTAATGTGGATTGTGGAGGGTTTGCAGCATGAAGGACCTGTGATTGCGTGAAAACTAAGGGGTAAGCCATATAGCAGCATGTACACATGAGTTTTCACAATTTGTATGGTTTCTGATGTGCTCCATGCTTTGTCTTCAAAACATTTCCTGTTTTTTGCCGTCCATATGTAGTACATAGTTGCTGTTAGGGCCAATCGTGCAGCTCTGCTTTTCCATCCTTTCCATTTGGCATCCTTTGTTTTCCATTTCATAGCACTTGGTAGTGTTGTCATGCTTCTTCTTGCTCCTATCCAGCTCTTGATCTGTGTCCAAACAATCAGGGGTGGAGCTGGGGTGCTCGAGCACCCCCCTAGCCAGAAAAAAAAAAAAATTTTTTTTACATATATTTAGTATCTTTAAGGTAATATAACATTTCTAAGTGATATTTGAAATAGAAGTGCTATCTAGCTCAAATGGTAAAGGGGAAGGAAGAGAATTAAACAGTCGAATCTCAATCTCTTTATTTTTTATTTGTTTTATTATATCATTATTTAGGGATTTCTTTCTATATTTTTAGTTTCTCTAAACAATTTCAATGTGCTATCTATCTCAAATGGTAAATGAGAAGAAAGGGAATTAAATGGTGTTGGGTTCAAATCTCAAGATCTTCACTTTTTATTTTTTTATTTGTTTTATTATATCATTATTTAGGGATTTCTTTAATTCTTTCTATATTTTTAGTTTCTCTAAACTATTTCAATTAAAAAAATGTCATATTTAAATTTAATGTTTTCCTCCAAAATTGTTTTAAAAGTAATTCTTCTTGATTTTTTTTTCCTATATTTTTCTGTTTCTCTCAACTATTTAAATAAAAATATCATAAATAAATCACAATTTTAGTATTTTTTCAATATTTTTGTAAAAATTTTCTTAATAGGTATAAAAAAAATATTTTACGGAAATTTTTTAGCACCCCCTGGATTTCATCCTGGTTCCGCCACTGCAAACAATGGTAGAGTAGGTACATGAGAAAAATAAATGCTGGTGAATTTCAATTGCACTATTACATAAGACAGTTTTGATTGATCTCCCTGTATGTTATAGAATCTTTGGTGGCCAGTCTCTTCCTTGCTGCTTGCCAGGTGATAAAGGAGTGCTTTGGAGTGGTGCTGAGTCCCAAATAGCCTCGCTCCAGGGAGTGGGATTAGCCTTTGATCTTATAGCTTCATATGCATCTTGTAGAATGAAATTTCCTCCTTTGACCCAACTCTGTATGAGATGTTCCGGACCTGTGGCGACTGTGTACTTCCAGCTAGGTTCTTGATCAAATCCCTCATTTGGATAATCTTTTTGATTAATAGGGAGTTATTTACTTTGTGCATTGTCCATTGCCAAAGATTTCCTTGCTGCAGATATTGGTGGTGTATCCACCTTACCCATAGTGAGTCCTTTTCCTTCACAATGTCCCAGAGTATCCCACAAAAGAAAGCTTTACTTCATTCCTTTAGATTTTTGAGTCCTAATCCTCCTTCACTCTTTGGTAGGCATACATCTTTCCATCTCACTCTGTGGGATTTCCATAAGAATGCTGCACAGTGCCTATTTGTGTCTTTAATCATAGCTTCTGGGGAGAGCACAATAGAGAGCCAAAAAGCCTCCATTCCTTGGAGCACAGATCAGATTAGTTCCACCTTTCATGCTGTGTGCATTTCATACATGAAAGGGAAATAAAATACATCTTACCAAAGGGTTTAATTAACAATGTAACCTTGTTCATGTAATCACGGAATTGCATAACATGAAAGAATTGAATGCCCAAAAGTTTGGACAGAGATTATAAAAGGGATGAGCTAGTAAATACTGGTTCCTGATGAGATCTATGAACTGACCAATGCTGAAGAAGTGTACAAATCTCAACAACTTTTTATTTGTTCTTACTGCACTTCATCTTCAGGGCTATTCAGTGCTTTCAGCTTAAGATAACCATTGTCAGTACCAAAAATCCTGCAAAAATTAAGCAAGCTAGTGAAAAGTAATTATCATAATGTTCTCTGCCAAGTGAAGAATTAAAGTATAAACAAGCATTATTCATTAACGCTGACTAGTGTTTCTTTTTTATATTTCACAAATGGCATTTCTAATGCCAATTTCTTGTTTTCATCATTCATGCAGCCGGTAGGATTAGGGAAGATCGCGAAGCTTATTAACGTTGAGCAAATAGACTCTTCTGAGTTGATTATGATGAAAACTCTCAATGTTTGATATGTGATAATCTTACTTTCCTGTTTTGTGATCTTCATTGCAATATGTTCATGTTTATTACATAATGGGATGCAGGAGCAATCGGGAAGCAGATAGAAGATGGAATAAGACTTATAGGACGTGGTGCTGAACATATTCAATGGCGGAATGGCCCATTCATCTTGAGGTGATAATCTTTTTCTTGAGACCATCTTAATTCATTATTTGTTGGTTATAATTTGGAAAAAAAAAGACATTCTTTGGAGTCAGGGTGCTTCATCCTTGCAAGGTATGACTAACCACAGGCATTATGTGCATCCTTGTTTGGCATGATAGCTGAAATTTTGTTCTTTCGGATGAAGATTGGAAATCCACTACCCTAACGAACCCCTAAACGTAGCTGATGGCACACCTTGAGTCCAGAAAATGTGACTCCCACCATACTAAAATTTTCAATGTGGTGTTACTATCCCCTTTGCATGAATTAGACAAATTTAATTAGCGCGATTCATCATTAGCATTTTATGAGTTTTAAATGATGAAGAAATTGCATAAATCAACTCATAGTCATATTCATATATGATTAATCTTTTAGTTTCTTTTTCTGCTGGTAATCATATTAAATTTTGTGTATCAAGTGGTCTGAACTTCACAGTAAAGGCACAATAAAATTCTTTGTGCTTCGAATTGGTTTCGGAATGATTTCCTTGATTGAAATTCAGGTATGCTTTTCATTGCTGAATTGTTACACATTAGATATGCATATTGTACAAGACATTAGGCATGAACACATTTCATTTCATTTCATTTCATTTCAGTTGGCTCTATGACAACTGAGCTAAATTCAGGACGTTTCAGACTTTCAGGTATGTTTTTCATTGCTGAATTGTTGCTGAAAGTGCCCACTGCTGTTGCTGTTTTCTTATTGCTGATTTTTTTTTCTTCATAGATTTTTTATCTTGTAATATGCCCACTGCGTATGTGTTGCTGTTGTGTGCTGCCCAAGTGCCCGAATGCTATTGTTCATGTTATGTTTGTGTTGCTTATGTCGTTGGGTTCGTGTGTTGCATTTGTGTTGCTCTCTTTCGAACTTTGTCTATTTCGAACTTCATTGTTCATGTTCTGTTTCGAGTCGTATTTGAACTTTGTAATTTCAGGTTGTACTTCGAATCAGTGGCGGAGCCAGGATTCTCGGCCAGGGGGTGCTAAAAACATTTTGTGAAATATTTTTTGTTGGTTTATACTTATTAAGAATTTTTTTTTAATTTTTTTTGCAAAACACTAAAATTGTGATTTTTTAAAAGGTTTTTTTTTGTATTTAAATAGTTGAGGGTAACCAAAAAATAGAAGAGAACAAAAAATATAGAAAAAATCACGGAGAATTACTTTTAAAACAATATTGAAAGAAAAGGTTAAATGTATAATTTAAACATAAATATGACATCTTTGAATAAAATACTTGATAGAAACAAAAAATATTGAGAGAAATCAATAAGAATTAATAATATAATAAAACAAAAAAAATGAAGAGGCTGAGATTTGAACCCAAGACCTATTAATTTTTTTTGTTGGTGTATACTTATTAAGAATATTTTTTTAATTTTTTTTGAAAAAACACTAAAATTGTGATTTTTTAAAAGGTTTTTTTTTTGTATTTAAATAGTTGAGGGTAACCAAAAAATAGAAGAGAACAAAAAATATAGAAAAAATCACGAAGAATTACTTCTAAAACAATATTGAAAGAAAAGGTTAAATGTATAATTTAAACATAAATATGATATCTTTGAATAAAATACTTGATAGAAACAAAAAATATTGAGAGAAATCAAGAAGAATTAATAATATAATAAAACAAAAAAAAATTGAAGATGTTGAGATTTGAACCCAAGACCTATTAAACTTTTCATTCTCCTTCTTTCCTTCTTTTACCACTTGAATTAGATAGCACTTTTATTTCAAATGTCATTTAAAGATATTATATTATCTTAAAAATACTAAACTTTTCATTCTCCTTCCTTCCCCCCGGATCCGACCCTGCTTCGAATATTGGTTTAATGTTTTAGATTACTTTGCAATTCAGTTATTCAGGTATGAGCAAACGAGTTATTCGAGCTTGAGCTCGAATAACCGAGCACGAACACCCGACTACTCAAGTTCGTTTGTTTGTATATCAGCCCTAACGTCGATTGATGTGTCAAAGAAAGCTGAGTAATTCAATAGAAAACGAGCACATATAAGCTCCACAAAATGAGTTGTTTGAGCTCCACAAAATTCTGATCGAGACGTTCTATAGCTTGTTGAAAAGCTGATTCAGATATCTACAACTATAGCGAAATCGAGCCAAGATATTGATGTCGACTCAATATTCCGACCCGATATCCATATATTCCAACCCGGAATCAGATAAATTTCAAAGTTTTCGGTTGATATTTTAACGTTCTGAGTAGAAATACGTCTAATTCGGAATGTCGTAGCTAACTTTCGAGTCGATATTCGAGTCCCTTATGGGGTCGGAATGTATTGTTTGAGGATTCTAACCGAAATCCTAAAGTTCCGACCCATAATCTTTGTGGGATCTTTCCTTTTTCGATTTGGACGTGTGGTTTATTTTTTGGATTTATCTATATTGTTTATTTTATGATAGCTAGCTTAAGCTTAGACCTTGCTTGTACCCAAGTAGGGCTGGTATATGAGCCGAGTAGTTCGACCTCGGCTCGAGCTTGACTCAATAAAAGTTCGTCTCGAGCTCGTTCATTTTTAAAACAAGTCGAGTATGAGCACATATGCTCGTTTCAAAGCTCGTAACGCTCGAATTTTGTGAAATTTCTAAAATTTATTTTGAAGTTACTATAATTTTAGCAAAGAGGTTTGCTTAATACTCGGAGAAAAACTCGGCTCGATCTCATTTATTTCCTAAACGAGCCGAGTATGAGCACATTCTTTAAGCTCGGGTCCAAATTTAGCCTTGACTCGTTGTTAAACAAGCTCAAGAAATATTTAACTCATTCGGCTTGAATGACAACCCTATCCCCAAGAAATATCTAGCTAAGCTAACTCGTGTATAAATGTATAATGTTTCCACTTATAGTTAAATATACCTTAGATGAGTTTTATGATTTTATTTTAAACTAAGTTTATATATGTAGTTTTTTTTATTGATTAACAATAAAAATGTTAATACACCACTTAAACGAGACAACCATCTAAATGAGAATTATCAAATGTTATGATGTTGGTCCAAAGTAAGATTTATCCAAATTTCATATCATCTAATTTGATAACTAAGATTCAATAACTATAGTATATTTTGAATGGTTAGTTGAAAATTATTATTGCTAAAGAATGAATTCCTAGATAAATGGAAAAGAAAAAATCCACTAAAATAGTTTTAACTTATATTTTCCATTATATCGTCCTAGAAAGAATACTTACAAGTTACAAATCTATTCGATCATATAATATATATTCTAAAACAACTAAAAACTTAAATATTTTTTTAAATATATAAGTTTTAAAAAGGAATAAAAATTATAAAATAGAAAAATATACCACCTTAGTAAGAAAATTAATGGAAAAAGATGGAATAAATTTAAAATTATTTATAACTATAACTTAATATTTAAAAGGTTAATAATAAAAAAAATCAAGAATTTTTATTACTATAATCTGATCATTAAACTAAATAAAGGACAAAAATATGCTATAAAATAAATAAAAGAATAACCTAAAATTTGGGAGGGAAATAAAAGAAAATGTTATTTTGGGAGGGAACTAAAGAAAATGAAAATATTAGGAGGAAACCTCAACTTACATTTTCATTTAATTTACAATTTTACAAAATATTACTTCCGTTTATAAATAAGCATCGTTTGACTTTCTTTTTTATTAGGAAAGAATTCGACGCACCGGATAGACCCAATGGGTCGAGAGGCTGAATAAATCGGCGACGGACAAACCGTCAAATATGCAAAAGATAAAAAACTACAACAAGGTAAAACTACAACTAGCATAAATGATGAAAGAACATGCGCAGCGTGAAGCAACTCATCCATCGGTTAGTAGAGGCGACGCAGAGAATCCATGAGGAACAAAGTGGAAACCTCATATTTGGACTCTGTCAGCGAGCCTTCAGGTTTCGATCACGTTCACGACCTCTTGCACGTCGGCAAATAAGAAGAAACACCGCAATAGAAAGTTGCTAGACCTCGAAGCCACACCATCACACTACCAAGCAACTCGGCAACATGCCAAAAACTACGGGTTCAATACAGATGTTACTCTTTTTCTTCTTCCATTTTTTTTTTTCTTTTTTTTTCCTTTCCTCGGGAAACTTCGGGCCCAAGGACTAGCCTTGGGCCCCAAGTACATATCATGGGCTACTTTACGCCCAAGGACACAACACGGGCTCACTTCGGGCCACCCAAGCAAAGAAGCAAGCCAGTACACCCCGGACGGAGGAAGAGGCGACGGACCATCGGCGGGAAGATGGTGACAAGGCCACCCGAAACCAGTGCCGACGACGGAGCACCAGCAAGCCACTTTGAACCCAGACGAAGCACGAAGGAGGTGATTCAAAGTCGAAACAATGGGTGATCGCAAGAGCAAACCAGGAGAATTTGCTGCTCGATTTGGACAGAGGATTGAGCGCAAAACCAGGAGATTAAGCGAACTCAGATATGTGGGTTGTCAATGGTGACACACCGGATAAAGGAATGAAATCCGAGAGCCACCGAGTTGAGGGAAAGAGATTCCACTTAAGGGACCCTGCAACACCGCAAGAAATGAAGAAGCAGGGACCAACAACGCTCCAAGTGAGGGCACAAGCCAGCCACCAACACCGGAGATGGAAGGCCAGGCGGCAGATCGGTGTTCGAATGAGGGGAATACAAAGATAGGACATGAAATTAGGGATGAGAAAATTTGCGCCGAAGGCGCAAATTTTCTCCCTAATTTAGTGATTGTCCCCCAAGTCCGACAAATTGGGGTTTGTCCACCTAAAATTTTTTGGACATAATTGCCCTTCCATTTATAAGCCTTTATGCTGTACTCCGCACTCTCTCTCCTCATTTCGTTCCTTGGTTGGCTTGTTGGAGACGATTCGCTCTCTCTTCTCTCCATCTTCCTCAAGCGATTGTTGCAGTTGAAACCGACGGTTCCTTTTCGATTCTGTTTCAATGGCAGACAACAAAGTCTCCGACGACATTGAGGGAGTTGCTGTTGCTGCAATCGACAATAAACATGCAAGCGATCCTTCAAATGGCGGTGTGTTTTATGTGTTTATAGTGTTATACCTGTTTTGAAGTTGAATCCGACCTTTCTCTTATATTTTTGTTGTATTTCAGAGAATAAAGACTCCGACAAGATGGAGGCAGTTGATGTTGTTGCGATTGACAGTAAAACTCCATGCGATCCTCTAAGTGGGGGTTTTGTTTTGTGTTTTTTAGTGTTATGCCTTTTTTTTTTTTTTATTCGACATTCACTTTGATTATATGTTGAATGGCAGAGAATAAACCATCTGACGAGGGTGATGTCGGGGATGTTGCTGAAATGGACAATAAAACTGCAAGCGATCCCTCAGATGACGGTTTGTATTTTGTGTTTATGTCTTTTATCCCTGTTTTTCGTTTTTTCCCCCTTATTTTTGTGTTTGATATCTAATCTGGCTAATTTGCAGTGACCAAAAGTTCTTCGGAGAAGGTTTCTTCAGTTGAAGGTAGCAGTTCAACCGGTTCTTCAAGCAGAGGTGTGTTGTTATTGTTCTATGGTTTTGTGTTCATGTTTTTCCAGGCTTTTGTTGTGTTTTTCTATCAAATGTATACATGCATTTGGTAATGTTTCTTTGATTTTTATCATAAATACCTATTTCAGCATAATCTGTAAAATACCTATTTCAGCAGATTTTGTTATTCATGCTGACACTATTGTTGTGTATGCTTTGTGTGTGTTTTTTAGATGATAATGCCTCTGCAAGTGATCTTCAAGAATATAAATGTCAATTTGATGTGAGTATATTTTTTTTTCATACCTAATTGCCTTTTTTTGTGTGTTTTTATGTTTATTCATGCTTATGAATGTGTGTTTTTAACAGAGATTGAAGTACTACATTCCTGTAAAGGCTAGATTTTGTGCAAAATCCAATGTTTATTATGCTACAGATGTTTGTGACGTTATAGAGAAACATCTGTCTAAATCTGATTTTGAGTTGCTGAGGAGAAGTTGCTTTGGATGGGTTTTTGTTCAAAGAAATAAGATGAAACTTAATTTTCAACTGATTCATCAAATGATGCTTCGTATGATTAAGAGTGATAAGCTGCATGAATTGTGGTTTAAGGTTGATGGTCTTGTTGCTCGGTTCTCTTTGGTAGAGTTTCATGCAATTACAGGGCTTCCTGTTATAGATACTTCAGTTAAACCACCCGGGAAATTTGCGTGGTCTTATTTTCTTGGGAAGAATCAGTTAAAGTGTATATGATGAGTTGTTGGAGGCATTTAAAAGATGTAGAAATTTGTCTCCAAAGAAGCTTCAGATTGCAAAGTTGTTGATTATCGAGAAGATGTTAATGTTCAGGCGTTCAAAAAGTGTTAAGAAAAATCATGCTGCTCTTGCATGCAATCCAGCGAAATGTGAACTGTATCCATGGGGGAGATTGTCTTATTCGTTGGTGGTGAAGTCTTTAAAGAAGGTTCTACTTTGTGATCAATCAGATCCGAGATCATCATATGAATTGTTTGGATATATTTATGCTTTTCAGGTAATTAATTTCATGCATATATGTTTCAGCATGTGTTTGTTTCAGCATTTGTGTTTCAGCAATGTTTTTTTTCTTTTGTATGATATAAAGTGTTGCTTGGTTATATTTATAGGCTTGGATACTGGAGGCTTTCCCTGTGCTTTCTGATAAGTTTCTTTGCGATTTCAAGATTCGTGCGGGTGATCCATACTCTATTCGTTGGGAGTGTAAGTTACGACATACTTATATTGAAGCGCAAGAGTTGTTTGATGGTGACCTGGTATTATTTTTGTCTTAGCTCTATCTTACTACAATCTTCTTTTTTTATTAGGTTCATTTTTATAATTTCAGCTTTTTATTGTGTGTTAATTTTGTTGGTTGTGTAGGCGCCCATGTTCCCAATTTTTGACGAGTTTGCAAGGTCCCCAGGGATGGTCTTTAAAGATGAAGTTGCTCACCCCATTCTTGATCATATAGCTGAACCTGTATTTTCACAACCTAGTGATGATAAGATGTATGATTGTTGGAGAATTAGGAAAAAAAGCATATGGGAGAAGGTTCAATTGCTTTGCAGAAGGTGATTTATCATTAGATATACCTTCTGCTGAAACCCAAGGGGAAGAACAACAAGAAGTCAATGAAGAGTCAAGTGGCAATGAAAGTGGTGGTGCTGCAGGTTCGAAGAAGCGAAAGTCTGCGAGTAAAGTCCTGTCATTGGTGAAGAAACAGAAAATTGAAACAAGCAAACCTACCACAACGAGGAGGGGTCGGTCTGCTGGTTTAGTTTCAGCTCAACAAGCTGATGTCATTTTCAAACCACCCTGTGAAATTGGTTCTACTAAAAAAAAGAAGACAAGGGGTAAGAAAATTTTAGCTGCAAAGAAATCACCAACCATTGAAGATGAAATTGCGAGACATAGATTTGTATTTCGCAGGAGAGGTAATTATGCTTCTGAAGATTCTAGTGATTTGTTTATGCCAATTGAAGTTGCATGTCCATCTTTTCATCGAGTTGCTGAAACTGGATTGAGGCCGTCCATTGAAGATGCACCTACAAAGGATTCTTTGTTATTTAAGGATGGGAATGATGATGCTAATGATAGAGTAGCAGAGGGTTCCGGGGGGGATGTGGCTCAAGGAGTGGAGGATGCGATGAATGTTGAAACTGATGAGTACTTAAACAATGACGGCACTGAGAAAGTTGTTACGGGATCTGTCAAAGATGATCACTTGAAAGGAGCGGGAAAGAATGCGGTTGGGGCTCAGACTGATGATTTCAGCATGTTTCAGCATCTGTAAATGAGGTTATACCTATTACACTTGTTGAAGGGCAGAGGTCATTAGATTCATCTTCAGGGAAGGTATTTGTTGTTGACTTAGGGCGTGACTCTGATGTTGATTTGAAGGGTGGGGAACAGTGCTTAGATGATGGCATTTCTGGCGGGGTGGGGAAGGTGGTGGGTGTTTCTGAAGTCAAGGTTGCTGAAACTAAAGATGCTGGTGCTGAAGTTGCTGGCGAACCTCAAACTAAAAAAGGTCTCCATCTTTATTGGGATCCGGGAATAGACCCATCGGGGTTCTCATTATTCCCAACGGGCTTACCTGACCCGCACCGAAATAATCGGTACGGCCCAAACTGTGCCGCTGGAACAAGCTATATCATAAAGGCATTATCCCCTCATCGAGGATTCATCAATGAAATGGGAATCAATTATTTACCTCTCACCGTTCGCTGGTTTAGAGTTGACAGTTACTAACTCTTGATTCTCACTTCAGACTCATAAATAGCAAGAAAGAGTCCAAATGGCTATCCGCGGATGAGTTCCACCCTTATCCGCGGGGCGGTTCCTTATCCCGATGAGAATCCTTGAACATTCAGCGTTCTGCTTCCATATCCTTCTTTCTCTCTGAATCTTTATTCTTTTCAGGATATTGTGTTAGGTCCGCTCATCCATTCCCTTCCTTGGTCTTTCCAAAAGTCTCTTTCTTCTGTTTCTTTTTTCCTTTTTATAGGTGACGAGTGTTCTCCAGATGGTCGCCACGTGTGGTTTCCTGACCGACACGTGTCCAACTCGTGGGATGAGGGCATGTTGGGCACGTACCCCCTTCTTCTGTCCGCGGATGATATGACTTTGTAGATGGAGATTTCAATTCTATCCGCGGTTGCTTCTATGGTGACTTTATTTTCCCTTTTGTTTCCTCTTTTTTAATTATTCAGATGTTTTTATTGCCGGTTTCGTCACAGCTCCTCGGGCTGGGTTGATTCCCAACGGGATTGACGCGCGCCGATAATCTTAGCATGGAAAACATCTGACTTATTGTGAACGGCTCATCTTTGCATCAGTATATCGATAATGGGCTTTTTTGCTTTCTTGTGTTGGCCCATTAAGGGCCCATTAGGCCCATTTTGCTTTTGGAAGTTCAATAGTCGGTAATTTTTCTATAAGTTACCCCGTTCCGTTCCTTTTTACCTCACATTTGTCTTCTTCTGGTTTCTAAAAATTTTGTTCTTATCTACTCTTTGGTTTTCCGGTGGTGGTCTCAGGTTTCCGATTGTAGCTCGGTTGAAGTTTACAGCGACGTTCTTCTAAGAATTTAAGGTAGATCGAAAATTAGGGAGGAATTTTGCTTAAGAATATGTTTTTCCTTTGATCGAGATTTTGTTCCGCGTATGTAAATCTTCATACAATTTTCTTTAGTTTCTTTGGGAATGGCTAACCTCAGCGGAGAGCACGATGTGTTGGATGATTTCGAAAGAGGAGAAGGGTGGAGAGGTGATGTTGCTTCGTCTTCTCATCCGCGTCAATCTCAGGAGATTTCCTCCTCTTCTTCCGAGAGTTCTTCTTCTAGCTCCAGTGATACCTCGTCAGAGTCATCTTCTTCTAGATCCGCGTCAACTCCGAATCGGGTTGGTCCTACAGGCAGCCCTATTAAGGTGAGAAGGCGCCGGAAGCGTTCTGACCCTGATTACTATTCTTCTCCTTACACAGTTTCTTCTTCTTCGAAGGGATGAGCGGGAGATAAAAATTCCGAAGATGTGGGTGAATCGGGAATCCGTTCTTCTGAGGACGCGGGCTTTTCCTCTACCTCTCATCATGCGGACATTGGTCAAGAGACTGAAATGATTTGGATTCCTTATGAGGCTTCACCTATTGGTGTGGCGGAAACCCGAAAAAGGATTCGTTCTAAAGAAAACCTGACTGATCTGGACACTCCGCTGTATGACCTAAAAGATTTGGACACTTGTCTCTTCCGTGGAGACTTTAGGCTTCAGCCGCCTCCTTCCACTCGTGCTGAAAGAGTCCGCTCGTGGCGATCTCCTGTTGAAGAACTTAGTGGTTGCACTATGTTGCTTGGATTAGCCGATCTTGATGCTATTTCTCAAGTTTTTCCATGGCCTACTGATCTTGAATTTTGCCTCCCAAGGAGGGAGGAGGTTGTCTGGACGCATATGAAGATTGCCTAGTTGTCTACGCGGCTAGCTTATCTCAGGGATTTCGACTTCCCTTACACCCCTTTTTCACGGAATTTTTGGGTGAATATAACTTAAGCCCTGCTCAAATCGTCCCCAATGGTTGGATGTTTTTTACTAGCTTTATCATGAGGTGCAAGAAGATCGGGATCACTCCTACCCTGAAATTGATGTTTAGTATCTTTTCCTTAAAAAAGGGGACTCAAGACTCAAGGTTTTACCAGTGCAATTCCAGCTGTGGTTTTATGGAGAGGCTTTCTAGCAAACCTAATTGGAAACATAAGTGGTTCCTGGCCCGCGACAAATCTGGGAACAGCTTTAATTGTCGGACTGTTCCAGGGCAATTTTGTCCTGTGAAAAAACCAATAGTTCCTGATCTTCTTGAGTTTAAACAATCGTTCGCCCATAAACCTAGGTTCCCCTGGCCTGAGATGATCTCTGCATTTCATCTTAAGATGGCTGGTTTGAGTCTTCCTCATCCGCGACTAGGTGTCCTCTTTGTTTTCATTATTTCTTAGGGAGTTAATATTTGTGTCCCATGTTTCATTCGTTTTGATGGATTACTTATCCCTAGATGTTCTTGTTATTCAGATTCAATGGATCTGGACTCCCTTTTGAAGCGCCATAAAGCGAAATTCGGGAATAAGAAGAAAAGTTCGGATGTCCGCGACCTTCCTCCAGTCTCTGAGATGGCTCCGATTATTGACACCACCTCAGTGGAAGAACCTGGTGTTCTTGTGGAGTCTTCTTCATTGGTTCCTGTTCTAGGGAAAAAATGAGCTCGTTCATCTGCCCCTGTAGCCTCCAAGAAGAAGAGGAAGGTCAACAAGACTGTTGGGGTGTCTGATGCGGCTGAAAAAAGGGTTTATGTTGAGGGCGAGGCGAATCTTCCTGAGTACCCAATTCCTAATTTTGGGATGGTTGATCTGGCGAGCCTTGCTTTCTCTACTAAAAAGCTTTGCTCTAATGAGCAGGGTTATATTAAGCGGTTGAATGCTGTCAAACTTTCAACGAATTTTGATCGTCTTAACCAGTAGGTAAGTTATCCCTACTTTTTAAGCAATCTTTTGTTCTACTTTCTCTTAGAAAGAAACTGTGTGGTTTGATTTAACCCCCTTTTTTTATTTGTTTGCTTGCTCTTGGTTTCAGCTGAGGGTGATCCAAAATGATGTTGAAAGGCGTCTTGTGTGCGATGAAGAGGATCTTGTTAAGAGGGACGCGGAGATTAAAAAATTGTCGCACCAGTTGCTGGTTCTTGGGAATACAGTTGGCGACCCGGTTTTGGTTGAGAAGTTTAAAAAGAGGTCCGCGGAACTCCATGAAGAACTTCAGGTGACAAAAGGGGCCATGGAGGTCTTGAAGAAAGAGCGTGATGACCTAAAAGCTTCAATGGATGCTATCGGCTCGCGTGTTAAGGAACTCGAGGCTTCGGAAGAGCGTTCACGGGAGCTTCTTCAAACAAAACAAGCTAGTATTGATAAGTTGGAGGAGGATTTCTCGATTCTCCGCGAGGAGCAATCCATTACTAAACAGGAGCTTGACAATATTAAAGCTCGCTCAGACCAAGATGTGGCTCTTCAATGGCTTGTCTCCAGACCCCAAAGGGTTAAAACTGAAGCCGGCGCATCCTTTTTGTCTTTCGTAGTCAAGGCTTGTCTCCAGACCCCAAAGGGCACGAGTATTTTAAAGGACAAGTGTTTTAGCTATTTTCGGAAGGGGATGGTCGCGGGAATTAATCAGAGTGTGTCACGTTCAGCGGCTCATCTTGGAGTTCCCTTGGAGAAATTTGAGCCAAGCATGACCAGTGCAGATTGGGGGCTTTCAAAGGAAGAGATGGCCGCGGAGGATTCGGACACCGAGGATGAAGATGCTGAAGACGTTGGCAACGAAAATGAAACTATGACTACCACGACTTGATTCTCAGTGTTTTAATTTTAGTTTGTAGTTTGAAACTGAAACTTTTCCTGACTTGGGTGTCTATGATGGCTTTTTTGGTGTTTTCATGGGATGCTCGTTCCCTGTGAAGCTGGACTTGAGACTTTTAGATGGAACACTGTACTTTTGTATATTTTTTGTTTGCTACGGCCTTGACGTTTCTCCAAGTGTTGAGAGGGTTAGCCCGAATGTACAAAGCTTTCCCTCCACTTGTCTTTAATATGCAAGATGTGATTTTCCCCTTTTTAAGGACCAAATCCTTTTTCGATGGTTACTACTTCTCATGTTTTGGCGATTAATTACGTTATCATACGTATCATGTCTTCAAGAGGTTTTAATCCTTGGGCTTTTTTTCAGAGGATAGAAACTGCGGACCAACTTTCTCGACTTGTGAGCTTCCTTTTCGTCTTTCTTTAGAAAGTTCAGGCCAGTTTTCCGAATTATATTTCTTGATCGTGTGCAGGTTTTACCACCTCAGTTTGAGGCTGAATATGGGCCGCTGCCACCTGAATGGGCTTTCCTTTCGTCATATCTAGTTCGCGACTTTCCACTGGTGGTGTCTAGGAGCGACAATGGCCTTTATCAATTCGATCGCGGATGGGATGAGTTCCTTATCCTTCACCATCTCGGGATAGGAAGTGCTATGATGTTTTTTCACAGGGGCAATGTTTCTTTTAAAGTTTGTCCGCGTCGCGAGATCGGAAATGATGATGAGGCTAATCTTAGCTCCGCTTCCTCTTCATGTGGTTCGTGTTGAACCTCTCTAATAACATATTCTGAGAGTTTGTAATTTATTCATGGGTTTTACTCCGCGTGCGGTTCGGAGGGGATTAATGACTTTCTTTTGCTATCCGTTTCATTTCACAATTTCTATCAGGTTTAAAGGGGGATCTTTTATTATTCATAATAAAAGGTAACAGGTTTGGACTTCAGAAAACTTGATCCATTAAAACCTAATACACCATACTAGGGACGATAATGCGGTACACGGCATGAAAAATTAAGGATGTCCTACCTCTCCGTTCTCCTCGCTGTCAGGGCTGACGACATCGACTTCAAATATGGAATCTCCCATGTAGGTGAAGATCAGAGCCAATTCTACATTGACTCGGTTCGCTCGAGTAAACTCGCGCCACCCCTGTGTTAACCAGAAAAGGCCGTCTCTATCTCTTTCCACCTTTACTTCATGTTCCTGGTTGGAACGAGACCAAAGCCTGGCTTGGGTGTGTGCATCTTCATCGATTAAGACATACATTAACGGAAGTCGAAGTGTTTGGAGTTGTTCTTCCCTCATGATGACCCTATAGAAAGCTCTTGGTGGCAATCCTGGATCCATTTTCCAAGAGGGTGTTTATCATATCTGTCCTTCTTGTGTGTTTTATACCTGTTGAGTGAGGTTCTTTGGCTTTTCTTTTATCGCCCCTTGTTGAGCGATAGTCTATTTATTTTTTCTTTTTTGAACTATTTTTGGTCGCTTAGGGACTTTTTTGAAAGGATTGGTAGGTTCCAGCGAGATGGTCAATCGTTCAGTGATAAAATAAATCCCTGTTTCAGAAAAAAGGACGCGTGCCCTGCATTTCTGTGTCACTTATTGCGCGTCATGCATGCACCTTCTCCTCTTTTTCTTTACTGTTTCCTCGTGATTGATAGGATAAGAACAAAAAACTATTGATCTCCTCTTTCTTTTTTTCGAGATGCGAGGATCTACCATAGTTCCTCCTTTAGCTTTTAGGGCTGACGTGGCCTCTGTGCAAGGATCTCGGTGGGCTTTCTTCCATGCAATCGACTATCCTGAGCAATTTACGCGTATGGTGAGGTTTTTTACGTCTAATTTCGTCTGCTTCTTTCGCGGATTTTTCCTTATCTTCATTTTCTCTTTTCTTATAGTTGCTGCCGCTCAGATTTGAGGAAGTGTATGAGGATCCCGTCCCTGGGCGAGTCTTACTTTCTTCTCATCTGATACGAAATTTTTCTGTCTGCATAGAACGTCGGGACTGCGGTTTTCTCTACCTGGGCCGCGGATGGAACAATTTTGTTGAGTCGCATGGTTTTGAGAGGGGCGCTTCTATGATCTTTACCCATATGGGTGAGGCGCATTTTGAAGTCCAGGTGGTGGACTCCCGTGGAGGAGAGCGCGAGATTAACCGTAATGATCCCCCCTCCCATGATCCAGCTTCAAATGGTTTTTGAGTTTGGTGTCTTATGTCTGTGTTAATACTTTTGTTTTCTTTTGTATAATAAAATGGTACTGAAGACTTCTTCCGCGACTTCTTGACTTTGCTATGTTTGTTGTATGTATTACAGGTAATCCCTCTCGATTTGTAATTTATATGTTTATGCGTGACCAAAAACAGAGTCCAAGGTTTGTTTTGTGATTTGTTGAAGCAATGGATATGTCCGCGACAGTGTCGATAATACATACTTTATCACTAATTTAGCTTCTTTTCTTGGATTATTCTTGAACGTGAGCTCTTACCTTTAAGAGTGGGCGGACGAGTTGTTTGTTATAATGACCGTTAATTATGAACCTTTAGTTTTCTTGGAGTTTTTCGGGATCGTGCATGCTGGCCACATGAATTAGATTCAGGGTTTAATTATTCAATACTATCCTGTCATCATACGCCTTTCATGGGTTTCCCAGATTTATCTCAAATATCGATGTTTTCTGTTGCCTCGTGCTTGGCGTGCCACTTGTCGGGTTCGGTCAATGACCTTTCAAATCTTCTGAGTACCTGTCTCTGCTCGCGCGGTGTATTCTTTTTTGAAATCCTGGATCTCTTGACAAGGTGTTTCCTATAAAGAGAAATATGTTAGAGTGTGTAAAACTTGGCTTTTTCCTTCGGCATGCCTTCCCTTATTCAACCGTCTTGGTCATTTTTCGAGCGTATCAGCTTTCCAGAACAACTTCGCCATTTGGTTTGTTTCTGTTTCTGAGTTTATCCTCCCTTTAAGTTTATATTCTCTTGATATCTTTACTTTTTTCGTGTTCTTCTAGTCCTTGCCGTTATGCTTTGAGGATGAGCTTGGCCCGGATCTCCCTAGGAACGTTCTCTTATCAACTAGGATCCTACGTGATTTCTCCGTGGAAGTTATACGCGGTGATTATGGGGTTCCCTTTTTTAGAGGCGGTTGGAATGACTTCGTTGAGTCGCACAGTATCGATGTTGGTTCTTCTGTGACTTTCATCCACAAAGGAGGAAACCGTTTTGAGGTTCATATTTTGGATGCCGTGGGAGATGAGATGGATGTTGAATGGGCTTCTCCCCAATCAAAGGGTCCATCTTCAAATGGATTCCGCTTGAGTCAAGGTAGAACTCGTCTTATTCCAGCTAGGCCTAGGTGGGTGTGAGTTGATATTTGTATGTTACCAAGTGGACTTCTTTTTGAACGTGATGCTGAACTTTTGCCACCTGTCGTCTATCTTATGTCAACCATTAGACCATGGTTGCAATCCTTGTGATAATAATGAATCCGCGTGTTTTTTGTTTCCACGTTTTAACTCTAAACAAACATTATGTGGTTGAAAATTCCAGCATCATTGGTTGTTACTATCTTTTCTCTGTAAGCTTAATTACTTTAATGGGAGGTCTGACGTGGAGCTAAGCTCCAGTTCCCTAAGGACCTATAAAAACTCATCTTCGAGAATTAAAATTCTTTAATCGGAGGCCCGACGCGGAGCCCAGCTCCAGCATCTTAGGGATTTGTTAAAGAACTTATCTCCGAGAATTGCTTCAATCGGAGGCCTGACGCGGAGCAAAGCTCCATCGCTCTTGGGTCTTATTAAAGAACTCATCTCCGAGAATTGCTTCGATCGGAGGCGCAATGCGGAGCCAAGCTCCAGCGTCCTAGGGACTTATTAAAGAACTTATCTCCGAGAATTGCTTCGATCAGAGGCCCAACGCGGAGCCAAGCTCCAGCGTCCTAGGGACTTATTAAAGAACCTATCTCCTAGAATTGCTTCGATCAGAGGCCCGACGCGGAGCAAAGCTCTAGCGTTTGTGGGTCTTATTAAAGAACTCATCTCCGAGAATTGCTTCGATCGGAGGCCCGACGCGGAGCAAAGCTCCAGCGTTCTTGGGTCTTATTAAAGAACTCATCTCCGAGAATTACTTCAATCGGAGGCCCAACGCGGAGCCAAGCTCCAGCGTTCTTGGGTCTTATTAAAGAACTCATCTCCGAGAATTGCTTCGATCGGAGGCCCGACGCGGAGCAAAGCTCCAGCGTTCTTGGGTCTTATTAAAGAACTCATCTCCGAGAATTGCTTCGATCGGAGGCCCGACGAGGAGCGAAGCTCCAGCGTTCTTGGGTCTTAATTATTAAGGAACATATCTCCGAGAATTGCTTCGATCGGAGGCCCGACGCGGAGCAAAGCTCTAGCGTTCCTGGGTCTTATTAAGGAACAATCCGAACGGAATGTAATAAAAGCGCCCTCTAACCGCTTTATTTAATTTTTGCGGGGGCGACTAAGATTTTCATGTTTACAAGCTTGGGCCGTTACACATAATACTTCTTTAAATTATCTGCATTCCAGGTCTTGTTTAAAACTATGCCTTCTGGGGTGCTAAGCTTGTATGCTCCTTCTCGGATCACCTTCGCAATTATATACGGCCCTTCCCAGTTTGGGTCTAGTTTTCCTCCGGTGGTGGTTTGACGAAGCACTAAATCTCCTTTCTTGAAGTGTCACGGATGGACTCGCCTGTCGCGGTATCTGGATAGACGCCTCTTATACACCTGTTCTTTTAGAGCTACTGCCATCCTACGTTCTTCTATGAGATGTAGTTCGAGTTCCAATTGTTTATCATTGGTTTCTTGATTGTACGCCAGGATTCGCGCTGATGGGACCAATCTTTCTACCGGAATAACCGCGTCCATTCCATAAACTAGTGTGAATGGAGTTTCTCCAGTTGGGGTTTTTACTGACGTACGGTAGGACCAAAGAACTAATGGTAGAAGTTCCGCCCACCGCCCTTTTGCCGTGCCTCCAAGTTTTTTCTGTATCCCATGTAACAACTGTCGATTGGTTGTTTCTGCCTGTCCATTCGTCAGCGGATGGGCCACGGACGAGAACTTGAGGTTTATGCCCAAACCTGCGCAAAAATCTCTGATCGATTCACTATCAAAATGAGGTCCATGATCTGTGATTATTGAGTCAGGCACCTCAAATCGGCAGATTATGTTCTTCCACAAGAATCTCCTCACTTTCTCCGCGGTGATTAGTCCCATTGCTTCAGCTTCTACCCATTTTGTGAAATAATCTACCAAAACGAGCACATACTTCAATTGTCCTGGGGCAGTTGGAAATGGACCAAGGATATCCATTCCCCAAACGGAAAACGGGCATGCTTCAAATATACTTTTCATTGGCTCTGTGGGGAGATGCTTCAGATTTCCAAACCTCTGGCACGCGTCACATTTCTGAATGTAGGTTTGGACATCCTGCCTCATAGTAGGCCAGTAATATCTAAGCCTGGTTGCTTTTGCCACCAAGGCTCTCCACCCTTGGTGATGCGCACAAACCCCATCATGTAGTTCCTTCAAGACAACACCTCCTTCTTTAATTGCAAAGCAAGTCCGGGAGGCAGTAGCCTCTTTTGTAGAGCTTTCCCTCTCTGATGGTGAAACGAGCTGCTTTTGTGTTCACTTTTCTGGCCGTGTCTTTTTCCTTCGGTAGCAAGCCTTTCCCCAGATAGTCCGCGAGTGGTGTCCTCAAGTCTCCTTCCTCATTTCCTTGAACTTGATAAACTTCTTGGATAAGCCTGCGGCTGTTCCTTCTTTCGAGGAAAACTTCTTTTCCCACTTCTTCTGGCATGACTGCTCCCATTCGAGCCAATGCATCCGCCTGCTGGTTGTGATTTCTGGAGATCACTGTTAAGCAAAAACTCAAGAACGCCTTCGACAATGCTTGTACTTTTCTTTGATAGTCAGGCATTAATCCATTTTTGGCTTCGTATTCCTCTGTTATTTGTCGTGCCATAACCTCTGAATCGATGTAGATGGATACTTGTCTGGCTCCCTTGATCAAAGCTATCTCGAGGCCCGCGAGCAGGGCCTCATACTCAGCTTCATTGTTTGTGGCTTGAAAATTTAGTTTGTAGGCGTAGTTGTACTGTTGCTTATCGGGTGCAGTAAGAGTGACTCCGGCTCCGCATCCGTCTTTGTTGGCTGCTCCATCAACTTTGAGTGTCCACTCGCTTTTTTCCGTTTGAACGCCTAACTCAAAACTTGTTTCACTGATGAAATCGGCTAGTGTCTGAGCCAACACTGCCCGCCGTGGGGTGTATTCGATTTCAAATTCCGTTAACTCTACCGCCCACTTCATCATTCTTCCTGACAGGCATGGGGAGTGGAGAATCTGTCTTAAAGGTAAGTCTGTCATGACCCGGATGACATGATCCTGGAAGTAGGGTCTCAATCTTCTTGCCGCGAACACCAGACATAGAATCATCTTCTCTACTGGTTCATACCGCGTCTCAGCATCTTGCAGTACACGACTAATGTAGTATATGGGATACTTCTCTTCTCGTGTTAAGACCGCGCTGATGGTGATGTTCTTGACTGATAGGTACAGGTGTAAAGCCTCCTATTTCTCTGGTTGTTGTAGGGTGGGCAGTGTTGATAAGAAGACTTTTAACTCCCCGAAGGCTTCTTGTAGTTCCGGGGTCCAGCGTATTGGCCCCTTTTTCTTGAGTAAGGCGAAGAAAGGTAAGGATTTGTCCACCAGGCATGAACAAAAACGGCTTAGGTAGTTTACTGCTCCGTTCAAGGACTGTACTTCTTTGATTGTCCGTGGTGGTTGGAGATTCTGGACCGCAACGACTTTTTCGGGGTTTACATCAATTCCTCGATGGCTGACCATAAAACCAAGGAATTTTCCAGAATCAACTCCAAAGACACACTTTTCTGCGTTAAGGTTCAAACCTCCCCTACGAAGGGAATCGAATGTCTCTTGCAGGTCTGCCACGTGATCTTCTGCTTTTTTGCTCTTAACAACAATATCATCCACATATATCAACAAATTCCTCCCAATCTGTCCATGAAAAATTCGATCTACAGTTCTCTGAAATGTAGCCGCAGCATTTCTGAGTCCAAAAGGC
The DNA here is from genome assembly GCA_963922045.1 of Persicaria maculosa. NCBI lineage: Eukaryota > Viridiplantae > Streptophyta > Magnoliopsida > Caryophyllales > Polygonaceae > Persicaria > Persicaria maculosa. Next base: position 43,446,092 of record OY998252.1, on the reverse strand, counting down.
ATGACGCGGTAGCAAAATATTCCCTGGTTGGTGATGAAAGTAGTTGCCTTTTTGTCTTGTAGATCAAGGCATATTTGATTGTACCCAGAATAAGCATCAAGAAAGCTGAGGACCTTGTTACCCACGGTTCCGTCAACGAGCTCGTCTATGGATGGTAATGGGTAACTATCTTTGGGGCAGAATTTATTGAGATCGGTGAAATCAATGCACATCCTCCATTTTCCATTAGACTTTTTCACTAAAACCACATTTGAGAGCCAATCTGAATCTTCCACTTCTTCTATGAAGCTTGCCTCTAACAGTTTATCAGTTTCTTCCTTTGCCGCGGCCGCCTTCTCAAAGTGTGCAATGCAGTCGTGGGCGGGACTCCTAAAAGATCTCGTGGAGTCCATGCAAAAACAACCCTCGATCTTGCTATGATCTCCAAGACCCGTTCTTTTTCCTCTGGCCCTAATGCTTGTCCCATATAGATCTTCTCTTCGGGATCTGGAAAAGGTGTGTAGACAATCCTTTCATCCGCGGTTGGTATTCTTGCCTCTGTCGGTCTAACTTCAAGCTCAGCTTCCGATGGTTCTGATGGGTTACTGTCTCCCACCATGGATTCACACTTCTCACTGATGCACATTACTTCTTTTTTCCTCTTGATGGAAGTTAAATAACAGCTCCTGCTTTCAGGTTGTTGGCCGCGAACTTCACCTACTCCTCCCCCTGGTAAAGGGAATTTCCCAATAAAGTGATAGATGGATACTATCATCTGAAATTTATAGAGTGAGACACATCCTAACAAAGCATTGTATACGGTCGGCACCTTTACTAATGTGAACACAACGTTCTCCATTCGTCTTTTTGGGACTATCCCCAAGACTACTGTTAACTCGATCGTCCTTGCCACCTGTACTTCACCTCCCGAGAATGTAATCAAAGTACCCGCATATGGCTTCAATGATGCCGCAGAAATACCCATCTGAAGGAAAGCGTCCCATGATAATATATCAACGGAAGAACCAGTATCAATAAAGACCCTTTTGACTGTCTTGGTAGCTATTTGAGCATGGATGACCAAAGGGTCAGAGTGCGGCATCCTTACTTCCTCAGCGTCTTTGGGGGAAAAAGTAATCTCTTCATGTTGTGATAGAGAGATTTTTCTACTTGACGCGGACGGTGGTTGCTTTCCCTCTCGCTCGTAGTTCCTCTTTTAATTATGCCGATCTTCTCTCTGCGGAGGAAATATCAGTTCTTAATTCCGATAAATGTTCTCATTTGGATGATAGAACCGCGGATAATCCTCTCTTTGACGGGATCCTTGGCCTCTTTCAGAATTCATGTGTATTTCATCGTGGTGGGAACGAAAAGTTCCTTATTCTGACTAACGCCTGGGCAGTTTAACTTTTTCCTTTTTGAATTTTCCAGCGAGCTTCCCAAAAAAGCCTTGATTGCCTGTGTTTGCTCTTGAACTGGACGTGGCTGCCTCCTCGGCTTCGATTTGCCTTGACACTCGATCCCTCAAATCATCGTAACTGGCAGGCTTTTTTCGAAACAAATAAGTCTTGAAATCCCCTTCTGCTAAATTCCCCATGAGAATGATGATTGCTGATTCATGATTAAAATTAGGGATTTGTACTACCACACTTGTGAATCGAGTAAAAAAGCGTCCTCCTAGTGTTTCCCCAGCTGCTTGCCTGATCGAGTTTAAATCGAGCATTGTCTTCTTCCGTGACCGTGCACTCCCAAAATGAGATGTGAAGATATGGGCCAGCTGGGTAAAACTGGTCACAGAGTTTTTCGACAGGTTAGTAAACCATGTGAGGGCGATCTTTGTCAGGGTTGAGGGGAAAGTCTGGCACAATATGGCATCGTTGTACTCATTTATTCCCATTGCAGTAGTAAAATGACAGAGATGATCCTCAGGATCAGTCGTTCCATCATACTTCATAAGGCCCACATCTCGCCATCTTTTTGGTACTGTCGCGGAGCATATCTCTCTGGTGAAAACAGATGGGAGGACTGCCGGCCCTTTCATTCTTATATCTGTTGAATCAGATTTGGTGGAGGTGGAAACATCCGTGGATCGTTCTCCGTGTCGATGTTTGTTCTCATGCTGCCGTTGATCATTCTGCCAAGGTTGATGTGGCACTGCATGACCCTGACCTTGAAAGCCATAGTTCATGTTGCCGAATGCATCGCTTGGGTTGTTAAACGCAGTATAACCTCTATCAAAATTTCCATGTTGTTCACCACGGTGGGCAGTCCCCTGTTGACGCGAGTTCTGTCCGCAATGATCATAATAGTAATATTGTGCTTGCTCTTGCCGTAGAGGATTAGACTGCTCATGATGAACTTCATAATACCAGAAATTCTGAGGTATGTGTTCTCCTCCTGCTCCATGCTGATTATAATAATGATGTAGAGGGGTATCGTGAGGCTGGCCTCCTGTTTCACCTTCTAGATCAGGTTGAGGTGTCAACGGAACATACATAATTGAGGCTTCTTGATCGTGGTGGATCCCTTGGCTCATGTCCTGGGTCGCGTTGTTTTGGTTATCACTCATTCTGTCAACAAATTAATTCTGGTAAGTCAATGACTCATTGATCTTTATTCTTTCGAAAAAGTCGCCCCCCCCCCCCCTAATTTTTTATACATAGGCGTGGACTCCCCGCCCCCTCCAGGAGCTGGGAGTCTTACTTGATCTTCTTAAATTAAAACTTACAAAGGAACCCCTTAGCGTGAGGGGGTTCCCACAGACGGCGCCAATGGCGAACCTCGAACTAAAAAAGGTCTCCATCTTTAGTGGGACTCGGGAATAGACCCAGCGGGGTCATCATTATTCCCAACGGGCTTACCTGATCCGCACCGAAATAATCGGTACGGCCCAACCTGTGCCGCGGGAACAAGCTATATCGTAAAGACATTATCCCCTCATCGAGGATTCATCAATGAAATGGGAATCGATCATTTACCTGTCACCATTTGCTGGTTTAGAGTTGACAGTTACTAACTCTTGATTCTCACTTCAGACTCCTAAATAGCAAGAAAGAGTCCAAATGGCTATCCGCGGATGAGTTCCACCCTTATTCGCGGGGCGGTTCCTTATCCCAATGAGAATCCTTGAACATTCAACGTTCTGCTTCCCTGTCCTTCTTTCTCTCTGAATCTTTATTCTTTTCAGGATATTGTGTTAGGTCCGCTCATCCATTCCCTTCCTTGCTCTTTCCAAAAGTCTCTTCCTTCTGTTTCTTTTTTCCTTTTTATAGGTGACGAGTGTTCTCCAGATGGTCGCCACGTGTGCTTTCCTGACCGACACGTGTCCAACTCGTGGGATGAGGGCACGTTGGGCACGTACCCCCTTCTTCTGTCCGCGGATGATATGACTTTGTAGATGGAGATTTCAATTCTATCCGCGGTTGCTTTTGTGGTGACTTTATTTTTCCTTTTGTTTTTTCTTTTTATAATTATTCAGATGTTTTTATTGCCGGTTTCGTCAGTTGCTGAAACTAAAGTTGCTGAAACCAAAGTTGATGGAATAGAAGATGCTGAAATGGTTGATGCTGAAGCCGCATCAACTCATGGCCAAGTAGTCAACGATGGTGATGAACCTGCATATCTTGAAAGTGAAGAAGGTGGTGCTGATGCAACAAAAGATGCTGCAAGCAAAGATGTTATTGGTGATTTAATGACCCCACCCCCTGGAAAAACAATACATGTAAGTGATGGCGAAAGGGATGATGACAACTTATTGAAGCAGACAAGTACTAAGTGGGATACAATTTCCAAAAATCCTAAATGTGTACAAGAAATTGAAGATTTCAGGCGTTCAAAGCGTCTTCCAAAAGCAAGTAGTTTTCTGTTGAGCCCGTTTGTTGCTGAAAAGGCAAGGATCCCGAAGCATGTTGAAAAAAAATAATTGCTCAGCAAGGTTGATCATGACTTCATGTATGGTTGTGTTAAAGCCTCAAGGTATGTCCATCTTAATTTTTCATGTGTTTTTCGAGTGCTTTAGTAATATTTATATATGCTGACCTAAATTTTTAATCTTGTAATTGTAACAGCCCGGGATTATGATTCCCGAGTTACGTTTCGAGGGATGAAACCCCTCGTTAGGATCTTGCGCCCCGAGTACAGGTTGAAGGTTTGAAATCGAAGATGTGCAATTTAAAGTGGGATTTCACACCCAAATCCGGAAGATCCGTTGGAGACCCCGGGGTAAAACCCTATTCCTGTCCTAAGTCTACAACGCGGCAAATCCTTTATCATGCAAAGGGCATAAGTTCTGAAAATGATACAACCAGTGCCACGGCAGAGCCGGGTCAAAACAAAGTATAAGTGGGAGAAATCCCAAAAGCATGAATCTGGTGAAGTCAGGTTTCAAACACTCACTCTCCGCCATATGAATAGACCCCGTCATAACAGCACAAAATCAAACAGTGTATCGGGTACCTGAAACTATACCACCAAGTCAGGCCAAGAGTCCGCCCGCGGGTCCTCTGACCGCGCTGAGGACATATAATACGCCTATACCTAGAATAAAGACGCCTTCATGCAGTACTGGAATATTAACCACACTATCATGTTCCTAATTCATATGTGCAGAATATTAAGTAAGGCCTTAACAAAGAATACCAAGTGGTATATCCCTCTTCTACCACCACCCCCTTTCCAAGTAGGGTGGAGACTGGCCAGTTCGATTCGATAACATCTCAAATCTCATCATCATATCATATCTCGTCATCATATCGTATCTCATCATCATATCGTGGATCTTGCGAAAAGAAAATAATAATGCTGATAATAGTAAAGGTGTTCCAATGACCCGAATGACTCAGGACGAACCCGATGGAGCTGGGCTGTCCTATGACCCTATCAAGGATTCTAGAACTCACAGATAACGGCCGTTCTGTATTCAAACGCATACAGAATAAGAATGCTCATTCGTAAGTGCAATTCCTAAGTATGATACTACATGACATGCTTTTATGCATATGCAACACCTACATACTATATGACACATCAGGCAGGAGGTACTGGTTACTGAGTAAGCCCCGGAGGACTTACCTGGCCAGCTGAACAGTAATATAGGAACCCGGCCCACAACAAGCGAAATCACAGAGTGTCACCTAAATACATAACGAGAATATACTGAGTATAATTCTATAGCTATTCTGAACACATACATCACACCTTCATACAAGCAGATGAATAAACAATTCGCATCAAACATACTTTCAGTTTATCATGATCAACCGTATATAATCTGTCCTCTCATCGGCTTAAGATAACCTCCATATCATACTTATACTTTTCATAAGGATATATATCATTATCATCATCGGTAACCAATATTTATCCCCTTATAATAAATCATCACAATTCATGTTATTAGCCACACACATCATGTCGTTAGTCAAACGATCATATCATCATGCTAGTTAGTCATCGAACGAGTATAATTCCCATGTTAGTTCCAAAACCGGCCGTTTCAAATCCGAATTAAATTGTTAAGAATTCCGACCTTTGAAAATACTCGCTAAATTCCTTTTTCAATTTATTATTTTAAATCAATTTCTAACTTTGAAATTCTTTTCCAAATTCCTTTTAAATCTTTAAGTCCAAACTATTTATATTTAATAAAACCAACTCTTTATAAATCTCCAAAAATAATATTTTATATTTTAAATTCTCAAGTATTATATAATAATTTAAATACTGCTAATTAGTTAAATAATAAACGGATAATCCGAACCGAACCGAACCGAACCCGCTAATTTATAACCCCAACCGGTTCAAACCAACAAATAAAGTAATATAAATGGAAGCGGGACCCACAAGGGTCATCCTCTTCCCGATTTCAAATTCACCCGCCCCGCCACTGTACATTCGAGGAATCCCGTCGGTGCCCACCTCGACTCCCGTCGGCGACTGTTGCTCGCACCTCCGCCTCGCCTCATGTGCTCGCTTGCTTGCTCGATTCTCCCCCTCGCTTGCTTGCTCGATTCTCCCCCTCGCCTCAGCTCCCTTGCCTCGCGGTCGCTGCCCGCCTCACCCTCGAGCTCGCTCAGCCTCACCGCCCTCGATGTTCGCCAGAGCTCTCAATCTCGCCCGATCATCCCGCACTCAGCCCTCACTCTCTCCCTACTAATATAATCGTTGAATAAAGCACGAATTCGAATCGAGGAATGAAGGAAACGATGGAAGCTCACCGAGGATGTTCGCGACTTCGGAGCTCTCGATCGGAGTTTTGGGCGTCGTTGAAGGCTCGCGATGGCTCGTCCGACCTGCGTCGGATATGGATGAGTGTGATGGTAGAGATTGTGGGTTGTTTCAATCAAAAACGGAGGAGAACGGCTTACCGAAGCGAAGTTCGCGTTCGCACGGAGTGGATGATTGACGACTGTGCTCGTTGACCTCCGAATCCGGGTGGCGCTTCTGTTGTCGTGGTGGTTCCACAGAGGAGAATGATGCTTCTGTTGGCGTCTCGGGGAGTGAGGACGATGGTGGAAGAGGTGGTGAGTGACGGTGAAGAGTGCGAACGATGGTGGAATGTGATGATGGTGGCGACGATGTTGGTGATGGTGATTGCAGCTGGAGGTGACGATGGGGAGAGAGTGATGGTGATGATGAACAAAGGTGATGGTGATTGGTGAAGTAGCGTGAAATGGTTCCTCCGGATGGTGATGGGAGAGGGAGGGAATGGGGTTGGAAGGGTAAGGTGAGGTGATGGGGGTGGGTGAGAATGGAGTGTTGAATTGGTTAACCCAATACCCGGAAGCAAATCTCGAATACGCAAATTTCGAATCCCGAAATTAATTCTCAAGTGTTAGTTTTCCCGACTCTCGCTTTCTCAATCAATTAGATTATTTTTAATCAAGAAGAATATTGACATCCGATAATTATTTTGAATTTTCGAGGTAAAAGGACGGAAATTATTCGCTAAATTTTATATTCCGGTCGGAATCCGCTAAACGAGTTTTAAAACCGACTTTAATTTCATTTTTAATTCTCTTTTTCCGAAAAATTTAGGATTTAAAAATCCGAGCCTTTACAGTAATAATATGTGCAAGGATTTTTCAGTACTTTTAATGGGAGTTAGAAAAGAGAAGTCATTTTTTAGAAACATTGTTAGGAAGGATGGTTGGCTTGATATAGATGTAAGTATGCTGAAACTGTTTTTCTTTTCAGCATCTTTTCGAGTAATGTAACTATGTATGTATTTCTGTTATTATGATCTGCTTTAAAAAAATACCTTACACTGTTTACTGTTTCAACACCTTGAAGCTGGATTGGTTCACATGAGGAAGAGAGTCAGTGAGGATCCTAGCAGCTTTGAAGGCATTGTCGTGATGGATCCTATTTTTCATCAGAAGTATCTCCCAGAATGCTCGTCATCATATGAAGAAACAAGCCCTGTTGAACAATTCACTGCTAGCTACTTCCTGGGCTTATATCCTAGCGATTATCCCAAGAGTTGGGAGTCTGCAAAAAAGGTTTACACCACAATTAACATAAACAATGAGCACTGGGTTGCCTTGGAGATAGATCTTGTTGAAATGGTTATAAATGCCTATGATTTCAACCACTACATTGTGTCTGCTAAAAAGCTTGTTGAACATCTGCGCCCGATGGCTGAGTGGTTGCCAATTCATTTGGATAAGTCTGGTGTGATCCTAAATTTTCAACCATCTACATTCCACATTAAAAAGGTCCCTAATCTAGTGCATGATACAACTGGGTATGGAAACCTACATTTATAATGTTTTCAAAGTCATTTAGAAGCATTTTGTTGTTGTGTTTAGGGATGGCAACGGGGCGGGTTCGGGGCGGGGAGTACCCTCCCCGTTCCCGTCCCCGTTTGCAAAATGTCTCCCCGTCCCCATCCCCGTCCCCGTTCGGAGATGAAAAATCCCCCCCGTCCCCATCCCCGTCGGGTCCCCGTCCCCATCGGGGAATCCCCGTCCCCGCTTAATTTTCCCCGTTTGCATTCCCTGCGGGTTTTCCCGTCGGGTTCCCCATTTAAAACCCATGGTTTCTCCCCATTTAATAGAAAACTATAAGATATTATTAAAGTTATGTAAAAAAATATAATATAAATACTACATATAATATCTCATAAATGTAAATTATAAGGTAAAAGTTTAAAAAGAAAAGAAAAACTATTTAAACTTAGGTAAGATATAAACAACATTGGGGATTTCATACTCCCTATCGGGGATCCCCGCGGGGGTCCCCAACGGGGACGGGGCGGGGCGGGGATCGGGGTGGGGACTACTATCCCCGTCCCCGTGCGAGGAATCACTTTGCCCCCCATCCCCGTCCCCGTCCCCATCCCCGTTTAAAATTCCCATCCCCGTCCCCGTCGCGGGGATTCCCCGCGGGGAACGGGGAGTCCCCGCCCCATTGCCATCCCTAGTTGTGCTTGATATTACTATGTTTTGTTTCATTTTTTGCAGCGCATCTTGTGGGGTCTTTGTACTCAAAGCAATTGAAGCACTGGTGTTTGGGGGAGATGTCAAGAAGTTTACCAATGAAAGAATCTTTCGATACCGAGAACTTATGGTCTCAGACTTGATTCAAGAGAGATGGAGCTTTAAATTCTTCTAGATAATAGCATCTTGTGTGTAACACCATCTATCAGATTTAGGGATTTCAAGACATTTCTAATGTATTTGTAGTGTAGATGTATTTCCGGGGGAATATTATGGGACAACTGATGTTTTTTGTAGCATTTTGGATGCATTTTCAATGGCACTCTTTGAAGCCGGTGAAATTGACATTTATCTAATGGTTTAATGTAAATTGTCTCAGTATTCCTGCTTCAGCATTGTTTTCAGCAAGTTTGTTTCAGCAAATATTTCATGCGGAAGCAGAGAGGATTGTATAGATTAAAGTTTCAGAATAGCAATAAAAAGAAATGTTAACTGGTAACCATAAGAACTAAAAATAAGATGATATAGTATAGCAATGACACAAAGTATAACTTGTTAAAAAAAAAAATACAATACAGCATATTAAAACCATATCTATTTGCTGAAACAGTTTATAAGTTAACCAAAAATCAAAATCATCATTATTTGTCTGCATCTATCTGGTGTTGAGCTTTTAAAATTGACATTTAGTTAATGGTATAATGTAAATTGTGCAGTTTTCCTGTTTCAGCAAGTTATGTTTTCAGCATTTTGTTCAAGTTGACACCAATATACAATGTTAAGGTGCCATATTTTAGATAAACACAGAAATATAATCTCTAAATAGGGGACTTATTGTGTTTCTTAAGGTGCCATATTTTGTTCAAGTTATGTTTTCAGCATTTTGTTCAGGACGTTGTTTTCAACACATTTTTCATGATAAAACAGAGAGGATTGTCTAGATCAAAGTTTCAAAATAGCAATAACTGGTAACCATAAAAACTAAAAATAATATGATATAGTATAGCAATGACACAAAGTACAACTGATTAAAAAAAACACAAAGCATCACATAAAAATCATATCTGATTGCTGAAACAGTATAAAACTGAACTAAAAATTAAAATCATCATATTTTTTTTGTAGCCAGCTGGTGTTGAGTTTTTGAATTCTTTCTATGCTCCCTTTGAAGCCATTCCTTACTATATTTTGATCTTCTCACAAACTCTCCTTTGGAGATTTTCCTTTTCCGAGGAGGTCGACCACATCTTTTCCTTACAATAGGGGGTAACATTTAATCTGTTTAATATATTCAGGAAGGTTTATTTCATCATCAGGAAGGGCTGGATATATGGTTTTAGCATGTGTCAAACTCCAAGCTTCATTTGCCTAGAAACTTGCAACAAAATGTGACACATCAAGCTTTTTAGTCACTATTGCCGACAGAGCATGTACGTATGAGATTTTTTTAATGTCAAACACCCTACAAGTGCATTTTTTTGCTGAAAGATCAACAACAGTCCGCGTACCTTCTCTAGTAACTTCAAAGACAGACTCGTTCAGGTGTTTTACAGTGTATGCACCGACATCCTTTTGCAATTCTTGAATCATTTTCATTATTACAGGGGCGACTCTCTGTGTATTCAGTGCTGCAGACTGCCTTCTCTCTTTATACCACTCTGTGAACTTATCTCTAACAAATTCTAATAGTGCAACAATGGGCAGTTTAAGCTTTCAGCGTTGTTTGATGTCATCATATTATACCGATTACCCTTTGCATGTGCTCTTGCCCACCTCTCCAGCCCCACGGATATCTGATATAGGTTGCAAGGCTTGGGCATTCTTCTTTTATACAGTCAAATTGGTGGGCAAAATCACTAACAGTGTAGGTTTCAGCAGCCTGTTGGAACATGTCCGCAAGATGCCTTTTCTTGAAAGTTGCATGTATGTTCTGCTTCAAATGCCACATACATACCCAATGGGTAGAATTAGGGTATATCTCTTTGATAGCTTTAGCAATGCTGGAATGCCTATCAGAAACAAACACCAAATCATATGTAGGTGGTATAACTTTACTGAGTTGCTGAAAAAACCACCCCCAAGATGCATTATTTTCTGTGTCAACAATCCCAATAGCCAACGGGTCTAATTTCATATTTGCATCTTGGGTAACTGCTCCAAGCAATGTACCCTTATATTCCCCTGTTAAGAATGTGCCATCTACAACAACAACCTACAAATAAGATAGGAACAGGTTAAATGCTGAAATCATCATAATTTTGCTAAATTATAAATGATTATGCATATATACATACCTTTTTTAAGATGTGGAATGCTCTAATGCATTGTCCATAAGACAGGAACATGTATTTGAACCTTTCAGCACTGTCTGTTTTAATGAGAGCTACTGTCCTTGGATTTTTCTCCATAAGCATGTGACAATATGACGGCAAGACAGCAAAATTTGATTCCGGTGACCCTTTTTCCCTCACTTGTGCTATTCGTGCTGCCTTCCATGCCTTCCAATAAGTAATTGAGATCTTGTGGTCCGTTCTCATCTTATCAATAATTTGTTTTGGGTTGTATCCACTATCAAAAACACAGCAATTAGTAAATGATTGCTAAAACTATCAATATGCTGAAACAGATTGATCAAACTATGAATGATCTAACACTGATTGCTTAAACTGATTTCTTAAATTGATTTATTGTTTGCTTAAACTAATAATAAATATAGTGCTGAAATGAACGCTGAAATTAATATGATCAAAAAAACAAATATGCTGAAATTAACTGCTGAAACAATATACACCTTGATTGTATGAGTCTGGCAATAACATTGGATGGTGCTTGCCTGCAGTGTCTTGTTCTTGTATCCCATGTGCATGTGTGTATATCTCTATACAATATCACTTCATGACAAATAGCTGAAATTCTCTTTGTATGCAATTTCCAATCACAATTTCTGTCTATGCATATTGCTCTATAATATTTTGGTGTTGATTTTTTAACCTCAAATCCAAATATGTCTGTCATAGACATAATGTATAGAGCATCCTTCACTGCCTGTCTAGATTCAAATGTTTTTCCAACATACATAATCCTTGGGCATTGAGTGACACGGTTGACAATATTGTCCGTGATAGAGCTTCCAGCACCACTTTCATCAACTGTGTTTCCTTTTCTTTTCATCATGGCATAGCGCTCATTCCAATACCCATCATTGGAGTTATCTGAAAATGATTCACTGTTTTCAGCATTAGAGGAATATGAAAATCTTTCAACATCCATATCGTCTTGTGGCACATCCTGAATCTCATAAAAAATAGAGATATCTTCTGTTATATCCATGTTTCTGCTATATCTGTCATCAGTTTCAGCAAGCTCAGCAGTAAGTGTGTTTATGGCAGAAGCATCTTCGCGAATTGGTAATTCATGGACAATAATATCCAATGGCAAGGTGTTGGTGACACACAACTCAACAACAAAATTTACTCCATCCAGTTTACTCAACAACAAGAATTCTCTCAAATCAGCGTCAGAATCTACCTTAAGCGGTGCTTTCAATGTCTTGAAGGGGTGCAAATGGCTGAATTCCAATTGAACTGATTCATCAACATTGAATCTGTTGTAAACCTTGTCCCTCAAGGTTGATAAAGTGATTGAATCCTCTAGCACAAAAGCTTTTGAAGTAGTGTTTCCATCGAACAGTAATCCTGTTTCAGCAATTCTCCACTTTCCCCCATACACAACTGTTACAATTTTGATGACATTTCTATCCCTGCAATTCAATGTTTGACAGTATTAAAGTACTTGAAATATAATTGAATGCATTTCAGCAAAAACGAACAGCAGAACAAAAAAACAGAGCTGCTAAAACAATTAAAAAACAGATAACTGCAATCCACATGAGATCAATATTCGATAGTTTCAGCAATCATTGAGCATGCTAATGTTATATAGAAAATCGAAACACATACCTACAGAAACACTTTTAGTAGCAATCAAAAACGGTAGTTTCAAATCATAAAGTTCATAGCAGCAAATTAGAATTGATAGAAAGTATTGAATTATAGTATCAATCGTAATTTCATGAGCAATCATAAACGATTGGTAGGGAATTTGTGTGTTTCACGATACTTATAGCAGCAAACCGAAAATCTGTTAGTTCCAGCAGATCTGGTAGTGCAAAATCAAAATCAATTCGTAGAAACTTTGCGCCTTCACATCAACAATCATAATCAATTGATAGAAAATATTGAATTATAAACAATCACAACAGATCTGTAGCAACGTTACTTGTAGCAGCAAATCGAAAATCTGTGTTTCAGCAAACCGAAAATTTGTTAGTTTAACGATCACAACAGATCTGTAGTGTATCAATATCATAATCATAAGTTCGAAGAACATTGCTGAAGAATAGTTCAAAATTACAGCAAAAAACGAGCGATAATGCTTACTTCGTTGATATGCGTACATAGTTGAAGCAATTCAGCAACAGATTGTTCGATTGAGCAACAGATCGATCGTTTATAGTAGATAGATTGATTGATAGGCAAAAAACGATCGATTTACAACAGGAAGGATGAAGAGGAGGATGCTTGTGTGGCAAGGTTTTCGGTTGTTTTCGGTTTCAGCATGTTGAAAAAATCGGTGGACAATTCCCAAATATGGAGAGGTTGGAAGACACATTCCTAATATAGTCCAAAATTTTGGCCTATATGGTAAACGCCCCATTAGGGATTTGGTAAAGAATTTTAGGGAGGAATTGTACAATGGAGATCTTCTACTTCACTTCCTACCAATGGTGGAACTACTTGGTGGCCAGGGATGGCCCTAACCCCCACAAATATTTTTGTAACATATATGTAATTATATATTTAGTATTATTTATATAGGTAATTATATATGATATTAATAGTGAAAGAGTAAAATAATAAATAATTTAGTTGTTAAAGCCTAAAGAGTAACCTTTAATTTAGAGATTAGATATTCAAGCCTTCATACCTATAGTTTGGGCAATTTTTTGTATCCATGTTTTTTAAAAACTTAAACATTTAAACTAACATTTTATAGTTTTTTCAATACATTTTTATGATAAACAAAAAATATTTTTTCAAGAAATTTTAATATGCCTTCAATTTTTGTTTTTACCAATTTTTTGAAAGAAATTAAACATGTAAACTGTAATTTTATAATTTTTTTTTGAAAAACTTTTGAAACACTTTTATTTATGATAAAAAAAATCCTCATTTTTTAAGTATATCCCCCTTTTTTTTATTTTTCATAAAGAAATTTCATATTTAAACTACAAATTTATTGCCTAATATGTTTTTAAAAAAAATGTGCTTGATAAACAAAAAAAAATAATGTAAAATTTCGGCCCCCTCATTACCGGGAGTCTAGTTCCGCCACTGCTTCCTACTCCACTCCCTACATCACAAAAATATTTTAACATATATTTAATCTTAAAAAAATTATAAAAAATATATTTGTATTACTAACATTTATTTTTATATATTTATAAAATTTTATTTTGAAAAATCATGTTTTGAAATTTTTAATAATTATAATTTGTTAAATATTGCCTTTTTAATTTAAAAAAATTGTAAAACATAATTTTTTAAAATATAATTTTGTGAATATATAAAAATAGATGTTAGTAACATAAATATAATTTTGATAATTTTTTTAAGATTAAATATATGCCAAAATATTTTTGTGTTGTAGGGAGTGAAGTAGTAGATCTCCGGGCAAAGGATTTGGCATATAGATTTGGGGAGGAGTTGTAGACAAATTAGGGATTTGACAAAGAAATTTGGGAAAGAATGGTTAGGCAAAATTCTAGAGAGAAGACAGAAATCTTTTCTCTCGAATTGGATAATGTGAATGAAGTAAATCTATATATTACTTTGGGAAAGAATGGTTAGGTAAAATCCTAGAGAGAAGGCATAACCTTTCTCTCTGGAATTGGATAATATGAATCATAGTTTGACTTTTCCGCATTTATAAGAAGCTAAAAACTTTATAAAATGTTAAATTTTGAATTAATTTTTTTTTAAAAGTTAAACTTAAAAAACTATATAAAAATCAAATTAAAATTTTAATATTTTATATGTACTTTTTAGCTGTTTAAAAAGGGTAAAAAAGTCAAACGACAGTTTATACAGTACTACCTAACCAACTCTCAGTTCTCTCACTCTGCCAATTTGGGGCTAGGGCTCGAGCTCTTCTTCTTCTCCATTCCCTAATCGAAGCTCCTATTGTGCTTGGCTGCTTGGATCTAATCGAAGCCGGCGCTCTCCACTGTTTGGTTCGTCTCTCCACTGGTCAGGTACATCGACTTCTTCTCCTTTCTTTATTGCTTTCTGACTTCCTCCATCTAATTCGACCTCATATAGTCATATGCATCGCATATGTAATTTCTCATCCAAATACTAAAACAAAACACAGAAAAACAAAGCCATTGCTGCATCTCTGCTTTTTCTTGTTTTGGGTTAAAACTAGTCAAAATGAAAGACTGAGGAACCTAATAACCCACTGGGAGAGAACTGGGAAGCTTCATTTGTTTCAAGTTGTTTACTGGCACTTGGCAATGTGGACGATCAGGTCAAAGATGCTTGAATACCCTCCCTCTTTACTTGGCATTTCTCTTTGTTTTAGCAAGTTTTAGTTGGGAAAAATTATTTATATTTGGGCTGAATATCCTTCCTATTTTACTTTTTCTATTCAATAACTTGAGAAATAAAGAACTGATCCTTTTTTTATGTTGTTTCTCCTTCAGTTGTAAGATCAGGTGAGTTGATACTCTCCAACTACTGTTTGAACATTTTAGGATATTTGCATTGTTAGGGTTTTAGATTGAGCAATCAGAAACATTTGTTTGTATTTGTTGAATAAAACCTCTCCTATTAAATAAATGAACTACAAATTGCCAGGAATGAAACTGAAAAATGCAACAGAAAAACTGTATGTAGGCATCACATAACCAATTTTAATTTCTGCCTTAATCTTGGATCTTTATGTGCTACAGTTTTGCCGTGATGGAGATTCAAAGAAGCACCGTGAAATTTGTCAAACGGATCGTCGTATTGGAGGCACAATGTGATCAGTTGAAGGAGGAGAAATGCAAACTAAAGAAACGAGTGATGGAGCTGGAAGGCAAGGAGAAGGAGATGATTGAAAAGTACGTGAAATTGAAGGACAAGTATGCAAAAGCGAAGGAGGAATTCAATTCAAAAGGGTGCAAGTGGAGGGACAAAGAGGAGAGTCTTAGGGAGAAGTGTCGGCTGGAGGGGGTAGAGAAGAGGAAGCTGGAGATTGATCTTAAGGCAGCAAAACGAAGAATAACGAATGGTGGTGTTGAGGTGACACAGAAATTTATGGCCATGGGAAAACATTTTCAGAGTTTGTTAGAGGAATGTAATGGCAGGATTACTACCCTATTAGCGAAGAATGAGGCTCTGGATAGGGATAATAGTAGGTTAGTCATTGATTTTGAGGCCCAGGTGGCCATGGAAGCCAGTAAGAAGAAAGTGGAGGTAGAGGAGAAAGTTTTAGAGCTTGCTGAGAAGATTCAACTTTTAGAGACGGAGAAGGGGGAAATGGAGGCCAAGTTTTTCTTGGTAAGCAAGGAGAAGATTGAGGGGATCGAGAGTATTTCGAATGAGAAGAAGGCTTTGGAGCTGGCTCAAAGGATTGAGGTCTTGGTGTGGGAAAAGAGGGAACTGGAGACCGAGGTTTGTCGAGAAAAGAGGGAAAGGAGTGAGGAGATCAAGAAGGTTTTGAACGAGAAGAATGTTTTGGAGAGGGAGAAACAGGAACTTGAGGTGGAAACTAGGGAGAAGGATGAAAGGATCAAGGTATTAGAGCAGGAAAAAGAACGCTTGGCCGTTGAGAAAAAGGAGATAGAGACGAATTGGTCTGTTGTAAAGTCGCGGGATGATGTGGAGTTACCACATCGAGTTCATCCTGCAAGAAATGCTTGCATCTCAAGTACTCTTGCTGCACAGAATCGAGGTATAATTGACTCTTCATTTTTTCTTTCAATGCAGATTCTTCCATCATTTTCCCGTGTTATTTGCTCATATTTTTTGAAGTGTAATGGGTAAGCCTTACTGTGTGAATTTTATTGAAGATATATGGCTTGCTATGTTTTTGCTTTCTGTGGCATTGAGCAAAGCCACTTGAGAAGATTCAACTTCGGATCTCTCTTTCATAATCGATAGTAATCGTATGTTAAATACTCCTTGCTAACCGGAACTGATGTCTGTAAAAATTTCCTTTAGCCATTGAAAGGAAACTGATCCTTTCCACAAAATGGATACTTGGCTCTATGAACATAGCTTAAGCATCTCTTTTAAAATTTTAGAGACTTGTAATTTTGCTCTATTCTTTTCGGTAGAAGTTTGGTGCTATTGTATTTCTTCTTTGGCAGTAAAAAATTTGTGATTTGGCCTGTGCAATGAACACAAAAGGAAGCCTAAGTCATGAGCTTATTCAAAGGAAATTTTTCCTTAATCTGTTGATGTGTCCGGGATTGGACCAAATTTGAGTTCAGTTGGCGGTTCCTTATGGAGATAGTTGATAGACTTGGATATACAACAGAATCAAGGTTTACTGTGCAGGCATTCCTGTACTTTTCTCTCTTTCTCAGTGGCATTGAGCAAAGCACCGGAGACACATCAACTTCAGCTCTCTTTTTTTCATAATCGATTGTAATAGATGCTCCCTAGGCATAGAATCGAGGTCTTCAACTTCAAGTTCAGCCTTTATTTACAAGCACATTTTGCAATTTCTGAAAACTAACTTTTTTTGGAAGGACCAGAACTTGTTGGACATGAAAAACGAAGTCTGGCATTTTGGTCAATTTCATTTTTAAAAATGTTGGATAAGGATGACAAATCACTATTTAAGACATTAGTGTAACTCTTACATACAAAGAGTATGATTAATCTAAAAGTCTCTTCGGAGATATCCGTTAAAATTGGAACGATACGGAGAGTATGATTAATCTAAAAAACTTTCTGCTGGTGATAACTCTCAAGAATAGTGGTACGCAACTCAGCAATCAAGAGAACCTAAGAAACTGGCTAACAAATTTACAATGATGAAAGAGTATGCTTGCTACTTTATGCTTTCTCTATTGAAACGGCAACCTAACTTATGGGATGGATGGGTAGATCGCTGATCTAATTCTCACTCTCTTTTAATATATCTATCGTTGCTTGGATTATGACATTAGGAGACAGCAATATTGTGGTGGCTCATAGCTTTACCTGATTCAGTTGATTATAGAACTGCACATGTCTGCTGCTCTGTTTTGTCATAATCAATAGTATCAGCTCTCAAATATGTGAAAAACTTCCTGTAAGTGCTAACAGCAATATAGCATGATCCGTTCCACAAAGTGAATTCATAGCTGTATGAACATAGCTTACTCATGCCTTTGTCTATCAACCTAGATTTCCAGCTACTGTCATAGACTAGTAAACATTAATTTCCATGCTTGAAACACAGACAGAACTTGCCTTTTGTTTTACTAGACTGTCTTTTGTTTGATACACTACATTCTGATTCTTTCTGTACAAGGCAGCAAGGCTTGGGAATTCTTCCTTGAGCATTTGAAAAACATAGTGTGGAGATTAATTAGTGGTAATATTATTTCGCCATTTACATTGTGTTTATTATGGATTCAAGAGTGTTACTTATTAGATCGTTGAAAGTAGGTTGCAAAGTTCTTGTAGAAATCTCTTTATGTATGTCTTTAAAATTTTAGACATTTGTAATTTTTTTTTTTTGCATTTAACTTGCTTTTCATATAGAGGTAAATCCGAAAACTCTGCCCTTTTTCCAATGGAATTTTGGTGCTATTGCATTTCTTCTTTGATGGTAAAAAAGTTGGTGATTTGGCCCTTCCAATGAACAGAAAAGGAAGCCTGATGCATATGATGTTATGCAAGGGAGTTTTGTCCTAAATCTTACCCTTTTGTCTTGTAGGCCCCAAATCTGTTGATGTATCTGTCACTGGGCCAATTGTGAGTTTAGTTGGCGGCTCGCAGTTGAGAGAGCTATTAGGACCACAATGTCAAAAACGAAAGGTAAAAGGACTAGGAAGTTTTGTAGTGAAGTGGGCTGGAACCAAACGGCGAAAATTGGATGGCCTTGTGGAGTATAAATTAAGGTTTAGGAATCATCGAGACATGTTCAATGCTGTCACCACCAATGATGAATTATGCATGAGGTCGGTTTGTGCTCTCTATAGGAAATACAAGTCTCTTGGTGTTTGGAAGGATAGTTCAGCAACAACGATTGGCAAAGGATTCGTGCAACCTTATGAAATAAGGTATGATTACTCCTTATACATGCTATTATTCGACACTTGAGGGAAAAGGAAAAGGTCCATTTTGCTTTGAAACAGAGAATTCGTGGACCGAGTGTCTATGATACATTGCTTCTTTTATCAGGGGAATGGTTTTGGGCGAGCTCCTTACAAGCGGGGACCCAGAAGGCTCGCTGAAGATGTCGTTGGCAGAGTTCGAACAGGCAGACTCAAGTGGACTGCAGGATTGTAGACAGATTGCATGGAACCATTACAAGGAGTTGTTTGAGATCCACAAGAACAAACTTGATCCACTCTTTAAACCGGCTGGTGAAATGAACTGATCTTGTTCATCTTCTTGGTTGTTTCTCAGAATCTTCGAGACATCTGATCTAGTGTTTTGAAAGGTTGAAACCGCACATCAGTTATGCTTATGCATGTTGGGACTTGGGAGTAAGGAAAGAAATGGTAGTTAGACTGGGTTTTGTATATAAAGTACAACCCAATTAATTAGTCATATATGTATGTGTAAATTATTTATGGTTGAATGAATGAATGGTTCTATTATTCTTGTGGGCATCAGGCGAGGGTACTATGTAATGTAGCTTTGGGTTGGAAACTGGGGTGAACAGCAGACCCTGGACTTCCATTATATATTTATAAACTTAACCCTTATAAATAATGACTTTAAATAAAATTGATTGACACAGTTTATTAAATTCACACTAGTATCGTTCCCGCTGCGTTTTTAATAAAATAGTGAATTAATAGTTAGATATATAATATGCTAATTTAATGTTTTAAATTGAACCAATTGATTATAAATTTTTTTTTTTTAAAAAAAATAATTTGATTTCGCCTGGTAGTCACAAAGTTTGACTTTTTTCACATGATGTCCAAACTTTTCAAGAATTTTGAATGGTAACCTCGACCAATTTTGTGTGGTAGCCACGAGATTTGAACAAATTTCTTATTTTAACCAAATTGGTTAAAAATATTATAGAATTTAGGCAAAATTACAAGATAATCATAAAAAAATATTTTTTTTTCACACAATAACCCAATTTTGGTTTTTCTATTTTTAAAAAGTTAACTACAACCATTTAAATGGTTTATAGTGATACATGTTAATTGCATGATAAATGAGTAAATTATACAAAACAACAAAAAATAATAGTAGTTTAAAAAAGAGAAAATTTGGTGAAATATCACCTTTTACTAATTCAATTAGATTATTAGCATCCTAATAAATTAAATTGGCCGCACTAGCAACATGTGACAAAAAATTAGCCGCCTAACACCTTCCCGGTTCTCTCTCATTCGCGCTCTCTCTCTGTGTACGCTCGCTGTCAACACCTTCTTCGTCTTCCTCACCGGCGTCGGTTCCGTCCGCATCTCCCGCCGCCATCGCCAGATCTGCCGCCGTCTGCGCGCACGGCGCGTTTCGTGTCCCCGATGACCTTTTCCTCGACCAGCAGGCTCAGGATCTAATTTTCGTTTTTCCATGGATACGATTCATCTATAAGCTTTCGCAGCTAGGGTGTTTCGATTTCGTTTCAATTTGTTGAGTTCTAGTTGACCTAGATTTCCAATTTTGGTTTTTGTTTAACAATTTTGCGCGATTGATAATTGATGCTTTCTGCCTGAGAGTTCAATGGTCGGAACTCTTTGGAATTCAATTTCACCGTCGGATTTGAATGTGAATCGGCAAGTTTTACTGTAAACCTGAAAGTTATGGAGTTTAGTTTAGTTCTTAAGCAACACAACATTGGTATCTGTATCGATTTGGAATTTCGCTATTGGAATCTGTTTTCCTTTTTCTGCACCTTTAAAAATTAGGGCTTCTGATTTAATATTTATTTACAGTCATTTGTATGTATCAGGCATAATTTTCAATAGCAATATGTTATTTGTTGTTGCATCGTTTTGAAGCTAGAATGTTGTATCATAAAACTCCACGATTCACTTATATGATGCAGGCTTTAAAATTCTTTTGATGTATGCTAGTGAAAGTTTTGCTGCAATTGGGTTTTGGAACCTTTGCCTCGGCGTATCTGGATGGGCTGATTTGAACAGTTGGGGACGCAGGCTGCTTTGCATTTCATTAACAGGGCTTCGACTTCAAAGGATGCGACTCTCTACACTGCTGAAGATGAGTGGTTAAGTTGGAGAAGAGTTGGCGTCTTGGCGATAGTTCTCTGCAGAGTGCAGACAGGATGAAAATGTCATTGCCCTACTAATCTGCCAACACTTTAGGTAAGATATATTTTTATAGCCATCTTTAGCAGTTTTTTGAATGTAGTATAAGTTGGTATTCTAACATTGGAAGTACTGAGAATTGGATGATAAAACACCAGTTTATCTCTTCCTCGTATATGCTAATTCCTTTATCATCTGCCCCTTTTAGCTTTGATGACTTTAATTTCTTTAATCTTCTATGCTTTTAACTTGGGTTTATTGCTTTTAATGACGCTTTAAACTTAGTTTTCTTAGTTCATAACTAATTCTTAATTACAACATGATGTATTAAACTTGGTTTTATACCATCATGACCATGTCAAATAGTCTCACTCTTGAAAGCATTTGTGAAGAAGGCAATGATGCTACTTAATGTTAAAAGGATGACTAAAATGAGTGCATTTTGTATATCGTATATTCCTTTTTTAGAGTGATTGGTTGATGCCCTAAAGAAGTGCCTTGGTTGCTCTTGTTCACTCATTCATACATACCTGGGGGACTGTGGTAACCGATAAGCTGTTAAAGTGCACCATATAAGAGCATGGGAGTCTTAATTATGTCCTCAACGAGTTGGATATAATCTTGATTCCATAAACTATTTGGGGGGACAGGTTTCAATCTAATACGATGACGAGTTTTAGTGTGAAATTGACTCCCCCTTGTAAGATTGATTTGGCTATTGAGTATTGTTGACAAGTTCCATATATATTTTTGGTGATTCCTAGATTATTCAAGGTGATGTCCTCAAGTGTGATCGCTTTGTAAGTAAAACATTCTCAAGTGTGATCGAGCTTAAGTTGGCGTTTTTTCTTTGCTTTCCTTGTTATGATTTTTTTGAATGGTAAATTCCCTTCGAAGTCATCTTGGCTTAGAACTTGCGGGTGCTGTGTCTTATAATTATGTAGTGATCAAGGTCTTTTTTTTTCTAACAGTTTTGTGTTGAGAGTACGTTTAGGAAACCAAGTTATCACAGTTCAGCCCCTAAAGCCAGTAGCAAAGCACGAGAACTAGAAAACACATTGGATCGGGTCCTGCAGTGGCGAAATGACTACTGTTGGAGGACTCATTTCTGGCATCAGGTCTGTAAAAACGTAAGACTTGAAATGAAGCTCCTCCCAGTGTGTAAACCTTCAAACACATTGGATCATATAATGCTCTATTATGTGATTTTTTTATTTATTTTTTGCAGGGTGTTTGAGAGGTCTGTCGAGAAGAGCGTTTCAATTCACTTCACTTCAGAATTGGATGTGCTGTGATAGTAATTCACTTCAGAATTCGTCCAGCTCCCCATGGATCTTCAATGGGCAATAGTTGATGAGGTAATTCTTCCTCTTTACAACATTTAAACTTATATCATTTATTGTTGGTCTTTGAAATATATTTTTGGATCCTTTCTACTGATTTTTTGATAAAAAATGAGGCCAACTAAAATGTATCATGTTGTACTCTCATTTCCCATGTGCTCTACTTTCTTCCTCTGTACAACATTTCTACTAATTTTTTTGACCTGATTGCTCAATTAATCTTACTTTCTTACATGATCTAGAATGTTGTGTATGGTGCATATTGATTATAGTAAATTGGCATATCAGCTTCACTCCTGTCATGATTTGGGTCATCATTGGAAGCATTTTTCTTCGCCAGACAATCTATCACAGAGGCAAAATTACCCGTTGACATTGATGGTCTTGTGGCTGTTCGCTTGGGCTAATGGTGTGGATCTCCTTCGGTGGAGCTTGCTGTTGTTCCCTTTGGGCAGCTGTTAACGGAGGAGGAAGCTGTTTGAGCCTGCTGTCATAGATCTTTTGGTGAATGCGTGGCTTTCCTGATGAGCATTTTGGTCTGCATTTTTGCTTTCATTGAATTCCATTAGGGGATTTTATTTTGTTGGGCTAGATTTACTGATTAGGTTTGGGCTTCTGCCCATGTTGTGGTTATTTTGGTCCGGTTTGGTAGGAGATTGGAGGACATATATTTAGTGGTAGGGTGGTTTACTTAGTTTGACTTCTTATTTTATATTGAAAATATTAATCAAATTATTCTCTTATAATTTCATGAATATTCTGTCAATGTAGTTATGAGTTGGCTTCTTCCCAATTTATTAGGGGAATCCACCAATTCATACTTTCAATTGCTAATTTACATTAAAATTCATTTTTGTGTGGAAAATCATGAATTGAGTAGATCTTGTGTCATCAAATTGTATATATTGTAATGAAGTTTAATCACACTTTACGCTCTTATGTCATCACTTGAATAAAAATGTAATGAACATGTCACCACAAGTGATTGCATCAATGAAGTGTAATCACAAACGTGTCATCAGTGAATAAACGTAGAATCGATGAAAATATATCGATATACAATTGATTAAATTAAAAAAAAGTGACATCAAACGATTTCATTAAAAAAAAATGGCATCAAATAATTATATTAGAAAAATGGCATCAAAACACTACTTTGAAAATGTTGCATCACATTAAAGAAAAAAAATGTCATCAAAACACTACTTTGAAAAAATATGGCATCATGGCAAAAAAAATATCATCAAAAAATTGACTTTAAAAAAGTGTCATCAGTAGTCAATAATAAAAAAAATTGGCATGTATGGTTGAAGTGGCATCACATTACACAAAAAATGTCATCAAGGTTTGAAAAAAAAATGTCATTAAAAAGTGGCATTAAAGCGAAAATTAAATGTAATAAAAAATGGAATCAAAACGGTAAAAAAATGGCATCACAAAAATGTCATAATAATAAAAAATAAATAAATAAAAAATCGGAATAAGTCGGTCAACGGTCAACGCTGACCGGTCAATGGTCAAACAGGTTGATCGTTGACCGTTGACCTTAATAGTCAATTTGGGAAGGGTGCTAGGTTAGTTAATTAATTTTGTTTGGGTGCTAGTTAGCTAATGAGATATTCATAATGTGCTAATTGCCAAAATAACCCTTTAAAAAAAGATTAAAATTTCGAAAAAGTATACATATTTATCAAATGTAGTTGGTTGTTTTCAAATAGGCATTAATAACCTTTCTATTGTTTTAAAAAGATTACATAATATAATACAAAGTTTATTTTAACCAAAATATTTTAGGATATTTTAGAACAAATGTGAATGAATGGTAATTTAAAATATGTACTTAATTTGTGAATTTGAAAATAAATTAAGCACATATTTTAAATAATTTACTCATTCTTTATGTACTTACTTTTTTTAATTTTAGGTGATTTTTTAATAATTTACTCATTCTTTATGTAAATAGTTTAGTCTCTTTAGATATTAAAAGAGTTGTTAATGGTTTTTTAAAAGTAAAACACAAAAATTGAGTGATTATGTGAATGAATTAACCCCCATTTATCACTTTGTCTCTCCTTCAAAATTTCAACTTACTTTTTTTACCTACATCAATACAGGTTTCTAGAGTTTATTAACCCCCATTTATGAGTGTAAATCCTCTGTCCTCGATCCCGTCCCCCTCTCCTGTCCCCTCTCACATAAATCCTTTTATTTTTAATTCTTTTATTAATTTAATTTATATTTTGCTTTTTTTTAAAAAAAAATTGGGGGTTGTGATCACGGAGAGGGGGTTGGGGGATAGGAAGAGGAGACAACGTTCAGGATAAGAGATTTAACTCCCCCATTTATAACTTTATTTTTTTCACCTACTTTTTCACTTCTCCATTTTTTTATTCAGAAAAGGGCCCCACTCTTATTTATAACTTTACTTCTTCACCTACTTTTTTACTTCTCTATTTTTTTTATTCAGAAAATGACTCCACTTTGCCAAATAATTTTGGCTGAAAGTGTTTTGGATGAGTTTCTTGAGTTTTTAAGAGAATTTGTTGTGTATCAATTTTCCTATGGGTTTTTAAAACCTATTTTCTCTCTCCTATATATTTTATTAGTTTTTCAATCTAAAAAACCATTTACAAACCACCAATGCAGGTGGTCTTACGCTCCTACCAGACATCAACTTCGCCTCTTCCTTAAATTCGAAGTAACCACTGTATCTTTCTCTATTCAATCCCCAATTTGGCCAATTTAGGTCGACAATGTCGCAATCTCACTGCATTACAGACTATTAACCATCTCCAATGAGAGAATTTCAAGCCAAGGCCACCTGACCCAACCCTCTACTTTTTGGAGGAAAAAAACCAACCACCCTAGTATTATATGAATTGGGGTAGAGGTTTTCAAAGCCCAAGGGGAGGGTGAGACTTACCTGTTTTCAAATGCATCATCGATGATTTTTCTCTTCTCGCTAGCGGATTTCCTTTTTTCTCGCTCAATTTGCCTTAAAAAATGGAGATGCTCTCTTCTCTCTCCCCTTGTCGCTTTGCTATTAATGACAAATAACCTTTCCAATTAATAACCCCTTTTAAAGTCATCTCCCATGGTAGGCTAAAAATTGAGTTTTGGTCTAATTTTGTTCCCACCCTAGGCCAAAATCCATTTTAGCCTTTTTGTTTTTGACCTATTTCCAAAAGAAAGACCAAATTTGACTTTCTCTTTTAGAAAGCCAAATGTTATTTTTTTAAATATTTATATAAATCTATAAATAATACAATTATAAATCTATATATTATATATTTATTATTTTTAATTAAAAATAAGAGTTGTAGTATATTAAATATATTCAAGAGTTCTTCGATATAACTATAATATTTGACATATTTGAATTACCATTGCATAAATAATATTTTTAGAAAATGATATTAATCTTTTTTTATTATAGATTCATCAAAATTATAATACAAAATAAATATTAAGTTGCTTAAAGTACTAACGAAGAAAAAACAACTACAAAATGAAATACCAACTATTGAATTATAAGCACATCTAATATTCTGTCAGATTCACATTACTCTCTTCATAACCATTTCCTGTTCCGAAGCCATCACTTTGATAATCTTCATCCATATATTTTTCATTGCTCGTTCAAAAGTTACCATAGTCATAATTTTCACTACCAAAAATTTCATTATCACATGCATCTTCTGATGATAATATTTGAGATGAATTCATTATTGATTCAAATCGAAAGGATAAAGATAGGATCGAGTGATGGAAATGAAATGTGAAAGCTCATGATTACATATTGGCATTTATAGGAATTTACTCTGCCAAAATTGGTGTACAAGGAACGGCAAAATCGTATCATAGGTCAAAAAAAAATATTCTCTTTTAATATGCTATTTTCCCTAACTACGGGGAAGATGTCCTTAACCGACAGAGTTTTTACCCCCCAAATGTGCGACCGGGTGGCTCTTCTCTCTCCCTTTTTAACAGGCACATTAGTGCAATTATACAAGAGTGGGAGCTAGTTTTGCAATTTTTTTTGCCACTTTTTTTTTTTGGTTGTTACCTTTCCTCCTTTTAAAATTTGCATAGTTCATTACCGGGGGAGCTCTTCAGAATCTGGTTCCGTTGAACACAGAAACCCTAAATCGCAGGCCTCAGGCTCCCACCGCCTCATCTCATCTCATCTCCGTCTTTCTCTAAATTCTTGTTGGCCGTATCACATCTCCCTCCCTCTCAATCTCAATCTCGACTATGCATCCGTTCGCAACTCCAGTCCAATTTCCTTCATTGGGTAAGTTCTTTTTAAGTTTTTTCATCTCTGTTACTTCTTCATTCGAGGGTTTGGGGGTGCTGTTCGGTATTGAAATTATCGCCTGAAAGTTCGTCTTACTGGTTGCATAAACATTATACAGAGAAAATACAAACGGAGGTGGAGATTACCTTTATGTTCAGTGTAATCTTGCACAGTGCTAAACAGCTTAAACCTGCATAAATTATGAGTACAAGATTCAGTTCATTTCGTTGGCAAGTACTAGATAATGTTGGATTTTTACCGATCTTGTTCTTGTATATAGAGATAATTGAATGAGCTTGCTAATTTATGTCTCGGATGAGCCTGTGGTGATTTGGTCTTCTAGGTGTTTGCTGAAATGCCAAAGAGAAGGCTTGGATTTTTTAACATTTTGCTGTGAGCTTATTGTGTTCATCAAATTGGCAAATTTTTCGTGATTGTCAAGTGAGCTCATGTCTCTCCACCCTTTTTTTTTCATAGGTGTTTCCAATTGTTACATCTTCAAGAGTAGACTGCAAGAGTATGCGCAGAAAGTCGGGTTTCCAACACCGGTTTATGAGACTGTAAAGGAAGGTCCTTCCCATGAACCTCTTTTCAAGTCTACAGTGATTGTGAACAATGCCCGATATGATTCGTTGCCTGGATTCTCTAACCGTAAAGCAGCTGAGCAATCAGCTGCTGAGGTTGCTCTCAAAGAATTAGCAAATTGCGGGGATGATAACAACGCCATTTGTCAACCTGTGGTGAGTTGATTTCCAAAATACTTTTTGGATTTATTCTTATCGTAACTAGATATACTGCATAATTTGTTACTCGTAGTACCTATAATTTATGCCACTAGAATTGACTGGAACCAAAAGAACCTTCGCGCAAAATTTTGTAATGGAAAGAATTGTTATCTTTAGATAATTCTTAAACGTGGATAAACCGTATCTTTAGATTTAAGATCTGAGTATTATCTGAGTCAATTTCTACCGAAATTTTTAATCATTTTATCTTTAGATAGATCTTAGGTCACTAACCTTGGTGAGACAATTTATTTAGGCACTTTGTTTTGACTACTATCCTCTACATTAAATCTGATAGCTTTTGATTTTTGCTTAATGAGTGTGTTCTTTTATTTGCTTACATGTATGACAAGATTGTACATGTCCAACGTTTGAACATTTGGATTCTTGAGAATATTAATATCAAACATGGACTTAGCAACCTCTAATGCAGGAAATGCTCTTTCTATTCCAATATTATAAGATCTTTATGCATCTAGATTAGATAGCATGCCACGTTTTTTAAATGAATTTCTGTGCTTAACTTGGCAGATGTATTTGCTACTATAGAAAAGGTTATGGGATAAAGAAATGTATATATATTATTTATGGAATTTGACAACTGTATAATTTTGGTTATGGGTTATTTTCTATTTACTGATCGGCATAAATGTTTAGGAGATTCTAATTCAACTTTCTCTGCATTTTTTTCAGCATGAAATAGGGTTGTGTAAAAATCTACTTCAAGAGTATGCACAAAAAATGAATTATGCAATTCCATACTATGAGTGTAAGAGGGAAGATAAAGCAGGCAGAGGACATTACTCTTGTATTGTTGATATTGGTGATATTCGATATGTTGGAGCTGTTGCAAAAACCAAGAAAGAAGCTGAGATTAAAGCTGCTAGGACTGCTTTGCTTGCGATACAGACTAGTCCAAGTCAGATTGAAGTTCCCAATGAGGAAAATCAGTATTCAGTTGTGCCTTGCAAAAGAAAGGAGCCAGAGTTAATAGCACCTAAGCAAGAGAGTGTAAAGAGTCGAAAGCAGAAGAGAAATCGTTTAAAGAAGAAACCCTTTAACAAGAAGCGTCGGGTTGGTGATGACAATCTAATCCAAGCTAGTCATGTTGGTGTTGTGGGTACTAACCTAGGTACTGAGGTGATAAATGTACCTAATGGTGATACTGAGGTGACAAATGTACCCACTGAGAGTTTGTTGACAAATGAAATAATGCCTCATGAAGGGACTTTGAACACGAGTCAGAGCTATGGAGACACAACAAGCAACGACAACATTGCGATTCATGTTGGTCCTGTTGATGTTGTGAATAACCAAGGCATTGAGGAGATAAGTGTATCATCTGGGAATCCGTCCAAGAATGAGACAAGGTATGACGACAATGCAGTACTAGCTTGTTATGTTGATGATGTCAATCCTAACCTCAACACCAAGGTGGAGACAGATCTACCTTCTGTAGATACTAACCTGTGTGTTGAGGCAGCAACTGTCCCTTCTGGCAATTTGTCCACGGATGAAATAATGCCTCATGATGGAGCTTTAAACATGAGCCAATGCTTTGAAGACAAATCAACGGAAGTCGTCTCTGATATATTGTGAACATTACTAGGATTTGTCGCTCATTTCTTGTGAACATTTGATGGACTTGAAATTGATGAATTTGAAATGTTGATCTTGATTGCAGAAACCTCTTTCAGGTTCTAGCACTCCTTTAGTAGTTTAGTGTGAAACAAATATGATCAAACACATGTACCATGGTGTCGATAGAGCCCTATATGATCTCGGCTAAAACAAACAATCAATTTCACTCTACTCGTTCAGCATACTCTACTTGTTCAAGCAATTTAATTGAAGCTCAAGTTGGTCTTGCGCTCATACTCCAAGTTAACTAGATGTAGTAAATCACCTTTTTATTTTAGTTTGTTCGTTTGTTCGTCCAGTTTAGTTACTTTGCCACTGTTTGTATTGCACTTTTTTATTTTAGGTTGTATGATTGTATGTTTGACGGTTTGTCGTCTGCCGCTTTGCCGGCCACTCGAGGAGTCAGGTATGTCTGACCCTCGAATTATTACCTTATCAAAAAAAAAAATGTAAATCACCACCCTTTAAATACATAATTCTGGACAAAATCACCTCTGAAAATTGAATTGCAAATAATCACCCCTTCCCTTGCTCATACTCCATTGACAATTTGTTAACCTTTGTCAATTTTGACACAAATTCATCAAAATATTACTAATCCTAAAGCCTTCAAATTATGAGCTACACCCTTCTACCTAGGGTTTGAATCACTTGGATCATTTTCAAATTTAGATATAAACGATGTGGGATGAAAGTGTTACATGATTTTCTAGTAAGCCCTAGCAAAAACAAAAATGTTAAATACATATACATGTAACTCAAAACCCTCCTAAATATAGGTAAGACATTCCTATGAGGCTATGACCCCCTAGCAAAACATTATGTGAGTGACAACCTCGTCTTTCCAAGCATTTAACATTATGTGAAAACCTTGAAAAATATCTTCTCAAATGATCAATCTTCTTCTCTATAAAAACATCAACTGATACATATAAATCATTTTGCATGGGAGGACATGACGAATGGGATTAATTTCATCTTGTATCATGTCCCAAATGTTATAAAAAATAACTCTATTATTTCGATTGAAACCGACATTTTTGGCTTTTGGTCACAAAAAAATTCATTCAAAATTCGAACCATTAACTATTGACTTGTGACTTATATGGGATGAGCCTTATTTATTTATTTTGAATCCGGTAGGTCTTATTCGGTATAAGACGGGATGAGCCATATCTCCAAAAAAATTATATTTTTTTGGCCGGATCCAAAAAAAATTATATTGAAAGTCAAAAAATGAATTGAAAATGATAATAAAAAGGGTTATTCATTAAAAAGCAGCCTTTTATATTACGTTGTTTTTACAGAACCACCCTTTAAAATTTTCTTTTAATAGAAACACCTTATAAGTTATGTTTCACTAATTTGAATCACCAACTGGTTGTTATCAACGTATTTGAACTTGAAAAAATTATACTCCCTTCGTTAATTAAAACTTATCATTTTAAAAATCTACACACTTATTAAGAAAACAAATAAAAATACACTTATTCCCCTAATTATCACTCTACTTTTTTACCTTCTCAAAACTACAAACAACTAACTAATCATTACTTAAGACAATTTCGTAAAGTAGATGATAAAATACCTCAAATGACAAGTTTTTCTTAAAAAATTTACTTCCTAAAGCGGCAAGTTTTAATTAACGGATGGAGTAATATACAATATTTATTTACGTTGTTTATAAAAATAGTTTGATAGCTTTGATTAGTGAGAAATAGTAGGTATATCTAATTTCTAACATATTTACTATTATAATAATGTAATTAAATCAATAAGCTATACTTTATAAAATAGAAATTAAGTAAATTTAACATAAATGGTCACAAGGTATTTATTGTCGGTGAAATTTCTAAGGGAATAAAAAAAAAGTTTTAATGACTAAAAATACAACAAACGCGCAAATATATTGTTAATAAATAAATGGAATTTTTTAATGTATACCTATAAGTGCACATTAGACCCTTTTTCACCCCAAAAAAAGAAAAGAAAAGTGCACATTAGACAACAAATACCTCGATTCTCAACATTGCATCCAACATTTTGTGGCGTAAAAAGTGTTCTTTACAATTAGGATAACAAGTTGATCGTCCTATTTCTTGTACATACACAATCCCCACATCTGAAATTTCACAACCATTGTGTTGGATAGCATAACAAAATCTCTCTCTATATATAAGATGTCAAGGCAAAAATCCACAAATTTCGGAGTACCGGTCGCCTGCACCGACGAAAGACTCCAGCTACATAAGGGGACCGACATAAAGAGCACGGGGATACGTTTTTTGTAGCTGAGGCCACTGTACATATAGTTGATCAGCTATTCGAAGTTTGTACAGAATCAAACCGCTCAGAGATAGCCGTCTCACTCTTGCTATACTCTCGACATAAAAGACAGATGACCACTGAATCCCCATCACCTGCAAAAAGTGGAGAGGGTAAAACAATATCAAGATGAAATGTAAGTGCTGATATACAATGTTAACAGACCTTGTTGATAATCCAGTTCGTTTCCAAACATACCTTGAAAAGGAATGCAATCATACATAGGGGAATGCAAGTTCCAGGTCCATTGCAAAGGATCTAGAGAAACACTGTATAAGGGTGCGGTTGACTGATATATTAACAATTATCACAAAATAGTGATTCAGGTTCATACCACTTGAGGTCTTAGCCTGATCATTTGCCAAAGCGCATGAGCAAGCGCAATCAACGTAGTCCCAACTGAAGTTAGATATGACTGGCCAACTTCTCGACTCCTGTAAATCTGTAGGAACTTAACCTTTTCTATTTCTACCTGTACTCACAGAGAAAAATGCTCGAATTCTTAATGGAAAACAAATAGACAAGCATGTGATACCAATATAAAGTCATCGTAAAAGATATGGCATTACTGCATTCCCCCCAATATGAATTATGATGAATTATAGATGAAATTCTTTGTTACATGGTTGAAAGGCACATCTACAACAAAAGTGGATCAATTTTTCTCCTGAAATAACCTAAAATTTTACCAAGATATCAGCATGAAAAATCAATCAACTCACAACTAACAGGCTACAAATCAGACAGCAGAGTGATGTCCAAAAGGGGGGAAAAGGAAGCAAAAGATTCTTGGACAACGCTCACACCCATTTAGGCCTGTAGTGTAGAATTTTGTACAGCTTCATTATGTTGCTTAAGGATGAGGCATCAGGAAATCTGAAAACATATTTTTTGAAATTAGAATTTCATTTTGAACCCCAATTAACAATGACAGCTTTATGCTAGTCCAATTAGGCAAAAGGCATCAAGCAAGTGTAATCCAATGAAAATCATAGCCCAATATACCCAATTCAATCCAACAAACATTCAAACGAAGATGGATGCTCTTAGAGGGAAGAGGATCCAAATAAACACAAATTCAGTAAGCAAGCACAGAACGATGATGAGCCCTATAGGCTAGAAAGCTCTAGGACACTACATCAGAAAAGATAAATCTCTGTAACCAGGCATGAACACCTAATAAATAAATAAAAACTGAGAAAACGGATAAAAGCTAGAGGATTAATCTTCTTCTTATTTATAGATCCTAAAAGCTGTCTGGTATCTTTCCTCACAGCTCCGGCGGAATAACTACCAACTATTAGGAATCACCCTTAATGCCTATAAACACCTAACCCAGTGGTCCTCTCAGCTGCATCTTGCTTCTTCCTCCTATATTATTAGCAAAGCTAGAGGATTACTCTTTTCTTATTTATAGATCCTAAAAGCTGTCTGGTATCTTTCCTCACAGCTCCGGCGGAATAACTACCAACTATTAGGAATCACCCTTAATGCCTATAAGCACCTAAACCAGTGGTCCTCTCAGCTGCATCTTGCTTTTTCCTCCTATATTATTAGTAAAGGATCCAATTCATGGAAGAGGTATCCTGCTGAGTATTTAATTATGATCGGCCTATCATATTTCCATAGTGACTTCCTTGAAGCCAAGTTTACAGAATTCAAAAGATTTTTTTAGTTTTTATTCACGCAAGTTTGTCAAGCATATTACTGATTATTACACAATAAATAACATTTAGAGTAACAAATCTAAGGGGAAAAAAAAAAAAATCAAACAGATATGAAAGGAAGCTAAGCACTATTGACCTTATCATTTGACAAGCCCTCAAAGACTTGGACTTTTTGAAGACTCATATTATCCGTGGCTGCAGCAATGTAGAATCTTGGGATAAACCTATCTTGCTGCAGAACTGATAGGAGATTAAGCATCTCTGCAGTGTGACCTCCTGTTACAATTATCAAACAGATTAATGCCTAAGAAAAACAAACATGCAACTTAATTGGTATAAAACTATAAATGATGCTTATTTTGCAAGGCTTTAATCATTGTAGATATAAACACAAATAAGTATATAATATATACGTCCCACCAAACAATGAATTTTAGAATTGAAAAGATATTCCTATTTTGCTGCTGAGGTAGAACTGATCAGACAGGAATGTTGCTAAAAGGAAAAACTGATAGGAATAAGCATCCTTGCAGCGTGACCTCCTTGTTAGAACTTAGAAGTATGAAGTATCCAACAGATCACGCTTGAGCAAATATGTAAACTTATTTGGATTGATGCACACATGTCTGGCAAGGCTTTAATAATTACAAGATATAAACACACGCGTATACTCGCCCCAGATACAATCCATTTCTGGAAAAAAAATAAAGTGTGTACTTGCATTAGCTTCTAGTTTCAGATGATCCTTTTTGCTTGTTTGCGTTATATATTTTGTAGCTGACACTACCCTGCTAATCTGCTATCCTTCTCATGAAATTTGTACATGACAAGACTAATAATTGTAACT
Organism: Persicaria maculosa; assembly: GCA_963922045.1. Taxonomy (NCBI): domain Eukaryota; kingdom Viridiplantae; phylum Streptophyta; class Magnoliopsida; order Caryophyllales; family Polygonaceae; genus Persicaria; species Persicaria maculosa. Next base: position 43,412,271 of record OY998252.1, on the reverse strand, counting down.
AACTTCCATAAGACCCATTAGTCATCACACACAAGTGTTCAGAAACAATAAAAAATTCATAGATTAACAAAATGTTAGTTTTAGAGCTAAGCTTCAGATTAGTTTCACTTAAAATAGAACCAGGAAAATATTACTTTTCTGATAATTTGACTGATAGATTAACAATAAAGAACTATGACAACTTGCCAAGATATTTACATCGAGTGTTCAAAAGAACTGCAATAAATAACAAAATCAACACAAAATTTCAGAAGTAACAAAATGGCAAGATATTAACAATGAAAGCAAAACTCAAAATACAAGGAAAGATATCAAATACATTTTAGATTAGTGATTCACCTGAACCAAGCACAATCAGAGTACTACGAGGCTTTGGAGTGCCAGGGTGCAGAGGTTTGGCATTCTGATGTAGAACATATATAATGCGAGCTATGACCAATGTGACAATTATGGTGATGAGACTAATGAAAGTTGAACCCACCATTTCTGGGAAGAGCATATCGCTTTTCTCCACCATGGAAAAACTTATAATGTATTGCAAAGCAATATCCACATTTACCCTGCACATAGGATAAAAAAAAATGAGGATTAATAAATAAAACTCACTCTAATCTACCATCACCTATAAATTATAAGGCTTAGAGTATCAGATTTTCTAAGATTCCCACATAATGTATTGTTCATATCATAGTAAGAATCGATCATTGTTCAACTACAACTTACGCTAATCTAATAATAAAGGCACAACTTGCATAACTAAAGTTCAGTCATGTGCCTAACCGCAAAAACTAGCAATGAACATGCTCAATCTTATGAGACTGAAGCTACTCAAGTTGTATTCATGGTTCACCCTACAGTTTTCCATTCCAGGAGTGTCTAACCAAAATTGTAGGGAATATGGAACCAGATCGATGATTGATCAGCATGCTCTCAGGGTGCAGTGAAGGGGAGACAAAAACAAAGAAGAGGAGAAGAACAGAGACCCAATGAAAAGGAGAAGAACTACTTACAGAGAACACAGATGAAGAAGAGAAGAACGAGAGAGTTGGTGGCGGGCAGAGAGAAGATCAGAAGAGACAGAAATGTTTGCTAATTAAGATCCAGAAGCCTACAAAAACCCAAAATTTGGCCCAATAAATTGAAACAACCCCCAAAAAAATTCAAACACTCTGTTTCAAATCAAATTTTGTTCCGTGGGACATTGGTTTAAACCACAAAATATTACTTCTAGCACAATTATATTGAAACAATGTTTAAGCTGTTTTGGACCTTTGGTAATTGTTTCAAAATGAAAATTTACACACTTTACTAGGATATGACAATCGTAGATGTACATATTTCAAACCTTCATTGAAGTGAAACGAAATTACAGAAGGCAAAAACACTAACCTAGCTGCTACAAAAAAAAATCCAATATGAATCTCATAATTGAAACAAATTGCTAGTTCGAATAACAAAAGTATACAAATAAAACCTTAATTCGACACTCAACAACTACAAACAACGCCCAATTTGAATCGCAGACATACTACACCGCAAAACCTTGCTCTAATTTGTTCAATTGTGCTAGCATAAATCAACCTTCCAATTCCAGAATAAAGGTGTGCTATAATGTTCACCGTAGCCGATGTGGAACCAAAAATGATCAATTTCAACTAAATCCATCACCGATTTCATCAACACGTCATTTGTCATTTAATCTCAATTACCACCATTCCATAAAATACAGTATATTTTAGAAAAAAATAACGATCTTCGTCATCAATATCGATAATCATTTCAATAACAAAACATCTAGTGCATATTGGTTTTTACTTTTTAGAAAGAAGGAAAACTCAAACTTACAGGATTAAATAGTCGAGTGTGCTCTATTGGAGCAGTGCAATTAGGGGGCTGGTTGGGGTGGCGATGAACAACTGCAGCCTGCGTGCTTCGCTGCTTTAGAGAGATTCCGGCAACGGTCTTCGATCTTTAGAAGGCAGGGGTTCAGCAGTAGAGATCTAGGTTTTTGATTGGGGATTTGATGTAAAATCGGAATTGGGAATCGGAGTATACAACCATCAGACACCGAAAAAGGAAGCGTACGCCAGGGCACGATAGCGATCAGGCCTCGATCTCACCGGTTCGGATCCGGTAGAGTTGTTAATAACTCCACATGTAGAGTTGAAATAATCCAAGCCCTTGATTTATATCTACTGCTGTAGTTTTATCTGATTTTAAAATATTAAAAATAAATATTGCATCATTTAAATTTAAATGAAAATGAAGATTGTCATATCCAAATCTTTTCATTTACAAGATCTTCCTCCTTGATCAGCCGATCTGCCTCAAAACTTGCAGTATAGACTTTACAGTTTTCGTTCAAGAGTGAGTCTGTACAAATCCTTAATTTCTTTGTTCTCAATGTTGGTTAAATTGTGAGGGGTGAATCGACAGTTTCAATCCTCAAATCGGTATGGAGTTCGATTCATTTGAGGACGTCTGGAATCTTTGGATAGAATATGGAGGAAGAATGGGTTTTAATGTTCGTAAGCATTACGAGAACAAGAATAAGAGTGGCGTTGTTAGTTCAAGAAGATACGTATGTGCCAAGGAAGGTCATCGATTGAATGGTTATGGAAGCAGCTTGGGTGAGCGTCTCCGAGCAGAAACTAGAACAGGTTGCAAGGCTCGCATCGGGATGCAACTGAATAAGGATACAGACAAATACATTATACATGACTTTGTACCTGAGCATAATCATCACCTCTATTCAGCACAAACTAGGCACTTATTATCATCGCAGAGGAATATTTCCGAAGCCCAAGCAACTGAAATTGATTTAGCCGATGATTCCGGGGTCAAGCCTAAAGCCGCTCATGAGCTTATAGGAGCACACGTTGGTGGATCAAGTAATCTAGGCTACACACATCAAGATCACAAAAATTACCTCTGAAGAAAGCGTCAGCGGAACTTGATGTATGGGGAAGCAGGAAGTCTATTAAGGTACTTTCATATGCAAACTATAGAGAACCCATCCTTTCAATATTCAATTTAGTTGGATAGTGATGAACAGATAACAAATATTTTTTGGGCTGATGTGAAGATGCTGGTAGATTATGCTTTATTTGGTGAGGTGGTTGCTTTTGATACAACGTTTGGTACAAATAAGGAGCATATACCTCTTGGTGTATTTGTAGGCTTTAACCATTTCAGAGAAGTAGTTATTTTTGGTGCCGCTCTTCTATACGATGAAACTATGGAGTCCTTTAAGTGGTTGTTCGAAACTTTTGTAGCCACACATGATAACAAGCAACCGAAGACCATTTTTACAGATCAAGATATTGCTATGGGAGTACATGGCACATTATGCAAAATGCCACAACATTTGATACATGATGGGTCGAACGTTCTTCAACATTTCAGAGCTTGTAAGTATGACTATGATACGGAAGCTGAATTTGAAGAAGCTTTTACTGCATTGCGAGGAAAAGTTAAAAAAGCTTCTTGGTTAGACAGTATTTATGCCATGAAGAGAAAGTGGGCACAATGTTACATGATAAACGTTCTTTGTTTGGGGATGCGGAGCACACAACTAAGTGAGAGCTTGAATCGAGATTTGAAAGATTATCTTCATTGCAAAATGGATATAATGAGGTTCTTTAAACATTTTGAGCGGGTTGTTAGACAAAAGCGCGAGAATGAGATAAATTCAGAATTTGATTCTCGTGAAAAATTGCCCAGAATGAAGATGAAAAGAACGTCGTTGCTTCGACAAGTTGGCCAGGTGTATACTCCTAAAGTTTTTGAAGCCTTTCAAGATGAATATGATTGGTCAACTGCTGCCTATATCAAGCCACCGTATGAAATTCAGCCAAGTGATGAGTATATAGTTGCAATTTCTAGTTTTGGTGATAACAAAGAAGCTGATGTGGAGTATAAAGTTTTGGGTGATCCTCTAACTCAAACAGTTTCATGTGATTGCAAGATGTTTGATAGATTGGGAATATTATGTTCTCATGCTCTAAAGGTTCTTGACGCAATGAACATTAAATTGCTTCCTAAAAAATACATTTTAAAACGATGGACTAAGGAAGCACGAAGTGGTGCTGTGGAAGATACTAGTGGGAGAGTTGTTGTTGAGGACCGTCAGCTGAACACTACACAAAGATATAGAGCTTTATGTCGGAAATTTGTCAATATAGCCTCTCGAGCTGCCAATTTTGATGATTCAACAAATTTTTTAGATAGTAAGTTGAATGTCATTATTGAGGAGGTTGATAAGATGTTGTCAAGCATACAAGTTCAAGGGAATGGAGCTGCTGTGATAATTCCTGATCTGAATACAAGTGTTTAACAATTAATTCCCCAAAATGCTTCCTTGAAGAAAAAAGAGGGGCGAAAAGGAGGGAGACGAATACAAGGTTGGAACGAGAAAATGCATAAGAGGAAGAGGAAGAATACAAATGATGCTGCAGAAAAACAGCCAGCTGTGTTAAACCAGAAAAATAAGCAGCAGCCTCCCCACCCGTTGTCGAAGGTTAGATACTTGTGATCTTGTTCATTACTATAGGCTGAAATTGGACGAAACACATCATCTTATACTTCATGCATAATCTATATTACTAGAGGTAAAACCTCATGCTTCTGTTCTTTTGTTACAAAGCAGGAAGGAAACAATCAAACATTGTCTCACCAACTAGGTGAATCAGCTCAATACATTTATGAGAGTCCTCCAATTTATGGCAATGCAGGACGAATGACTTTTGATAACAATTTTTCAAATCAGCCTTTGAGAAGTTTTCATAATAACTCTACTGATTTATTGAAGGTAAAGTGATGTCATTACACATTATTTTATTTCGTATAACTTCTCTATCTCGTTAAGAAACTTATAGTTTCGTCGGCTAGGGACAATACATTGAAAGTGATAGTGTCACATCATCTCTGCATCAATCACAAGATACTCATTTTTCAAGTCAGGTATAAACTTTGCCCTCTTAACAAAGTTGTGAATTGGACAAAAATGTACACATAATACTTGTGATTATAATTGCCCTTTTTTCTGTAGGATCTGAATGTGGAGTTTACAAGTCCAAATCCTTGGGTATATTTCCAGAGTAGTTTAGATGGTAGCCACTTGAATCATCCTTAATCCGAGGAATGGTAAAGAGGATTCCAACCTTGAGACATTACAAAGCCAAGTGAGATCAAGAAGGAAATGAGGAATGCAGTTCATAAATATGAGAAGCTTACATAGATATGCTATGGATTCTACTTAATTCATTTGAAACTGAATTTCTTTTTTGGTTGTTACAACTTGAGATATAAACTCATACCTTATTTCCATCACATAATTTTCTTTCCAGGTTGTAAACTTTTTCATTAATCAACATTTTATATTATTTATAAATATGCTGAATTTTTTTAATAGTAAAGTTTGATTGTTTACTGAAAGTTGGTAAAGACTTGAAAAAAGCCAGTAGTTATTGAGGTCCAATTGCTTGCAGAAGTGTAATTTTTTACTCATCACTGCAGGTAGAGAGTTACTGACATTAAACTAATAACAACATGATGTACAAGTGTATAAATGAATTTTAGTGTTGCAAGGGTGAATCTAATAAAATAAAATGGTATTCCAATCCTAGATTATTTTTTGTCTTAATTTACCTTTCAACAATCTGCTATAATTGAATTTGTGTTCCTTTTCAACAATATGTGTTCCTGTACAAATGCATAATTGAATTCAAATGCATTGAATTTGTGTTCCTGTCCAAAACCATTTAGTTCAAGATTAGTTAGCAGCTGGTTATGTTTGGCAAGTTGAATGTTCATGAATTACAACTTAATACGATTTTGCTCAGTTTTGCTCAGCTTGGCAAGCTACCACACTAAATCAAGAACAAAAAAGAACTCAAATCGAATTGGGTTTGGTGTTGAGCTATATAACTTAGAATGATACGGGCTACAAATTTAGATTGGAAACAAACTTTATTGACATAAGGTCTTCATATAATCATTCATAATGAATATAAAACATAAATTACAATTCGCACCAAACAGCAGAGGTGCATACAACACCATCCAAGTAGAAATCACTAATCTAGATAAATCATACAGTAAGTGACAACACCACAAGAATCAGTCTAAAGTCTCATCTAAATCAAGCCAATGAATCTACTCCATCATTTAGGCCCTCAAAATATTGTTCTCCGATTCAATGACACCAAGCTGCGATGCAGAACTGCACAATCTGGGACTTCTCAAATTGCAATTGACCATGGATTTCATCTATGTGATGCTGCTTTCATCAGATAGGCCATTGACCGAGACAAATACAAAAGCAATTCATTTGATCATCCGATGTTTAGCAAGCATTTTCGACTTCGTTTTCAGTATCTCCAAAGAATAAAAAGACCAACATATCATGTGAGAGACGTAACAGAAACTGCATGTTTGTGTTCCCGGAGCTCGGACTGCATGTCAGTGTTCCCGGAGCTTGGACTGCCAAGGGACTTTTAAGGTTTAGGAAGGGCACAAACTCGTACTCTTACCTATGCCATGCTGCCTGGTAATCAAACATCAATGTTTCAGCAAACCTTTACATTAGCAGTAAATAAAAGTCTTCAATCTCATATTCTCGTGCACGACACATTCAGAGTTTCAGACCACAAAAGGAAGCACAATTATATGACAGATTAACAGATAACAAAAGAGGTAGTTTCAAGGATAATATACCAATTGGATTAACTTTTCCCCAATAGGTTTCTGGTTGCCGATGCACAAGAGGATCACCATAAACCTCTGAAGTTGATGGCAACAAAATTCTATTGACATATTTAGATAAAAGAAAATCATCATTGATGCTGCTTCTTCATCCTGCGATGAGGTCGACATCACCATTGATGGACCCATTAAAGAGTTAGAAGGAACTGAAAAAAGGCAAATCGTCGTCTTCCTTCAGAGGCTCTTAGCAGAGAAGATGGAGGATGAGAGAGAAGATAAAATTGGGGCGAGTTCACCAAAAAAAAAAAAAATTGGGGCGAAATTGTGATTTGAAGATGGAAGATGATGCGAAGAATGGAGAATTGGAGCTTTAGTTAGATGAGTGAAAGAATGGAAAATTGACGCTCAGAGGATAGAAATTAGGGAGATTTGAGATTCAGAGAATCGGAATTAGGAAGGAGATTAGCGTTGAAGTTTTTTTTAATATTTATTTTTAATATTTTAAAATCAGATAAAACTAGGTCGTAGATGTAAATCAAGGGCTAGTTTAACAACTCTACTGGATCCGGTCCGCGATCCCACCTCCACGGAACCACAACCCCATCCATAATAAAAGGAGTCGAAATCTCGATTGTCGCCAAGAGAAAAGTTGTGTTTAATCTCATTCTTATTTTTCTGACTCTATCAATAGTATATCCGGTATCTAAAGACTCATTATTTTATACCAATTCAATTTATAAATGGATGATTTGCACTAATATACAAAAAACATACAAACTTTGCAAAAATGTCAATGAGGTGTATAAATTGCAAGGGAGTGTCAAAATGTTAATTAGTTTTGCGAATGTCCCTCACCCGGTAGCAGGTCACTTGGCCAAAAAAAAAAATTTATGGGGAGAGAGGGCAAATGAGATGGTGAACAGTGGCAAAACTTAAGTTTTAATTGTTTTAAACTAATTTTCAGCCATTTTTATTTGTTAAAATAAAAAAATAAATTAATTTTTGAACTTAATTTAATTTTATCTATCTATAGAAACCCACTTTATATGTGTTTATGAAAAAAAAAATCGAACTAAAGTTGGGTGTACATCGTATCTTGATATCAATTTGGAGTATTGCATGGATAACCATTTAGATGGCAAAGATAACAATTTAGCTGATACGAAAATTTACACAACTGGCAAGATAAACCAGAAAACCTAGGCAGAACCGACAATCGTTGCTCTGGAGATGAAAGGTAAAGCTGCCGACGTGGACATGGAGGAGGGGGCAATGCTCATAGAGGAAAGCATGCCATTTGGGTCCGTCAGGAGCAAGATAATGGAGACAAGCAGGTACCCGTTGATGCGGTCTAAACCAACACAAGAATAGTGTAGCCTGAACCAACCTCGCAAGAATACGAGATCAATTGCAGTATACGGATATCGATCACGGGGATTATATATGTATCAATTGTTATTTAGAACTAATAAGCTAAGCCAAGAAAGATGGATTTGATTTTAATCTAAACTAAGAAAAACAAGCAAAGATTATGAAGAAAATATATATGAGAAGTAATTCTAAGGTTAAGGATTCCGAAGACAATGCTACAAAGAATTCAACATGATGCTCACTCGAACTTCATCTTCTTAATTAGTCAAATTGAAGGTAAATTATCTAAAGTCATCACTATTCAGTTGTCGCATGTTATAGCAATTGTGTCTAAATTAACCAAATGTAGACCCTTTAAGCTCTTTATCGACCTTAGGAGAAAATCAATTAAACTTTCGCTGTCGCGTTCCGCCTAACCGATTCCCACCTAAGAATCTACGATAATTTATTAATCCTCAAGAGTCCTCAACAATTGTTTAAATGTCACAATAACAATTGTTAACTTCTCAAGTTTAATCCTAGGGTTCCGATGAAACCAATCCTCCTTTCAGGTTCATGAATTTCATCTATTTATCCAATTTCAATTCGCAGCGGTAGCATCTTGAATCTAAAAAGGATTCTAATCGATTGACATCAATTAGGTTAAGCAACTAGGATCAAATCAATGCATAAAATTCAGACTAAGTTCAAGCAAACATTGAAATCAAACAATTTGCGACATTGTCGGGTTCACCCTAACCCTAGAACGGAGAATTTAGCTACACATAATATAGAAAGCAATAAGATAAATTAAAGACATGCTTAACAATAAGATGCAAACCAGAAATCTTCGCCTTGAATCCAAAGTGTAATACCGAAAACGAAAGAAACAAAACTAAACTAAACCTAATCCACGCCGAAGTCGGCTGTGGCCTTGTGCGGCGTCCCCCCAAGTCCAAAACGAAGAGAGAGCCCAGTGCTTATGATCATACGAGTATATATATAGGGATTGACTCCGGTGAAAACATCAAATTGTGGTAAAAACCCGTGAGGACTACTTTATATCTCGGTTTTTTTGAAACCCGTGCTAAAAACCTCAATTACACGGTGACTTTACAACTCGGTTCAACCTAAAAACCGTGCTAAAAACTCCAGTTTTAAAATAACACATGACTTTATAGTTCGGTCAAACCGAAAAATCGTGCTAAAAAGGTAATGTTTTAAATTTATATAGTGACTTTATAGCTCGGTTTTATTCAAAACCGGGCTAAAATTTATGACTTTATAGATCGGTTCTATTCATAACCGGGCTATAAAACAAGTGAACCGGGCTAAAAAGTCGGTCCTCACGGGTTTCTACCGCAATTTTGGTTTTCACCGGAGCGCATCCCTATATATATATATATAACTTTGATAAAATTACAATTTCAGCCCAATAATTTATAGAATTAAAAACTAACCCAAAACTTCATTCTAATTTCAGCCCACATAAATTACTTCCAAATCTAGCAATTTCCACACTTGGTCATTCGGCTTCTCGAGTCCGATTCAATCCAGCTTGTCCTTTCGTATCAAGTCTCGAATTTTGACAATATCATTTTCAAAGTGCCTGAAATCAATAAAAACCCGGTGTAGACTCCGAAAATGCAAAATAAAATAAAATAAATATAAAATATGATAAATATGCATGAAAATATTCTAAACTAATATGCAAATGCAACCCTAAAATATGACTAAATTAGATGTCATCAAATTACCCCATGCTTAAACCTTGCTTGTCCTCAAGCAAGAACAAGTGCTTAGATTTCACAAGAAAGATTTCAATTTCTATCCAAGCAATGTGTTTGCTGATTTAGATCTAGACATCGGTTTCAAAACAAGAATAAGCAGATCATACAAGAGACAAGTCAAGAAATCAATTCCAAGACCTCGCATAGGACATATTCATGCGGAATGCTCTCACACTCTTGTGTTTAAGGTTAAATATTCCGCTCAAGCTCAAATCTTGAAAACTCATCCACCATAAGCTTGAATTAGCGTCCTAATTCTCCATCACTCGGACTATGCACAAAACATAAATCATGAGGTCTTTTCATGGATTGTACTGGGGCCAAGGTAAGAAATGAAGGGTATGAAATTCTTTAGCTTGTGGTGCTAAATCTGGGAAATAGAATTACTTCATAAACTTCATCCACAATTCAACTCTTTTCTCAACACACATACCAAATTCCTCACAAAAACCACATCACAAAATCAAATAAGCTCATACACTCTAACTTTGAAAACCCACTCCATTTTCACAAACATTCCTCTAGGGATGAAGAATTTTAGTCAATTTTTTTTTTCTTCCTCTTTTTTTTTTCTTCTTTTCCATTTTCTTTTTTTTTTCATTTTTATTATTTCTTCATCACAAGAAAATTACATTTAAAGCACAAAATCCTCCACTCAATACATCAATCACTCAAAGCACATTATTCTCCCTTCTCCACTCAAATGAACCATAATTCTATTTCATCCTAATTCCCGAATGGGTAAACAAGGCTAAAATAGGCTTTAGGATAATCTCGTGGAGCTACAAATGAATAGGCATATAGGCTCAATGGGCTTCAAGCAAAGGATATAACTATGGGTAGGAAGGGAATAATAGGCTAACAAAATTGCCTCAATCATGTTTATGCAATGCACACAAGTCATATATGTGACCTCGACAGGTTCTAACGCAAACTTTGAAGATAAAGCAATCAAGATGAGCAATTCACACACAAAAGAAAAGAGGACTCATGGATGTCAGTCCTATGCTCAGAAGCTCACGACTTTTGTCTTAGAATCTCTATCTCAACTAGTCTCAATATGATCAGTTTTGAAAGAATTATAGCATAAACCCAATAATCTAAATCATAACAAGCTTTTTAACATGCCTTAAAGGATATCATCAACCAATTTCAATCAAGGAAGTGAAATGTTCTTAAAGAAGAGCAAGGAATTTTTAATAACAAGGGTTCATCTCAAGACATCTATATGCAAATGAAAATGCAATGCATGAAATGCACATGAAAAAGAAAAAGAAAATAAAAAAAAAAATATATGCAAAAACGGAGTTACACATGAGCTACATGTGAATTTCAAGTGAGTTACCCCCACCCCATTCTTAAAATCTGCTTTGTCCTCAAAGTAGAGAAAAAGAAAGAGTAAGGGAAGATGAAACTCACTAAAGAATCAGGCACACTCGAGGAAAATTCAAGCAATCCTAATCCGAGGTAGTAGTGCAAGAATGGTTTTGGAACCATCTGTGATATTTGATCAAATTTCAGCGGCACCTCCTTTTGTTTTTGGGCCTGTACACAACACAAAAACAGCAGCAATGCAAGCCTGACAAGTATAACTAGATCACAACAGCAGTCAGAACCAAAAACGGATTAAAATCAGCACCGTAACACCTCAAACAACATATGCAAATAAACTATCCAGCAAAGTGAATGCACTTAAGATCAAGCAAACTCTCGATGGAGGAATCATGTAAGCAATAAGCCTAGTTGAATGATCAAAGGACAAGGTCAAACAAGTCTAGCAATTACACTCGATCACAATTTGATAAAAATCAATGCACGTAAGTGACTTCAGGGAGTATGAAATTCAGCAAGCCTAGACAAGAACAACAAGTAACAAATAGGCAAATAACTTGTAGTTCCTACTCAATCACTTATGTCAGATGAAAAAAATAAGATATTCGAGTGATGGCAGGGAGTATAAAACTAACAAGTAAATGAACTCCATGAGTGAAGTAGCCAAATCAATTCAGCAAGATCGACACAAATCTGATTTGTCACATTCAACCCAGCAAATCTACCTCTCAAAAGCATAGAGGATCACATCATATCAGCATTAAAAAGAATTTCGATGCCACAGAAGCAACGATTCAACAAGTTTTCAAGCACATGTTCAACACAACAAACTACAAACTCCACAATTTCGAAGTTTCAATCATAGATTTGAAGCAAAATTAGGAACTCACCCAAACCAAACACAACCGAACTCGAGCACAGTCAATCAACGCCTCAACCAGTTCAACATTAATTAAGCACAAAATCAGTCTGGAAAATCCCCAAATCGAAATCCATAAACAACTAGCTCAGGAGGAAAATACCTGCACTTACCATCGGGTTGAAAATTGGAGGTCGGGTTAAGATTTGGAGGACTCTGAGATAGGGATTGGGGCAATGGCAGCAGCAGCAGCAGCGGGAACTCGGGAAGAAGAGGCAGCGATGGAAGGTTGCTGCTGTGCGGTCGGCTTTTCGTGGTCCGGCGAAGTGTATGGAGTGTGCTGGCAGCGGTAAGAAAGAGGGGTGGAGGATGGGTTGCAGTCGGGGCGGAGACTTGTGGATCCACCGATCTTGGGGAGGCGGCGGTGGCCGGCGTTGGCGAGGAGGAAGGAGGCGGGCTGGTGGTGCCGCGCCGATGAGAAGTATGGGGATGGAGATGGATGAGGATGTTCGGAGAGAGAGAAGGGACAGAGACAGGAAGGTTTTTTTTCTTTTTTCCTTTTTTTTTTCTTTTTTGGTTTGTTTGTTGAACAACAGGGGCTAAACGCGCGGCCGCGCCCTAGTACACGCGGGCGTGTCCTTTTTTTTTTTTTTAGTTTATAATAACAATCTTAAATTAATAAAATACAGGGAGAACTTACCTTAGGTTGACATCGAAAACGTTTGAATCTTCCCGAATGGATGGTCCATGGCTCGATCCACCCGTCTAGTAAAGTCTTTTCGGGGTGATATAATTGGAATCCATTAAAGCTCAAGCTCTCGAAAGATGTGCTCTTCTCCTTAGCATCTTGTCCCTTTTTATGTTCACCGTTACCACCATCTTCGAATAGAAATAATTCCTCTTGTGATTTGATGTATGGCGGTATCTCAATGAGAACTTCATTTGAAACGTCATCTATATGCCACTTGGAGAGTATTCCAGCGAATGCCCCGAATGGTTCCTTAACATTCTCTTAAACCATCACTTCAGAAAATAGTGATGGTGACATGTATACTCGGGGAACAACCAATCCGGGTTCTTCTTTAGATTCCTTCTTTCCAGGATCATCAATCTCAGACACCTTATTTATATGCTCTTCCAGACTTTCCTGAATCTCAATAGAGACGACAGTGCAATCGTCGTTGTCATTGTTACTGACATCTGTTTGGCTCGAGCAGCTCTTTGGAACAGTTTGAGCATTCATGGTAAGGTGAGCAATTTGGGCTTCAATTGTCGCAATCTTAGCGAGCAGCTCCTCCGTTGATAGGTGTGAATAAGGTGTTTGCTCGGGAGGAGGTTGTGGAGGTCGAAACTGAAATCCTATCGGAGCCCTTTCACGAGCGTGATTGCTCTCATAATACTCATCAGAATTGGACCTATGAGATATATCATCAACATCCTCGTAGATGGGGGCCCACAACATCGGGCATTCAGATATCATATGCCCAAAACCCCCGCAAAACTCGCAATTGGCAAGGGTCCCATACGTCGAGAATTGATTTTCCAAAGTGGCATGACCAGAAGATGAAAAAACATCACAATATGGAACGCAGTTCATCTCTAGAAGAACACACCCGAAATCACAAAAAAGAAAGAAAAAAAATCAAAAGCAAAAGAAAGACTTAGCAAACTAGTTTATAGAAACAACCAATACTATCAATAGTCCCCGGCAACGGCGCCAAAACTTGATGTGGTCTAAACCAACACAAGAATAGTGTAGCCTGAACCATCCTCGCAAGAATACGAGATCAATTGCAGTATACGGATATCGATTACGGGGATTATATATGTATCAATTGTTATCTAGAACTAATAAGCTAAGCCAAGAAAGATGGATTCGATTTTAATCTAAACTAAGAAAAACAAGCAAAGATTATGAAGAAAATATATATGAGAAGTAATTCCAGAGTTAAGGATTCCAACGACAATGCTACAAAGAATTAAACATGATGCTCACTCGAACTTCATCCTCTTAATTAGTCAAATTGAAGGTAAATTATCTAAATTCATCACTACTTAGTTGTCGCATGTTATAGCAATTGTGTCTAAATTAACCAAATCTAGACCCTTTAAGCTCTTTATAGACCTTAGGAGAAAATCAATTAAACTTTCGCTGTCGCGTTCCGACTAACCGATTCCCACCTAAGAATCTAAAATAATTTATTAATCCTCAAGAGTCCTTAACAATTGTTTAAATGTCACAATAACAATTGTTAACTTCTCAAGTTTAATCCTAGGGTTCCAATGAAACAAATCCTCCTTTCAGGTTCATGAATTTCATCTATTTATCCAATTTCAATTCGCAGCGGTAGCATCTTGAATCTAAAAAGGATTCTAATCGATTGGCATCAATTAGGTTAAGCAACTAGGATCAAATCAATGCATAAAATTCAGACTAAGTTCAAGCAAACATTGAAATCAAACAATCTGCGACATTGTCGGGTTCACCCTAACCCTAGAACGGAGAATTTAGCTACACATAATATAGAAAGCAATAAGATAAATTAAAGACATGCTTAACAATAAGATGCAAACCAGAAATCTTCGCCTTGAATCCAAAGTGTAATACCGAAAACGAAAGAAACAAAACAAAACTAAACGTAATCCACGCCGAAGTCGGCTGTGGCCTTGTGCGGCGTTCCCCCAAGTCCAAAACGAAGAGAGAGCCCAGCTCTTATGATCATACGAGTATATATATATAAAACTTTGATAAAATTACAATTTCAGCCCAGCAATTTATAGAATTAAAAACTAACCCAAAACTTCATTCTAATTTCAGCCCACATAAATTACTTCCAAATCTAGCAATTTCCACACTTGGTCATTCGGCTTCTCGAGTCCGATTCAATCCAGCTTGTCCTTTCGTATCAAGTCTCGAATTTTCACAATATCTTTTTCAAAGTGCCTGAAATCAATAAAAACCCAGTGTAGACTCCGAAAATGCAAAATAAAATAAAATAAATATAAAATATAATAAATATGCATGAAAATGTTCTAAACTAATATGCAAATGCAACCCTAAAATATGACTAAATTAGATGTCATCACCCGTCTCGAGGATAGTTCCTTCGCCGGAAGCGTCGGAGGACATAAGCAAGCGTGTGATGGTAAGGTGAAAAAATCGATGTCTAGTGGGATAACTCTTCTTTTGCGTAGTTGAATATAGTATTTTGTTAGTTTGCTTCTAACTCACTAACACTTTGGGTTTTGGTGGTTTTGAATGTACATAACTGATCCTAGAAACAAACCTACATTACTCTCAAATGACATCGTCCAGTGTAACATTAATGGTTTCAATCACAACATACTTCAACACATAGAAAGAAATTTACAACGATGTATAAGTGTAACCCATTGCGATGTATGCTTACTAGCCAGTAAATACTATTATCTAGCCAGTGACAATGATGTCTTAGCCAATGTACAAGTAACCCCTGTTGGATCTCTCAAGATGATAAAATCAAACACAAGTCCTCTAAAAGGTGGAAACGATTAAACAACTAAGACCTAAACCAAACACTACGAAGTACTAAAGTTCTTAACCAATACAATCCTGTCGGATGCGAAGCCCGAATATTTGCGATCTATGCTTACTAGCCAATAAATATTATTATCTAGCCAATGACAACGTGTGTTAGCCAATATAGGAGTAACCCCTGCCGAATCTCGTCTACTCAGGAACTTCACCAGATTCCTCCTCTCTCGATGCCCCTAGCTTCTTTCTTCTTGTAAGATAAAAGCAGTTTTCCTCCTGGAAAACTGCCGGCCACAGATTCCTCCTGGAAAACTGCTGGCCACGAGATGGACCTACACTAGTTATATAATATATGAGCTGCTGCTTTAGCTTCTTTGTGAGCAGAGCTCCCAATTGCTGTTGTACATGCAAAGTTGATTTCTTCAGAGACTTCAATTGTGATTAGAGACTTCAATTGTGATGGGAGAACTTGACACAAACTTCTTCCAATTTGCAACGGTCTCCAATTTTTGTTGTTGCTTTTGATTCCTCAAAACCCATAGATGAATATGCCATTGCTATTCAATCATAATCAACAAATGGTAAACATTGAACAAGAGCCAACAACTACAACAACACAAATTCACTTCCAAATAAAAAAAGAGGAAAGCCCCATGATTTATGATAGTAAGATTGAAAGAGAGGGCTTCTGGACAAGTCTATTCCTAACAACAAAAATTTGAGGTTTACACAAACAATTTCATAAACGCCATAACCAAAATCCCCGAGAAAAGAGAATTGAGTGATACCGTAATCAGAAGACAAGCAAAGGACTTCCCACCGAAATAAAAGGAAAATCACAAAGTGCCCTGGAGTCATGGAGATAAATAACAGATGAACTCTAATCAGAAGACAAGCAATTTTGCCCGTACAACAAAAATTCGAGAAAGATGCCTCAAGTCTCGGCTAAGTGGCTAACAGTCCGCAACTAAGCAATTCCAACCACAGATAGTGAATCTGGCGTTGATTCGACTTCCGATGACAACTCTGCGGAGTGAAGAACTATGAGTCCTCCTGGTCCAACAGCCGCTGATTCTCGCCCAGCGTCCTGCCCATCGGAATGACAACGATTAAGGCAGCCGAGCGAGCCATGGCGGTGGTGGTTGGATGGGCACGAACCGGGTGGGTTCTGGGCTCAGTGGGTGTGCCAGAGGGAGAGGGTTCGAACGCCGGTGGTTGGGTGGCCAGAGGTGGCTCGTGGAGGGCGGGGAACGACCGGAGAGAAGAAGGAGGCGGGGCGGTGAGGGTTCGGTTCAACAGGAAGGGTAACCTGTGAAAGGGGGTATGAGCACCGGCTATTTCTGCCAATTTTTTAGCTTATTTGTTACTTTTGCAAATTTTGGAGAAGAATGTCATTTTTGCAAAGGGCCCAATCATTTGGTATATTGGATGCTATTTTCTCTTTATAAATATACTATTCTCCAATAATTATTTCCATTCTCGATTATATTACTATATTCATTTTTTATTATTAAAATAAAAAAATATTTAAAATTAATTATTCTTACTATTATAAAATTAAGTATTCTTACTATTTAAAAATATTTAAATTAATTATTTTCGGTATTCTTTTATATAATTGTATTCAAAGAAAAATTAATTTTTAAAAAATATGGTTAAACATATTCGAAATTGATGTTTATAGGTAGAGAAAAATGAATATAGTATTGTGGTAAATTTTTTATTTTTACATTTTTAATACCGAAATATTAATTTTAACATGTAAAACAAATGTGCACAACCACTAAATCAAAGTCGTCCTCTGTGCGCCAACCATGTCACGACACTTGCCCCCCCCCCCCCCCCCCCCCAAAAAAAAAAGATTGCTACTAGTGCATGCGCCCTCTCAACGCAGTGCTTCACAACCTTTAAAATACAAGTGACGCCCTTTTGTGCTAAAAGATTCGGGAAAAAAAATTAAAGCCCAACAACAAGTCTGACACAACCTTTAATTTTGTAGGCCAAGTATCGATACTAGGGGAGTATCCCCCTAGTATCGCAAAGCTCATTATTCCTATATTTTATTAATAAAATGCCTAGTATCCCGACTTATTTTGGGACTGATAAAATGCTCTAATTAAGAAAGAGCAAGTAATCCAAAGTGACTCGGTTTTTCGATATTATTTTTCCAACTACATGATAGATCGTGCTCCATATTAAATTTTTTTAGTATAGAATTAATCTAATTGCTAAAACTAGACTAGGCTTACTAATAAATCTATAAGTTTTTTTTGATTAAGTAAAAATTTGTGCTCAAGTAAGCCTGAAGCTCTAGAGGCTAACAAACCGGCATACGGACTAACCGTCAACATACAACAACACAGTAAGCAACATAAATCAACAAAGATTAAACAAAAACTTAATAACCCATAAAAGTCATCGGTTAACATAGGGGTCAATGAAGATTCAAGACGAGCCACGAATGCCGAGAACACGGGAGAGTGCGATGACTCACACGGCGTCTCAACGACGAGAAGGTAGAGAACAACAACCCATCACCGAAAAAGGTGAAACTTGGGGAAGTGTAGATCACCGACGTTGTCCCCACCTATATGAGGGATCTTCGAAGACCACGAACACAGCCACGATCCTCTTGTCATAAAGGATGCCCGATACTACAACTAAACTCGGAACTAAATGTACCACGGCAAAGCAACAACTCGACTCCAAAAGAGGGAACAAATTCGGGCCAAAAAGGGAAGATCAATCACTGGACGAAAATTTGTGTGCAAAAGCCCGGGGAAAGATTATTATTCTTATTAATATTAAGATTATTTAAGTAAATATAAAAATTTTCCCTTTTTTCCCTTTTCCAGGCAGTCTCGAACCAATGACAAAACCTTTGGCTCAAAGCACAAGGTTTTAGGCTGCCTCAAGCCCAAGACACAAACTTGGGCCCAAAGCCAAAGCTTACACAGCCAAGGGGAAGCCAATGCTGGCAATGGTGAATCAGCCCCCAAGGTGAAATAAGCGATTATGGCCATCCCAAGAAGGAAAAGATATGGAGAAACCGACCATAAGCGAGCCAAGCAACCCGGCGAGGAGGAGCAACGGGACGAGATCGAAAGGATGGTTGCATATTGACAGGATGAAATAGTCGTTGGTTCCCTATCAAAGATAATATAAACCCACTAGCTAGTATAACTTAGACGTGGCCACGGGTCAAAGGGTCGAAGGGTTGGCTCGAGTTGAGGGCCAGAGTTAGGGTCGGGGAGAAGATAACCCGTGACCCGGTGGGTCGGATGGGTTGGCCTTTGAAAATGTAGCTGTTGTGATGTGAGCCACACTTGAACGATTTTTTTAATAAATAATGTAGTTGTTGGTCTGTTGAACATAGGTTCAACCTATAAATAGGCATCCCCTCCTCTCCAATTCATTTTACTTAAATATCCCATCAATCAACTTACATTCCATTGATTCATTCTCGTTAACCGACCTAATGGACGACCATAGCGGATCCTCGAGCTCCTCGTTGTTCAATCATTTCAACAGGGTCCTCCAAGCCCCCGAGAAGATCGAAGCGGAGTGTCGTTATTGTGGTCATAAGTACAAGATAGCCAACAACTTGAGTTATGGCAATTTGAAGAGTCATCTAGCGAAAAGCATCCCGAAAAAGTCGACGAAGCATCGAGATCGTCGGGTAATTAGAAAATTATTTACATATATTTATATATGTATATTTTTTAGATAAACATATGTATTTGGTTTCTCTAAACCCCAAAAGGGCTTGATCAAAATCCCGTAAAAGTCTCGATAAAATCCTGAAAAGGTTTGACCAAATCCCACAAAGGCTTGTCTAAATTCTTGTAGTCGAAATTTTGTTTGCGTTTTGTTCGAGCAGCGTGCGGCTCTGCTTCCGACGTTTCTATGAGGTCTTCTGCTTGGTTAGGAGGCGTGGAGTCTTGAGTCGAGACTGACTGGGGTCGAGGTAGTGCGCTCAAGGCGACTCCATATCCGGGATTGAGCTTCCTTGGAGTTCGTCTACACTACCCACAGGAGTTAGAGTCCTGTTGTACCGTTGGCTCGCGGTGTCACCGTTCGGTGGTGTTTGGCTTCGTTCTTCATCGGCGTCCTCAACTTTCTCGGGAGTTGATCTTCTTGGGTCGTCTTGTTGTAGAGTTTATTTCTGCTTGCTTCATTTCACTTGTTGTTTTTATTTCTGTCTTTTTAGGTTGTATGTTTGACGATTCCCCGTCTGCCGACTTTGTCGGCCTCTTGATTAGTCAAGTCTGTCTGACCTTCGAATTATTACCTTATCAAAAAAAAAAAGAAAAAAAAAAGCAAAACTTCCATCCAACATTACCAGGGAATGTGTTTTCACTCACTCTCAATGTCTCTAGGCTTATAATGCAAACTCTTTACTCAATCCAAATGCACAAAGCTACAATGATATTGCTACTTATATCACCCTATTCTCCACCGAAAGATATCATTACAAACAGAAGTCATCAAGAGGTCTTTCCATAAGGTTGTAATGGGGTTTGGTAAGAAATAGTCGGGCAGGTCGGGAGTTGTTTGATCTTGTGGTGCTCAAGTACTAGATTCAGGATCCAAGAAAATAAAATCTCATTCAACCAACACACTCAAATATACATATACCAATCTCAATACAATCTAATGCAAATCACTAACTCTCAACCACATCCAAGTCTCACAAATAACATAAAGGCTCTTTATTAACAACATATAGAGGAAATGGTACTAACTAGATCAAATTTTGGGTCTATTTGCAAAATTGATATAGAAGGCCCAAAATTGTCTAAACTAAACCTGTCTACCCCATGCAAAAAAAAGACGGTGATTTCTAACTGTTCATTACCGGGTGTAGAAGGTGACCTGTGCGGGAGTTATAAAATCAAAACGAGGAGGGAGAGAGATGGTTAGGGCGCAATTTGAAGCGAGAGAGAGAGAGAGAGAGAGAGAGAGAGAGAGAGAGAGACACGAAAAACCAGAGGAGAGAAAGGAGGAGCTACAGGAAGCAAAGAAGGGCGATTTCACCCTGAACTCTACCAAGGAGGAAGGAAGTGGTTGAAGAAGAAGGTAAGCAACTGTTGAGTTGTGATTTCAGTTGCGATTTTGGGGACATGAGGGTGCGGTTAGTGGCGGTTTTTTGAAGAAATGGAGACATGGGGATGCCATTGCAGTTGCTTAGCGGTAGATGAATGAAATAGGAGGGGTTATGGGTGCCTTTGTATTATCAAATTTGGGGAGTTGGGTGCGATTAGAGTTTGTGGGTGTTGGGAAACGAATGGGTAAGGGTTAGGGGATGTCGGGCTAGAAATTGGGGACAAAAGGGAAAGGTGGGGGTCGGATGGGTAGGGAATAAAGAAGATTGGGGGTAATCAGTAGGGGAAGTCTGCACATATGGCAGGACGGATTATCGAAAGTTGTGTCTAAAATTTTGGTAGCAGATTTCGTAGGACTAGGTAATGAAATTGGTAAAATATATTTGAACAACTGGTATGTCGACGATGGTGACCTGAATGTGTGAATGTATATGTGTGTGGTATTTGGCTATATGTTTAAAAGCATATGTTTGATGAAATGCCCACGAAAAAAGAGATGGACTCGGGGTTCCTGATGAAAAAGTACAAGCTTGCCCTCTTAGTTATTGTGGAGGGCATTCTGTTTGGGTTGGAGAAGAAGACGCAAATAAGGGGGTGGGTTGTTAAGCTGCCCCTTGAGGACACAAACCATTTTCTAGAGTTCCCTTGGGGAAGGCTGGTGTACGAGAGGCTACACGAAAGCCTCGATGGGACGTTGAAGGACATGGTGGCTACAAAGAGTCACTTGAAAGACAGGCCGACCTACGCGCTGTACGGGTTCCCCATGGCCTTCCAGGTTAGTGAAGTTTTAAAATATGTGAAAAACCTTTGCCAATTGTCAATATTTGTGTTGGTGTGGCATGCCAAATGGATAATTATATCCTGCCAATGTGGTATTTCTATCCTCCCAAATTTAGTTAGAATGCTAAACTGGCAAATGGAAAATAATTTCTTACCAACTTTGTGAAGTTGTCCTGCAAACTGTGTGTTAATATCTTACCAATATGTGTATGCAGTTGTGGTTGTACGAGACCTTTCCCGAGATTGGGAATCATTTCGACCAGAACATTGACGACACCATCATCCCGAGGTGTCTGAGATGGGAAACCCCTAACAACCACTTACGCTATGAGAATGTCAAATCATTCCTCAACCTCGACGCCCCCGACAACGATGAAATAGATGAGCATACCCGGCTCGTGAAGCCAGACCCCATCATGCACCCCAGCCACAAAGAGAGAGAAGCCCACCCCAATGCCTCGTACAAGAAAGAAAAGCGACGTCTAGAGGATGCCATGGCTGGACCCAATCAGAGAATCAGTCAGTCAGGTTCAGATGCGTCGAGCGTCGGTCTGGAGGCCCAGATAGTGGCAAAGGTTGAGGCAATATATAGGGGCATGATGGTGGAGATGGGGAGCCGGTTTGCGGTTCTTGAGAAAAGGATATCTGAGGTTAGTGATGCTTGCAAGAAGGCTTTCTCAGAGAAGGCCGACTTTGGAAAGGTATGTGTTTATTTGGGCATTTGTTGTGTTGGAAAGCATCAATGGTAGGATAATATTCAAGTGTTGGTATGACATAAATGTGCAATTGGTAGGATAATATTCAAGTGTTGGTATACCCTAATATGTGACTGAATGACTGAATCCCCTTGCAGGAGTATGTTTCTTTGGTTGATGAGGACGTTGTGTACGATGGTAAGACTCATGTGCATGATGAGGAAATGGTGGATAAGGAGGCTCAGAAGATGGAGGACAAGGAAGCGGACAAGGAGGCTGACAAGGTAGAGGACAAGGCGGAGGAGAAGGACGAGTTGAACATTAATCACAATGGGCAGGGAAAGGGCAAGGTTGACCAGGTTGAGGAGGGTGGTAAAGAGGAGGTCCAGGAAAGGGTTGACAAGGATGAGGATGACAAGGGTGCCGACAACGACGACGGTGACAGGTTGACAACGCTGCTGAGGTTGAGGCCGAGAAGGGAGACAAGGGTTGGGTCGAGCAAGACGGGGATGGTGACAAGGCTGACGTTGAGGCCACGAAGGGAGAAAAGGGTGGGGTGGAGGAGCAGGACAATGCGGAGGATGATGCAGACGCCGGGGAGGAAAAGATAATTTGGTGTGTTGGTAGGACATGAGCTCTTTATTTTCATTTGCATATCATCACTGAAATGGTAGGATAGATCTGTGCAGTTGGTATGATGTTACTGTTCTATGTGTAGGAGCAGTGATAATGTTTTATAATAATTTGGGTCTAACCTTGCTGTTTGATTGTTATGACTCAAAGCTGGAGCTCAGGAGAGGCAAGCGTGATAGGAAACCATCAGCATCCTTAGCGGATTGTGTGGTGGCTCAACCCTCCAAGCGGGCTCGTAAGGGTGCAAAGGCAACATGTCCAACCACTGACGCGGCTGCGGAGGGGATGGTCACGGATACACAGTGAGACGAGTTCTTGGCATGGCTGGAGAAGTTCCCCGGGCAGGTGAAGGGCCCTGATGGGACCCAATTGGGGAAGACACTATTCTAAAAATCGCGCCTAGGCTCTAGGCGGCAAGGCACATAGGAATTTTTATGCCTAGGCGGATTTCCGGCTAAGCGCCGCCTTATCCCGCCTAGGTGTCGTATAGTCCCCGCTTAATCTCGCCTAGCCCCGCCTAGGTGGGTGATTATTTAGATTTAGTTTCTAGGAGAGCGATTAGTCAAGTTATAGTTTTTTTTATCCCCCAAGTAAGGATGAATTTACTTTTGATTCAAACCTATGGTTTTGGATTTTATGAGGTTTGAAGTTATCAGCCGGACGAATGCTTTTACATTTATTAAATTTAGTGTTAGTTAAGCACACCAAATTTAGATTTATGAGTGATATTATAGACATTACTACATTATATAAATTATTGACATGTTATATCCATTGAAATATATGGAAATAATCAAGTTTAGTCTAACTCCGCCTAGGCACCGCCTAGACGCCCGCCTAACCGCCTAGGCACTAGGCGGCCACTCACCGCCTAGCGGCCGCCTAACGCCTTTTAGAACATTAGGGGAAGGAGTTCTTCCACACCCTCATATCCCCCGGCGTATGGACAACAACCGAGGTACGCAGATATTCCATCAAGATCATGTTTCATTCTTCACTTATGTCATGGGATTAACACTAATGGGAATTTCAAACTTACCCCATAACGCAGCACCTCCAACAGGCCCTGGTCCTCGTACGCAATGACTTGGACGCCAGGGAGGGTGACAACAAGTCGGGCGTCGTCATGCTGGACCCCTACTGACAAGAGCAAGTGGTCAAGCAGTGGGACGCACTGAAGGGGGATGTGGGCCGCCTTACGAACCGCAATGTGTCGAAGGCGTTGTTGAAATATTTTGCGGGGACACTACAAAATAACCACGGGAGGACGTGATCGGTGCATAATGCAAAAATCTTGGCGCCTTGGAATTATAAGGGCAAGCACTGGATTGGACTCATAATCGACCTCGTTGCTTGGAACATCGAGGTCATTCCGGCGGCCATGCAATTTTCTATCGAGCTCCGTGCGAGGCATACAGTCCATGTCCCGAACCCTTTCAGCATCTCCCGCACTGAGAAGATCCCCCGCAACGAAAATTCGTAAGTGTCTTATGCCATCTCTTCTCTCGTCGTTTATGTCACTTGTACGTATATTGGTAAGATACAATGAAACCAATGGTAAGATACAGTGCAACCATTGGTCAAGTAAAAAGATGATAATGGTAAGATGTACTGAAACTTGTCATGATATAATCCTTTCTTGTGCAGGGGTGACCGTGGAATGTACGTTATCAGGACGTTGCATCTGGTGGCAGAGGGTGTACAAACATTCGAGACCGTGAACGACACTTTTATTGCACCCTACTGCCAATACTTAGGACTCTCCATACATTGCAACACTTTGTAGACCTCCCCCCAACCTGTCATCGTCGCTGGTTTATGCCTTACGTTTGTGTTGACATTATGAACTGCTTTGTTATGTTGTTGGTTTGTCATGTTGGTGCTTTGAAACTTCTGTGGTTTAGAAACTTGTGTGGGTTTGAAACTTTTGTTGTTTGGAAACTTATGTTGTTGGTTGTAATGTCTGCTGGTAACGGTTTTAATGTGTTGTGATTGTAATGGTTTGAACTGGTATTTATGCTACTCTTCAATGTTGCCTGCTTACACCCATGAATGGTTGATGATGAGTTGGTAGTTATGGATGATGAGACACGTGTTATCTATGTACTTGTATGTGTGTGATATTGTATGCTTAGTGTAGCTATAGAAGTAGACTCATTATGTTATTTATATATGCATAATAGGTGACCACCTGTGATGTGTGACTTGTTGTTTACCTGGATTGTTGCCTTTTGCTACTCTGCTCATCCAAGTAAGTTACCTCGGGATCTTACTCAAATTGATCTGCTCATGCATGTAGTCATATAGTGTACTAGGTGTTTGCATATGCATAAAAGCATGATCATGTAGTATCCTGCTTAGGTTGCACTACTTGAATGAGCATTTGCATACTGAATGTGTTTGGAATAGAACTACCGTTATCTGTGAATCATTAGAGTCATTGCTATGGTCATAGGGTAGACCATCTATGTTGGGTTGCTCCTCTCGAGTCATGAGTCGTAGTACACTATAACCTGAAAATTGAACAAGACATATGGACTAGACATGAGACTTATAAATGCTAGCATGAACTCGGTCGGTGTCTCGCTATCATGAATGGGTGCAGAGGTAGGAGCGGGATATGTCGTTTGGTATTCTGTGTAGGATCCTAATTTACTGCTTTCTGCATATATAAACTGCTAAGCATGCTTGAGTGCTAATATTCATGTCCTACATTAGAGCATCTTTATTAGGTATAGCATATGTTATGTGATCGCAGTAGGGACCAAGTCCCGCATGTGTTTCTCAGTCTGACCCCTTCCTCCTTCTATGTGTATAGGTATAGATGCATTATGATATCGCCTGCTTTATTATTGTGCTCTGTGTTGATTGTGGTGTGGGACTTTTGTCATGGACGATTTAGGGAGATACTGACTTCACCAGATACTTTTGGATACTTTATACTTTGATACTACTGTTTTGACCCGGCTCTGTCGTGGCACCCCGATGTATTTGGGTCATGGTTTTTAGGATCGAGATCCTAATATGGGATCAAGACAAGGGCGTAGGATCGGATCGTAAGATCCTAGTAAAAAGTGAAAATAAACTAGGATAATGTCTTATAATAGCCATAACAAACAAATGCCTTCATTTTAAAACAAACTAATATTTTCATCCATTAAATAAACTAAATAACTAACATCGGTTTTTCTATCATATGCCCTAAGAGTATAAGATAAGACTCTAAATTGGGAAAGATACCCTACAAAAAAAGGCAAGCGACCATAAGAATCTAGTTAAAAAAAATTCTAAATAAATTAAAATTTAAAAAAAAATCTAAATGTAGGTCTTAAGGGCATAGGATAGAAAAATTGAACTAACATAGTCCAAAAATAGTCACTTAACATTCATAATTTGTCAAAGATAACGTCTCAAAAGGCAATAAACATAAAAGGATAATGTATTAAAATGTGACAAACATTGAAGAGATAAATCACACATCCAAATATCCAATGTCATTTCTAGTTTTAAATGTCATCATCGCAATTAACCACATCATGAACAATTTCAACATCCCTCTTAAGGAAATCATCAACATCATCATCATCGTTTATCTCAACATCTTCATCTTCATTGCAAGATAATGTAGCCATACCAATACCACTTCCACGGGTTTAGTCGTGGGTTTCACTTTCAACATCTATATACATATACTAAACCGATGCATAGCTTCCTATGTGGCGCGGTGTAGTTGTTCTAGGAAAAGCATCCTATGTGGTGTATTGTGGTTGATTCGATGAAATTTTTTTGTCATAGTTTATAGAAAGTTATATAAGTGACAATATATATAATATATTTTAGTTAATTGACAAGAATATAACTAAAAAATATTTCATAGTTTACAAAAAATATTCATAGATAAATATGTAGTATTTAATAAGTGCAATTTTATTTATATCTAGATTATTTTTTGATGGAAAAAATTATTTATATCAATCAATTATTTAATAAAGATTATTTTATTTATATCTATATTATTTTTTGAGGCCAAAATAATTTATTAAAATATTATATAGCACAAGCCATCTGTGCGTAGATATTTTAATAAACTAACGTAATAAATATATATTTAATAAAAAAAATATTAAAATATTTTTAAAAATCAGTTATCTATTAAATTACATGAGATTCAATTAATGGTATATTAGGAAAAAAAAGCATGGGTTGACTTTAACAAGATCGAACCACTTTCCAACAAAATATACTACATACATGCATACAACTCATATTTTAACATTGCTAGGATTGTACTATTTTCTTAGAATCATAAGATCCTAACCGATCCTATAGATCCTACCGATCCTAGGCAGATCCTAGCACTACAGAGTATATATGCCCAATCCGGATCAGAAGCTCGCCTAGGATCGTAGGATCGTAAGATCCAGATCGGGATCCTAATAACCATGATTTGGGTTTATGACTATGTATGGTTTTAAAGTTGAATGTTTTTCCCCATAACTTAGGCTATAGGACAAGTACATGTGTGTTGACACTGGGCTACCAATGGGGCTCTTGAGAACTTTGGGTACGAAATCCCTTTTTCAAAATCTGACTTTATATTTCAAACCTCCAACCCGTACTTGGTGCGCAAGATCCGAACGAGGGATTTTATCCTTCAAAACGTAACTCAGATTTTCTTAACCTAGGCCGTTACAATTTTGCATCCGTCGATTTAAAAATAAAAAACCCTAGGACGAGGTGACATATTAAGCTTGACATATTTAGACGAGGCTCCATCATAAGCTTATGTCCTCAAGTCGAGCCTTAACCTTCTTCATAACCTCGACCCATTTTGCCGAGCTTTTGTTCCTACCCAAAGAAAAAAATTATAGGCTAAATGTTACAATTTGAAATCGAACTTGAGACTTCGAGAAGTATGTATAAGGGTAGAACCAATAGGATAACTACTTTCAATGTGTATTTTTAGATTTCAACAATATTTGTTCATACAAAGACCATCAATGTAACACAATAGAGGTATTTGCCTTTTTCTAACAACTTCACCGAACTAATTAAGTGACCTCGACTGATCTAGCCGAGTTTATTGTATAACTTCAATATATTTGGCCGAGGTTACTCCATTAGCTCGACTCTATGTAACGAGGTAACGACGTCAGCTCGGAAAAAAATTTTGACCTTGGTTTCAACGACTAAGCTAATCGAAAACCATCCTAAAGTTGTCGAAGGTTATTTGAAAGAATTCAGTAATCATATTGAGTCCTTTCTTCATGCAATTCAATAAGTTTATCGTGTATTCGGGATTAAAGTTCGACGAATTCGATAGGTAAATGAATGTCAATAGGGTTTCTATTTTTCTCTCAGGCAAATGCGTAAATATTGTCAAAAGTATACAAGGACGTGTCACGTAATTTGATGGTAACGATATTGCCAATAGTCATTCTGACGTCTTGCCTATAACCTCACTCTTTAAAAAAAATCATAAAAAGTAAGCAAAAGGTTCAAAATAACATACTTTAATCAAAGGAGTAATGTAAAAGTTTTTGAATATATACCAGTAATCACGGTTGAAGCCCATCTCCTTCACTCCTTGTACAGTCCCAAAAAAAAAGTCCATCCCCTTGAACCGAGAAAACACAGTAGGCAAAGCATGTCAATATAGCATCCATTTTCTCCTTAAGACCTCTCTCTCACATCTCTATTATTTCCCCATCCCCTTATTCTTCCATTTCTAGTCCCCTTTCATGTGAGTTTGACAACTCAAATTGCTTGATATAAAGCCTATTTCGATTGAGAGGATCTCCGTTATTGATGTGTCATCGCTTCTCTTAGTCCTAATTCGGAGCTGATCTCTTTTTCGAAAAGTTTGAAGGTAACATTGAGGTCCTCAATTAGGAATGAATTCGTGGTTAAATTTCACTTAATTGATGCCGGAATTGCTCTTATTGCTATCAATTTTGATTTTTCTCTGCGTAAATGCCAATTATTATTGTCCAATTCGGGCAAAATGGGATAAATTTAAAAGTCAAGAGCAAAAAGTAGGTTTGATTTAGATTATTTTGAAGCAAGCATAATGAGAGATATTATGGATTTGTGGTGTGTGTTTACAGAGGGGACTTGCATCTTTGTCCATGATTGGATGAATTAGGTTGGTGGGTATACCTATACTCCCAAAATAGGTTAGTTTGAGATCAATTTGACACTCGCATAATTGGATGAATATGGTTTTATAATGTTATTGTGTTGTTCGATTTGATCTTTGTATTGTCTTTATCTTTTAGACATATCTAATAAAGTTTGTGGAGGAAAGTTCATCTTTCTCCATAAAAGAAGAGTGCATCAATCTATTTCTTATAGCTTTAATCAACACCTAGCACAATAACCAAGTTTTAAGGACTTAGGAGTTTCTATCCTCATTGGTTAGATATAATGTAAGATGGTAGTTCGTTACTTTGTTATCTGCGGCAAAAGGAGTCATGTAATTTGGAACATAATGTTCATGAAGCATGAGAGATTAGCATAGAGTAACAAAGAGGACATCTCGACGATAGATTATAATTATGCTAGAAATGAATCGTCCTGGGGCACATAAAACGGTACACAAGACAAGCACGAAATGTAATCATTTAGCGAGTCATATCGAAAAGCATAAGCCCTACAGGATACTACTAGCACATCTCGAAACATGAATACAATCAAGGAAATTCGACTAGATTCATTCTAACATTCATGTCTAATGCTTATACGAAATCATGATTTAGCGTGGTGTGTGATCATGCGAGGTGTCAAATCATAGGTTCATGCAAGCATGAAAAGATGTCATAGTGTAATAGGGAAATACCACCGAGCGATAATATGTAAGCATGCTAGGGTTAACCATCACAGAAAGCAAGTCGATCGTCGAATTCAACATCAGTCTAATCAGGATGAGTAAAACACTTTACGAAGATAGAAAGAGGGATAAACCACACTATCAGGGACCTAGCTCGGGAGAAAATCAGCAATAATGTAGCAAGACATAATTTCACACAAGTCACAACCAAGGGTCCTACATTATATTAATGGCTCAACACAACATCTGATACATACATGCACTTGATTGAGTAATACAGCGATAAGCAAGACTTCAATTCGATCACCTTCACACAATATAGAAGCATGGGAGGAAATGTAGTGAAGTATAGTACGAATCCGAGTAATAGGGAAATATGACCAAAGTACGGGGACATGTATTCAAATCAAAAAATACTTGAAGAAGACATGCATTTATCAAGGCTCAATTTCACCAACATATTCTCAATTTAGCGCAGGTAGCACGCAACAATATGAATCACCTAACGATCAACAATAGATAACCTGATGAATACAAAACAGACGGGCATGTTATAGATTCTTGTCACAAAAGGGACGATAAGTATCAAGGCGTCATCAGCTAACATGCTAAAGAGGTCATTTACGAGGATTCATTCAAGGGAAGTTGATCACACTATCATGGAGCTAATAGAGCAAAATCATGCAGATGCATGTCATGCAACTCATGCTTCCATTAGATCATTAATACGATAAATTCGATAGGCCAAGTAGACATACTATGACGACATATAATCATGACAGAAGCAAGGCTCAACACGAGACCTAAGTAATGTAACTAATCATAGATGCAACAACATGGGCAACTTTTTACTAATGGGCATTCGCAAGGTACATGCCGGAGATTTCAAAATCATGTCATGCAATTCAGAGAGAGCCACAATTATAAACGGAAAGAGATCCCTAAGGGAAACCATTGATTTTTCCCAACTGACTCATCATCCCTCTTTCCCGTGGGTCTTTTGTACGACTCTTTATGGAAAGAAGACACTAGTTAACCGTCATAAGAATCGAGAAAGAAAACCCAAGAAACACCTTACTCTCTAACTCGGAATTACATCAAGAGCCACCTTCCAGTACTCTCTCAAACAATCCTCCTATTGAACCATGATTCCTGAAACAACGTGTTTACCAACCCGATTTCCGTGGAGGAGACCGATATACAAGAGAAAGACTCGATATGATCATCAAAAAGGTTACATAGTGGAAAGGGTCGTTGTTCCACACAAGCTGGGCTTGATCATATAAGAATAAGGGTACTCCCGTTATCCCGTTTGCAAAGATCAGTCAATACACATTTCATTGCTAGGACATACCAATCAGATCTTTAGCATATCAAGCACTCATCATAGAATCAGTCAATGACAATTATAATGATCTCCTTCAAGGGTAATCGTTCTCAGGCTCAATTAATATATAAAGCACATCAAGCTATCTAATGCCGCTCTTCGAGGAGCGACTGACCGGAGGGGCAAAACCTCGTGATCTCTACCTAACTCGCCACTCCAACCACCTCGGTGCAATTTCTTGGAGTCTTCCAACCCATCTGCAAAAGATAAGCTACCTTTTGCCTACCCGTTCCCGACTACATCCAATAGGGATGGTCTAGCTTCTTTTCTACTTGTTCGTTCCCCTTGGTTGATCCATCGTATTAAATAAGCCGAGTTCATACTTAGTTCAATTGAGTTAGGCATATTAAGTTCATTTTGCCCTTTTAAAATACTTCAAATTCTTTGAAATTCATGGGCAGTTTTCCAAAACATACACTCGACTCTTGCGTACCCGAATTGCACAACCTCGCTCTGAAACCAACTTTGTAATGGCCCAGAATTATGATTTTCGGGTTACATTTCAAGGGATGAAACCCCTTGTTCGGATCTTGCAATCCAGGTACAGGTCGAGGTTTCGAACCTTTTTAAGATTAGTAGGAAGAGGGATTTCAAACCCTAAAAAACTCAAAGGGTCATTGGGTACCCTTAACCTATCCTAAGACTATGTCGTGAAATTCATTTCAAACAGAAGTAGAGCGGAAGCAAAGTTTAGATACAAGTGCCATGACAGAGCCGGGTCAAAACCAAATATTAGTGGGTGATTACCATTTTACCAAGTTAGAATATTAGCCAGATTCTCCGGTTCGCCAAGAGATTCACCGTCACAGAAGCAAGAAGCAAACAAGAGCGGTACCTAACACTATCCACGAAGTCAGGCCCGGTAATCGCATGCGGATCCTCTGACCGCGCTGAGGCCACATAAAATGCTTATACCTAGATAAAAGGATGACTAATGTAGTATAGGATTTAAATCACATAAGCATGTTTGACAGTGATAATAATATGCATAAAGCTGTAAAGGGCCCATGACAATGCCAAGTGGCATATCCCTCTTCTACTCCACCCCCTTTTTCATGAGTGGAACTGGCCAGTACGGTACCCCCTTTCCTCGTGGTGGTGCACGGACCATGGAATCATAGCATGCTCAACATCATAACTCATCACATCATAACTCATTAAATCGCATCATCATAACATCGCTTGCCCGATGGTGCTGGGCCATCAAATCATACTCATATCGACTCGATTGACTCAAGGCAAACCCGATTAGGCTGGGCTACCCTGTGACTCTAGCAAAGACTCTAGGACTATCACATATAATGGTCGTTCTGTATTCAAACACACATTGTAATCACATGCTCAGTTCAATGCAATCATAGCATGATACTACATGGCATGCTTTATTATGCAACAACAACTACACATCATATGACACATCAGGCAAGAGGTCCAGGTTACTGAGTAAATCTCGTAGGATACTTACCTAAAGATGCAGAACAACAAGATAACACAAGCAAGGGCCCAAATGCAAGTCCAAACCAATCCAAAAGCAATACACACCTATCATCAAGCCATTGGCATAAGCTACCAGACCGACATTCATACATACGAAACCCAAGTTCTCAACATACTCATAACCAATCGGTAGTAAAACCGTTTTCCAAAACCTCTCCGATACTATCAACATCAACCAAAATCATTCTCCCAATTTCCTTTTCAAAACCAATATCATCAAACCAAGAAAAAGAATCCCGACATTAAACATTTAAACCTTAAAATCAATACCTCAAAATCATATTATAGAATTAATTCCGGCATTTTGGTTTCAACACATCAAATCATTTAAGAAACATTTTCGGACGATTTAAAACCTTTTCTAAATAATTTAACAACAATGTTTATTTAAAATAATCATTAAAATAAATACATCTTTATAATCCCCATTTATAAAACATATTAAATAAATTACTTTATCAATTAATCCTCAATAAATCACTTTAAAATTCCTAATCTCATATTAAAACATCATAAAAATACATATTCCAAATAATATCACTTTTAACCCATTTTATAATATAATAATATTTTCAGAAATAATTTATCGATATATAACATATAGACCGAATCAATATATAATACTAAAACAGAGGCCTGGAAATCCTATGTGGCGAGCTCTGGTGCGATTCGCTTACGTGTCTTTTTCTGGTGCAATCTGACCCGGGTTTTTTACCACTTCAATTAATGATGATCCAATAAATTTATGTCACGTTAGACGATAACTCTATCTATTTATACATGTTTCATCCTAAGTTTCCATTTTAATTAATAATTAAATTATTTTTGAATATAGATATATATATATATATTCAACCTCATATCTTACAAATCTTATCATTTTATCATAAGTTATTTTATCGAGAAAAAAAATCTAGATTAGATTGATTTATATGAAAATAGGTTAGATTAGATTTATCACTAACAAAAATTGATTAAATATATTGCACAAAACTCAAATGTCTTAATTTTCTTTATCTTTTTTCTAAATCAAACTCAAATGTAATAATTAAACAAGACTAATTACAACGTACTTTTCCACCTTAAAGAAGAGAAACTCTACCAAAGCCACAAACATTTACGTCTAATCAAAAACAACATATGACATAATCAAGTATAAGCGGAAAAAATCATAAAATCTTTTTATGCGAAGATAAAAACATAATTTATTAATAATATATTTAAATAAAGTCAGATGAATAAATTAATTTTTAGTATAAATATTCAACATCATATCTTATAAATCTTATCATTTTACCTTAATTTATTTTATAAATATTTTATGTAGAAAACAAATTTAGATTAGATTAATTTATATGGAAAAATGTTAGATTAGTTTTATCACTAAGGAAAATTGATTAAATTATATACAGAGAATTGGTTTATATATATATTCTATTAAATTATTAAACAATCACGTTAAACAATAGAAATAATTAAAATCAATAAGTGTTTATCTTTAACAAAAAATTCATTTATGAACCAAGTTTATGCAAATATTGCTCACATACCAATTAATTTATTAACTAAATTTATACAAATATTAGATGTATTATACATGTTGATTTGTTTATCGATAAAATAATTTTATTTTATGAAAAATATTATGAAAACAATAATAAAATTACATCATACAAATTTGAAATTCAATGCTCTTAATCCGACCTATAGATTAAATTTTACCATTAAAGTATTCATATATATATATATAACCATTCAATATAATTATATCTTTATTTTTCTATAGCAATAATTTAATTTTATAGATGTGTGTGATATTAAAGTGTATGTGTATATAAGAGAAAATATGTATTTTATAATATTTTAGCGATTAGTTAGTTGTTTATTACCAATAATAAATTGATAATAAGTAGCTAGGAAATTAAAAAGTCAAAAAATAATATTTTACATAATTTTTATGATCTTGCACAATTTGTACATGAATAATAAAGTTCATATAAAGAAGCCGCGAAGATCGCGGGTAATAAAACTAGTTTAAACTAATTGAATGACACATGACAAATATATAACCATGACAATTAACAAAGAACAAAACCTAAATAACCCAAAACCATCAGCCCAAAGAAAGAGCCCAGCCCGAGAAGGAAGGATGAGGAAGACCCGCCCACATAAAGAAAACCCGGATCCAACACTCACAAGACGCAACCCGGAAACAAGAATCTGGATCCTCTCCCTTTTGAAACCCACGAAGAAGTAGGACAACCCGGAATGGAATCTCGGGTCAAGCCCACTATCCGGAAAATTAGGCCCAACGGGAAGAGAAAGCCGTCTCCTTCAAGATCAGAACAGAGCTTAGGGCAGCGACGGAAACGAGAGGAGAAGAAACACTCAGGCGGTCTCCGACGACCCTCCTTTCTGGCCCCAACCACTCCCAATCCGACCCATAATCCATACCGACCACAAATGACAGGAAACAACTCAAACACAATCAAAGAAGAGAGAGAGGAACATGGAGGAGCTCACCAAGTGGTCTCAAGCCTTGCCGGAGAGGATTCAAAATCGCCGGGGTCGATTCAGCTTCGACGAAGGCGGAATTGAGAGATTCGGGGCCTGGGACAAAAGAAGGGTTCATAAGTCGAGCCTTTACGAGGTTTAGAAGTGAAAGGAGGGAAAGACAAGGCTTTACCGGGCTTTACACGCGAGAGCAGAGGAAAAAAGGACGAGGGCGGCGGCGGCTCCTAAGCGGCGATCGGCGTTATTGGACGTCGAGGAAGGCGGAGATCGTCACTTCTGCTGTTGCCCGGACTGGGAGGAGGAGCTGCTCAGAGGAGGCTCGGGACCTTGGGTCGGCTGCTGGGCTCAATGAAAAGGAGGAGCAAGGCTTTGAATCAAAGGAAATGGGTGAAAGAGCAAGGCTTGAACAGTGGTGCAGAGTGGCTGAGTGATTTAGTAGAATAGGTTCTTTTTGCAGGCAGAAGAGGGAAAGAGAGACTGAGCATTTGAAGGCAGAAAGAAGAGGAGAGGAGAGCTGTCACGCGAGGTGCAGAAGAGGGAAAGATGCATGCCTCTACTGCTGCTGCTACCGAACAAAAGAGGGGAAGAGGAGCCTTTCATCTTAGACATAAACAGGTGAGGCAATACCACGAGGGAGGAGGAGGGTGAGGTGTGGTTTAGCCTTAAATGGAAAGAAGAAGACCAAGGTGGCATGATTGAATCTGCAACTTCGGATTTGAAATAGGGAGGGAGGAGAAAAGAAGTAAGAATAGTCCCCATTAGTTCCAATTAAATTTACCAGGAAATAAATCTCGAAACCCGTTCTCTCGACGTTATCACAACTCGTTTAAAATTTAAATCAAAATTTCAGATTCGAAACAAAATAATGAAACCCAACATAACTTCCAAATCTTGAAGTAAGAAGGCGGAAATAAAATCCGTAGGAATCAAATTCCGTTAAAATCCAAGTTCTAAAACGATGCTGGAAGGATTTTAAAATCAAACTTGTGCTCGAGGACGAGTTTTCTCCCATTTTTACAATTTGAATGGAATAGTAATTTATTTATTCAAAATAAGATTAAAATATATTCGGCCTTTACAATGCCACTGCTGAGAAATTATGGAATGCCCTAGAAGGTTTGTACTTGGTAAAGTCTCTCCCACCTCGTGCATGTGAATCTGTTTAACAAGCTTTTTAGCTTTAAGATGAACACTTCTTGCACTCTAGCTGATAATCTTAACTGTTTCTTGACTCAACTCAAGATTTGGTAAGATGTGGTGATTAATTGGATGAAACTCCATTATGTGTGCTTCTGTTGAATTCCTTGCCTAGTCAGTTTGATACTTTTAAGGATGTTTTTCAAGATGGAAATACCTCTCTGGTTAAAAAGGATATCATTGAGTCTCTGATCTAGAAGAATGAGTCTCTGAAGGTTTTTAAAACTGCTATTGGTGTTAAATCTGAGCCTAAGACTGAAGCCAGGGATGAGGTCCTTATGGCTAAGAGCATGAGCAACCATGGGTTTTAGCAATCTCAAGGTTGCTAAAAGGTAAGCCCATGGTTGTGGCCTTTACCTTAAGGTAAGAGGTGGGAAGTGGTTACCTTGGTAGAGAGAGGCAACCTCTTCCCTTTTCTAATTTTCTTTTACTTTTTTTTTATGATAAAGTATGTTGATATATTTTACATTTAGATTTATTAGTTGTAATAGGATTTAAAATAAAATAAAAATATATTTATATTTTATTATTTTTTAAATAAAATATCCCATTGGTTTAATTTTATTTTTTTATATAATTTGAGCCTAGTTTTATCCTATATATAAAACCCCATCTTGATCTATTGTAGTTGCACCTATTTTCTTAACCATGGATCACAATAATCCAAATACTCCACTCATTC
Source organism: Persicaria maculosa (assembly GCA_963922045.1). Lineage (NCBI taxonomy): Eukaryota > Viridiplantae > Streptophyta > Magnoliopsida > Caryophyllales > Polygonaceae > Persicaria > Persicaria maculosa. The sequence continues at coordinate 43,375,402 of OY998252.1, read as the reverse complement.
TAAATATGTCTTTTGATCCAAATCTTCTCAAAAATCCTCAATTTCAAGTGATGTTGCAAATGTTTAACAATTTTTCAACACCCGAATATCCAAATTCACTACTAGAATTCTATTATTTAAAATCGGTTCATTAACATCGGTCAGAAAAACCTGCCATGTAAAACAATTTTTTTACATCGGTTAATAAATTTGTGATATTGAAAATAAAATAGACACCACACTAATTTTTGACCGATGTTAAAAAAAAGTTTTTGGAAAAAAAAAAGTGCGGGACAAATCCCGCCCACGCGAAATAAACACTTCGAAAATTTTTAAGAAAAAAGAAACACACCTTACTCCCCGACTACTTACTTACCTTTTCGTTCCCCAATGAAGATCCTTTACATCACTCTATACTTCATAACATGCATCACAAAATTAATTTAACATAAAATTTATCTTTAAAAAAATTAAAAATTTATATTAATATTCTAAACACCTATAGTTATATGTTTATAAACTTTTATTTTGAAAACCCATTTTTAAAAAAAATGAAGACCAAGGAAACAAATCTCGAAACCCGTTCTCTCGACGTTATCCCGACTCGTTTAAAATTTAAATCAAAATTTCATATTCGAAACAAAATAATGAAACCCAACATAACTTCCAAATCTTGAAGTAAGAAGGCAGAAATAAAATCCGTCGGAATCAAATTCTGTTAAAATCCAAGTTCTAAAACGATGCTGGAAGGATTTTAAAATCAAACTTGTGCTCGAGGACGAGTTTTCTCCCATTTTTACAATTTGAATGGAATAGTAATTTATTTATTCAAAATAAGATTAAAATATATTCGGCCTTTACAATTCCACTGCTGAGAAATTATGGAATGCCCTAGAAGGTTTGTACATGGTAAAGTCTCTCCCACCTCGTGCATGTGAATATGTTTAACAAGCTTTTTAGCTTTAAGATGAACACTGCTTGCACTCTAGCTCATAATCTTAACTGTTTCTTGACTATAACTCAAGATTTGGTAAGATGTGGTGATTAATTGGATGAAACTCCATTATGTGTGCTTCTGTTGAATTCCTTGCCTAGTCAGTTTGATACTTTTAAGGATGTTATTCAAGATGGAAATACCTCTCTGGTTAAAAAGGATATCATTGAGTCTCTGATCCAGAAGTATGAGTCTCTGAAGGTTTTTAAAACTGGTATTGGTGTTAAATCTGAACCTAAGACTAAGTCTGAAAATGGTCTTGGTAAAACTAATGGTATTGATAAGTCTAACTTGAAGTGTCATTACTGTTCTAAAACTGGTCATTTTGAAAAGGATTGCTATAAGAAGAAAATAGATGAGGAAAAGGCTGCTAAACAACCAACTGTTTCTGCTGTAAGTGAAACCCACCCCTACTATAGCCATGAAGTGCTTGCATTGCTTGTGAATGATGCCTCTGATTGTTGGATTCTTTACTCTGGATGTACTATGCATGCTACTCATCATAAGTCTTGGTTTTCTGATTTGAGATTACTTGATGATGGTGATGTTATGCTTGGTGATCATTCTGTCTTGAAAATCAAATGTATTGGTTTTGTTGCTATGAAAATGCATGATGGTGTGATTAGAGTCATTAAAAATGTTAGATGGGTTCCTCAGCTTAGAATTAAAGGTTATAAATTTCTTATTATTCAACCTGGAGCTTATAAAACTATAGTCAGCAAGGATGTTGTCTTTGTTAAGGATGAATTTCACTTTAAAAATGTGTTTACCCCTTCTGTTGAGAAAACTTTGCAGGTACCTGAAGCGTTCGTGAGATTTCGCCTATACTTATTACCTCATTTATGACGACATAATACTTTTTAGAATACCTACAATCCTTAGCTTGATAGGACGATGATCAGATTGTAAGCGTATTGGTCCAAGTGATGAGAGTAATAAGTTTGACTTGCGATGAATTATGTTTTACTGTTCAATTGTCATCTGCGGTGGAAGTTTGGCGAGGTTGGTATCTCTAGGAACGTTCTTCTCCGACCGAGGATCTCTAGAACTCAACTCCGGGGGTTTTAAATCCGAGAGGTTATCAGAGCTCTTATGCCTTTCTTATCTTCGGAATCAGATCCCCATCTCGGGGATCGGAGGGTGGTATTTATAGGGGAACCAAGCGAGCATGATAATGCATATCTTAGATAGGCATTATAGGCATTTTTAGTTTAGTTAGGTTGCATTTCTTTCATACTTTGTTGCTAAATTGCATCTTATGATTATTCTAGAAGAGTTCGGATTCTGCGCAAATTTGTGTTTATCTTGTAGATTGAATCGGAACACAATTGAGAGATGCAACACCTTGCAGAGGAGTACAAGAGACGTTTGGAAGAAGCAAGGAAGGGAGAGATGCAAGGACACTTGGAGATACCCGCGAAGCTAAACAAGAAGAATCGGCAATAAAGGGATGCCGAGGCCACAGCATGCATGCCGCGGCCGCAGCCAGGATCGCTGCAGCGGGATACGAAGGAGCTGCTGATGTCGCAGCCGCAGCATATGCCGCGCCCGCAGCATTTGGCGTCAGCGCACCGTTTTACTTAAAAATCCTAGTTTGTGTTTTTTCTTTTTGTGTGGCCTCCTAGACTTTTATAAGGCCGAGTTTTATGTTATTTTCACTACTTCTATTCTATTCTTTCGTTCATCAGACACTTTAGAGGTTTGAGCGATGTCTTCCATGAGGAACTAAACTCATCTATTCTGCCTTCAATTTGAAGCTTTATTTGGATTGATTGTGAGTTTCTAATTTTCGTTCCTTGTTTCCTATATTTGAATGCTTCAACTTCCTTGTGCTTGATTGTCTATTGTTTTATTCTATCTAGCCCGCGCAACTAGTTAAAATCAATTCAATTGCTAAGGTTTTGTAGATTCCTGATTGTGAACCTTAACCTAAGTCGCAAACTTGTTCCTTTAGGGCTGATTGAACTAATTGAATGAGTAGGAAGTTGAATGTGTTGTTAAATCCCTCTTTAGGGACTGCAAATACCTTGGCTAATCTCTGGACTTAAAGCTATCAATTGGGTTAAATCCTTCTTTAGGGACTGTTCGATTGATAAGGGTTTCTAGGACTGATTGGACTAGTAACTATATTAGGCCGGGACAAGGGCATTCATAGGAAACTTAATAGGACGAGAAGAAGTTACAAGGATCGCTTCAACCAAATAAAGTGGAAAATTATAGGTAGAATTGCTTCTCCTAATTGTCTGAGTCAAAATCATTTACTTTCGTTTGCTTCAATCTGCTTTAATAAAAGGCGGAACTTTCACACACAAAATCTCCCCAAATTGGTTACTTTGATTGACACGTGAATCAAACTTGAATTATAAATTTCCTTGTGGATCGACCTCTTGCTTATTTCTATACTAGCTATAGGTTTGAGTTTTTTTTGGCGGATCAACAACAGGTTTTCCCTCCGTCAAATTTGGCGCCGTTGCCGGGGAATTTTTTATTAATTCTTGTGTGTTTTAGTGTTGATCTTGGTGTGGACCGTCTTATATGGTCCATACCCGTGCTACTAATTCTTCTTTGTTGCCGTTTGATTCAGAGATTGAAAGGACCCTTGCCTCTTTAAGGCGAGAAACTCGTAATCGCTTTCGCGAACTCCCTTTTGATCAAGGAGGAACTACAACAGAGATGGATAACGAAGCAAACCGCACTCTTAAGGAGCTTTCTGCTCTTGATGTGGCACAGCAACCCCTGGCAATCCAATTCCATGCGCTAGGGGAAGGAGTCAACTTTAAGCTGAAATCAGGGGTAGTTCATCTTATACCCAAGTTCCATGGGTTGAGTGGGGAGGACCCTCACAAGCATCTGTCTGAGTTCCATACTGTGGTTGTTGGAATGAAACCTGAGAACGTTACTGAGAATCAAATCAAGCTGAGAGCTTTTCCCTTCTCATTGAAGGATGATGCGAGGGAGTGGTTCTTCTATCTACCACCGGGATCTATTATTACTTGGGCTGAGATGAAGAGAGTCTTCCTGGAGATGTACTTCCCTGCAACAAAGCTTAATGCATTGAAAAGGTCCATCGGCAGCATTGAGCAGTACGCGACGGAGTCAATACATGAGTACTTTGAGCACTTCAAGAAACTCTGCGCTAGCTGCCCATGTCATGGGTACTCTCAAAAGGATCTGGTTCTCTTTCTATTCAATGGGCTAACTGATATAGAGCGCAAAACAGTGAATTCTGCTTGTGGAGGAAACGTGCTGAACAAGACGTCTGCCGCAACTTGGGATGTGTTTAAGGAGCTATCTGAGGGCTCTAGACAGTTCAACAAGAGCCCTCGTGCTAGGGGTGTACTCTCTGTTGATGCCCGTGTGGCTGCACTTCAAACCGACATGGCAGAGGTGAAGGAGATGATCAAGCAATTGGTAGCTGATAAAACTCCTCAACAATTGGAAGCATGTGGCCTTTGCAATCAATTCACTCATCCTATGGACATGTGCCTGCTTCTGCAAGATCCTAATGTAGATTTGAATGTGAAGTGCTCGGACCCGGGCTCGAGCAAAAGGACTGTCGACGAGAGTTCCGAGAAGTCGGGAAATTATGGACAGCTTCTGAGGCAACAGATCAGTCTTCAAATATTGCCAATTTCCCGTCGATTGGGTGGGCTTCTGGGGACGTGCAGTACTACATTCGTAGATCTTGAAGTCGCGGTCGTGGATTGGGTTAGATCTCGTCAATCGGAGGTTAGACGAAGCGGGAAATTGCAATTTACCGAGATGTCGCTTGTGCAGAGGCGAGTCCAAACGGGGCTTGTTTGAGAGGGATGGAAGGGCTGCTTTGGGGTGACGTTTTGGGGGTGAATGGAGGGTGATGATGGGGCTGTGGAAGGCCTTAGAATGGTGGTAAAGTAGGGGAGGAAGGTTGAGGGATATGTGATGCAAGATCGCTCTCGGCCTCGCACTCCGAGCTCTCTCCAACACTCGATCTTCCACACTCTCGGCCTCGCACTCCGAGTGTTTCCGACCCTTTGATTCCATCGTCTCTCACTAGGGAATCGCTCTTAGCATCTCACCAAGAGGGTTTATCCGGCATCTCACCAAGATAGATTTTATTTCTTAACCCGAAACAAAAGAAGCACAAAGCTCAAATTTTTCTCAAATTCAACTTGTCTTCAAATCAGTTCTTACATCCCGTTATATAGGAAAAATATTGAATCTATGAAAAATAAAAGAAATTAAATAAATTGATAAACTAATGACGGATACTACGAAGGGGTTTCCGAGATTTATGACGGAAAGATGGACAACCATAATGGGGGGGGGGGGGGAACGAATGGTTTGGTTGCCATCAAATGGATGGAAGGTCGGAAATCCCTAAAGCCTCGTCATTTAATCCGACCTTATTGAATTCATTCCGTCTTCATTTATTGCATTTCCGATGAGCTGCCAGAATTTCGGAATGATTCAAAGATCCTAGATTTCGGCCATGTTCCAGTCTGAATTGATGATTGCATCCTTCAATAAAGTTGTAGCCGCTTAAAATATCTTTCCAACAAGTGCTCATAATCTTCAATCGGAATTTTACACAGCCAGAACAAGCCAAAATACCGAGGTGTCGCCAAACAGTCTTCACAAATGAAAGTTGATGTTCTGCTCCGAAGACAAACCTTTGTAGGAAAAAAGATGCGAGCTCATGGGCGGCTACGATCACATCATCCTCCTCCCCTTGAAAAGCATTCGTCCTTGAATCCGTGATGGAAACGAGCGACTTCATCGAACATGCTTCTTCTTCCTTCAACGGATCTTGAATCCCTTTTTCTTCTTCAATCGTGAAAGGCAAGCAGGACGGAATGAAAGAAGTTGAATCTAACCACTTACTTGACATGGAATTCAGAAAGCTAGGCATCTCGGTTGGCATTCGTTTCTCCTTCCTGGAAAGCGCAACCTTGAGAACTTGGATGATTTCTTCATCCTTCTTAAGCTTGGGGTTGACCTTCGCAATCTCAATCGGGACATCCTTGGACTTGCCTTCTTTGATCTCAAGTGTCACACCCATGGCCGTAGAGGATGTCATCTTTGAAGAGGGAGGTGGGGCTGTTGTGAACTTCGATTGCATTGACCCCAATGAGGTGACAAGATTTCGAATTTCCTTTACTTGTTTAATTGAATCTTCCGCGAGCTTGCAGATCTCTTCCCAAGGTGGTTCAACCTTCTTCTTATGCCGAGCCTCATCCTCTCGAGCCTTTCTCCTTCGATATCTCCTACGGAGCTCTTGATCAACTACATCATATGTAGCCCCATCCATGTCACTCCAACGAAGATACCCATCATCATAGGCTCGAATAGCCCATCAGATGTACTCTTCGGACAAAGGCTTGGAACTCGTTTTCTTCAACATTTTGACCCGAAAGCTTGAGGAACCCTTGTCGTTGCTCTGATACCACTTGACGTGCTCGGACCCAGGCTCGAGCAAAAGGACCGTCGACGAGAGTTTCGAGAAGTCGGGAAATTGTGGACAGCTTCTGAGGCAACAGATCAGTCTTCAAATATTGCCGATTTCCTGTCGATTTGCTGGGCGTCTGGGGACGTGCAAGTCTTACATTTGTAGATCTTGAAGTCGCGGTCATGGATTGGGTCAGATCTTGTCAATCGGAGGTTAGACGAAGCGGGAAATCGCATTTTACCGAGATGTCGCTTGTGCAGAGGCGAGTCCAAACGGGGCTTGTTTGAGAGGGATTGAAGGGCTACTTTGGGGTGACGTTTTGGGGGTGAATGGAGAGTGATGATGGGGCTGTGGAAGGCCTTAGAATGGTGGTAAAGTAGGGGATGAAGGTTGAGGGATATCTGATACAAGATTGCTCTCGGCCTCGCACTCCGAGCTCTCTCCAACACTCGATCTTCCACACTCTCGGCCTCGCACTCCGAGTGTTTCCGACCCTTTGATTCCGTTGTCTCTCACTAGGGAATCGCTATTAGCATCTCACCAAGAGGGTTTATCCGGCATCTCACCAAGATAGATTTTGTTTCTTAACCCGAAACGAAGGAAGCACAAAGCTCAGATTTTTCTCAAATTCAACTTGTCTTCAAATCAGTTCTTACATCCCTTTATATAGGAAAAATATTGAATCTATGAAAAATAAAAGAAATCAAATAAATTGATAAACTAATGACGGATAATACAAAAGGGTTTCCGAGATTTATGACGGAAAGATGGACATTGGACAACCATAATGGGGGGGGGGGGGGGGGGGGAGAAACGAATGGTCTTGGTTGCCATCAAAGGGATGGAAGGTCGGAAATCCCTAAAGCACCGTCATTTAATCCAACCTTATTGAATTCATTCCGTCTTCATTTATTGCATTTCCGATGAGCTGCCAGAATTTCAGACTGATCCAAAGATCCTAGATTTCGGCCATGTTCCAGTCTGAATTGATGATTGCATCCTTCAATAAAGTTGTAGCCGCTTAAAATATCTTTCCAACAAGTGCTCATCGACTTCAATCGGAATTTTATACAACCAGAACGAGCCAGAATACCGAGGTGTCGCCTGTTGTGAGCTGAATCTGCCATGTTTTACAGTAACTTTTTATATCGTTTTCTGCATACATTTCATGCATTTGGGCTAAGATAGTACAGAATCTATGTAGTTTATGTTTATTTGCCAAATTATGGAATCTACACCAGTTTCTGTTTAATTTCGCAGAATTCGAGGCAAATTACAGCAGTTCTGAGAAAGATCGGAAAAGCTCGGAAATTAACTACAGATGTCCAAGGTCAGGATGCAGCGGAACCAGTCGAATCAAGCTAGAAGCCCATGTTTACTCGATCTAGAGTACACTTTACTAGATCTCGACGAATGTGTCCGAGCACAGACCTTGTCGACTAGGCACTGAGTCAAAGACAACTCGACTCCCGGAAACCCTACTTGATCTCGAGTTCCCTTGTCGAGATCGACCACACTTCGACTCCATGTCCGGAGTTGACGAGTTATGACAAGTCGAGAAGCCGAGGACGGAGACAACCAGCCAACCTTACTCGATCTCGACCAGGCTTGTCGAGATCGAGGACCACCGTGGCGCTAGTCCGAGCCATGACGAGCACCAGCTCCTCGACAACAGAAGACCAGCCATCCTCGACTACACCCAACTCGATCTCGAGTTGTTTACTCGATCTCGAGGAACCAGGAGCCAAGATCCGAGCTTGATCGAGCAGAGCTACCCGAGACGTCCAGCCAGCCATGGTCGACGACGAATCCTACTCTATCTCGAGTAACTCTAGTCGAGATCGAGGAGCCGCGCCCGAAGCCGTGTTACACGGTTTGAGCAGTCGTACGCGCTGTGGGAGTCCTTGGAGCCGAAGGAGTCCGAGCTGGCCGACATCTATCAAATTCTATCTATGGAGAAGATTTACCACACATGGAGAGAAGACTTACCTATTTAGATTTAATTTCCCCTTTATAGATTTAATTCCTAAATTGCATTTATTTATCTTTTAAGCTTTTTAGATATAGATAGATATCTTCTATCCTTGATTAACAAGGAATAGAAGGCTATAAATAAAGCCTTAGGGGCTGAGCATTAGGCATCTTATTCCAATTCAATTCCATTCAAGTAAGTAGGAGTAGAGAGAGAGTTTGTGGCAAGCAAGGTGGAAAGGCGAAAGCGGATTTGTCTTGTTGGTTGTAAGCTTTCTTTATTTAATTCAATGCAAGTTAGTTTCTTTTGTTATTTGATGTCTTTCTTGATGATGAAGAGCGAGTAGTCCACCCACTTCTGGGGCTAGGATGAGCCCGACGGTGGCCATGTGAGGTGATGCGGTAAAGGTACAATCTTGTTATGCGATTCTTCTTCTATCCCTATGAGCATGATTCTTTTGCGAGAGTTGAAGGTGATCCTAGTTTGTATTATTGAAGCGAAAGTGATCTTAATGCAACTTGGATTAATTATGTGAAAAGGGTTAGTAACAATTAGGGTTTATGCGAAAGCCTCTATATTCCTATTTGTTAGTAACGAAAGTTATTTTGATGGAAATCATGATCTTTTATGCCTTTATGTGTTACTTTGCATGGTTATCGTTGTGGTGTTGATACCCTGGCTTTGGAAGTTTTTAATATATTGAGTTTATTTCTGTCGAATTCTGAATTCTGTGTTCAAAATCTGCAATTTGAAGTTTCTGAGTTTTAGTCGAGATAGAACAGTGGCTTGTCCATCTCGAGTTACCCCTTGTCGAGATCGAGTAGGGTTTGGTCTAGATCGAGTTGAGTTTCTGCTTCTATCGTCGATTTTTAGTATCTGTTTCTGTTGCTCTTTGTCGATCTCGAGTTACCTGTTGTCGATATCGAGTAAAGTTGTTGTCTTCGCCTTATTTCTTGCTTCCACTTGTTATTTCTGTCTTTCTTTCCTTCTTTCTTTGTTTCTGTCTTCTGTTTGCTTTTCTGTGAGATTTACAGCTGCCTAGGATCCGCTGACACGCTTCCTCGTGGATTCGATCCTGACTTCCCATTACTGCATTGGAGGAGTCTTGTAATTATTTGCGTGGGCCTAAATATGGTTTGATCTATTTTGTTATATTTCATACTTGATTTCCTCCTCACAACATCGCCAAACAGTCTTCACAAATGAAAGTTGATGTTCTGCTCCGAAGACAAACCTTTGTAGGAAAAAAGATGAAAGCTCATGGGCGACTACGATCACATCAGAATGCCATTGGGAACTTCGCTCAAGAAAGGCCTATGCAAGGCAATTATGGAAATCCTGGGTATTTCAACAACAACAATTATAATAGAGGCTATCAGCAAGGCTTTGGGAACTACCAAGCCTCTTTCAATCAGCAAGGGGGGCAACAGGCAAGGCCCCAACAACAATTCGAACCTCGACAGGGAGGTCAGCAGCAATCGAATGAGGATAATGAAGATCCACTACAGAAACTGTCACGGTTGGTCTTAAGCAGCAATCGGAACGAATGAAAAATCTTGAGAATCAAATGAGTCAGCTCATTCAAATCTTAAGTTCTAAGGAGGCAAACAATTCAGGAAATCTTCCGTCGCAGACCATCGAGAATCCTACTAAGGAGAATGTCAGTGCTGTAACGCTTAGGAGTGGCAAAGAACTGGTTCTCACAAATTAAAAGGACGATGAGGAAATAATGGACAAGGAAATAGAGGTGATAGAAGAAGAAGACGGAAAAATCACCGTGCAGCGGCCGCAGCAACCATGCCACAGTCGCGGCCAGAGTCTCGAGCAGCGGCCGCAACCCCACGCTGCGCCCGCCGCCAGCATGCCCGCATCCCTTTGGTGCCAGGTACTCAATCTAGCTCTTTTTCCCCTCTTCCTCCTTCTTCCTCTTCTCCTCCTTCTTCCTCCTTACTTATGGAGACTCCAAAGCCGGTTCCACCCTTCCCGGAAGCCTTGAAGGATACACGAAGGTATGAGAACGACAAGGAGATATTTGAAACATTCAGTAAGTGTGAGGTAAACATTCCTTTGCTTAATTTGATTAAAAGCATTCCTAGATATGCTAAATTCTTAAAGGAACTTTGCACTATCAAGGGGAACCAGAAGCTGAAAGGTAAGCAAAAGGTGAAGGTAAGCGAACATGTCACTGCTGTATTTCAAAAGCGTTTGCATGAGAAGTGTTGTGATCCTGGTATGTTTGCTATTCCATGTGTGATAGGTGATACTAAATTTGACAAAGCCATGTTAGATCTAGGAGCATCTATTAATGTTTTTCCTTCTCATGTTTATCATGCTTTGGGGTTGGGACCTCTGAATGATACTTGGGTAGTAATTCAACTTGATGATCGATCTACTATCTACCCGAGAGGGATTGTTGAAGATTTCTTGGTAATGGTGGATAACTTGATATTCCCTGCTGATTTCTTTGTGATTGACATGGGTGCTGGTAACAATGACGACCCTATTCTGTTAGACAGACCTTTTCTGAAAACTGTTAGGACCAAAATAGATGTCTATTCAGGATCTCTTACTATGGAATTTGATGGTCAAAGAGTTGAATATAACATTTATGATTCCATGAAATTCCCATCTGATGATCCTTCTCTGTGCTTTGTGGATATTATTGATACTATGGCACAAGATTACTTTGATTTGGAGTGTGTTGATGAGATGGAAGTCGCTTTACAGGCCCCTATAGATGAAATTGCTAGAGATTATGTCTTGTCATCTAACTTGCAGGAGGCTATAGTGGCTTTAGACCATCGATCTCTCACCTATGTGCCACCAAGGGGAGACTGCATCGAGCTGACTATGCCAACTGAAAAACTTCTCCCATCCATTATCCAAGCACCTGTTGTTGAATTGAAACAACTTCCTAGTCACCTTAAATATGCTTTTCTTGGTGAAAATGAGACTCTACCTGTCATTATTTCTAACAAACTCACTTTTGGGCAAGAGGAGCGATTGGTGATGGTTCTAAAAGAAAACAAGGAGGCGTTAGGATGGACGATCGCAGACATTAAGGGCATCAGTCCTACCCTCTACATGCATAGAATCCTTTTGGAGGATGATGCCAGGCCATCTAGACAACCCCAGTGGAGACTCAACCCACCAATGATGGAAGTGGTAAAGAAGGAGGTGTTGGAGCTCCTTCAGGCAGGTATGATCTTTCCCATATATGACAGCAAGTGGGTGAGTCCTACTCAGGTTGTCCCTAAGAAGGGAGGTATTACTGTTGTTGAGAATCAGGATGGTGATTTGGTCCCTAGCAGAGTATAAACTGGATGGAGAGTCTGTATTGATTATCGTAAATTAAATGCAGTTACTCGCAAGGACCATTTTCCCCTACCTTTTATTGATCAAATGCTTGAGCGCCTTGTCGGCCGCTCCTTTTATTGTTTCTTAGATGGCTACTCAGGATACTTTCAGGTACCCATAGCACCGGAGGATCAAGAGAAAACGACATTTACATGCCCTTTTGGCACTTTTGCATATCGCAGAATGCCTTTTGGGTTATGTAACGCACCTGGGACCTTCCAACGGTGTATGGTAAGCATATTTTCTGAGTATGTTGAGCGTTTCATAGAGGTATTTATGGATGACTTCACTGTGCATGGAGATGACTTTGATACTCGTTTACACCATTTGTCACTTGTGCTTAAGTGGTGTGACGGTGTGTAGACACCAACTTAGCTCTTAATTCTGAAAAGTGTCATTTTATGGTTGAGCAAGGCATTGTTTTGGGTCATATTGTGTCTAGTAGGGGTCTTGAGGTAGACAAGGCTAAGATTGATGTTATTCAGTCTCTTCCTTACCCCACCAATGTGCGCGAAGTTCGTTCCTTTCTAGGCCATGCAGGGTGCTATCGCAGGTTTATTAAGGAATTTTCTAAGATTTCTGCACCTCTTTGTGATTTACTGAAAAAGAAAGTAGCTTTTGAATTTGATGACAGGTGTAGAGCATCTTTTGATGAGCTTAAAGGTCCCCTGACTAGCGCTCCTATCATTCAAGCACCCATATGGTCTCAAACTTTTGAGATTATGTGTGATCCTAGCGACTATGCTGTGGGGGCTCTCTTGGGGCAAAAGGAAAAAAGGAGCTCTCATGTCATCTACTATGCCTCCATGACTCTGAATGGAGTGCAAATAAACTACTCTACCACGGAGAAAGAGCTCCTGGCTGTGGTCTTTGCACTGGAGAAGTTTCGCTCCTATCTCCTAGGAGCTAAGGTAATTGTCTTCACTGATCACGCTGCTCTTCGCTACTTATTGACTAAGAAAGAAGCGAAACCAAGATTGATTAGCTGAATTTTACTTTTAAGTGAATTTGACGTTGAAATCAAAGATAAGAAAGGTGTAGAGAACTTAGTAGCGGACCATCTCAGCAGACTTGTCCAAGGAGAGGACAAGCCAGAAGATGAAAGACCCATTCACGGTGAGTTCCGCGATGATACTTTATTCTATATAACTCACATTTCATCTTTGCAGCTGCAGGGAAGAACGGGAATGGAGGATGCCGCGACAGCATCAACTATGCTGCGACCGCAGCATGCTGTTCAGACCCCCAAATCATCGTTTTCCCTCCTCTCTGACGAGGTAAGTTCTGATATTCCTGAATTGTTAACGGTTGTCCATACCCCTCGATCTTGGTTTGCCAATATGGTGAATTTCTTGGTCATGGGAGAATTTCCACCGAACTTCACGAAAGCTCTAGTCAGCGACAGGGGGACACATTTCTGCAATAGGACACATTTCTTGCCAATATGATATTCCTGAATCTAGAAATGAGATGCCACAAACTAAGATCATATTCTGTGGTTGCAGAATTCCTAAAAGACACAATTTTTGCAAGATTTGGGGTGCCTAAAGCTCTAGTCAGCGACAGGGGGACACATTTCTGCAATAGGACCATCACTGCCCTGCTAAAGAGGTATCATGTCACGCATAGAGTGTCCACAGCTTATCACCCTCAGACCAATGGTCAAGCAGAAGTGTCAAATAGCGAGATTAAGAGCATTTTGGAGAAAACAGTGGCTCCGAACAGGAAGGATTGGAGTCTAAGGCTGAATGATGCTCTGTGGCCCTATCGGACGGCCTATAAGACTCCCGTTGGTATGTCCCCTTATTGAATTGTTTTTGGAAAGGCGTGCCATCTCCCTGTGAAACTTCAGCATAAGGCATACTGGGCTGTAAGGAATTGCAATATGGCGATAAATGAAGTAGGAGAGTTCAGGAAGCTTCAATTGCAAGAGCTAGAGGAATTGCGCTTAGATGCTTATGACAATGCAATGATCTACAAGGAGAAGACAAGGGCTTGGCATGACAAACATATCCTACGGAAGGAACTCAATATAGGAGACAAGGTTCTCTTATACCAATCACGCCTGAAACTCTTCCCTGGGAAGCTTAGATCAAGGTAGGAAGGACCCTACACCATCTCAAGGATATTCCCTCACGGAGCAATCGAACTCTATGACCCCAAGTCTCATGAGCTCTTTATGGTCAATGGTCATAGAGTGAAGCCATACTTTGAGAACATTTCGTATAACGAAGAAGAGGAGTTGGTGCTCGATGAACTAACCAACTAGGCCACTCAAGGGCCGTTACGTCGAGCCAACGACTTGAAACAGAGGCGCTTCTCGGGAGGCAACCCGAGGTAAGTCTTCTTTCTTTTTCATTCTTTTCATTTTAGTAGGTAGTTTTGTCACTAGTTGTTTCAAAAAAAAAAAGAAAAAAAAAAGAAAGATGAAGGAAGTCCACTGCACTGGCGGCGGCCGCAACATCCATGCGCCAAACCCAGGAAAAATCCCATTGCACTAGCGGCGGCCGCAACACCCATGCGGCGGCCGCCGCATATCAAACCCGGGAGGAAGCCTCCTGCACTGGCGACGGTCACAGTAACCATGCGCGACCGCCGCACATCTGACCCGTGACCCCCATTTCAAAAAAAAAAAACCAAAATTACAAACTTATGTCACGGGATCTTTTATCTATTCCTAACCCTACCTCACTTTTCTTCTACCCCTACCGCCACCTTCAAAGAACCCCCAAAACTCCGTTGTTGTCTTCTTCCTCCATTCCTCTCCTTCCATAACCTCCCTAGCCGGTTCTCTTCCCCCCCCAACCTACAATCTCGCCGGAACCGGTCGCCCACCGAACGGAGCCGGGGTCTTCTTCACGAGATCCGCCAACCGCAAGCCAACCGCAAGCCGGAGTCTTCTACACGTTGCCGGACCGCCGCCAGTTCTCCGCCGAAGCCGGTGATGCGTCCGCCGCCATTGTTGCTGCGCCCGCAACCAAGTTCATACCTTGTTGGGTAGTTTTGGAGTGTGTGTGTGTGTGTTTCTATTCATCAATTATTTTTTGTTTGGATTTGTGAGGATTGAGGTTGGAATTTTAGATTGAGGTGTGAGAGTTGTGTTTGGTTCTTCGATTTGATTTATTTGGAAGTTTTGGGTTTTGTTGGTTTTCTTGAGATTTATTAGAGTTGGTGTTTTGATTGAGATTTGTTGGTGGGTTTGAGGTATTGTTGAGTTTGTGGTTGGATTTTAGATCTGTTTGGGGTTGTTACTATATACTGCTGAAATCTTCTAAGAATGGTGCGCCGATTGAATAATGTGACTAAAGAACAGAGGAAGACATTTGAGAGCTTCGACCTTAAGAGATTTGTACATACCAAGTTCATTGATGTTCCCACCCTACAGACACTAGGAATGTTGGACGTTACCTGTCGAATGCTCACTCATGGCAGGTTGGGGGCATTTATAGACTGCAACGCCCCCACATATCCTGAGCTGGCATCGGAATTTCTAGTTACATTTGAGCGTGCGGACAACTCGAGGATTCGGTTCAACTTATTGGACCAAAGCCACAGTTGCACGCATGACCAGCTGAGACAGGCCTTTGGGATCACTCAGGCACCCTCTCTGGATTGGCTTTTCCTGGCGTCAGAGCAGCAGTGCCATGATGTCTGGTATGCAGCTACTGGAACAAGATTTGATGGACACCAGGGCGAATACAACTATAAGTTCGTCCATCCATGCTTTCGTCTGGTTCACAAAGTCTTGGCCATGTCTTTCAGCGGCCAAGGCGATGTGAACAAGGTGCCCGCCGGCGATATGTCCTGGTTATGGAGCCTTGCCCCCCAGTCCCGTGGTACGCCGGACTGGGTCGAGATCTTTGTGGAAAGCTGCCTGAAGATCCAAAAGAAGAAGAAAACAGGGAGGATTGGTCTGGGTGGAATGATTGGCCTCATAGCCCATCAATCTGGAGCCTACACAGTGCGGTGCACCCATGTCCGGTGGGTACACGTACACCTATACGATCGATCAGCTCAGGAGGGCGTATTTGATTAAGGGCGCTAATGGGCCGGGCTACAATTGGAAGTCGGGGAAGCATGGAGACCACCGACTAAGGCTGCCTAGGGCCTTATCTTATGGGCCCACCTACGCATCCCTCTACATAGCGGCTGATCAGAATGCGGCTGAGGAGGAGGCTACTGATGATGAGGATGAGGAGGACACCCCAATGCAGACAGACTATCATATGGGGGACGCACAACACATTGTTCGCTCTTCTGCGGGGCATCGCTTTTCTTCTGCAGAGGATGACCCCTGGCGGGACCACATGTTCACTGAGTTCCATCGTATGTCGATGCGCCAGGACTCCTTCGAGTTCACTCTCCACAACATCGATCGCAATGTGCGGGAGACAAACTACCACATGGAGGAGATGCGGAGAGAGCAGTCCTACTACCTCCATCAGCAGTATCCACACATTTCGCCGTACTAGTCTCCGCCCTACCGGCCGCCACACCAGTGAGGGGTTAGTCTCTGTCTCCTTCACCCTGATTTTTATGCTGGTTGTCTGTACTATTTCAGTGAGGACACTGAAAACTTTAAGTGTGGGGGAGGCGGATTATATGTATATTATGTCATTTCTGTCATTTCTTAGACCTTGTTTAATTTATTGCACAACATGTTTAAGTTCTATAATAGTTATTTAGTTTATTTAATTTCTGTTAAGTTTAATTAATTTATTTATTTCTGCAATTTCGGATTAAAATTTTTTTTTCGAAACATCCAAAAATAAAGCATGCATTGCATACATATGTGTTATTCAAATACCCATCTGGCTTAGTTTGTCCTCTAATTTAAATTTCAAGCATGTTCATAAAAATCCCATGGAGTTCTGGATGTTTTGGCTTTATCTTTATTTGATTTTTGTAGAACATGAGCTAGCAAATATAATTGAGCATGTATGATTGAGCTAAAGTATGACTGAATCCTAAAAACATGACCCTGTGAGAATGTTTAGCCTTATTTGAATTCTTTTGCTCAATTGTGTGAATTACTCTCCATGTGTTGCTACCTCTTGGCATTGACTGCAATATCGATCTATTTTTCAAAACCGACTCACATGTTTGTTGCTTGCGGGGTTTATGTTTATATTTTGAGTCTTTTGTTTGAATTTGTGCATATTTAGTGAATAAGGTGACAATGGTTGATGCACTTAGTAACCGGATCTATGCATGACACCCATGGGTATGATTCGTGCAAAACGATGTTGACAACTATCCACTAGGAAAGAAAGCTTGATCATTGAGTAACCAGGTTCATTCATGACACCCATGTTTGCAACTTGCGTCAAAAGATGTTCAAGTGGACTTCATATTAGTAGGTTGAGGTGTTGATAGACCGGAGCCATTCATCACACCCATGTTTGTGCCTCGCGTAAGGAAAGCACCAAGAAAAAAAAAGAAGAAGAAAAGAAAACAAAAGAAAAGAAAAAAAAAGTGTCACATTTTATTTAGTTTTCTTTATTGTGTCCCACAAGTAATGACATTTCGGTAGATATTTGGTGATATGGTGGTCAATGTCTATGAGCTTAGTGCACTTTGGTTTGAGTTGAGAGTTGTACCTTAAAGCCTAAACACATGAGTGAAACACATATTTCTGGTGAGGTTGGATAATGTCTACTTCAAAGCTTTGATCACTATAATACATGCTATGATGTTTGGTTGCTTGGCTTATGTTTTCACCTGCTATGATGTTGCTTTTTGATGAGGTCGAAACTTGAAGGGATTCATGTGGGATACATTGATTCATGTTCATTCTATCATTGCTTGAGGACAAGCAAATGTTAAGTGTGGGGGAATTTGATAATGCATATCTTAGATATGCATTATAGGCATTTTTAGTTTAGTTAGGTTGCATTTCTTTCATACTTTGTTGCTAAATTGCATCTTATGATTACTCTAGAAGAGTTCGGATTCTGCGCAAATTTGTGTTTATCTTGTAGATTGAATTGGAACACAATTGGGAGATGCAACACCTTGCAGAGGAGTACAAGAGACGTTTGGAAGAAGCAAGGAAGGGAGAGATGCAAGGACACTTGGAGATACCCGCGGAGCTAAACAAGAAGAATCGGCAAAAAAGGGATGCCGCGGCCGCAGCCAGGATCGCTGCAGCGGGATACAAAGGAGCTGCTGATGCCGCGGCCGCAACATTTGGCGTCAGCGCACCGTTTTACTTAAAAACCCTAGTTTGTGTTTTTCTTTTTGTGTGGCCGCCTAGACTTTTATAAGGCCGAGTTTTATGTTATTTTCACTACTTCTATTCTATTCTTTCCTTCATCAGACACTTTAGAGATTTGAGCAATGTCTTCCATGAGGAACTAAACTCATCTATTATGCCTGCCATTTGAAGCTTTATTTGGATTGATTGTGAGTTTCTAATTCTCGTTCCTTGTTTCCTATATTTGAATGCTTCAACTTCCTTGTGCTTGATTGTCTATTGTTTTATTCTATCTAGCCCGCGCAACTAGTTAGAATCAATTCAATTGCTAAGGTTTTGTAGATTCCTGATTGTGAACCTTAACCTAATTAGCAAACTTGTTCCTTTAGGGCTGATTGAACTAATTGAATGAGTAGGAAGTTGAATGTGTTGTTAAATCCCTCTTTAGGGACTGCAAATACCTTGGCTAATCTCTAGACTTAAAGCTATCAATTGGGTTAAATCTTTCTTTAGGGACTGTTCGATTGATAAGGGTTTCTAGGACTTATTGGACTAGTAACTATATTAGGTCGGGACAAGGGCATTCATAGGAAACTTAATAGGACGAGAAGAAGTTAACAGGATCGCTTCAACCAAATAAAGTGGAAAATTGTACGTAGAATTGCTTCTCCTAATTGTCTGAGTCAAAATCATTTACTTTCGTTTGCTTCAATCTGCTTTGATAAAAGGCGGAACTTTCACACACAAAATCCCCCCAAATTGGTTACTTTGATTGACACGTGAATCAAACTTGAATTATAATTTTCCCTGTGGATCGACCTCTTACTTATTGCTATACTAGCTATAGGTTTGAGTTTTCTTTGGCGGATCAATGACAGGTTTTCCCTCCGTCAGAGCAGCTGGCTGGCAACCTCGTGGTTCTATAAAGGACACGTGTAGTGCATGCTCACATGCTTAAGGGTATAGGCAACACACGTGGGGCCACTAGAGGCGAGGTGCTTGAGCCAGCGAGCTGCTTGTTAGGTCATCGGAAGCCAATCGAGGGACAAGGGAGAGTTAGCTCTTACTCCTATACTGGCTCTGAGTCGCGAGGGAGATAAAGGTTAAATAGATATAGGGAGTGCTGAGCCTAGTTCTCTGGGTCTGGTTAGGTACTTTGCTCGCGATGTGTTAATGGTGGGACCGACCATCCTTTTGCGTTGGTGACCTATTTATGATGCAATATCCCGTGTTTATTATATAGCCTATTTTATATGGCATCGTCATATCTCCTCGTAACCGGATCGGGAGTGACACCACACTCGCGATTAGGTTTCGATAAGTACGATGCTTTCTGTTTAAAAGTCGTTATCTTTGTAGAGAAACATTTCTTGGGCCTATCGTGTTCCCTCGGCCCATTGGGCTGGCTGGCCCCACGAGGACCTATAAGGAGGATTTTTACTCTTTCTTTTCCTCATTCCATACTTCTGAATTCTCAAAGTGGAGAGAAGAAAGAGGGATTCTCAAAGGCTCCTTGTGCTTTTCGAAGAACTGAGGTCGGCATTAGGTGGTGGTTCGCTTCCAATTCTTTGAGTTTTTCAGTGCTCCGCTCCTCAGTTGTTCAAGTATGTTGTCGTTGATCTTTTTCCGCTCATTCAGATTTCCCTAGTTTGCGCTATTTTTTTCGGGATTTTTAGGGTTAGCTAGAAAAACTGAAATTAGTGACGGTTATGGGGTGGCTACCGGGGTTCGCCCTGGTGTCCAGTCCCTGACCTTCCTATTGACCTCCTTCGTCGTAATAGATCTTCGTGGAGCTGCGGACGGGCAGTTTAGTAGTAGGGTGGTGTCGAGAGGGAGTAGTACTGTATTTTGAGTTCTCCAGATGACCTCCGACGACTTCTTTAATCTTTGTGGAGTATACCTGATAAAAAAGGGCCGGAAAAAACCCTTTCGACTTTGCCCTTTTGCCCTTCCCATGGGTGATTTCTCAAAAATCGAGAAATCTTTATGAGGGACATGGAAGGGCGCTTTTTAGCCACCGTTCCGTGGGGGGGGGGGGGAGATGTCTTTTCAACGTCCCCCGGGGGGAGCATGAGGCGCGTGAGGCGCCAACATAGGCCTTTAAGAGGGCTCTTTGGCGCCAATTTTATTTACTCGCGATGTTGAAAAGGTAGCTTTCCCCTTGTTGATCCCTTCTTTTTATTGCATCTTTTCCAGGAGATTTTTTCTTTGTTCCTAGAACTAAGATGTCTCAGGAGAGCAATAGGCAGAACCGTAGTGTGAGATACCAGTACGAAGAAGTTAGTTCCTCGTGTACCAATTCTCAAGCGGATGCTGACTCAGAATCCGCGGCGAGCCCAACTCCTCTTTTACCAAGTCACAAACCTCGGGAGGAAAAAAGGAAGAGGGGGAACCCCGGGGGTGATTCCAGTGCGAAGAGACGGAGGATGGCAGGGACAATCAAGCTTCTTTTAGAAAGGAACCACCCCGAATATTATCATACCTCAGAATTCATCAACGACCTGGGAAAGGACGAGTCGTCTTGCGTACCTAAAAAATCCAAAAAGGTTATTCGGGTGGTCCCAGGTGCAAGTGGAACGAAGAGAGTTTAGCCGCCCATGGCGAACATCGCTGTCTCTCTCATTATCTGATAGACCGTAGAATAGAGTAGAAGTTCTGGAAAATAAACTAAAATTGGCCTTATAAAGATCCAAAGTCGGCCACCAAAACAACTAGAATAAAAACTAGGGTTTTCTTAAATTAAAACACGGCGTTTACGCGCTGACGCCAAATGCTGCGGCCGTGGCATGGATGCTGCGGCCGCGGCATCAACAATTCTCCCATATTCCGCTGCAGCGGCCCTGGCGGCGGCCACGGCATGCATGCTGCGGGCGCGGCATATTGTTTTTCACGGAAAATCTGTTTCGAATTTGCTCTTCTTGTCAACAGGAAAGTTGTAGCTCTTTGAAAGAGCTTTCCAACGCATGTCATAATAGTCAATCGGACAACCGAGGCCTCCAGAAAGTGCAAAACAAGTTCATCATGTCTGGCGACAACTTTTGCAGACTTGTTCTTCGTTTAGTTCCGCTTCTTCTTCTCAGGACCTCTTGAGATCTTCATTTAAGCTTCTCCGATCAACTAGACAATCTCATCTAGTGCGTTAACAACTCCTGTCTCATCATCGGATCCACGATTACCTGAAATAATCAATAAAAGTGTGTAGATTTCGACTTCACCAACATAGAAAGCAAATATGCAAATCCTACTTAAATCATGCATGATATGCATCTTAACTAAGCTAAATGCAACCTATTATGCCTACCTAAATGCATGCTATCAAACTCCCCCACACTTAAGCTTTTCCTTGTCCTCAAGCAATGAAAAACAAATATAGAATTAATCATCCCACAAATAAGATCTTCATGCTATAATTTTATAAAAGCAACATCAAGCAATAGGAAACATGAATAAGAGAACAAATATCCTAGCAAATATGTGAGCGATCCAATAGTAAAGGAAATTTTAATCCAACCCCACCGGGATAATGTGTTTCACTAAAGTTCTCATGTGTTTAAGCTTTAAAGTCCAACTCTCAACTCAATCCAAAATGCTCTATACACCGTGAAAGTCATCACTTGCAAACAACATCATGAGGACTTTTATAGGGTTTTAATGGGGCTTTGGTAGGAACATAAGGCATGAGAAATATTTAGGCTTGTGGTGCTAAAAATCCGGGAAAAAAGAACAACAACTAACTAGAACAACACCAAAACTTCCATACTTCGCAAACCATTCCAATAACATAAACTCCAATACACATCAATAAGCACTCTTCGATTTCAATAGCCATACAACTCATGCATTTTTTCTATTTGGATGATGACTTCTTTTCTTTTCTTTTATGCTTACTTTTGCCCCTAGGTGAACTTTATCCTCCCTAGGTCCAAGCTTACTAGACTTTGACTCCTAAGTGACTTTTATCCTCCTTAGGCCCCTAGTAATAAGTCATCTCTATTATGCAAGAAGGGTTACCTTATTTCAGCTATGCCTCTCGCAATGCACAACCATACATACATCATCTCCACTCAAAGCAACTCCAACATAAAGATTTTTCACTAATTCTCCTCCTAATTCCCGGATAGGGTCAAGCTAATCATTGATTGTGATATATTTTGTGGAGCTATCAAAAAGAAATAGGTTACGGCTCAGCTGGGCTTCAAGCAAAGGATAATTCAAATGGTAGATAAGGTATAATATGGCTAAAGAAAACATGCCTCAATCATTTGAAATTTACAAGCAACAAACATGTGCAATACGGTCATGAAAAACAAGCATATGGAGAGTATAATTACACAATAAAAGCAAAAGAGGAATAATTATGAATAGTCCCTATAAGGCCAAAACAAACTCACAAGGGTTATATTTTTTTAGATTTCAATTAAACCTGAACTATGAATCATACTTGCTCAATTATATTCTCAAATCATGCTCCAAAAAATCATTTTCAAGCAATTCAATCAAATCATGGGATTTATGCAATAAGATCATAAAAATAAATTAGAGGACAAACTAAACCAAGATGGGTATCTTTAATAACACCTAAATGCAATGCATGATATTTTTGTGATTTTTTTAATGTGATATATGAGTAAAAATAAATATGAAAACATAAATAAACATGATAACATAAGTAAACATGATATGCAAATTCTATCTATATGCAATGCGATCCCTCCCCCATACTTAAACCTTTCATTGTCCTCAATGAAACATAAAAGATAACTAAAACATAAAAACATAGAGAAAGAGATGAATGAAATACTCACAATGTGGTGGATGGGTCTCTATAAGTCGGATCTGAGCATTGCGGTGGCCTTTCCTGAAAGCTTAGTCTATCCCAAACCAAAAACAACTATCTAATGCCTAATGGGAAACCCAATTTATTGAAAAGAAAACTAGCTAACTAGGAATTGAAATAACTAAATCAGAAAACTTACTTCGGATTGCCTCCCGAGAAGCGCCTTTCTTTAATGTCATCGGCCTGACTTATTCTCAATCTCAAGATCTTAGCTATCAGACATCGTCAAAGCCCTCAGTATCCTATCATATTCATGTGCACACATCTTACAAAGAACATCATAGCACAATAAATTGAAAGCATAAAATGTGGAACTCAAGAACCCTTTCAATCTATCAAAGAGTCTAGCATGACTCTCTGCAGAAGGAATATGATACCACCAACACAGTTCCGCTGGTGACTTTTCAAAATAGCAATCAAAAGGATCAACATATACACCATTAACTTCAAAATTACAAAAGTTTACCTTTATTACCTCTTGCACCTCAGCTGATGACTCTAGACTTGGTTCATCAATGGATAAACTCAGAATGGATGTTGTAGATGGAGTAGGAGACACATCACATGTAACCTCATGCGTCGACTCATGAGATTCCAAGTCAGGAAGCACTAGACCATCTCCTCCATCATCTAAGAAACTATCGTTGTCTGCAACCAATTCCTTCTCATTCGGCATGTCATTGTCATGTTGAAACCACATAAGAGGGAATGAACTAAGTGTAATGACTTCGATAGGATCTTCCATTCTTGCATCCTTTAAAGACTCACTGGGTGGTGGGGTGGGTTTCTCAAAATCAAGAGAAGAAGATGTCGATGGAGGCTCATTATAGCAGTACGGCGATCGCCGCCCTCCTGCGGCGGTTGTCGCTCCTCATAATTTTCACCCTCCGTTACGACTTCAACTCCTTCTTCTAAGCCCCTTTTCTTCTCACCTTTTGCACTTAAAATTTGAATGAGTTTGTTCATCTGATTCTCCAAGTTCTTACTGCTCTCAGCTTGCTCTTGCAACACTTGTGTAAGGCTATGGAATGGATCCTCCAGGTATGTGACAGAGTTCTCCATTGGCGGAGGAGACGTGGTGAGCAATTCTTCCTGTGCAACATGGTAATCCATATAACAGAAAAAATCCCACAACCCCGACAATCCTCCTAACCGCTTCAAGCCTCCGTTACTCAGGTGCTCAGCAAGCGCTCGTGTCTCAACAGTCATCCCATCAATTATGCACATAATCATATTCCGGATGCTGAATTGATAACCCCATGAACCAAGGTCGTCAACATACTCATGCAATCTCCTGAAGTATTGGTGAAAGTTCTCACCTTCAAACTGCGCTAATCTCAACATCTTGAAAAAGTTAGTAGCAATGGTGTTGTGAACCGTAAGATAGGTTCACAACAAAGTTAGATATATAAACAAAAATTAATAAATACACACAACAAAGAAATAAACACAACAAAGTAGAACGAAGAGAGTTTAGCCGCCCATGGCGAACATCGCTCTCTCTCTCATTGTCTGATAGACCGTAGAATAGAGTAGAAGTTCTGGAAAATAAACTAAAATTGGCCTTATAAAGATCCAAAGTCGGCCACCAAAACAACTAGAATAAAAACTAGGGTTTTCTTAAATTAAAACGCGGCGTTTACGCGCTGACGCCAAATGCTGCGGCCGTGGCATGGATGCTGCGGCCGCGGCATCAACATCTCTCCCATATTCCGCTGCAGCGGCCCTGGCGGCCGCCGCGGCATGCATGCTGCGGGCGCGTCATATTGTCTTTCACGGAAACTCTGTTTCGAATTTGCTCTTCTTGTCAACAGGAAAGTTGTAGCTCTTTGAAAGAGCTTTCCAACGCATGGTCATAATAGTCAATCGGACAACCGAGGCCTCCAAAAAGTGCAGAACAAGTTCAGCATGTCTGGCGACAACTTTTGCAGACTTGTTCTTCGTTTAGGTCCGCTTCTTCTTCTCAGGACCTCTTGAGATCTTCATGTAAGCTTCTTCGATCAACTAGACATTCTCATCTAGTGCATTAACAACTTATGTCTCATCATCGGATCCACGATTACCTGAAATAATCAATAAAAGTGTGTAGATTCCGACTCCACCAACATAGAGAGCAAATATGCAAATCGTACTTAAACCATGCATGATATGCATCTTCACTAAGCTAAATGCAACCTATTATGCCTACCTAAATGCATGCTATCACCAGGTGACTTCACCCTTCCTCCTAATGATCGAACAAAGGCCGACCGTTGTAGCTTTTGTGAGGGTCATACTTTCGGGGTGCCACCTCCCCCTCCGACAATATTCCTGGATCGCGTAGCTCCTATCGTGCGGAAAACGCTAGGCGAGGAGTCAATTTTAGATGCTAAGCACTTGGAAGAGGTGGCTAGACTTTATCCGTGGCCGACTGGGGTAGAAATAGGCTTGGCCGTCGATGGCGGGGGATGTTTGAACGTGTATGAGGATCATGTGGTAGTCCACCTAGGCAGCCTGCTACAAGGGTTTCGTCTCCCCCTTCCCCCGTTGGATATGGATTTCTTAGCTCATATAAATCAATGCCCTGCCCAGCTTGCCTTTAATGTGTGGATGTATCTGGCGGTATATGTCATGCGTTATGCGGCCATTAAGCAAGTGCCAAGGTTAGATCATCTTTTTTCCGTTCTTTTCTTAAGGCATGGTGAGTGATTGGTGTCTGCCTCCCTTGATGGGAAAATAGTTGAGAGATTGTCTAGTAGTTCGAGATGGAGGAAGAAGTGGTTCCTCGTTCGCGATCCAACCAAAACCATACTGAACTTTGTGACCAAACCTGGCGAGTATGTTCCGCTTGGTGATAAACATGATTCCGCGGATAGGTGGAGGGCTGCGTTTAAGAGGGGGGTCATGGTTGTTCGGGGTTACAGGCAGGTTGTGACCCCGGTTTGCCTGGAAATGGCTAAACTTAGCCTTCCGCATCGGCCGAGTCGGTGTTTGAGGAACCTTTTATTCCGAATCCTTTGGTGTTTTGACCGGGACCTTCCTATTATGATTTTATCTGACTTGTTTTAATGTTTCCCGCAGATATGGTAGTTGACAAGTCGAAAGTTTCTGCGTTGGCAAAGAAGAAAAATGCTACGAGAGGTGGGTCCAGGTTGACTCCTACAATCACCCCGCGTCGAGGTGGTGGTCGCCAACAGGTTCCCCGCGAGTCTCCTGTTGTAGCTACAAGCTCAAAAGGGAAGAGGTCGATCGATGATCAGGAAAGTATCTCGTCTGATGATCAACCGTTGGCCCATCGCGAGCGAAAACGTCTGAAGGTGGGTACAGAGGGCACAACACGTCTTGCCTCTGAGCCGGCCACCCGTGCTGGCGCACAAATGACAGCTTATCGGCTACCTGGGTTTGACCCTATCGACTTTAAGAAGTTGGGCATTCCTCTGGCGAATTTTTCGGTCGAAAGAGATTATCTTCGTCATTTGACAGATGAAGAGTTAGTCGAACATGGCCAAAAAAGCATGGGCTGGGTAATCTTTTTTGCGACCTATACCTTTATTTTCTTTTCTCTTTTTATTTTTTTTAACTTATGCATTTTATTTATCTTTCATACATATGTTTTCGTAGGATAATCTGAACTGGTTTGAAATGGGCTTGCGTTTGATAAATTATGGCGACCAAGTGAGGGAGTTGAGAACCAATGTGGCCACCCTGAAGACAAAGGTGGAGAAGCTGAAAGATGCAGAGCTTCGGGAGGTGACCATCGAGAGTCTTAATGATGCCTTGACGAAATCGCAAAGAGATGTGAAAGTCGCGAAAAATGAGCTAGATCTATCACGTGTCAAACTTGCAAAGGCTCTAGAGGTGGGGGGCCCGGCATGAACTGGAGGCCACACATTTGAAGGATCATCTCAAAGACCTTGAGAGGGAACTGGGGATAGTACGCGAGGAATTGGCCGGTGCGAAGAGCCAACTGGAGCGCTTCATTTCTGGGGATGAGGCCGTTCTTTCCAAGAAACTACTTCATGAGTTCATGCTTTGCGATGATGGTCAGGAGTGGCTATCTGGCTTTCTGGGGGGTGTCCGTCGGGGTTGGCTTAATCGCTACCTCGAGACTGATGGAGAGGATGTCCTCTACGACAAGGTCTTTGATGCGTGGATGGACGGGATCATGGATGGGATTACTCAAAGTGTCAATCGCTTTGCTTATCTCAGCGATGAGGTGAGGATGTTTCCTTCTAGCTATGAGGATGAAGATTTGAAGCTGAAAGATCCTCATCGCGAGTTGCCATGCCATGATGCCCTTATTGTTGATGCGGCCGTCCTTGATCCTCTGCCACCAGATGAAAAAGCCCCTGAGCCCACTCCTGCAGACTTTCCTCCTTCTGATGTTTGATTTGGCCCTTTTATCCCACCTTTTGTAAGGATTGTTCGTAAGGAAGTTCGAAAGCATTTCTACCCGTAATGAGAGTCTCGTACTCTGTTGCGGTCTATGTCTGTTTGATAAATATTTTTAAACCCATGGTAGGCGATGTTTTGTCGTGGTTTTTTGCGAATGCTTTATCTTTTGAATGAATCGTGGTTTTATTTATATCCTTTGCCTGTTTTTCTTACCGGCCTATTCTGCTGATTTTTCCTTGTGGTTTTTGCGTCTGAATCTCGACCTGTTGTTTCAATTTGCCATGTTAGTTCGCGATACCCTTATCCATCTTCTGTCGTTGATCATTTTATGGAATAAATCGTGAGATGACAAAAAGTAGGGTTCGCGTATATAATAGTTTTTTCATTCGAAATGACAGGCCATACTTAAACTTATTTACGATGAAACATAACAGGGAATATTTTGGAGTGTTCTTCATGCGATTATATTTCCTCGTAGCACATGTAGTCAGGCAAAGTATCCCCATTTTCGTTGTGATCTGGTTGCTCTATTGCCACACTAAAGTGGGACTCTCCTACATATTCAAAGGTGAGACGACTTCCTATCCTGAGGTTTGTGATGTTTGCAAAAGATCGCCATCCTTCTGTTAGGGAGAACCAATCCCCTTCATCTCGTTCGACTAGAATTAGGAATTCTTGGTTTGAGGGAGAACATAGGTAGATGTGGTGTGTTATTTCCTCCCTGAATTCTACAAATATATATGGTAGTGGGAGCCTGTTAAGTGGCTTTCCCTGAGGATTATTCTGACGAATTTAGGATTTGGAAAAAACATAGTGTTTGTGATGGAGTTTGGTGGAGGGATTTCCGGTGGAGAGGGCTCTTTTGAGACCCTATCGAAACTTGGTATTGCGTTTTTTGGATATTCTAAATTGTACTCCGGAAGATTTGATTTATATCGGTTCGACTTGTAGTGGATACTGTTATGACGTAGTTATCTCTTTAATTGTGGTGAAACGGGTTGCTGTGTGTTGACGATATGTCCTTCGTGCAGCTTAGTGTTCGGATTTTTCCTGCAATCTTACCACCGCCTGGGCTCAAATTGTCGTTTATCGGTTGGGATTTTGAGTGTGTTTATCTGATATTTGTTGCCCTCGTGGTTGGACTGAGTGGTAGGTGGTTTGCTTTCCATTCCTACTGACCTCATGGTAGCACCAAGTGATAGGCAGTTTTTGTTGATGTTTTTCTTTTTAATTAGTATAAAAAGGTAGGAAAACCGAAGCTTTTGCTGTAGTCGGTCTATGATAATGATGCCTACGACACTAGTTGATATTCCCGGCATAGTTTTTCCTCGTGTGAGGGGCTTTACTCGGGATATTACCTGGGATTGGCATTTATATAGGATGGTAAGTTATATCTATGTGATTATGTGCTTCGGCATATGGTTTGTTTCTGATGTTCTTTATTTTTTATAGCCCTTACCCTCTATTTATCGGGATTATGGTTATGACGCCCTTGGATTCGTTCATCTATAGACGCGGTCGGATGAGGATTTTATGGTGAGGGTGGAAGCCTTAGGACCCAACAACTACTGGTTTACCACTGGGTGGCCTGCGTTCATTGTTTCGAACGAACTTCAAATTGGGACACGCTTGATTTTCGAATACGAAGGACACTCCTGCTTTGATGTTGTTGCTATGAACCATGGTCCTGACCAAAATGGTGATGTGGATTTCTCAGTTGGGTGTTGATCGTTCTACTTTCAGTACGTTTGCTGTGGTGCTATGGTGCTAATTGTTTTGATGTTATCGTAAGCTGTTGTTGAACTAATAAACAAGTGATTTGTAGTGACATGTCTTTACTATTTCGATATCTAGTTCGAGTTTATTTAGAGGAAATATTCCGATCTCCAGCACGAGATTTGTTAATCATTCAATCTCCAGCGCGAGATTTGTATATGAAATATTCCGATCTCCAGCGCGAGATTTGTTAATAATTAAATCTCCAGCGCGAGATTTGTAGATGAAATATTCCGATCTCTAGCGCGAGATTTGTTAACAATTCAATCTCCATCTCCAGCGCGAGATTTGTAGATGAAATATTCCGATCTCCAGTGCGAGATTTGTTAACAATTCAATCTCCAGCGCGAGATTTGTAGATGAAATATTCCGATCTCCAGCACGAGATTTATTAATAATTAAATCTACAGCGCGAGATTTGTAGATGAAATATTCCGATCTCTAGCGCGAGATTTGTTAACAATTCAATCTCCAGCGCGAGATTTGTCGATGAAATATTCCGATCTCTAGCGCGAGGTTTGTTAACAATTCAATCTCTAGCGCGAGATTTGTAGATGAAATATTCCGATCTTTAGCGCGAGATTTGTTAACAATTCAATCTCCAGCACGAGATTTGTAGATGAAATATTCCGATCTCCAGCGCGAGATTTGTTAACAATTCAATCTCCAAAGCGAGATTTGTAGATGAAATATTCCGATCTCCAGCGCGAGATTTGTTAACAATTCAATCTACAGCGCGAGATTTGTAGATGAAATATTCCGATCTCTAGCGTTGTCGGAGGCTGGGAATGACGGGGTTAGGAGATTTCTCCTGCGTGGCTCGCGAGTAGACAAACTTTATTATTCAGTCGTTTTTTAATATTGGGGATTTTGTGTGTTGTTATACAAAGATTGACGACAAATTGGATTTTAAATAAGCGAACTTTTATTGATAAGCCAAGCTTTTCTCAAGAAACTGAAAATAAATAATCGGAACGAAAAACAACTTTCGCCTATCGAACCGGTCCTAGGAGCTAATGGAAACCATATATTCACTATTGGACCGTCGTAGTCGATGTCGTAGAGTTCGTCTTCTATGTAGCTGCCTTGCTTGTCGAAGAAATAGACCTCAAACCTTGCTTTGGCTGAACATTATTGCTGTTTCCAGCTCTAGTCCATTCGATTCAACAAAGTCCCTCCATCCCCGTGCCACCCAGTGAGATCCGTAGCTGCCTTCGACGATGTGAGTGGATAGAAATATTTGTTCGGGAACATGGGGTTGGAAATGTTGACAGAATTTGTAAGGTAACATCATGCGTATGTACTGTTCGTCTCCTACCAAGTAAATATCACATATAAGGGGATTGTTTGGGCTTTGACTGCTGTTACTTGCTGCCATTTTTGTGATTTTTCTTGGGAGGACTGGGAATGAGAAGGTTGGTGCCTTACGTTGTAAGGCGGACCTTTATAGTAGTATTCGACTGGTTTGAAAAAATGATTTCTATGATATATGAGTATTTTTAAGTGTCAAAAGTGCCGGTGTGTTTGGCCTAGGTCTACAGGGATTCTTTGTCACGTGCCGGATATGCAGAGTATCTTGGGAAATCCTTTTCGCGTATTTTTGTCTATTTTCAATGTATGCAATAAACGCGTTTTAGATGATTTCCGAAGCATGCACCCATTTTTCTGGGTATAAAGAGGTGTAGTGGTGTGTCTGCAATCTTTGTAATTAGTGATTTGCTTTTTTACAGTATTGGTGTTCTAATCACCCGAATGGCGTCTCCCAATTCTAGCAAGCGTGATTTCGTCCGTTGGATTGATGAAGAGGGGAGGATGCATCGCCTTGTAAGTTATACATATCCTCCGTGACCTATGTTTTTTCTTAGGGTTAAAATCATTTACTTGGTGATGCTGCTTTTTGTATACAGCCTCTTCCTGATGCTTTTGAGAGGATGTATGGTCATGTTGTAACTGACCATGTTAGCTTAATCTCTACGAACGGTGAGACCTTTCGGGTTGAAGTTTCCAAGGATTCCTCTAGCCGTTGGTGGTTATCTAATGGTTGGAACAGATTCGCGACTAGCAACAGGGTTATTGTCGGAATCTCGGTGGTGCTCTTTCAGTATGTAGAAAGAAACTGCTTCAAGACCCTCGTTCGTGCAGATGAGGATGAGTAGAACTTTTGTAGTCTTGAAAATTTTGGTAGATATTTGTTTTTATGTCATGGTTTTCGCTGCTTCTAATCGCATGCTTTGGTATCTGTAATCCCGAATATTTTTGTTTAGTAATATCTTGATGTTTTGATTGATTCGGTTTTATCTTTGTGTGTTTTGTCTTCTTTTGACTTGGATGTGACCTATGCTAGTGTGATAATGACACTCTGGATTTCACTGTTGGTTTCTGTAACTTTTGCCACTTGGCTGGCATGTAGTTGGCTTTGGAAACGTCGCGTTCGGACAAATATGTGGTGATAAGACAACACTGTCCTGTTTGCTTGGTTTGGTGATAAATATTAAATGCTTTTAAAGCTGTGGTAGTTGTCCTTGGGTTCTGTTTGATTTAGCAATACCCTTGTGAGGAATCATGACCTCCTCTCCCCCTAGCCGGCGTGACTTTTTCCGTTCCATTGATTCTGAAGAGAAGATGGAATATCTGGTAGGTTTCTTTACCCTACTTCTGTAATTTGTGTGTCCTTTTTTATTTTGATATTTTGGTTTTGTGACTTATAGCTTTTGCCCGAATCGTTTGGTGTTCAATATGCTCGCGGGGGGGATAAATTGCGTGTGTTTGGTCTCTTCCACTGGGCGGGAGTTTCAAGTGAGGGTGTTTCGGGATAGCCAGGGTCGTTACATCCTCACCGAAGGTTGGCGTGCTTTTGCCGTGGACAGCGGTCTACGCATTGGGGGGTCTCTTTGCGTCTTTAAGAATGAGGGAGGTAATCGTTTCACCATAATTGTTCTAGAGGCGAGTGAGTGAGTCGTGAAATGTGTTTTGTGACCCCCCCCCCCCTCTTTCTTTCTTTTTTAGTTTGTATGTTCGGCTTGTATACGTGTTTATACTGGACTTGTGTTCCAGGAATGTTTTTAGGGTTTGGACTAGAATTGCATGCGCTCCAGATCTCTGCGATCTTTTTTAATGATTACTTGACGTCGTATTTTGAACGAAACTGAATTGTCAAAAAGCGATAGAGCAAAACATAAAATTCTTATTAGATCTCCCGAAGTTATGGAAACTTGTAGATGTGATTTGCAAACAGAACAGTGGCCACTAAACTTACTTCGATGAAACTCTATTTCAAAGGAGGGGAAAACTTAGATACTTTTTATGAGTATTCTTCATTTACCTCCACCGAGGCCTGGCCGGGATGATTCACGTTCTACCTTGGCTCAGGCGAGATCTGTTTGGAAGTGGGCCTTCCGTTTGAGGAGGAGCCCATTCTGCGTCTACTTCGTCGCCTACCGCATCTATGATATGAACCTCGAAGCGGATGCCTCCTTTGTGAATAAAGGTTACGGAGGAACCGATATCGACACTATGTGAGCAGGCAAAATCGTTCCATCCGTCGGCTAAGTAAGGAAGCCTATAATCCCCACGAGTAACCTCCACAGAAAAATCCCGCAAAATTCGGGTTGATAGGAGGATGTTACTGGGAAGGTTTGGATGAAATTCATCTTCGAAACGCAGTGGAAGGGATAAGTGATTTAACTGCTCTGGGAAGTGAATGGGCTCAGTAAATGACCAAACCGCCTGGTTTGATGTTGTCATAGAAGGAGAAAAAATGGGAATAAAGAGAGTGAGTTGATGGAATGCTCTTCCAAAGTATTTTCTTTATAAAGGGATGTTTATGTGGTCGATTCGGGATTACGGGGGATGATATAATAAGGCATTCTGACGTGCCGCGGTAGGACAGGGACACAAAGATCGAAGTAAGTAAAATCGTGATTTTCTTTGTTTATAAAACGCCATGCATGGGGATGCCCCTCGTCCTTTGTGAGATTCATGGAAAACTTAGTATTAGTGAGTACAACCATTTCTGGCGAAGAACCATGGGTGAATTTTGTAGATTTAGACTGCTTAGTTTTATTTTCCTTGGAGGCTTGCTTGCACATCCCCGTGTTCGAAAGACACGTGATTGCTAAATTTATTCTCCTTGGAGGCTTGCTTGCATGCGTATCCGTACTCGAAGTGTACGCGATCGATAAATTTATTCTCCTTGGAGGCTTGCTTGCATGTGTATCCGTACTCAAAGCGTACGCGATCGCTAAATTTATTCTCCTTGGAGGCTTGGTTGCATGTGTATCCGTACTCAAAATGTACGCAATCGCTAAATTTATTCTCCTTGGAGGCTTGCTTGCATGCGTATCCGTACTCAAAGTGTACGCGATCGCTAAATTTATTATCCTTGGAGGCTTGCTTGCACATCCCCGTGTTCGAAAGACATGTGATTGCTAAATTTATTCTCCTTGGAAGCTTGCTTGCATGCGCCTCCGTACTCAAAGTGTACGCGATCGCTAAATTTATTCTCCTTGGAGGCTTGCTTGCACATCCCCGTGTTCGAAAGACACGTGATTGCTAAATTTATTCTCCTTGGAGGCTTGCTTGTATGCGTATCCGTACTCAAAGTGTACGCGATCGCTCAATTTATTCTGGTGTCGACAACGTTTCTTGGGTTTGGAACTTTCATTTATATATGTGAAGAGGTGTACCCAATTTTTGGAAACCTGGCGACCCCTGTACATAGAAAATCTAAGTCACCGGGTTTCTAATATGTCTAGCTGTTTACGCAAAATATGCCTTGAGATTCTTTGTATTCCATGATTTCATCATCTATCTTCTCTGGTCGAACTTTTAAATCCGCCTATTGCCGCTCAGGTGTGGCTTGCTGTTCATGCTTCATCGTGGGTCTCTTCCTTCAGAGACCCCCTAGCCCTTACTTCAATCGCCAATACTCA
Organism: Persicaria maculosa; assembly: GCA_963922045.1. Taxonomy (NCBI): domain Eukaryota; kingdom Viridiplantae; phylum Streptophyta; class Magnoliopsida; order Caryophyllales; family Polygonaceae; genus Persicaria; species Persicaria maculosa. The sequence continues at coordinate 43,341,558 of OY998252.1, read as the reverse complement.
GTTATGGCCCTTTCTTAGCGAGGATAAGTAACAGACCCTACTTTCGGCCTGCTTCCTCGTGCTTCGCCCACCTTCCCGTCAGCGCGTGGAAATTTGACGCTGAAATGATATATGGAGCATGCTATTTGGAATTTGAATAGACTTACCCGGCCCATAATAGCGTTGTAGATGGATGGTAGTCGGACCACGGTGAACTCAATCATGTGGGCTCTTCTATTTGGTGCGGTGTCTAGTGTCAGGGCTAACTCGATCGTTCCCGCTACTTCAACCTCGTCTCCGGAAAAGGAGACTAGTTTTCCCGAGAGCGACGTAGGGCGCTTTCGGCGATCCCGAGTTGCTCAAAGGCGTCCCAGCAATCGACATCTACAGACGAGCCCGTATCCATCATGACTCTTTTAACGGTTTTGGTTCCTATCTGTACATGGATGACCGTAGGATTTGAATGAGGCATTCTGAGATCGCGAGCATCATGGGTGTCGGATATAGAGAAACTTAGGGTAGCGTGCGTAGTGGATGCTTGCTTAACGCTGGCCTCCGACGGGGGCCGTCTGGCTTCTCTTTCGTAGTTTTTTCTTTCCTGATTGCTGGTGCCCGACATTGCAGGTCCTCCCGCGATGGTGTTTGAAGGTTCGATAATATAAAACTAAGTAATGTAGAAATACTCTAGAAGGGGGGTTGAATAGAGTATGCCGGATTTTTGCAGAAAGTCTCAAGACTTTTGAAGCTCGTGCAAAACCCTTTGAGACTAAACCTGAGTCACAAAGTTAAACAATCGAACCAAGTGCGGAAATAAGGTAAAGCAATAAAGTAAAGGACACAACAAATTGTTAACGAGGTTTGGCACGAACTTGGCCTACGTCCCCGCCTAGGGTTCTTCCACAACCCTAGGATTCAACAGGCTTTATTGATTCACAAAGCTTAGGATCCTAATAGCTCACCGAGAAGCCTCTCTCTTATACAATTGCAATCTAGTCGACTCACGTTCCCTTGGAGTCCTAGACCAATCTAGAAGAGCCCCACCTCTCTCAGCTATCTAGTACAATCCTCTTACTCTCGAGAATCAATAGCCTAGTGTTCACTTCCTGAGTTACAAACTCTCGAGTATAACACTATAAATGAATATATCCTATAAGCTCACTGTGTAACTCTCAAATGCTTTGAAATGAAATAACAGACTCTTAGGACAAGCAGAGAGCACACGAAGACAGATTTCTCTTGAAGGCTTGGAGTGTATGAAAGCTCGTGTTCAATGAATGTATCACTTCTGTCTTCATCTTCCTTCTCTTTATATTGAGACAAATCGGCGCCAAGGATCTTCTCCAACGGCTAGTCTAGATCATGGCTTTGAGCTGGATCTTCTATCTTTGGAAACTTCGAAGGCCACAATCTTTCCGATTTGAATCTTCTCAAGTTGCATCACAAGGAAGGAAATAATTCGAAAATACTTCCTGAAAGGTTAGTTAAATATATAATAATATAATGAAAGTATATAATGATATTGAATAATATTTCGAACATAATAACATATAGAACGGGTTTTGTATTTCATCAACACTGTTAAAGCTCCAAGACCTTTGACACAGACAAGCTGTCAAGGCCTTTGAAACTTATTCCGATTTTCATCAAGGCAGGGAGTTATCAATCTCTCCCTTGATGAAAGACAAAACCTGTGCATCCCTACAACTTAGTCAAGCATAAATAATATAAGTGAAATCGGACTAAGTACCTGAATGGGTTAGACAAATGTTGGATCAAAACATTTTAAAGCATGAAAACTCATCCAACCGAAAACCAAAAGATCATAAACCAAGGTCTTCCAAGACCTTCACAGCAAAAAGGTTTTCAAGTCTAAACCAAACCAACCACAGATCATCTCCCCCTTTTTGTCTTTCAACAAAGGGTGGAGGTAAAACAGTCGCCAAGAGTTTTGAAATTGTTTCCAAAACTAGCAATGTATCAAGTTTGGGATAGGGATGGGATAAGATAGGGTTAGGCTTCGTCGTCCGTAGCATCATCAGTGAGTCTCGTCCACAGACCTTGCAGCATCTTGGTTATCCCGCTCATCTCCGTCATAACCTCCTTGTGTAGCTCCTTAATATCCAGGCGAACTTCCTCCAAGCCCAACTCCAGGTTGTCTATGCGCTCATCAACAGCTAAGGCAGTGGGAAGAGCTTTTGAAGGATAGGCAAGACTCAAGGTCCCTTGGGGAGACCGAGTGATGCCTATCTTTTCAAGGCTCTTGGAGTCAAACTTACCCATATGACGCTGTTGTTCTTCATTTTTGAAATCAATTCCAGAAGCTTTGAAGATTTGGGTCAAAAGGGTGACAAAGGGGAGGGGAGTTCCTTTCCTGGCTTTTCTTGTGTGAGCCATGGATCCTAAAATGGTGTTGGCCAGATCAAGATCAAAGCCATTGAGGATTCGGTAAAGGAGGACCATGGCATTGTCAGTAAGGAGCGAGCCAGAGTTAAGACGGGGTAAGAGGCATCGAACAATGATGTTAAATATAATTTTTGCCTCTAGGGTAAGGGATGAGTGGGTGAGCTGCTTTGAGGTGCTGGTGGATGCTTCGGGTAGGAGATATTTGGATCGGGCAAGGATGATGCAGTTTTCTTTAGAGGGGTGTATATCAGCGGGTGGACAAGGGCTAGGTAGGCCAAGGAAATCAGCAAAGTCATTGGAGTTGAAAGAGATTCTAACCCCTTTGACAACAGATTCCAAGGACCAACCATTGGCGTCGTTTTTGGCTTTTAGGTTTATGTAGAACAGGCGGGTAAGCTGGGGATAGTAGACGGTTTCAAGATTGAGAAGGGTCCAGGCTGGGGATTTTTTGAGAAGAGCAATGTAGGGTAGCTTCAATGCTTCAAAGAACTCGATATCCAAAAAATCAGAACAGCATATCCTACGAGTTCGAAACTCATCTACCCACTTACCAGTAGTCTCAGCATTTTCAAACCATGAAGAGGGTAAGGATTGGTTTACCTGGATGTAGGCGGGTGGATCGGCATTCTTCCTGCGAGCAATTGTTGGAGCAGCTCTTTTGGCAGGCGCCTCAAGGCTTCTGAGGGTGCCCTTCCTGGTGCGCTTGAGAGATGGAGGCTTGACAGCAATTGGGGCTTTCCGCTTCTTTGGAGACGGGGGAGGAGGAGAAGGAGAAGGAGACTCTTCCTCCTCATCCTCAGACCCCGAGTCCTCACCGGACCCCGCTTCATCTCCTTCAGCTTCCTCGTCTTCTCCAGATCTGTCTTGCTCTTTGTCCTCTTCCTCAGGCTCCTCTTCAGATGGAACCTCCTCGGCCTCGGCTTCCTTCCGAATCCTCTCAGCTTCCTCCTCGACAAGTTTCCTTGCAAGCTCGGCCTCCTCCTCGGCCTTCTTCTTCTTCAAAGCTTCCTCTTCGGCTTCCTTTGCAGCATCTCTTTCCAGAATGGCGTCGAGATCATCTTCCTCCTCTTCCTCGTCCACCTCCTCATCGATGATCTTCTTTTTCCCTTTCTGTTTCGCACTGAGGGGCTTCTTAGCAGAGCGTTTTTTAGAGCCCTTGGTAACAGTGGTCGTGCTCTCAGCGATGGTGCTCTGGACAACAGTTGGGACAATGGCTTGAGGAGTGGGTTCAGGTGTGGGAGAGGTGGCAGTGACCTGACGTCCCTTGGGGGTGGCGCCAAGTCTTTTGGGTGCGGAAGCTTTCTTTGATTTGGGTGCCATGGAGGAAATCGGCTAGGGTTTTTTAGAACAGGTTGAGAGGTTGAAGGAAGGAGAAGTTGGAGAGGTTTTGGATAAGTCTGAGAGTGTGATGGAAATCGGGTACAGAAATGGGTTTAAGTAGAGAGAGATGGTGATGGAGTGATGGGATGGGTTTAGAGTTCCAATGGGGGTAATGATATCATTGCCAAATTTGAAAAGATTTTCAATTCAAAATTCAAATAAATCCATTAAAATAGGAGGCAAAAAACCGAAATATTTTGTTCCAAAATAACATATCTTAACGGAATAAAAATATAACATAAATAGACAATTTTGAAATCCGGTAAAAATAGAATTGATTAAATATCTAAAAAGGTATTAACCAAAAATAAATGATCCGATATATGTGATCTACCATTTAGTTCACAAACCTTGACATAATTCTCAAGGGTCTTGACACTAAGTAGATTTTATCTTTCGTAAAGGGAAAGCTCCCCCTACGAAAGTGCATCCTTGTTAAGCATCCCAATCTCTCGTCTAATGAAGGTGAACCTGTCCTCTGCCAAAGGCTTAGTAAAAATGTCAGCCCATTGATAATCAGTTGAAATAAACAAAATGGACATATCACCTTTTTCAACATGGTCTCTGATGAAATGATGCCTTACATCAATATGTTTGGTCCTTGAATGCTGAATAGGATTCTTTGTATTGGAGATGGCACTTGTATTGTCACATTTAATGGGAATGCCTTTGAGGTTGATGCCAAGATCTCGCATTTGTTGAGCTATCCAAAGGATTTGGGAGCAACAGGCTCCAGCTGCAATGTATTCGGCTTCTGCAGTGGATAGAGCGACTGAGTTTTGTTTCTTTGAGTGCCAACTGATCAAGGATGCTCCTAAGAATTGGCAACATCCTGATGTGCTCTTCCTATCCACCTTATAGCCTGCAAAATCTGCATCAGAATATCCAATTAATGTGAAATCCTTTTGCTTTGGGTACCATAGTCCAAGCTCCTTAGTGCCATTGAGATATCGAAAGATCCTCTTCACAGCTACGAGGTGAGATTCTTTAGGATCAGCTTGAAACCTAGCACACATGCAAACACTAAACATGATGTTAGGTCTACTAGCTGTGAGATATAGTAAAGATCCAATCATTCCTCGAAACTCCTTTTGATTGACACTTTTCCCAGTCTTGTCTTGATCTAGAGATAATGTTGAGCTCATGGGAGTTTTGGCTGCTTTGGATTGATCCATCTTGAATTTCTTCAACAGATCCTTAGTGTACTTGCTTTGGTAGACAAAGATCCCTTTCTTGGATTGATGAACTTGTAATCCCAAAAAGAAGTTGAGTTCACCCATCAAGCTCATCTCAAATTCACTGCACATGATGTCAGAAAATTTCTTGCACAAAGATGTGTTAGTAGCACCAAATAGTATATCATCAACATAGATTTGAATAACCAAAATGTCCTTTCCTTTGGTCTTGATAAAAAGAGTCTTGTCGATCAACCCCCTTTTAAAATCATTTTCTAAAAGATATTTTGACAAGCGCTCGTACCAAGCTCTTGGGGCTTGTTTCAAACCATAAAGCGCTTTGCCAAGTTTATAAACATGATTAGGAAATTATAAACTTTCAAAACCTGGGGGTTGAGCCACATATACTTCTTCTTCTAAGAAACCATTAAGAAAAGCACACTTGACATCCATTTGATATAACTTTATGCCCATGAAAGATGCAACTGCTAATAAAATGCGAATGGCTTCAAGCCTGGCTACGGGAGCAAAGGTCTCCTCGTAGTCAATACCTTTCTCTTGATTGTAGCCTTGAGCAACAAGCCTTGCCTTGTTCCTCACGATCTTACCATTCTCATCTAGCTTGTTTCGAAATACTCATCGTGTTCCAATGACTGATTGATGCTTTGGCCTAGGCTTCAAGGTCCAGACTTTGTTCCTTTCAAATTCGTTAAGCTCACTTTGCATAGCAATGATCCAATCTGGCTCTTGAAGAGCCTCATCTACCTTCTTTGGTTCAATAAGAGAAACAAACGCGTGAAAAGAACAGAGATCTTTAAGTTTAGAACGAGTTTGAACACTAGAAGTAGGGTCAGAAATGATATCCTTTAATGAGTGTGATGAGGAGTATTTGAATTTCCTTTTGCTAGTCTCAGCTCCTTGATTCATCATACCAGTAGGATTGACTTGTGGTACATCTGACTCCGTGGTCCTGTTAGGTTCAGTTACAGCAGTTTCTGACGTCTCAACACTGTTGGATTGGACATCAAGGGCTTTGGACGAATCTTCAACACCTTGGGCCAATTCTTCAGTGTTGAGAATCTGTTCCTGTATGTTCCTCTTCTCTGTGTTCTTGGTAGCAGCATCATCACCTTCCTCGTTCTCTGCATGGATGTTAAGATCTATATATGCAACACTTTCACTCAAAGAACCGTCATTGCATTCATCAAATATAACATGTATACTTTCTTCAACTAACTGGGTCCTTTTATTGAAGATTCTATAAGCTTTGCTACTTGTGGAGTAGCCAAGAAATATACCTTCATCACTACGCGCATCAAATTTCCCAAGGTTATCTTTTCCATTGTTATGAACAAAACAAGTACAGCCAAAGGGTTTAAAGTAAGATATAAGAGGTTTGCGGCCTTTGAAAAGTTCATAAGGAGTTTTCTTTAAGATGGAACGAATAAGACAACGATTCAAAATATAGTTAGCTGTGTTAACAGCTTCTGCCCAATAGGTTTTAGGTAATGCATTTTCTAAAAGAATAGTCCTGGCCATATCCTCTAAGGTGCGGTTCTTTCGTTCCACAACCCCGTTTTGTTGAGGTGTCCTAGGAGCAGAAAAGTTATGGGAGATGCCATATTTAGCACAAAACAAATCAAACTGAAGTTGATCAAACTCCCTACCATGATCACTCCGAATTGACACTATAGGCTCATTTCTTAAAGTTTGCAACTCCTTACAAAGTTTTGAAAACTCAAATAAGGCCTCTGATTTTTCTTTTAAAAATGCAACCCAAGTATATCTATAAGAATCATCAACAACAACTAGCATGTACTTTTTACCATTGGGAGATTTGACTCGCATAGGACCACATAAATCCATATGTAAAAGTTCAAGGAGTCTAGAAGAACTTACAACCTTTTTGGGTTTGAAAGAGCTACGTGTTTGTTTACCTCGTGTGCATGCATTGCACATATCAATACCATTGAAGTCCATCTCAGGTAGCCCTCTTACAAGCCCTTTGGACACAAGCTTCTGTAGTGTATGTGGACTCACATGACTGAGTCTCCTGTGCCAGAGCTTTGGATCGTCCGTCAAAGCCTTTAGACAGGTTAAGCTTCCTTGTGCCACTTGATCAGCATTTACAGCGTATATATTGTTGTAACGATATGCAGTCAATATAACTTCACCTGTATCTTCTCTGCACACTAGACATCTTTTCTTGTTAAATCTGACATTGTTGCCACTATCACATAATTGAGAAACGCTAAGCAAATTATACTTTAAACCATCAACAAGATAGACATTTTTAATACTATGGTTGGAATCACTTCCAATACTACCAATACCAACGATGTCACATTTTCCTTTGTCACCAAGAGTGATTGTTCCTATGGATTGCTCCTTTAGATCATGAAAGAGAGAACTCTTCCCACTCATATGCCTCGAGCATCCACTATCAATAATCCATTTGTGCTCCTTCACCTTGGTGATCTCCTACAAAACAAACATCAACCTTTGTGGCTAGACCAATAAGCAAATTTGGATCCATTATTGGGATAAACCATATTTGGTAAAATAGTGCCTTTTGGGACCCAAACTTGTGTTATCCGTTCTTTTCTCAAATGAACAGGAAATGTATTGCGAATGATATATGGATCCTTTCTTCTATAGGGGCAGGTCTCTTTTACATGTCCCTTTCTAGCACAGTGGTGACATATAGGAGAGGTTCTGCTTCCTTTTGTCTTTACAAAGGTGGTAATGTGTTGCTTCTTTAAAAACCTTGGATTGTAACCAATACCACTTTTGTTTAGAGAACTTTGTTGCTCACCCAACATCCTATCAAGAGTGCCTTTGGATTTGGTAAAACTTATGAGGGCTATCTATTGGTCTTGAATCTTATTATTCAGGGAGATCTTCTCGTTCTCTAAGTCATGATGCTCATTTCTTAGAGAGGAGAGATCTTGCTTGAGTTCAGATTTCTCTGAGTCAAGCGTCTTGACTTTAATGTCAAGACCTGAATAAGAAGCTTCAAGACATTTGACCCTCATAGACAGATCCTCAACAGTTTTTTCCTGGTCCATAGTTCTCTTAATAAGAATGTTATTCTGGGGAATAAGTTTCTCTTCATTGGCAATCATATTAGAAAGGAATTCCGATAATACCTCTTTTGGACTTGCCATAAGTTCTCTTACAGTAGCTTCAAGCTTTTCATCGCGGGATTCATCTTCTGAGGCCATGAGACATATATTGGCCTTCTCATCATCGGAGTCAGAGTCAGAATCGCTCCAAGTTGCCACCATGGCTTTCTTCTTCCATTTGTCACCCTTCTTGGACTGGCTCTTTGTCTTTTGAGGGCAATCCTTCACAAGATGATCTGTTTCACCACATTCAAAACAAGACAAAGGTTTAGTCTTCTTATCATACTTGTTGTATTGAGGCTTACCTCGAAATTTAGAAGACTCTGATCCATCCTTGTTGTTGAATTGTTTCTTCATTTTGAGAATTCGAGCAAGGCCTCTTGTGATAAGAGCAAAAGGATCATCCTCATCGTCATCCTCATCTTCGGAATCAGATCCATCTTCATCCTTCTTAGACTTGAGTGCCAAGTTCTTAGTGCTAGCTGGAAGTTCTCCATCGTCTTCATTAAGGATCATCTCATGTGTGATCAGCTTCCCAAGCAGGTCATCAAGAGGTAGAGTGGTGAGGTCCTGTGCTTCCTCTATAGCTGTTACTTTTGGACCCCATTTTTCTTTTGGGAGGCACCTCAGTATCTTTCTTACTTTCTCAATATTTGTAAAGCTCTTGCCGAGAGAGTCAAGGTTGTTGGTGATTTCTGTAAATCGTGTGAACATGGCCTTGATTGACTCATCAGACTTCATTTTGAAGAGCTCATACTTTCTTAGGAAGATGCTGATCTTGGTGTCTTTCACTTGGCTCGTTCCTTCATAGGTGACGACCAGTTTGTCCCAAATCTCTTTAGCTGACAGACAAGATGAAATACGGTTAAACTCATCAGTGCTAAGACCACAATAAAGTAAGTTAATAGCCCTGTAGTTTTTGGAGACGAGTTCAAGATCCGCTTGGATGTATTCAGACTCCTTCTTTGCGACTTTGGTTCCATTTGGTCCGTCTTTCTTTGGAATTTTCGGACCATTCTCTATAATGTTCTAAAGTTCCAGATCTTGATATATAATGAACATCTTCATCAAGGATCTCCAATGGACAAAGTTGTTTCCTACAAAGAGTGGTGGTCTGCTTGTGGACCTTCCCTGTGCAAATCCTCTGCTTGCTTCACCAGACATGATCGAAAACTCACAAGATTGTTAGATCAAAAGCAGTGAGTAAAGCTCTGATACCAATTGAAGGTTCGATAATATAAAACTAAGTAATGTAGAAATACTCTAGAAGGGGGGTTGAATAGAGTATGCCGGATTTTCGCAGAAAGTCTCAAGACTTTTGAAGCTCGTGCAAAACCCTTTGAGATTAAACCTGAGTCACAAAGTTAAAACAATCGAACCAAGTGCGGAAATAAGGTAAAGCAATAAAGTAAAGGACACAACGAATTGTTAACGAGGTTCGGCACGAACTTGGCCTACGTCCCCGCCTAGGGTTCTTCCACAACCCTAGGATTCAACAGGCTTTATTGATTCACAAAGCTTAGGATCCTAATAGCTCACCGAGAAGCCTCTCTCCTATACAATTGCAATCTAGTCGACTCACGTTCCCTTGGAGTCCTAGACCAATCTAGAAGAGCCCCACCTCTCTCAGCTATCTAGTACAATCCTCTTACTCTCGAGAATCAATAGCCTAGTGTTCACTTCCTGAGTTACAAACTCTCGAGTATAACACTATAAATGAATATATCCTATAAGCTCACTGTGTAACTCTCAAATGCTTTATAATGAAATAACAGACTCTTAGGACAAGCAGAGAGCACACGAAGACAGATTTCTCTTGAAGGCTTGGAGTGTATGAAAGCTCGTGTTCAATGAATGTATCACTTCTGTCTTCATCTTCCTTCTCTTTATATTGAGGAAAATCGGCGCCAAGGATCTTCTCCAACGGCTAGTCTAGATCATGGCTTTGAGCTGGATCTTCTATCTTTGGAAACTTCGAAGGCCACAATCTTTCCGATTTGAATCTTCTCAAGTTGCATCACAAGGAAGGAAATAATTCGAAAATACTTCCTGAAAGGTTAGTTAAATATATAATAATATAATGGAAGTATATAATGATATTGAATAATATTTCGAACATAATAACATATAGAACGGGTTTTGTATTTCATCAACACTGTTAAAGCTCCAAGACCTTTGACACAGACAAGCTGTCAAGGCCTTTGAAACTTATTCCGATTTTCATCAAGGGAGGGAGTTATCAGTGTTGATGCACCCATTTGGAGGAGGAGGTTTTGGGCGATCCCAGCTGGAATGCTCAAGTTGATTAGATGAGGTTCTTGTTGTAGGAGCATCTCTTATGTCTCTGGGAGGAGGTCAGTACCCTCCTCCTCTGTCGCCGTTCCTTTCTCCCCTCTTCTGGGGGTAAGTTCCCCCGCCTCTTCCCCTAGTGGCGTACTGGGGCTAGTAGGGTCTTGGTAGTGCATTAGGCTGCTTATGTTGTCGGGGAGGGACCTCAGGAGGACGGTGCTGCCCTGGCATCGCTACTGGATTACCAGGATTTACTAGTGGGGCGCAAATTTGAAGGGGTGTCTCCTTTTGGGGAAGAGCTGGCGGGGTCCCATAGACCGAGGGCGATATATAGTCTGGATGAGCCATCATTACGTTTGTTGGGGCCCCTAGCGGATTTGGTCCCGATCTCTGGTTGTATTGGACTTCTTGGATGAGGGGGTGTGGTGGGACGGCCGGATATTGCCAGGGAGGATTACGAGGTTGCTTATCCCTGAAGTTTTCCCTTCCCTGTCGTTTGTTTGGTGGCCGGTGGTAAGATGGCTGGCGGAACAAAGGCTTATATTCGGCAGGTCGCGAGCTGGAGTTCGCAGCCTCCAGAGCGTGGATCTGCTTGGTAACGAGTTTTCCCAAAACATCGTAGTTGGACGGTTCTTTTCGGAATAGGCAAATTTTGAAATCCCCTTTGGCCAGATTTCCCATTAGTATCGTGCTCGCGGACTCTTGGTTGAACCTTGGGATTTGTACCACCATATTGGTGAATCTGCTGAAAAAATTTCCTAGGGATTCGGTCGCGCCTTGTTTGATGGAATTAAGGTCCAGCATGGTTCTCTTTCTTGTGCGGGCGCTTCCGAAATGAGCGACGAACGTCCCTGATAGTTGTGCGAAGTTGCTAATGGATGATGGAGCAAGGTTTGTGAACCATGTCAAAGCGACCCCACTCAGCGTGGATGGAAACGATCGACAAAACAAAGCATCATTGTCCTCATTCATTCCCATTGTCGTAGTGAATTGGTTGAGGTGATCGTTGGGATCGGTATCTTCTTTGTATTTGGTGATGGAGATATCCCTCCACCTCTTGGGGACGGGTGCCTCACGTATTTGTCTGTAAAAGGCCAAGGGGAAAGTCGGTTCACCTTTGCAAGTTTGCTCGGGTGCTTCAAGGGAGTTTGAACGCGAAGACACATTCTGGGCCCTGCCAGAATGGTCGACTCCGTTTTCATTCTCAGTGGGCTCTGGATTGGGGTTGAGGGGGCCACCAGCGGTGTTGGGGAAATGGTTGACCGTTATGGGCACTGGTCCTTGTTGAAAGTAGGCACGGGGGTCTTATTGGAGTGGTATCCCGTTCGCTTGTTGGAAAGGCATGACGTTTGCTTGTTGGTTCAGGTACATGCTTTGCGGGTAGCTCCCTGCTAAAAACTGGTACAGGGGGCAGCCACCCCACATCTCATAAGGAACGAATGGAGGGGGTTGCGCAGTGTTCTATGCTGATTGTTGGGGAGCGCCTTCGTTGCCGCCGTGTAGGGTCTCCTCATTAGGGATGGCATTGAGGTTGATGTCGTTCGCTTCCTCGTGGTCATGGTGTTGTTGCCCAAACTCGTCTCCGAAGAGGGTGAAGTTCATGGTTCCTGCAGTAAAAAGCATTAGTCCTATAATAAGAAAGATCAATGCGGTTATTAATTTATACATGCATCTATCTATACAGAATGAAAAGGATAGGGTGGTAAGAAAGGGTGAAATAAAAGAAACAAAAAAGATAGTAATATAAAGAAGCGTATTGATATGCGGAACCTCTCGTCGTGAAAGGTTCCCACAGACAACGCCAATGAAGCGTTCGTGAGATTTCGCCTATACTTATTACCTCATTTATGACGACATAATACTTTTTAGAATACCTGCAAGCCTTAGCTTGATAGGACGATGATCAGATTGTAAGCGTATTGTTCCAAGTGATGAGAGTTATAAGTTTGACTCGCGATGAATTATGTTTTACTGTTCAATTGTCGTATGCGGTGGAAGTTTGGCGAGGTTGTTATCTCTAGGAACGTTCTTCTCCGACCGAGGATCTCTAGAACTCAACTCCAGGGGTTTTAAATTCGAGAGGTAATCAGAGCTCTTATGCCTTTCTTATCTTCGGAATCGGATCCCCATCTCAGGGATCGGATGGGGGTATTTATAGGGGAACCAAGCGAGCAACTGGCTGGCAACCTCGTGGTTCTATAAAGGACACGTGTTGCGCATGCCCACATGCTTAGGGGTATAGGCAACACACGTGGGGCCACTAGAGGCGAGGTGCTTGAGCTAGCGAGCTGCTTGTTAGGTCATCGGAAGCCAATCGAGGGACAAGGGAGAGTTAGCTCTTACTCCTATACTGGCTCTGAGTCGCGAGGGAGATAAAGGTTAAATAGATATAGGGAGTGCTGAGCCTAGTTCTCTGTGTCTGGTCGGGTACTTTGCTCGCGATGTGTTAATGGTGGGACCGGCCGTCTTTTTGCGTTGGGTGACCCATTTATGATGTAATATGCCGTGTTTATTATATAGCCTATTTTCTATGGCATCGTCAGTACCCACATGATCATCTGCAACCCACTTCTATGTGCCTGATGGTGAAGATGATGAGGATGGAAATGATCCTGATGAGGATGCCCAAGGTACTCCAGGGGACTCCTCAGACACTGATGTTGATGATGTGCAACCTCACCAATTGGGCGGGGCAGCTCGAGATGAATCTTCTGATGATGATGAGAATGAAGTTGGTGATGATTCTATCTCTGCTAGTTCTAATGCTCCCTCCTCCCATTCTGAGTCTTTAGATTCTGCTAATGTGTCTTCGTTTGATGTGCATGGTGCTGGCTCTTCTAGCATTTCATCTAATGAAAGGCATGACTTAACAACTTGGCAGTTAACCAAAGATAGATCCCCTAGAACTAAAATTCCAAATAAAAGATTCATCAATAACATTATTGAGTTTGCTTGTGTTGTCTCTGCTGTGGTTAACAACTATACTCCTGAGACTTATGAACATGCTATGAAATGTGCTCACTCTGCTGACTGGAAGAGAGCAATGTCTGAAGAAATTATGTCCATGATGGCCAGCAAGACCTGGACTCTTGTGAAGAAACCTGAAACTGCCAGGTTCATTGACAGTAAGTGGGTGTTCAAACTTAAAGAAGGTAACTCTAAGAGTGATCCCCCAAGGTACAAAGCTAGGCTTGTAGATAAGGGTTTTACTCAAAGAGAAGATGAGGATTATAATGAGATTTTTGCCCCTGTGGTGAAATATAAAACTCTAAGATTATTACTTGCCATGTCTACTGTTTATGATTATGAACTTGAGCAGATGGATGTGAAAACAACCTTCTTGCATGGGGATTTAAATGAGACTATATATATGAGGCAACCAAAAGGTTTTATTGATAAATCTAAGTCTAACTTTGCTTGTTTGCTCAAGAAGTCCATTTATGGTCTAAAACAATCTCCCAGGCAGTGGAATATTAAGTTTGATACCTGTATGAGAAGACAATTGGGTTTTAAAAGAAGTAAATTTGATACTTGCTTATATTTTAAGAAACCCAAGTCTAGTTATGTGCTTTATGTTCTCCTATACGTTTATGACATTCTTTTGATTTCTAAGTCATCTATTGATGTTGTCACTATCAAGAAGGAGCTCTCAAAGCATTTTGACATGAAGGATCTTGGCCCTGCCAAGAAAATACTTGGCATAAAGATTGAGAGAGATAAGAAGAAAGGTAAGCTTTGGCTTGACCAGACAGACTATGTACTGAAGGTATTGGAAAGATTTCATGTTAAGAATGTGAAGCTAGATGCTATTCCTTTGGGTTCTCATCTTGATTTATCTAGAAATCATGCTCCTTTATCTGTTTCTGAAGCTAAGAATATGAAAAATATTCCCTATGATGCTGATGTAGGCCTAGGTTCTGTGATGTATTGTATGATATGCACTAGACCTGACCTAGCTTTCTCTATCAATGCCTTAAGTAGATACATTTTAGAGCTAGGTGAGAAGCACTGGCTTGCTATGAAGTATTTGTTAAGGTATTTGCTTGGATCTGCTAATTTGAGATTATGTTATTCTAAGCATACCTCTTCTGATGAGTTATTTGGATATGTGGATTTTGACTTTGCTAGTAATAAGGACAATAGAAAATCTGTTACTTCTTATTTCTATACTTAGGATGGCAATTGCATATCCTAGAGATCTCAGCAGCAACCTATAGTTGCTCTCTCTTCAACTGAGGGTGAGTATATTGCTCCAACGAAGCCTTGCAAGGAAGCCATCTGGTTGCAGGGTATACTGCGTGAGATTGAAGTAAAAACTTATACTTATGTGTTGCATATAGACAATCAATCTACATTATATTTGTGTAGAGATCCCATGTATCATGAGAGAACTAAACATATTGATGTTAGATATCATTTCATACCGGAAAAGTTTGATGATAATGTGATACATGTTATGAAGATTGATGGTAACCTTAACCCTGTTGACTTTGGTACTAAAATTGTACCTAGAGACAACTTTCTATTTTGCAGGGACTTTCTTCACTTAAGTGAAGGAGGCTGATGATTTTGACAGGTAGGAGGGCTAAGGACGGACCCAGTTACCTAATCCACACATAGGCATGGTCTGCCTTGAGCGTACTTAGAAAAATATATGGGGCAATTGTTGAGAACTTGTATATTTTCCTAAGTGTTTTTAATATGTATGTAATGTATGTATTATGTATATGTGACATGGAAGGCTAAGTGTAACATGGCTAAGATTATGGACCAAGCTCTTGGGAGTTAGCTCGAGCCTAGATGGATTGCATTGAGCCTAGATGGGTTGATCTTCAACATGGGAGAGCCGCCGAGCTTTGGGCCTAAAGCCCATGACATGTGACACGGCCCAACACCTCGAGCCCGGTTGCTTAGAAGCCTTGTGGATGCTACTAGGGTTTGTCTATAAAAGGAGGTGCTCTCCTCTAGCGTCCGCTAGCTGCTTCACTGTTCCTTCTCCAGAGAAAGAAAGAGAGAGAGAGAGAGAGAGCGCAGAGAAGCTAGGGTTAGGGTTTGCTATTCAAGCTCTTCCCACCTCCGATCGGCGAAGCTCTTCTTCTCCAAGATCCCTTATCTACCGACAATAGCTCGGTGTTAGGTTCTAGCTCTCGGACATGGGTCTGTATCCTCATATTTGAGATTGTTGAAGAAGTTCTTCTTCTTCTTGTTTGCTTTCGTGTCTTTCGTTTTGGTTTCTGCTTAGATCTATACTTATCTCTGTTTCATACTCTTTGGATTGTCTGGTCTGTACTTTCTCCCTTATTTGATAGTGGATTAGGGCTGACTCTTGAGACCCCGAGGACGTAGGATCGCGGATCCGAACCTCATAAAAATCTTGTGTTCTTCCTCTATCTTTTGATCTTGTATGTTTGTCTTGTTCTTGCAAAACTATATAGACTCGGTCTTGCTTTTCAAGTAAGACACGACCAAATCTTGGTGTTGCTATTTGTGTTGGAATGCTTGTTGTCTTATTATGAATCTTCCACTTTGTGATTGTTTGTTTGTGATTTTGAATGGGATATTAATAAGGCATGCCATTTATATATTGAGGAAGAAACAAAAAAATGAATTTGCCTTAATGTTACACAATTAAAGTGGATGAATATTATAACTTGTAAGGTGAAACGACTATTATAAATTTCGTAAATTAAGTGAATAACATGAAACACCTCATTTGAATAACAATGATGCGTGTAGTAGAAACAGATATATAATCAATTGAATGATATACCGGATGATAATAAATGACTAATTGGTGAACTAATTGATGATTAGCTGAACACAACTTTGCTAGATATTTTTTATTGCTATTATGTATAAATTAATTAGATTAGTCTGATAAAAAAAAGATTAAATTATCATTAAGTAGAAAAATGGCAAAGTGGGAAAATAAAATAAAAGATGCAATTGTTAGAGTTTGAATATGATGAGATTCTCAACAACTACTACCATTAGACTAAAAATATTATATTGATACAAATTGAGTGTATAAGAAAAAATAATAATTTTTTTTATGGAGTTAATTGTAGCAAAAAATTATCCATGAACATGTTATGTCCCAAAGGACATGGATAGGGAAAGCTTAGCTTTCAATGGAGATTGAGAGAGGAAGGGGAAGGAGATTGAGAGAGATAGAGTTTAGAGGGGTTGAGGGAAGAAGAAAGAGAGATTAGAAGAGAGAATAGAAAAGGTAATTTGGATTATTTCTTTGATAACTACAATTACAATAGCTATGGGTATTTATACCCTAAACCCCTAATGGTATAGGTCACTACAATACTTCCCCCTTATAAAAGCTTTGTCCCAAAGCTTATATATGAAATGGAAAAGCTTACAATACTCAAAATTATTTAAATTGCCTTGTGACAGTAAAGTACAAAGGCCATTGATAGCATAGCATTGATTGGATAAAGGTTGACTTGGGCTCATGATCTTTGCTCCTTTGTTAACCGGTGTAACTCTGTGCATTCACCAAATCAGTGGCTGGATTGAGGCCTACAAAAGAACCCTTGTATTTGATAGCCAGTAAAGCATAGTCCCTAGTTTGTTGTCCTTCCTGACAGTAGAAGAATCATATCAATTGCTAACATTTCCCATTCCTGCAGTAGGTAGGACTCCAAGCCCAACTTACACCTCAACTTTCACCTGGGCAGCCCCACCAAGAAGCAATTTGCAGCGTCCCAACACAAGAATATGTAGTTCTATCATCACAATTCCAAGACTGCACATCAATGATTGAGGTGATAGACTGATAGCAATTTTTTTTTCCTTTGGTATGCCTGGATCAAAAACCAAAACCTTCACTAGCAACCTATGATTATCTATAGCTGCACCAGTAGCATATGCTGATTTTGCCAATTGACTCCTCCATATAATTCTCAAGCCACTACCCCTGGCAACAGAAGCATCAATTTTGATCCACCAAGAGCAAGTAAAGACTGTTTCTTTACTAGCACAACTCATACATGACAACAACATGAATGCCATTTCTCCACCCGGATCAAAATTCAAAGTGACTGCAGGTATGTGTTTCTCAGTTTGGACAACACAAATGGCTTCTAGATTGACCCAAAGAGTAGTGATATCTCTTCCTCTATCAAAAGGCATGGACTTAAGGTGATCTTTGAAGACATGGAGACTTAGCAAAGCACCCATGACTAAGTTGTTACCAAACTTATCAGTCGATGCCATGTCGATTACTCTCCCATTACCAATCTCAACAGCCCGAAGACGTAAGCTACCACCCGGGTCGAAAATGGTTGGATATGGGCAACTATGGTGAGCTTCCACTGTCAACCTATCACCCATGTAGGACTGTGTATTCCCTGTCTGAATTGAAAACCTATTGATTTTAATACCTCTAAGAGGCATTTCATCAAACACCTTGTAGGCAGTCTCCTTGACAGGCAATTCCACAAACAATTGGTGTGCAGTTGGACTATCTAGCAATTCCATTGAACTCACCTTATAATGAGCCGCCTTAATCTTGATCGAATCAGGCAAAAACTCAAGCAATCTATCTAATGCCTCCGATTCAACCACAACTAAAGGATTGAGAATTATCTTTGGATGCTTGGAATCGATGTTTATTCCCCAGGCGATTGTCGGGTCGCCCATTCCTTCCATTTCAAGGGGAATGTTGTTGTTGCTGCTCATGGCTCCTAGTTTCTTTGCCAGGTGAGCGTCGTCGCAAGTTTTTGGTTGACCCTTGATGAAGGTGCTTGCTCCGCCATCGTCCACGAATTCTGTACTCTATGGGTCGGTCCCTGCCTGGCGGTTTTGCAATTCGTCGATTGAAGATGGCTCGGTGGTACCTTCAATTGAATCAACTTCTGATTTCAGCGAAGCCCCGTCGATTTCTTGATTCGCTTCTGTAATAGGGGCTTTAGCCTGACAATCTTGATTCCTCAGACTTGTAATCTTTTCGTCCTGAATAGGATCAGTTGATTTCTCTGCTGTGAAATTATCTGTCGGAGATTGCCCACTGATTTCTAGACTCAAGATGCTATCAATCGAGGCTATCAACCGATCTGCACTAGCCATCATCTTGTGATAAGCATCAATCAGGGCTTTAGATGAATCTTGGAGCCTAAGTTCCGACGCCTCATATGATGAAACTCCGGCCGGCGTTGTAGACCTTGAAGATGCACCGCCGTCCGCCATTGACGTCGCTCCAATTTGTGAAAAAATAAAATTCGTGATTTGCGGAATTGAGAACCGATTGGCTCTGATACCATTTGTTAGGTCCCAAAGGACATGGATAGGGAAAGCTTAGCTTTCAATGGAGATTGAGAGAGGAAGGGGAAGGAGATTGAGAGAGATAGAGTTTAGAGGGGTTGAGGGAAGAAGAAAGAGAGATTAGAAGAGAGAATAGAAAAGGTAATTTGGATTATTTCTTTGATAACTACAATTACAATAGTTATGGGTATTTATACCCTAAACCCCTAATGGTATAGGTCACTACATAACACAGTTTTTAACATTTATATATAGACAGATTTATTAACTAAATTAACGAATCTAGTTAAATCTTTAAAAAAAGGTAATTTGGATTATTTCTTTAATAACTACAATTACAATAGCTATGGGTATTTATACCCTAAACCCCTAATGGTATAGGTCATTACATAACACAGTTTTTAACATTTATATATACACAGTTTTTAACTTTTATGCACGTTTTTTAAAAAAGTAAAAATATTATAAAATATTATTTTTTTAATTAATTTTTTTTATAAATTAAGACTAATTACTAATAAATACTCCGTAAAAAATGGATAAAAAAATAATATTTTATAAAATTTTATCTCCTCACAAAGCATTTACTAAAAAAAAAAATACAAACTACACATGTTATGAAAGGGAGGGAGGAGGTGAAATGTGTATAACTTTATGTTCGAATATTCGCGCTGTTAGGAGTGGAGCAAAACGTGTTAACATTAGAGTCCGATAACGACCGATCAACATAGACAAGAACAACACCTAGAAGAAGAAGAAGAGCCCAAAGTTACCACTTTACAGTTCACAATTGATCTCAGCCTCAGAAAATACCTCCCCGGAAGACACAGTGATCTTTATCACCGATCTCTCAGCTCTCCCCTTTCTCGATTCTTGTTTCCTCCAAACAATTTTACTGATTAAAATGAGCGGCGACGATGCCCAAATTCCAACAACAAACCCAAACGAGGCACATAGATTGGTGATCTGCATTGGCGACATCCATGGCTACCACACAAAGCTCAAAAGCCTCTGGTTCAACCTCCAATTGGCAACCGACCCATCTCAATTCAGCCGCGCCCTCGTCATCTTCCTTGGCGATTACTGCGACAGAGGCCCCGACACCAAAGGGGTCATCGATTTCCTCATCTCCCTACCCTCCAAATACCCTAATCAGACCCACGTCTTCCTCTCCGGCAACCACGACTTCGCCTTCGCGGCGTTCCTCGGGGCCATCCCGCCGCCGCCGGACGGGTCGGCGTTCAGGGACACGTGGAGGGAGTTCGAGGCGAGCGAGGAGAGAGAGGGGTGGTATAAGGGGGAAGGTTATGAGGAGATGCATCTGCAAGGGAGGAGGTGGGCCGGGGAGATTAAGGTCAAGGCTAATACTATGAGGGCGGGTGAGTATGAGGGCTCCATTTATGATGCTGCTCACACTTTTGAGTCCTATGGCGTCCCCCATGGATCTTCTGGTACGGTTTTTATGATTGATTTCTACTTGTCTTTTGGATTTCTCGTTGAAGTCACTTGCTTTTAATCGAATCTGATTGTGAATTGTGCTGCCCGATTCCTGAAAAGGGTACAAATTGAATCCAATTATGATCTTAAAACTCCCAGGAATTAGGTTTTGAAACCCTGGGTTGGGAAGGTCAGGATCCGGTTGAGTTGTATAGAACAACAATATGAATTGAAAAGGTATTGATGGAAATCAGATTAAAAAAGCAACAATGTACAACTTGGTAGAGTTATTTTACAACTCCATCGGATCACAGCCCTGGACCAATCACACCTGATGCTAACCCAGCCCTTGTTATATGATGATTTTGTCATGGGATTTTCTGTCATTGTAGTGTGTTGCCCTGAATGTTTTTGGTTGAATCTACTCCAGTACTTATTTTAAGCTTTTCGCAAAGTACCCGAAAGTGTGTGCATTACAAGACACTAGATTAGGGAAGGGTTTTCTTGGAGTTGGGGAGATTAGTGGTGTTGTCAAGAGGAATTTTCATTTTAGAGATTCTGTTTCATGCATTCGATGAATCGATACAAGGATTGCATATGGATTTGATTGATAGTATTGTTTCATTCATTGTTTATTGAAGAGAAGCCAATATCACATCACATTATCTGTGTGGACATTGTGCTATTGTATTAGCATGGTATTGACTCAGTATTTTGACTGGTGTTTGATTGTGTATAGATTTGATGAAAGCAGTCCCTGATGAGCACAAGAAGTTTCTCGCTGATATGTTATGGGTTCATGAAGAGGTCAGTACATGTGTGTACTTTATTGCTCTTTCAAGGCTTGGAAGATGCTTCAAAGTTCAAACAATGAAACTGAAATTATTTTTTTTAATACTTAAAATCCACTATACTTGACATTAATCTTATGGGAGATGAACACTTGTCTGATCCATGTCATAAGTATAAATAAGTATAAACTTGAATTTCCTTCCCTGATCCAAAGTCATGATGCCAGTAACTTGAGTGCTATACCTAAGTTGCAAATGAAGGGAATGAACCTCTAAGCTAAGGTCTAAATTCTTGGCTGTACATTGATTTGCTTTGTAATTGACTTCTCATGACTTGGCTTTGTTGTATTCTCTTCAAGACATTGTTTCAAGAATAAGTAACATTTGTATGAAGAAATGTTCTGATCTCATGGATGTGAATTCTGATTAGTTCCGAAAAAAATATTGTATAAATGAACTTGATGTCTCTAACATATTTATTTCCCCCTTTCAGAGCTAGAATTTTTTAGTTTTGTATGCTTTATTCTCTGATTGCTACTTATTCCTTGAATTGATCGCTACTTATTCCTAAGTTTCATACTAAACGACTAATTATGCACTTGAGGTGGAACATAGATTTACCTACCCAGGAGCATTTCCCAGATTCCCACAACTCAGCCTTATTTAATTTATTTCATCGCCTTTTAGACAATATTTCAAAATTTCAGTAGCATCGATATGAAGAAATGGTTTGACGAAAATGCGAGAAGATAAATCAACGTTCTAGCTTTAACGTATTTATTTCTTACCTTTTCACACCTCTATAGATTTTCAGTTTTGTGTCTCGTTACTATAGTGAGAAGTTTGAGGTTTTCTTATGAGTGCATTGTTTCCAGGATGATGTGTGTGTGGAGACAGAAGAGGGGCTGAAGCATTGTAGACTAATTGCCGTTCACGCTGGCTTGGTGAAAGGAGAAGGGGTTGAGGAGCAGCTGAAGCGTCTAAAATCCAAGGACACGAGGATTCCAAAGGTTGAAGCTCTCAGTGGGAGGAAAAGCGTCTGGGACATTCCAGAGGTAATGCGGAACTTGATTATGAGCAAGCTTCTGTCAAACTTAACAAGACCTGGAACAAACTTCTTGTTTCGTTTTTATTATAATTTTGATCTGGTAGGCTTAGATGTTCTTTTTTTCTACATTGTCAGGAACTGAAAGAGAAACCAACTGTCATAGTGAGTGGTCACCATGGGAAACTTCATATTGATGGACTCAGATTGATCATCGATGAAGGAGGTGGATACGCGCACAGACCAGTGGCTGCCATCATTCTTCCCTCCATGAAACTGGTCAGAGATACTGATTGCTTCAAATGATCTACATTCATGTAAGCACAAAATGTTACATTATATCATGTACGCGGAAAAGCTACTCTATTCCAGACATGCCCATCTTTGTCGTGTAATTGCATGGCATCTGGAACCCATCTGTAGAATGTTAATTTGTCGTAAGAACTCTTGTTTCAGTGCAGTATCCATTTCTCAATTGAAACTACTTCTGGTTGTGGTCTTCTCCAAAAGATTCGATGACTTGCAATGTTAAAAATGAGGCTTGTAAGTTAAGTTGGGTAATGTTGTATATGTAAGAATCTTGTTTTACAACTCGGTAGGATGAACTCTTTGCTTGGGTTCAATCTTGTGAACTATTTGTCGATGTGAAGTTTCTTTTTGAATGTTTACTTTTATTTAAGCTAATCCAAGGTGAAGAGGAGATGAGGTGATACGTGAAATGGAAGATATCTTCACTGTTTTTGGTTAGTGGGTGTTGTTATCAGAAATGTCTTCATCCTCATCTGACCCATTCATCCATCCCCAGTCCCACCCATCACCCGATTTTTATTGGATTAGCGTCGACATAATTGGGTCAAGTTCCGTTTGGATATCCATGTATTATGACTTATAAAACAGTAATGCACCATATATATAATGCAATATTATGCATTATAAATCATAATAGATCTATCCAAACAGACCAATGCATTTCCCAAGCATCAATTATTGTACTGTATCCGTGACACTTCCCTCTAGAAAGGAAGAGAAATATGAAATGTACTGGGCTACTGGCACTTTAAAATTTTGCTCATAAGACAAAATAACTTGAAAAATACTGTACTGAGTATATTTTACATTGGAGATGAAAACAAAACATGATAGTAGGACAAAAACTTGTCTTTTGCAGACTTCATAAAACATTGTTAACAGCTGCAGCAGCTAAATCACAGAACTTGAAACAAACACAAATTCTGCAGCTTTCACAGAGTTGGAACTAATGAAAACACATTTACTTATTGTAGGAAACACCCTCAAACAACACAAAGCCTACCCCAAATATCCTGGATTCAGGCACTAACATAGCTACCACCCGAGGCTGATCGCGCCAGCTGATGCAGAACACTGGTTGGGGAAGACCCAGTTGACGATCTCAACGCTTCAGCAAGAGGCCCACCCATGGCATGAACGTGATTCCCCCCGCTACTACATTCACTAGGATTTCGGCCCCCATCAACCCTTCTGCTAAGGTCATCTCCCGCATTGCCCGTTGACAGTCTCAAGAAATCAAGGGATTGGTTTCCTCCAGGAGTCGAAATGGACAAACAAGGGACAGGATCCGCGGGGCTGCCAGACCTGGGCCAGTCGTCGAAGAAATGTCTTAGTACTCTGCCGTTAGATTTGCCGTCTCCTGATGTGTCATTCTGATCAAATAGGTATCTTCTGTCTGCCTTTGGCTCTGATGCCCTACAAGAATAACACTCAACAGAATAACTATTTACAGTCTCAACTCCCAGTAAATAGTAATTTCATGTGGCTTACAAAAAACCTCCATATGATATGTCACATACTCACATGTGCTAAAGGGTAAGTTTTGCAAGTAGGGGTATTAGGTATAGGTTAGTTTTGCAAATGTCCAAAACAAAAGAGGGGTCCTTGTGAATGGTACAATTGAGTAAAGTCATGGTGGACCAACCAATTAAATCTGATCATCAAGTGCTTCATTCAAGATTGGAATCTTTAATATCTGGTGCAAAAAAACAGACAAGCTAAGGAACATATGGTGTTGGGAAAGGGGGAGAAAAACCAGTAAAAGAAAAGATAGACATTTTGATTAGACAAGAAAGGCATAAAACCAGAGAGGCCTATGGCAGCTGCAATCCACAAGCCTTATCAAAATAGGGTAAAAATCATCTATAATCCCTAACTTTGTTTAGGAAATTTAAGTTTACAAGATATCAAATTTGGTGTAAATATTTCAATTTAAGAACGGATCAAAGCAACACATACCCTTGATTAAGCTGGAAGATATCAAGGGAGGAAGAAGGACCAGAGAGGGTAAATTGGGGCCCACCAACACCTGCTTGCCCAGAAGAAGAAAATGAACTGTCACGGCTGAGTGTGGCGGTTGCGGTGGCGATGGTGGTGGCGGTGGGAACGGGGGATTCCACAGGCTTTCTTGAACGGTTGCGGCCGCGGTGGACGTGGCGTTCGCAGTACTTCTGAGCAGGCACAACATCCCTTGAACACCTCCATTTCTTGCCATCTGTCCTCCTGCACCTCCCTGGTTCTGGATCCATGCCTCCTCTGCTCCAGTACCCTCCTGTTTGCATCACTATAAAACCCCCAAACTCATACTCAGAAAACCAAACACTAACAAACAACCAAACAAATCCCTTGTCGGATCCACCAATCAAGCGAACCTATTAAAAAAAAAAAAAAAAGATCCAAACTTTAACAGAGTATGAAGACGACGACTTACAAGAAGGGTGAAAGTAAGAGTTGTAAAAGGAAGAAGGGGAATTAAGGAAGCTCTTCTGGACCAGCTGGAGGAGCTCAGGAGGTATGGAAGCGCCAGCCACCATGTGCCTAAAGATGAGTGCTTGTAGCTCAAGTTCCTGCCACTGAGCTATGCTGAAGTGGCCTCCAATCCCTAGCAATAACCCACAATAAAACAAGAAATCATGAATTTGGAGAGTAACCCAGATGAGAAAACAGCAAGAGAACAAAAAAGATGTAATCTTTAAGGGAATCAAGAGTTGGGTTTTAGTTCTTACTGCAGGCGAATCTAGAGGAAGCAAATGTAGGGGGAGGGAGCGGTGGCTTTGAATCTGGGTATGCAGAAAAGGAGTTGGTTTTGGTTTCAGGGGGGGCAAACAAGGGAAGAACAGGGGGTTGATGATCAGATTCAGAGGTGGGTTCAGGGTGAGGATGGGAATCAGCTTGCTGGAGATAAAGTCTGGGGAATTTGGCAGGGGAGGGTAGTTCATCTGACTGTTGGTGTAGATTTTGATGCTGGTGCTGCAGCTGCAGCTGATCTCTCCATTGCTTCAGATGGGAATCCATGGACAGATGAGACAGACAAAAGAGGGAGGGGCGGTGTTACTCAGTTGCTCCTATTTAAACAAATTTTAAGTGGTTTGATTTACTCCATACTAGTTTTATTACCCGCGGGTTTCGCGGTTTTTTAATTAAGAAATTATATATATTATTTTATTATTTTTTATCATAGTTCTTACTAATAAATATGAGATTGTAATTTGTTTTATATTTTATATTGTTTTTAAAGCATACATTTAGAAATTTTAGGCCCAATAACATGAATAATAAATTTCTCTCGTGCATTATTTATATTTTTATTGGATATAATTTAGTAGAAATATAGTCAAATTTCATCATATTAATAAGTTTAAAATTAATAAAAAAATAATAATAAGTTTGAAATTAGATATGAAAATTTATCAAATTGATATATTAATAACGTTATATGCTAAAAGATTTGATATAAATATTTTAGATAAATATTAATCAAGATATGACTATATTTTAATTATTTTGTATTAAAATTGTTTAATCGTAATTATCAATTAAGGTGGACACATAAGATGATAGGTGGTTAAAATAAAATCATTAATTGACGTGGCTTAAATTTATTGGATAATCATTAATTGACGTGTAAAAAAATATGGTCAGATTGCACCAGAGAACGACAGGTAGGCGAATCGCACCAAAACTCGCCACGTAGAATTTTCACGTTTTATATATTGATATTGATGATTATTGCATTTTGTTCACTTGATTTGAAATCTCTTTCTGTATTAATTTATTATATTTAATCAATTTTTAGTAATTTAAATATTTTATTCCATTTCTATTGATAAAAAATTATTTAAAAAATATTTTGGCCAAGTCGGATATGGATAATAATCTCTTAAATATTTTTATTTTTATTTAAATTATTTAATAATAATAATTAATTATAATTATCAATTAAGGTTATATGGAATATTTCATTAGTTAATAAGATTATACTCCGTACTTATTATTTCTATAAGTATATGGAAAACAAAAATGAAACTTTCATTATAGCTTATGAGATAAGATTTTATCATATTAGATGTAATTGGTACAATTAATAGTTATTGACTTAAATGATTTATTTAAGTCATGAAAATTTTATTGTTATAGGTTTTTAAATATTTTTAGAGTTTAGATTTTTTTTTAACATATTCAATAGATCGAATTGTTTCAGTCTCCGTTTTAAAAACTAATATTAGTAGTATAGAAAAGTATGTTTTAATGTACAATTAAATTTCCTACCCCACTTTGAATATTATTGCTTAATTAAATAATCAAAATCTAGCTTACGAATTCATATTGTTATTATATGGATCAGAATTCTACCTTATTTAAATAATTATCATATGGATCAAAATTTTATCATAACGATATGTGTGTATTATTATATTTATTCTAAAACTTTTAAGATTAAAAACTTATTACTATTGGTGAATCTGTAAAACATTGAACAATTTGTTCCCCTGATTAACTAACTTAATTACTTCTTCGGTTTTCCTCCTCTAGTCGCATCTCGTCATGGAATATGGATTATGGTTTATGCAGTAGTAAAACAGGTTTGAGATTTAATTGTATATATGGATCTTACGATTTGAGATTTATAATAATATAACTCAAGATAAAATGATATGTTTTTGTAATCATTTAAGATATGGGATTTAAGATATAATTTTTGTAGATAAAATATTTTACAAATAACTCAAAGTAAAATGATAGATTTTGTAACCACTTAAAATATAAAACATTTATGAAAAAATATTATAAAATAGCTCATGGTAAAATGATAGATTATGTAACCACTTTGCGAGATAAGATTGATACATATATAGGATGATACGTGGATATAGGATGTGGCTAAAGATGTAAAATCACTAATTGATGTGGCTTAAATATATTGGATCATCATTAATTGACGTGTCAAAAAATTCGGATCAGATTACACCAGATAATGACACGTAAGCGAATCGCACCAGAGCCCGCCACATATGATTTCCATGCCTCTGTTTTAGTATTATATATTGATATTGATATTGATTTTAATCTTTTTAAGTTGGATAAAAGGAAAAACTTTTGCAGGAGGCTCTTTCAAGTCTACTGCAGAGTGCAGGACCGCATAGAGGCAGCCTCCACACTTGTGTTTGGGAAGGAGGGGGTTTAATAAAAAACCGTTTAACGACGGCCGCATGATTTTGTAGGGGTGCATATAGTCGATTTTTTTTTATGTGTATATCATAAAGAAATTTTAAAAATAAAATAGAAGAATATTTTGAGAAAAAAAAAAAAGAAAATTATATAGGAATAAATTTGGTTTGAATATATCATTTTTATTTTTAAAAAAATTAATATAAAGAGAAATTGTTAGTAAAAGATAAGCGAGGAAATTGAGCTCGGAGAAAAAACTTTGTGATTACCACTTTAAAGTAGTGGTGACAAATTTGTCTCGTGACAAATCGAACTAATTATTATCAACTCAACAAACTTTTAAATATTGGTACGGTAATGATAATCAATTCGGTGATATTGATATTACCATTATCAACTGATTTAAAATTGGTTGATAATTGTATTGGTTTGTCAATGCTTGATGCCTAACGTATTCCTAAAGACCTAAATCCCTAAAATTTTCAATCTTTAGAAGATCAGTCGACCAGATCTAGGTCTTTCACGACTATTGACTGTGTTCTCTCGACTTTGTTTATCCATTCTCCAATCTAGCAATCTCTTATTCCTCACTTCTTCCATCCTCGAGACCTCGATAACTCACCACCTTGTCCCCTCGATCCTTGTCTCCTACCTTCATCTTGCTCAACGACTTGCATAGACATCATAATCAAATCCTTTGTTCTCGTCATAGTCACATCTTTCGTCCTACCTTTTGTAAAGAAATTACATCCATGCATTGCAATTTTTTTTACTACGAGACTTAAGTCGTCTTACATGTTTTGTACTTTGTTATTTTTAAAAAATGCTTTCAATCAAGGAAAGAATATTACAAGCTCGAGCTCGATCCAAAGCAATGCCTAAATATGATTAGCTAGGATGTTTTCAAATTATTTTGAATATCATCGGAACTATATATGTTGCATT
Source organism: Persicaria maculosa (assembly GCA_963922045.1). Taxonomy (NCBI): domain Eukaryota; kingdom Viridiplantae; phylum Streptophyta; class Magnoliopsida; order Caryophyllales; family Polygonaceae; genus Persicaria; species Persicaria maculosa. The sequence goes on along the minus strand of OY998252.1, from coordinate 43,313,234 downwards.
CTAGTTTTAAAATTCGGAGTTTAGTGCTTGAATGCATGGACTATGTATAAGACTTTAAGCATTTATATTACTACTTGAATTGTATGAACTTTTGAGTTTTAACTTTTAATTAAGTTGTATGTTATTTATCTCAAAAATCAAAACATTGCAATTACCACTACCAATTATTGCCAACCAACTTTATCGATGATCAATAAAGTCGGTACAACATATTCAGTGGTTGATAATGGTAGGATTTTTATAATTACCAATTCTAATTTGTTGGTATATGGTAAAGGTAAAAATATATTTGGTATTTTACCAATTCCACCCCTACTTTCAAATCGTTGAGAAAAAAAAAACTAAATGTAAATTTGAGCTAAAAGGTCGAGGGTATCCAAAAGGTCGTTGAAAGATCATGATGGTCTACAAAATTCACAATAATCCTCTGTTTATGTTGATACGCCATTTAAATTAGGAAATGATAAATCTCCTGGCCTAGATGGAATAACAACAAAATTCTATAAAAAAAATTAAATAAATATAGGGATGTGGTTGGACCGTTCATTATTAAGGGAGTGAAAGGTTTTTTCGCATCTGGAAAAATGCTAATGAAAATAAATCACACTTTCATCACATTACTCCTGAAATGTAACAAACCCAACACTGGCAACACAACTAGTCAATACATATCGATCAACTTGTGTTCAACAATATGTAAAGTTATTTTTAAGATAATTACAGAGCGACTAAAAAGGTAGCTGGGAAACTGATTCACCCACTGCAGGGGGCTTTTGCCTCTAGCAGAGCTATCTAGGATAATGTTTTAATCGCCCATGAAATTTTTTATTCTTTTAGGTCACACTGTGGAAAAGATGGATGGATTGCTCCAAATCGGACATTGCAAAAACCTATGACACAGTGGAATGAAATTTCACTAAGACGAATTTGGAAAATTTTGGTTTCCATACGCGATTTGTTGGGTGGATTACTGAGTGTATTAAAACTGTTTCTTTTTTTGTTCTTGTTAACAATGGACCTACCAATATTTTCTATCCACAACGAGGTTTGCATCAAGGAGGCCCATTATCTCCATTTCTTTTCATTCTCTGAGCGAAGGTGAAGATTACAATTGGAGGCATCAAGGGAAAGAAGCCTAATAGGTTTTCAATGCACATCACAATCCATGCACATACCTTTTTAGCCTTGGCGGATGATATTAAAACTGTTTCTTTTTTAGCCTTGGCGGATGATATTATGGTCTTCATCAAAAGAAGCAAAAGAGCATGCCAAAAAAAAAAGATGTTATATATGAATATTGTCAAATGTCTGGTCACGGTTAAATTCTGGCTTGATCGTTGTTATGACGCACCTTCGCTAGTTGAAAAATGCCAAATGCCAACAAGGGAAGATTTTTCTCGCCTAGTGTAGTATATATCCTTGTACTGGTGGCTGAACCGAAGCGGTTCATTCACTACCACAAGTGTCAGGGATCTATTTTTCCAACTTGTTGCAAGGATGAGATCAACCATAGGGAATATAGTGGATATGAAAAATTGATACAATGCCAAAAGTGAAAACTTTCTTTAGAAAATTAGGTATAAATGGACTCCCAACAAAAGATAATTTAGCAATAAATTAGGGTGTGCATGTGTCGATGTCTTGTGCCTTCTGCGGCGCCTTATGGAGGAAGCCATCCATCTGTTTACGAAATGTCCAACAAATAGCTAAGTACCATTCACTGCAGGTCCTAGTGGGAAAGTCAATTATTATGACCCATGTCACCAATGGAAGGAACATCACCCATCTTATGAGGGACTTAGGCCAAAGGCTTAGGAGAGAGAAGAAGAGAGATTTAGTCATAAAATGGTGGAACTCGTGGCTCTTCCAAAATAAATTTATGTTTGAAGGCAGAAACATTCCTATAATGGAAGAAATAAGGTCATTTATTTACCAGCATAAAAAACAATGGTTGCTATCAGAAGTCTTCCATGAGGACGAGGAGGAGGTTATATGTCACCACCATGGATCACATACAAATAAAAGATGAAAGACACCAAGAATAGGTATACTCAAGCTTAATTTCGATGATTCTTGGTTCTTGCTAGGGCAAAATGCTTTTGTTTTCATAATCATAGACCACAGAGGAAGGCCGATCCACATAGGGTATGAGACAACAAATTACAACTTGCCTTTGGAAGCTGAGGCCCTAGCACTTTTGAAGGGAGCTTATGTGGCTTCTAACCTCGGCCTAGAACATCTTGACATTGAAGGTGACTCTTTAATTTTCATTAATTCTATAAAATGGCAGTGGAAACCTCCTTAGAAAATCGAAATGATTACTTCAGATCTCATGAGAATTTTGGTTAATGTCAGAGAAGTTTCGTTTTACCATTCATTGAGTTTGACAAATGTTGTGGCTAAAAAGGCTGCTCACCGAAGCCACACCACATATTGCATAGTTAGAATCTCTTCACTCATGTAGGTCTTTACGACCTCATCTGAAGGGACGCACTTGGGTTAACCTGACCATAGACTTGTTCATAAGTGGGTGTTTACGCACGAGGCAATATATATGTATGTATGTATGTATGTATGTATGTATGTATGTATGTATGTATGTATGTATGTATGTATGTATGTATGTATGTATGTATGTATGTATGTAGAGTATAGATCATATGTACTCAAGCCTTAATGTGTATCATGTACACACATTTAGGCCGTTGATTGATAGGCTAAAAAACGTACACACACAAGTGTATGAGGTTCAGTTGTAGAAATCAAGTGTTGTATCCACAAGGACCGGAGGAGTATCGATTGTAATTTTGAGCTAGTTCAACCAAGTTCAGAATAAACGACAGATTTTTGATGTGTTTGTGTATAAAGTAACCAGGAAAACCGATTAAGTGTTGAGAAATATATATATAGGGAAGGCGTTCTAGGATTAAGGATTTACCAACAATGCATCATCGATAGACCAAAAATATTTTCTTGCTTGAATGATATCTAATTCAAATGTGAAGGTAGATCGTTCAAGGTAATCGCAAAGCTCCTCTCGGAATCAAAGCGGATGTGTCTAAATTGGTTAATGATCGCCTCTCGGTCTCAACCAACCAATTTAGACCCTTTGCGTGCTTAGAATTCTAGGTAATAATCGTGCAAACATAACCATCTCGATCTCAGTACTAGTAGAAAATAGGCTTTTTAGCCCGGGCGCTTTCAATAATATAGCCCGGATATGTAGCAAATAGGGTCCGGGCATCAGGTTGATGTGATAATAGGTAAAGAGCCCGGATCCAAAAAATACACGCCCGGGCTAATAGAGTCCCATCAGATTTAGGTAAAACTTCTCACAGATTTTATAGCCCAGATTGTAGGTTAATGTCCGGGTTATTTAGTATATCAAATATCCCGGATATTTTACGTCCGGGCTATTTTCCCTATCAAAAGTCCCATGTAAAGAGATTATATATCCCGGAGATGGTTAGATCCGGGCTATTTGGTCTGCCATTTTGGCTATGCAAATTGATCATATTTCCCGGATTTAGCAGGTCCGGGCTCTTTTGTATGTATGTATTTTTTTTTTTGAAATGGCCATTTTATGCTGTTCATATTCCACCTGTTTTACAATATTGTTCCTATTACACCGTAATTACACATGTTAAGCAACACAAGCACCAACACATGCCACCACCAATCGATGTTACCAATTGCATATACAATCAATGCAACTACATTGTATCAAAAACGTACATGGATTCCATCACACGATAATACTCACAAGTCACAGGTGATTATCAAAAAAAGAAGTAAATATGTTCCAATTAACATAATCCAACAAAATTTATGTACATAAATTTTGTTATGTAAAACACCCAACTACCTAGATCAAAATGGCGAGTGGCTTTAGGTAGGCAGCAAAAGGATCATTGAACTTGGAGTATTGGTGTGTCAACAACGAGGAAATTGAGGGCAAACACCTGCAGGCGAAAATGTAGGTTCGTTAACATTCAAGTATTCAGTTTTGCTTTACAATATTTAAACTGAATTTAAGATAGACTATTACCAAATCCATGAAATAAATGGAAAAAGTGTACAGAACATCAAACAAAGAAAGATATCAAACCGTTAAACACGCAATAAACAAAGGAGCTCTACAAGAAAAGATAGGGAGAAATCAGGGAAATTTTTATCCAAAAAAAAAAGGTTAAGAGCAAAGTAGTATCTGAGAAAGAGTACGAACACGCCATTTTACTCTGGCAGTCAGTGCATTTGCAATAGAAAAGGGAAGATACAAGAGAGATTGCAGGAAGAAGGCTATCAGTCAATAATATGGTCTCCATTTGCAATAGAAAAGGGAAGGATGCTAGCATAAGCAAAATTGGGGAAGTGCACATTTATAGAATTTCAGTCCAGGAGGATAATTACATCAAGTAGAAGCCTAATACAAGATAGATGTGAATAAAGCTCACAGTAATACAGTGGTAATGTACCACAAGGAAACCAAATGCAAGCCCAGTTCCCACTATCACCAAGTGTGGATAGCTATCAGTCAAATCTGATGGTGACAAGTAATCCCTACACACATCATTCACTTTGCTCAAAATACAATGGATTTGTGAAATGTACGCACAGGGCAGAATCAGATAATAATTTATACCATATTAGGACTCCACCCAGAAGAACAACAAGGGATAAAGCTGTATGAACAATAGCAGACATCAATTATAGAACCAAGTTATCAGGATAAACTTTTGCAGTAACAGAAACATTACCATAGCTAATGCCGGCAACATGCTGCCTTTTCTGGTCTTCACCACCTTATATACATTGTATAAACTGCCAAAAGAAAAACACAAAGGAGATGACAACGAAAAACTGCAAACTAAGGAACTTATTGTAGAAACACTAAACTATAGCTAGTTTTCATGCATTTGAGACTACTGGCGAACAAGATTTGTAAATCACAATGAAAATTAAAACATACATCTTATTCAACTAAGCAAAAGCATTACAACAATATTTAGTGAGAGGATCTCATGTACAAATGGCATATAGCATGTCAAATACAAGTTAAGCTAGGTTGACCCAAAAGGCTGAACCCAGCCTAATGTAACTCAGGAATTTTGAGCCATATGAATTCAAGTTGCTTCAGGTTTTAGCTTAAAATGTAAAAAAAAAAAAACTTTAATGAACTGTCGTTTAGCTCAAGTTTTTGGATCATATCATGCTTTACACGTGACACGTCTTAAAATAAGTGATAACTAGAACAATATAAGTTCTTTTAGTGTTTAACATGGCACAAAAAGAAGCCTGCTCATAAAGCAGTGGTACAAAAATATGGGAGACGCTTTTTTTTTGCAAGAAAGATTGCACAACCTTATCTCTGCCCGAATGTGTTCAATATCATCATAGGTCTGAGCATACCCCCTTATGGCATTGATATCAACATCAAAATATCTAAAATCTGGGTAAAGGAATGATGATGAAATTTCCTAATGTTAATTTATAAAAATCCTTAATAGGAAAAATGATGTGTATAACACAAGGAATCGTTGTTTTAGGATACGTGAGATCAGGGTCTTGCTGGAGACAGAATATAGCTTTAACTCCAATACTTTACAGTTTTTTAACATCTTTTGGACCCTATAGTCGACACACATAATTTTGATAACCCTTTATTAATTACAAGCAAGAACATAACAAAACTGTAGAAATATTAAGTGCTACCGGAAGGCATGAACCAACAATCAAGTTAGGTTGAATGAAGTTGAAGTTCATTCCCAATTCATGCCTATAAGTCAATGCTGCATTCCGAGTAGTCAGATTAAGTACCGTTAAAAAAGAAACATAAAGCATACTTCCAACAAAGCTTATATAATTCTAACAAAATTGCATAAGCCGCAGATTGGGAAACACCGTTCATCCTTTTAGAGAAGGAAACAGAAACCAAGATATACTAACCATCAAAAGCACCAACAAACAAAATTAGTCAGAATATAATTGTCACTCATGAAGAATATCTTTATAACTTTCCCCAAGATCAGATATGATTGAAAGAAGCTCTGATTTGTAAAGCTATGATTTTGAGCGTATAATTAACATCCACGGTCTATGATTTTATCAAACTCTGTTTTATAATATACCAGCACTTACAGCCACACATAGTCTCTGTCATGGTAGTGTTGTATACATCTGATTTTTCATCCTTGACTTCAATGTCATCCATCTTGCCACCAGATTTGGAACTAGAAATTGCCAACTGGGAGAGAAAGAATTCAGTAAGTATTTCCTCAGTAAGGTGCAATTTCGCAACTAGCTAGTCACACTTTCAATAATCTAGATACAACAGACAGAAATCATCTACCTAGACGACATGGGCACTAACAAGAAATGACATTATTTTGAAACTGTAAAGGAAGCTTGGGATTTTGCAAGTAGATGAAAGCAAAAGAAGTCCCAGCTCAATAAATACAATTCTGTCACTAAATAAGTTAAGTTGCTGAGGTCTTTCGCAAATGCTGGTGATTTAAAAAGTGATAAGGGGACAAGAAGATCAACACAGGCCAACTGTATTACTAAATTTTGTTTTTCCCTTTTCTCCCTCAAACAAAACAGACACAGATACAAGATTTTGCCAATAATGTGTAGTCTATGTACACGGGCTGCTATAAGCGAAAATAGAATGAATAAATGAATCAATGAGTGTGTGATGATGATGAACAAAATGTAAGAATTACACGAAATGAGTTAGTTTTGCAAACACCCCATGAATAAACTAACCTAAAGGCAGAACCGATCATAAGTGCAATTTTTTGTAAAGCAAGCATCATAATGTAAAAATTACACGAAATAAGAATTACATGGGCCGCTATAATGCTTGTAAAGCATCATAAGTGTAATTTGTTGTTCCTGTATAGAACTGACCATTTCTTCTTCCCTTTTTTTTTTTAATCATACAAGCCGTATACAAAATGCTGAAATCTAAGAGGACAAGAGGCACTTATAATGCTTGTGAAGAACCTACATCAATGTCGGAATCAAATCCTAGTTTTATTAAAACGCTTCAACACCATATATTAAACAAATCTGATGCTTGCTCCAACTGATTACAATGCAAAGTATAAAATTGACCAATTTGTAGATTAGATAAATATGAAATGGAGATTACCGTAGTAGGTTGCCAATGTTTGGTCGGTACTAGTAGATCTACCATGACCAATTTCTCGAAGGCTGATTTGTTACCATCCCTCCGACGTCCTCCTGTCTGAATCTCCGGCTCCGCCCTCCTCTTTCGAGTTCGCCCTCCTGCGGCGAGGTACGTGGTGGATTGGTTCAATCTCCTGCAACTGAAAGTGAAGAGGGCGGGGTAGTGGACTGGTTAAATCTCCTTCTCTCGGGTGAGAGAAGGAGAGACAACGAGAGGCAAAGTCGGTAGAACAGTAGAAGGATTTAGTGGAGATCTGACCGGAGAAGATGGTGGTCTGATGGTGCGACTGCAAGGCACAGGGCTGGAGGCTCTTCTCTATAGAACCTCCGGTGGGGCGGCGGAACCCTAGCAAGCTCGTTCATCTTGTTCCAAGTCGCCTCCCACCTTGGTTGAACAACACTTCGAGCTTTTTTTTTTATTAGCCGCTTCCTTCCTTTTTTTCCTGACTACCTTAAATAACCCGGAGTTAATTTTAACGGATTATTTGAAATGAACTGGATTGTTTAATAGCTCGGAGGTAAGCTTGTTGACACACGCCCGGGATATAAAAACAGAAAATAACCCGGATTTTTGTGATTCGAGATACTCCGTATTTGATATTATTGGATTATTCACTTCTACACCTAATAGCCCGGGCGTCCCTACATGGTCCGGGTTATTTACCAATTTTCTATTAAAAATAAAAAGTAAAATACATAGTTTTGGTTTTTTATCATGTTAGAACCCGGATATTTAATATCCGGCATATTATGTAGCGGGTTATAATGTGAATTTTGTACTAGTGCAGTCTATACAATTATCACCTAAAATATCTATGACGATCTAGAGATCCACAAGAAGTTCAATTTCTCTTTCGATTAACTAAACTTCAGGCTTAATCCTATGGTTCCAATAGCCTCTCAGCCTAAATTCACCATCTAGGTTCCAATTCGGGGTCTCAGTCTCTCGATTTCAAACCCCAAAATCAGTTCTAATCGACTCTCGTCAACTAGGGCTGGCGCAATAGGATTAAATCACCAAATATAATCAAATATCATTCAAACAATACTAAGCACAAGCCTATTTCCGCATTGTCGGGACAATCCCAACCCTAGAACAAGAAATCTAGCAACTCATGGAGATGTTCATGCTTGATTCAATCATATTTGGCAAGATAAACATTGGACAACAGAAACAACAACGGAAAATTACCAGAATTTGATGAATCGAACAAAAGTATCTTCAAGAATCTCCAATCTCTCAAAGCTTCCAAATAGGTCTCTACAATGTCAGATTTTTGGTCCCCTCAACCTCGAAAAAACGTCCCTTAAATACCCCATAAATAAAAATAAATTAAAAATGGAAGAAAAACGGTTCAGGGGGCGACACTCGGGAATAACACATCTCGAGTGTCCATGGCACTCGGCCGAGTGTTGAACTTTGGCTTGTTCTGAAGGACACTCGAGCATACACCCGGTCGAGTGTTAAGGGCACTCGGCCGAGTGGAGCTCTTTTATAGGTTCTGGAGGCCACTCGAGCATACACCTAGTCGAGTGCCAATCCAATCGACCGAGTGTCTGACGTCCTTACTTCTTTGTCTTTTGCTAAGCTCGCCTCAATTTCCGTGCTCCACATCATTGATTCCGTCACTCCTAGTTCATTTTTGACGCCTTCTGAGTGTACCAAAAAACCTCGAAGCTCGTCATTCACGCTTAGCTCTCTTATTGGCACCGAAACCGCTCAAAAGCACCTGAAATCACAACAAACGAGCGGTAGACACCGATTCCTCTAAACTAAACAAAAAGGGTCAAAAATATATATAATACTTAACTCAAAGGTCCTAAACCCGATGCAAACATGCCCTATAATCATCGCTAAATAGACGCTATCATTGATTTAAATAAAATAAATGATCAGAATTGTGCCACATATTAGGATGGATTTTTTTAAAAAAAAAATGGGAAAAAGAAGCCCAATTTAATGGGTGAAGCGCGTGGGTGTGTGAAGGTTAAAACCCTAGAACTGCCCACATCTTTCAATCGGTTTTTAGGCCTTTTCCTAGTGGAGGCTAAAGGTCAGTCGTGTGCAAAGGCCGCCATCGTCGTTAGTGGAAATAGGAGGCGATTCAGTCATGGAGGGCGGAACGTCAACACGATCGGAGGCGGCGAGAAGTGAAGGCCGATGAAGATGAGGCGTCGCTCGAAGAGGAGACGTCCTGCAGTGCGGCAAAGCGGTTATGGCTCCCATGGAGCCACCTCTATATCGGGGTCATTGACCGCCTCCTTTCCTTCCTACAGCGATGGCGAGAGAAGAAGGCGACGACTCCGGCAATGGCGAAGGTGGCGATGGCAGCGACGATGGCGGTTGCAGAGGCGGAGGCGATGACATAGGAAGAAGAGACCATCAATCCAAGCGATCGAAGATTGCACATAATATGAAGAAGAAGCCTTGACATTTTTGGGTATTTCAAGTCATTTTAATTTCTTCGTAAAGGTGATTCCAATTACTATTGCCAAGTCATTTTAATTTCTTTGATTTATGAGATTGATTTTTTTTTTAAGGTTTATGAGATTGAATAAACCTTTGTAACTTGGCTTGAAATTCTTGGGTTGTTGAACCATTTTAGGTCATTTTGATTTGAATCGACATTTTTTGGGTTGTATCTTTGATATTTTTGGGTTCTTGGCTTTCAATCCCGGATTTAAGAGGTATTTAGGGAGAAAAGCCGAATTATTCATATGTACTGATTGAATTATTCATTTGTATTGACCGATTTTGTGCTTTAGAGATGTAGTTTTTTTTTGATAAACGGTTATAAGAATGAAAAATGCATCGATACCATTGAATAATCTAGGGAAACCATCTAATAATCTATCGATACGATCGAATAATCTATCAATACGATCGAATAATTTATCGATTCGATTGAATAATCCTGTGATACCATCAAATAATTTGTCAATACCATCGCATAATCTATTGATACGTACGATCGAATAATCTAGCAAAACCATCGAATAATTTATCGATACGATCGAATAATCATGTGAAACCATCGAATAATTTATCAATACCATCACATAATGTATAGATACGATCGAATAATCCTGTGATATCATCGAATACTCTATCGATACCATCAAATAATGAAACAACCCCAAATGACAATTCCAGCCACTATGCACGCGTCTCTCATGAAGCAAGTGGAGCTGAGAAATGGTTGGGGTCCACTATTAGAAGAATCTTAAGCCATTAGATTAAAATTGAATTAAGGTTTAGGATAAGAAGCTCAATTGGTAAAACTATAAAGAGAAATTTGAGGAAAATAAAAAGATTAAAAAATAAATTGCCTTTTATATATCCATTTACAGTGACAAATTAACGGTAGTTTTAATTAGAAAAAGCTTAGAATATGAATGAATATTTTGAATATGAATGAATATTTTGCATATGAGAAGGTAATAAACGATTATTTTCAAGATTGAAATCTCCATGTATATCTTAATATGATTTGATATGGTAAAGAATCAAAATTTCGGTTTGAAAAAATCAAGATTTTGTTTCAAAAGCAAAGAATGATATTATATTTAACCGATCAACTCTCAAACACGTTAGAGACATTAGGGTTTTTGCTTTTGCAAGGATGAAAAACTCAAAAAATGAAGGGAAGACCAAGTATTTCAATCCATACTTGATTGTTTTTTATTTGAATTCCTTTCAACTTTCAAAGTAGTGTGTGTATGCTTAGTTCATCAATCCATACTTGATTGTGTTCAATTTTTTTTAATTACGTAGTTCAAGTAGTTGTATATTCATGTATTCATGGTAAAAGAAATTGGTTGATAGAGGGCCAATTTCAATAAGAGGATACAATCATATTCACGTATATTCACGTATTCGAGTATATTCAAATATTCGAGTAGGGGTTTATTCACGATATGATACGTACTCGACTCGGGTTGAGCGAGTACAACTCCCAATCGTCCGGTGTCAAGGTAAATCGATCGACCCTCGTGGTGTGGATAGGATTCGAATTGGTGGAAGCTGATGTTAAATCCGGATTCCAATTGAATGGTGATAGTGAATATATCTCGGCCTTGCTAACTATATATATATAAATATATATATATATATATATATATATATATATATATATATATATATATACACGACAATTAGCAATTTCAAGTCTTCCTGTTGACTTTGATTTCCAAGTGCATGCCGAGGTTGACTTCGATGCCTAATATATATGACGGAAGCAATTTCAATGTCGCCTCACTAATTAGCAAACACTAATTTAATTAGGTGCTAGGTGCGGAACGAGAATAACAGCCGATCACGCAAGGGCCTTCGCGATATGGGTTCCGTCTCGATCGGTCAACAACTGCAACCCAAAAGTGAACACAGTGGAGCGATGGCGAGGGAACAGCAGTAGCGGAACGGGTAGTGTGGTCGGATGGTGGGCGGAGCAAGGTGAATCTCTTCCAAACGAGGATTAGATTCCGATCTTCAATCAATTCCAGCGAGAACCTTTGATTGAAGATCTCAATTGAATTTCAGCAGCAACAATCAATCAAGTAACAAAGAGAACAATATGGTTTGTGACGTCAAGGAGGAAAAGGGGAAGTTTCACTCAACGCTCTTCGATTCCTCTAAATTTGACGTGAAGATGAAAATTAACCCTAATAGAGTATTTATAGGAAAATACTAATAACCCTAATTAATTAACTAATGAACCTAATTAACTAACGGGCTGGACTTACTATGTAAAGTAAGTCCACACCATTATTGATAAATAATGCTAAAAATAGAAATGAGTCTTAACAATAAATAGTTTATGTGAACGACGTCGGAAAGGTATCCGACAGAGGCTAAGACGCATCACACGGAGTGTCGGCGACAGATACTAATAAGCTCAATGATGGTGGTTGCTCCGGTTTAGAAGCGAAGCCTCGAGTGATAATGGACGCGGTAGCTCTTGCGATCGCCTTGGCTCTCGCTCTAGTCATTGGTCCGTCAAAACGGACACTCATGGCTTCCTCCTCTTCGTGTATGGACAATGAGGGAGGTTGGGACATATCATCCTCCCCCCTTGAGAGGGAAGCGCCCCCGCTTCCTCATCCAAGTACTCAGGATCCTCATATGGCAACAAGTCGGAGACGTTGAATGTAGCATGGACTCTGTAAGAATCTGGCAACTCCAGCTTGTAGGCATTGTCACCAATGGCCTGAATAACTCTAAAGGGGTCGTCGCCTCTGTTAGACAACTTCGACTTCCTCTTCGATGGGAAACGATCCTTCCTCAAGTGTAACCACACAAGATCACCAGGCTTGAACAACATCTTCCTGCGGCCTTTACTCCCTTGAGTCTCAATCTGTGTAGCACGGCGTTCCAGTTGTAGTCGTGTCCTCTCATGGAGTTCCTTGATCATCTGAGCGCGATTTCCAGCTTGCAAGTGGTCATCCTTCAATGGCTTAGGCGTCAAGTCCAATGGTGTCAATGGATTCTTGCCGTAGACGGCCTCAAAAGGAGACAAATTGGTCGCTGAATGCCTACACCTGTTATAACAAAACTCCACGGTAGAAAGTAAGTCCTCCCAACGCCTGGGGTTGGCGTTAAGCATGGTCCGAAGTAATGCTCCCAATGTCCTATTGGTCACTTCTGTTTGGCCATCTGTTTGGGGATGATAGCTGGTTGAAAACAAGAGTTTTGTACCAAGCTTTCCCCATAGAGTCCTCCAAAATTGTCCAACAAATTTAGAGTCTCTATCAGAGACGATGGTATGCGGTATCCCATGGAGACGAACGACATTGTCAAAGAATAGAGTTGCAATCTCAGAGGCACTATTTGTGGTCTTACAAGCCACAAAGTGGGCCATCTTTGAAAACCTATCAACAATGACAAATATGGCATCTCGTCCCCTGCGAGACATCGGCAAACCAACGACAAAGTCCATAGACAAGTCCTCCCACGGGCCTGATGGAATAGGCAATGGCTGGTAAAGGCCATGTGGCTGAGAACTTGCCTTGGCTCGGTGACAAGTGACGCAAGCTCGAATGTAGCGCGTTACCTACCATGCCATATGGGGCCAAAAGAAGTGCTCACGTAGAACACCAAGAGTCTTGGAAACACCAAAATGACCTCGGCCATCATGTGCTTCCCGGACCAAGAGTAAGCGAATAGAACATGATGGAATGCATAACTTACCAACCTTAAACAGAAAACCATCATGCAAATAGAAACTAGTATGCTCCCTATTACTCAAGCACATGTCTAGAATGGGCTTAAAGAATTCATCAGAAGCATATAAATCGCGAATTAAGCCAAATCCTAACACACGTGACTGAACAGATGTAATGAGAACATACCTCCTAGACAACACATCAGCAACAACGTTGTCTTTACCTTTCTTGTGTTGGACGACATAAGGAAAGGTCTCTAGAAATTCCACCCAACGAGCATGTCTCTTACTCAGCAGCGCCTGACTCTTCAGGCAACGTAAGGCGGCATGGTCGCTGTGGATCACAAACTCACGTGGCCAGAGGTAGTGTTGCCACGTTTTCAGCACTCGGATCAGGGCATACAACTCCTTGTCATATGTGGAGTAATTCAGTTGTGTACCTGTCAACTTCTCAGAAAAATATGCAATAGGTTGTCTGCCTTGGTGCAAAACACCTCCAATGCCTATGTTAGAAGCATCAACCTCTATTTCAAAAGTCCTAGAAAAATCAGGCAATTGCAGCAAAGGTGCATGACACAAAGCATCTTTCAACTTATTAAAAGCATCATCTAATTTTGGGTTCCATTCAACAACAGCATTACGTTTTGTTAAAGCATGCAAAGGGGCTGCAATAGTAGAGAAATCCTTAACAAAACGCCTATAAAAACCAGCTAACCCAAGGAAAGATCGAACCTGTGTGGCCATAGTAGGCTGAGGCCACTCACGAATAGCAGCAACCTTCGACTGGTCCATGTGTAAACCCTCTTTGGAGACTACAAACCCCAAGAAGATGGTGGACGGAGCACAGAAGCTACATTTGGCCAGATTGCCATATAGCTGCTCTTGTCGAACTCTCTCTAACACCAGCTTGAGATGCTCAGTATGATCTGCAAGATTGGGTGAGTATACAAGAATATCATCAAAATAAACCACAAGAAACTTACCCAAATAGTCTCTGAAGACGTGATTCATCAGTCTCATAAAGGTCGAGGGGGCATTGGTGAGACCAAATTGCATGACAAGCCACTCATAGAGCCCATACTTGGTCTTGAATGCCGTCTTCCACTCGTCACCTTCCTGCATCCTGATCTGATGGTATCCGCTTCGCAGATCTATCTTAGTGAAGACGCATGCACCATATAGCTCATCCAGCATGTCATCTAATCTCGGAATGGGAAGCTTGTACTTCACTGTAATCTGATTGATGGCTCTGCAGTCGACGCACATGCGCCAAGAACCATCCTTCTTAGGAACCAGGATGACCGGGATTGCGCAAGGGCTTAGGGATTCCCTCACATAGCCACGATCCAGCAAATCCTGAACCTGTCGTTGAAGCTCCTTAGTTTCCTCTGGACCAGCCTTGTAAGCAGGGCGATTAGGCAAGCTAGCTCCAGGCACCAAATCAATTTGATGCTCTATCCCTCGAAGTGGTGGTAGTCCAGAAGGGAGCTCGTCAGGGAAGACATCAGCACAGTCTTCTAGCAGCTTTGCAATAGCCGGTGGCAAAGCAGTATCCCCGGCATTGCTCTCCTGAAACGGCTGTGGAATCAGCAAGAAGCAAGGCGCCTTTCCCCGTAAAGGTGTCGTGATAATGGAGGGTCTGGCAAGCATCAGACGTGGTTCCACTTTTCCTTGAAGTCCTGCAGGCAGCGGTGGTGTAGGGGAATGACTAGACGCCGCTGCAGTTCTATCTCGCTCTACCTAGTCCTGTAAAATCTCACTCGGGGAAAGAGGTAAGAGCTTGACACGCTTCCCGTGGTAATTGAACACATAAGTGTTCAGAAAACCATCGTGAAGAACACGTCTGTCGAACTGCCATGGTCGTCCTAACAGCAAGTGGGTGGCGTCCATAACAACGACATCACAAACAACAGTGTCCTTGTAAGGACCAATAGCAAAAGAAATAGAACACTGTTCAGCAATAGGGGTACCTTGTTGAGATGATAACCATTGAAGACCATAAGGTTGAGGATGTTGCGTTGTAGGGATCTTTAGGTGATCAACAACCTTTCTGCTGACAAGGTTGCTGCAGTTACCACTATCAATAATCACGGACAGCGCAAGAGACTCAACCAAGCATCTCGTGTGGAATAAGTTTTCCCTTTGAGACTTAGGATTGACCTCTTTCACTGTAAGCACCTTTCGATTTACCAATGACAACATGGTGCCTTCATGAGTAGCTGGAGCATAACAAGCTTCTTCTTCCTCAACACGATCTTGGCTATCATCCGCAACGAGCTCAGGTTGCTCGTCGTCATCCAAAGAAGCATAACCCACCTGGTCTATAAACATTACCCTTTTAGCATTAGGGCAATCTCTCTTCCAGTGTCCCTTGCTTCCACATCTGAAGCATTACGCATCTTTAGACCAATCAGACGCGGAGGGAGCTGTGTTCTTGGCTAATGGCTGGCGAGGAACAGCTACACTAGCTTTCTGAGGAGTCGATCTAGTGTTGGAACCTATTCCTGCACTCGGCTGACGCACATTAGAACTAATAAATTGACCAGAGCTAGAAGCATACCTGGCAGCAGTTGCTGCTTTTCGTTTCACCTGGTTGTAAATCTGCATGGCTGTGTGGGTTAAGGTATTCATGTCGTAAATTGGAAGGATTTCCAATGGATCACGAATATTAGCATTTAACCCAGTCAAGAACCTCGTTCTCAAGGTAGAAGGACTCACTGAAATGTTAGCTTTGTAATACATATCCTCAAGCTTAGAAAAGAACTCTAAAGGAGTAAGGTTACCTTGAGAAGCCGTAGCTATCTAAAATCTCATCTGGTCTCTGTAGTTCTGAGGAACATACTTCTGCGTCATCACATAAGCTAGCTGATTCCATGCAGTAACTGGTGGCTTGTTCCTCCGTAAGCGGTCATAAAAAAAGCGATGCTACCATACTCTCGCTGCTCCTCTAAAGTGCAAAGTAGCAGCTTGCACTTTCTCATTGTCAGGTATCCGACAGTAGCGAAGAGTGTACTCTGTAGCCTGTAGCCACTCTAGAAAAACAGCAGGATCATATTCACCCAAAAATTCATCAATATTAACCTTTACCTCATGGCGAGCGCGAGGTGCTTCGCCTACATGATGGTGATGCCCCACGAAATTGAGTGATGGAGAACGCTGGTGTGGTGCACGATGGCGACGCTGCGGGGGACGACGATGTTGGCGATGAGGAGGCGTGGCATCATGCATAGGCTGGCGACGATCGTCCCTGTGGTTAGGACGATGGTCCCTGGGGTGATGGTCAACTCCGTGGCCATGGAAGCGATCATCAACATCAAATGGTTCTGCATTCGGTATCCAATCAGCTAGGTTGTGCTGCAACTCATAAGGGTCACCTAAAGGAGGAAATTGATGAGGATTAATCATACCTTGGTGAGGGAGCTCCTCGGCGTCATACTCCTCAAAGTCATCATAGTGGGGTGTCTGGGAGTAGTAACCAGCTTGGCCTGGCCTTGGAGTACGAGATAATGGATGATCTCGGCGTGTATCATACTCCGAAGGCAGGTCGTCTTAGTGAGCAGGGCGCCTGGTACGGCGATGGCGAGCATCTCTAAGCGAGGAATGATGGTTTCGGCCACCAGTGTGTGGCGTCCGTGGCTCATAGCGATCTGAGAAATGGATGGGACGCTGCTGACGTCGTCCTGAGTCATACTCATCGTCATCGGATGGATCATCAAAGACAGGATTGTCTCTGTGAGTGTAACCAGGAATAGCTGAATGCAGAATCTGGTGACTCTCAATGGTGCTGTGCATGCGCTGAAACTGAGCCTTGGATGTCGAAGGAGGAACTGTACCCTTACCCTTGTCAATGACAAGGTTAGTGCCACCCTGTCCACCTGGTTGCTGAGAAGTGTCATGAGAGGCATCTAATTTGGCTTGCAACTCAGTGACAAGCTGTCGCAGGGTCTGAATCTCATTTTGCTCTTGGGTCAACTGAGTCTCCTGAGGTGTGTCATCGGTGACTCTAGGGAGAACAGTGGTGTTCCCCTTTCTATTGTCACCTCCATTACCATCTCCCGTCACTGGGGTGTTGATATCACCTATGACAATACTGGACATGGCGAGTAAAATGCACAAAAGAAAGCAACAAGCACAGATATGCCAACGAACTTAATTGTTCAACACCAAAAATCGGCTAGTAGGCTATGCCGTGAGGGCGGCTTAAGGTTGTAGGCGAAGATGGTATTTATAGCAACTAGTCCGCAAACACTAACAAGAGCAAATCCCAAATCAAGCACAAATAGTGACAATGAGAAGATGAAATGTGAAGTAGAGATGAGAGACAGCAGAAGTGAACACGGTTCTGGGTTACCTTATTTTGGCTATGCCGAACCAAAGGTCCTGGGTTACCTTATTTTGGCTATGTCGAACCAAAAAGGTGAATGATTACCTTATTTTGGCTATGCGTCACTAAAATGCAATTTTTTTATTTTTTTTGAAGGTGTTCTTCGAATCACCAAATTTGAGGTTTTTTTTTTTTGTAATGAGGTGTTCTTCGAATCACCAAACTTAGCACTGCAAGAAAGCAAATGATGCAAAAGAACTAATAGAATGCAATGGTGTATAGAAAAGATTCAATGCACGTTCAGAACAAGCAACAAGCTAATGCAACGAAACTAATTACTTCACACCACACAAATCGCAGGGTAAAAAAAATTTCGGCCAAGTTGATGAACTTGTAGAAACCGATTAAGGACATTTTTTGAAAAACAAATAAGGATTAAGGGGATGATGAACAATTGAAGATCGAAGGACTTACAAAACCGGCTTGGCTCTGATGCTAGTTGATACCTACTCGACTCGGGTTGAGGGAGTACAACTCCCAATCGTCCGGTGTCAAGGTAAATCGATCGACCCTCGTGGTGTGGATAGGATTCGAATCGGTGGAAGCTGATGTTAAATCCGGATTCCAATTGAATGGTGATAGTGAATATATCTCGGCCTTGCTAACTATATATATAAATATATATATACGACAAATAGCAATTTCAAGTCTTCCTGTTGACTTCGATTTCCAAGTGCATGCCGAGGTTGACTTCGATGCCTAATATATATGACGGAAGCAATTTCAATGTCGCCTCACTAATTAGCAAACACTAATTTAATTAGGTGCTAGGTGCGGAACGAGAACAATAGCCGATCACGCAAGGGCCTTCGCGATACAGGTTCAGTCTCGATCGGTCAACAACTGCAACCCAAAAGTAAACACAGTGGAGCGATGGCGAGGGAACAGCAGTAGCGGAACGGGTAGTGTGGTCGGATGGTGGGCGGAGCAAGGTGAATCTCTTCCAAACGAGGATTAGATTCCGATCTTCAATCAATTCCAGCGAGAACCTTTGATTGAAGATCTCAATTGAATTTCAGCAGCAGCAATCAATCAAGTAACAAAGAGAACAATAGGGTTTGTGACGTCAGGGAGGAAAAGGGGGAGTTTCACTCAACGCTCTTCGATTCCTCTAAATTTGACGTGAAGATGAAAATTAACCCTAATAGAGTATTTATAGGAAAATACTAATAACCCTAATTAATTAACTAATGAACCTAATTAACTAACGGGCTGGACTTACTATGTAAAGTAAGTCCACACCATTATTAATAAATAATGCTAAAAATAGAAATGAGTCTTAATAATAAGTAGTTTATGTGAACGACGTCGGAAAGGTATCCGGCGGAGGCTAAGACGCATCACACGGAGTGTCAGCGACAGATACTAATAAGCTCAATGATGGTGGTTGCTCCGGTTTAGAAGCGAAGCCTCGAGTGATAATGGACGCGGTAGCTCTTGCGATCGCCTTGGCTCTCGCTCTAGTCATTGGTCCGTCAGAACGGACACTCATGGCTTCCTCCTCTTCGTGTACGGACAATGAGGGAGGTTGGGACATATCACAATAGCAAGAGTATATTCAAATATTCATTTGAATACACCCTACTTATTCATTAGAAGAAATATTCATTTGAATATCCTCTACTTATTCGTATGAATATATATTTAATTATTCATCTGAATACATATTCATTTTTAATATATGTTCCATCTACACCAAATTACGCTGCTCTTCTTCCGATGAACTTGCAACCATTTTTTATCTCCTAATATTGCAACCGTTCTACTACCCGAAATGGTTAAATGAACAAAAAAACCATATTCATTGACGAACACACTCTCACAATTACTCTCACAATATACTGCTCGTATACTTTGGCCAAGCAATTACAATCTCACAATTTATATTCATTGAAGAACACAAAAAAATACTTCTAACCTATCTCCATTTCCGCTAGCTTTGTATCTGAATTGTCTGAGTTATAATCTTCCATTGCAAATGAATATTCTTCAACCATGATTCTACTCTGAATATTCAAATCTTTGGTTTGAGAATAATGAAAATCCACGTTTGAATGGTTTAAGGAGAGAAAGATGGGATTTGGAGAGAGAAATGTTTTTTATTTAAATTATTTTAATTCTTTCATTCAAATCTAACCATCCACATTGTCATCATCCGATGGTTCATACACGGTCTCACGAATGCATTCTAATGGATGAATGCATGTGAAAGCTCCCATATATATATATATATATTATGCGTTTGTGTTTTAATTCATTTTAATCATCATTACATTACATTTAACAAATGTGGATGAACAAGTTATGATTACTTTTTTTATGAAAAAAAAAAGAAAATTAAATAATGAGGTTATCTCTCTATACCAAGATAAGCTCTTCTATTTTATGATTGTGCTCTTGAAGATCTCCCCACCTTCGGGAACCCCTTCACCTGGAGAAAAAGCCAAGACGACGAAGGAAATATTCGAGAAAAACTGGATCGGGTGATGGTCCATAACCAGATCATTCAGAGATTTCCAAGCCTAATCACACACAATGGGGCGTTTTCTACATCTGACCATTGCCCCATTTCAATTACTCTCGACTGTGGTTCAATCTTCAAAGCCCCCCTTTTAAGTTTGAGAATGCTTGGCTCTATCGGAAGGATTTCATGAATATAGTTAAACAATCCTGGCGAGCAAATTGTCTTGGTTCATATATGTATGAACTAATGTTTAAACAGAAAATTTTAAAGAAAAAAGCCAAAGAATGGAATAAGCGCACCTTTGGAAACATCTTTCGTCAATTACAAGAGATTGAGATTGACCTCCTCAATATCCAATCTTCCGCGTCGGAGGGTAACACCAGGACAAGCAACGTCAGAGAGAAAAATCTCATTATAAAAAAGGAGAAACTGCTTCTTTTCCAAAAAAACGTTTTGGAACCAACGAGCTAAAATAAAACATCTTAAACTTTCGGATACAAACACAACATATTTCCACCGAGTTGCCTTAGGGCGTAGGCATAGGAAACAAATCTGCAATATCACCTCCGCCGATGGCACATTGATAATAGGTGAAGAAAATGTCAGAAACGAAATCAAGAATGATTTCGAAAAAAGATTCAAAAAGGAAGCTACAGATGACCAACTCCTGCATGAAATGCTATGTCTAATCAATCCCTCGATTACCCATGAGGAAAACGTCTTTTTTATTCGACTGCCCTCAAATAGTGAAATTCTATAAGAAGTATTGGGATGTCGTAGGCCAATCCATCGTCAAAGTTGTAAAGGGTTTCTTCCACTCTGGCAAACTCTTGAAACAACTAAACCATACTTTCATATCTCTCCTTCCTAAGCGAATCAACCCGACCACCACGAATCACTACATACCTATCAGTCTTTGCTCTAATCTGTATAAAGTAATCTTAAAAATCTTGACTGAGAGGATCAAAACTGTCATTGGTAGGCTAATTCATCCTCTTCAAGGCGCGTTCGTGTCTGACAGAGCCATCCAAGACAATGTGTTAATAGCGCATGAAATCATCCATTCCTTCAGATCTCGAAGGGGTAGCGAGCGATGGCTTGCAATTAAACTAGATATGGAAAAAGCGTATGATAGAGTCGATTGGAATTTTACTATGAAGGTTCTAGAAAAATTTGGATTCCACACCACTTTCATCTCATGGATTATGGAATGTGTCACAATGGTGTCGTTTTCAGTACTGGTAAACAACGGTCCAACAGAAGTTTTCTTCCCCTCCCGTGGACTCCGGCAAGGAGACCCCCTATCCCCCTTTTTCTATTTATCCTAGGGGCCGAAATCCTAGCACGAAAACTCTCTGTTGAGACAATCTTAGATAGTAGCCCTATTGGTTTCCGTTTCGGGAGACACGGTCCCCGGGTCCCGTTTCTTTCCTTCGCATATGACATCATCATTTTCACAAAAGGCGGCTTGGATGATGCTCACAAAGTCAGAACAATAATAGATTCTTATTGTAAGATTTCTGGTCAAAAAGTGAATTATCATAAGTCAAGCTTCCAAGCAACTAAGGGAATCTCGAGCTCCAGAATTACTAAACTCCGTAGTCGCCTAAACATTACAAATGAAATCTCACTGGAAAAATATCTCGACTGCCCTATTATTAATGGAAAAGTGAACAAACAAACTTTCGAAGACATCATCTGTCGATCTAGAGAACAATTAAACAAATGGCGTGCTCATGCGCTATCACACCAGGGTCGGGCAACCCTTATCAACTCAAACCTGTCTGCCAAACCCCTTTACACAATGCAAAGCTTTATGCTACCCAATTCAGTACACAAAGAGCTTGATCAAATTAACAAAACATTCTTTTGGAACAAAGACCTCCAACACCGGCCTCTTATCGGTTGGGATAGGATTTGCAGACCAAAAAACTATGAGGGACTAAGGCTTCGGAAATCCAGAGAAATGAATGAAGCACTTCAAATGAAATTACTATGGAAAATCTTGGCTGAACCAGATAATAGTTGGGTTTCACTTGTCAAACATAAGTATCTTCAAACTACTAATATTCTCAAATACAAAAAACACGGGGATACATCATGGCAATGGGCAAAAATGGTTAGCCTAATGGAGAAATTCAAATCAGGACTGATTTGGTCCATAGGAAACGGGTGTTCTGTCAAATTCTGGACAGATAACTGGATCACAACGTCCTCACTACGCTCTAGGGACGTCCGACCTATAGATGGCAACATTGAGGAAAATGTCAGTGACTATATCTTAGGAGGGAAATGGTGGGAGGAGAAACTCAACAGGGTGCTTCCGCCCTGCATAGTGTCTGAAATATTAGACATCCCACTCCCGATATCCTCAATTGAGGATCGCCTATATTGGTGGCCAGACCGAGCTGACTGGTTTACGACTTCGAGTGCCTATAAGCTAATCACATCAAATACATACTCCAACGTCGACATCAATAACTGGATATGGAAAATTAATACTCCGCCTAAGATAAAAAACTTTTATGGAAAGTATGCCAAGACGGGCTCCCTACTGCATCTAGACTTGCTTCTCGGGGGGTTCCTGTTCCATCCAACTGCAGCCTATGTAATGGGACCACGGAAGATGACACCCACTTCTTGTTCGAATGTTCGTATGTATGCTCACTTTTCCAGCTGGTCCCTCGGGTTGGCTCAACCATAAAAAGTATGATACAACAATCTCGGGAAATTAAACCGATGCTAGCTTTTCTTGGGAACAATCTCACTCCGAAGGCTAAGTGTGAGCTAGGTTTCGCCTGGTGGTCCGCCTGGTTCATTCGAAACCAATATATATTTAGACAAGTACCCCATCCCAAGTAAGGAGGCCGCAATTCAACTAATTAAAACACACATACTCAATTGGAGCAGAACTTTTCAAACAGAGAGTGAATTCGATGAGGAAACTACGATAAAGGCACCAACACCAAGGCAAACAAAGAAGAAACACAACACCAGTAGTGTGCGTTGGCGAAAACCACCAACTGGAACCCTTAAATTGAATTTTGATGGGTCTTCTCTTCCGAATTTGGACAGCTCGGTGGGAGCTATCTTACGGGACTGGGAAGGCATATTACCATATGCTATCAAAAACTAGGAAAGCAGAGCCCCCTCAAAGACGAAACGTTTGCCTTAAAATTAGGGCTCCAACACGCCTTGAGACTCTGAATAGACAAACTTCGTACCGAGGGAGACTTCAGCATCATCATAAATCATCTAAACAACTGCACTAAATGCCTTTGGGAAATCGAACTTATCTTATCTGACATCAAAACTCTTCTATCGACCTTGAAAGAAGTTACCTTCTTTCATGGTCCCCGAAATGGCAATAGAGTGGTTGATAAGGTTGCAAAACTTTGCCACTCTACCAGGGGTGTCGATATTTACACAAATTCAGGTCTCTCAGACCTCATCCGCAAGGATGCTGCCGGGTAGAGCTCGCTCATCCGAATTCTTTCCTAATAAAAAAAATATAAAAAAATAAGCTCTTCTATTTTATTTTTTTGATGACGAGGAACCCACTTTTGGTGGCAAACTCCGGGCACGTGACCCAGCCGGAAAGAGCCACGCACCAGGTAAACCGACTTGCGCCGACTGGCTCGGTGGCAAACTTCGGACACGTGACCCAGCCGGAAAGAGCCACGCACGCACCAGGTAAACCGACTTGCGCCGACCGGCTCGATCCACTGATAAGGAGCAAGGCAAAGGCAAGAGCCACACACCAGGTAAACCGGCTTGCGCCGACCGGCTCGATCAACTGATAAGGAGCAAGACAAACCTTGGATTTTCACCCAAAAAAAAGGACAGAGGTAGGAATCGAACCCAAGACCTCCTGACTTCCTCCTTACTCCCTACCAGTGAGCCACCCAGTGGCATAAGCTCTTCTATTTTATTAACAAACTTTTTGACACATAAGAAGGGTATTGAGTGGTTTATAGGTTTTATTAAAATTTGACCCCGTATTTATTTTAAGGACAATTTATGTAATTAATCCTTTTTTTTTTTTGGAAGCAAGATAAGAATTAGGAGGTCCGCCGCCGAGCCGGCTTCTTTCCTAGAGCGTCCGAGCGGACGAGAACTCGAAGTTCTGGATCAGTGGCCAAGCTATCATCGGCAGGGATGTAGTACGCCAGACGGGCAATCCTGTCAGCAACTGCATTCGAGTCCCTGAAAACATGACGAATAGCAACATTAGAAATGAAATTCAGATGTAAAATAGTATCGGCCATCAGCAGCTCGATATTCCAAGGGCACGACCAGTCCCCCAAGAGAGCCTTAATGACGACCAGACAGTCACCCTCTATTAGGAGATTATGAATACCCAGGTTTCTTGCCCTCGCAACACCCATATGAAGACCTAAAGCCTCAGTGAACACCGCCGAGGTGTTATTACAAGTGCCCGATCCGAGCGAGAAAACTTGGCCAAGGTGATCGCGAATGACGAAGCCATACGAACCAGACCCTGACGCACAGTGTGAGCCGTCGAAATTGAGTTTGTGATGGCCCTGTGGCGGCTTCACCCATGGTTGATCTTTGTGTTTTGTATTTCTTGTTAAAGCGGGGATGTTATTTCGACTCCTCGATGCGAAGTTTGAAGGTATAGCGTGCGTGGTGTCACTATCCAAGCGATCCGCCCAAGTCCTCTTGCTGGAGTTACAAAATAGAGTAATTGCCTGACACGAAGTCGAATTGGTGTGTTGAAACACCAGCTGGTTCCTGAAGAACCATATGCCCCACCAAGCGAAAGCTAGATTATTAAGGACCTTTGTTCCAACCGAATTATGAATCCTATTAAGGATGGAGTTAGGTGTAGTAGTCGAGTCTGAACCATGATTGCTCGGGAAAGCGATTCGTAGTTCTGCCATAACAGATTTAGTCATGGGGCATCCTAGGAGCAGGTGAAAGGTAGTCTCCGCAGAACAACCGCAGAAACAGCAACCCGACGGGACCGCAATATGTGAACGCTGTAGGCGGTCAGAAGTAGGCAGGCCGTCACGTGCTATCTTCCAAAGGAAATGTTTAATTTTATGAGGAATGTCGAGCTTTCAAAGCCAATGACAATCGAAACGTGGATCCCCCCAGTGCATCGGGATGATTTGAGTTGCCGAGCTAGTCGAGAACCAGCCGTCCCTACTAGGACCCCAATAGAGTCTGTCAGTGAAATTGTTATCTGGAAGTTTGATATCGGTTATATTTTTTATGGTAGCCGGGGTGAGCAAACCCTGTAACTCTAGGTTTAGAGCGTCAGTGTCCCATTTATTGTCATTTGTGATGAAGTTGTCTATAGACCAAGTAGCTGTCGAACCAATGACTGTTGCAAGAGCAGAGTGAAGTAAGGGAGTGCTGAGAGCCCAATTGTCCGTCCAGAACTTAACCGACTGACCATTCCCTATCGACCAGCGCAGTCCTGGCTTGAACAGATGCCTTATGGCCACTAATTTCGACCACTGCCACGAGGTGTTGCCTTTCTTTGTGTAATCCATCAGCTTATCCCCTTTTAGGTATTTTGCCGAGATAACCCTAACCCAGATATTGGAAGGCTCCGCAATAATTTTCCACAATAATTTCATTTGTAATGCTATGTTCATAGTCTCGACCCTGTAGATACCCAGACCACCAGACAAGGTATCGGCGCATATTTTGTCCCAACTTACTAGTGGAGTAGAATTCGAACCCTTGTTCCAGATGAATTGCCTGTATACTTTATCAAGCTCATGCAAAATCGAAGCGGGCAGCATGAAAGCTTGCATGATGAAGAGCGGTTGTGCGCTTAGATTGGACTTAATCAGCACTTTACGACCCTCACTTGACAGAGAGGAGGCCTTCCATTTGGTCAATTGTTGTCTTGCCTTAAGGATAACATCTGCGAAGGTATCGCGATTAACTCTTCCATTTATGATCGGACATCCCAGATACTTTTCTAGGTTATTTGTTTGGGGGATACCCAGTGTAGAAGACACCGTGTTAATAGAAGTTGTTGAAGTGGCTGCTGAAACTTGAAAACTCTATTTGTGTAAATTCACTTTCTGTCCGGAGATAAGACAGAATCGTTGGATTGTATTATCCAGATTGGTACAAGTAGTCATGTTTGCTTTTCCAAAAAGCATAATATCATCTGCGAATGCCAGAAACGGGATTCTAACACCCCCCCCCCCCCCCCCCTTCCAAGCCTGAAACCAAGACCCTTGGAAGCTTCTGCCTTTTGATGTAGAGTTCGTGCTAGCACCTCTGCTGTGAGGATGAAGAGGAAAGGGGAGAGAGGGTCCCCCTGCCTCAAGCCCCTTGAAGGTAAAAAGGGAGTCGATGGTTCATCGTTTATGAGAACAGAATAAGAAACAGTTTGGACACATTCTTTGATCCAAAGAATGAACTTCTCATCAAAGCCGAACTTCTGAAGTACAGCAAAAAGGAAGGGCCACTCAATTCTGTCATACGCTTTTTCCATATCCAGCTTAATAGCCATGTAGCCGCATTTAGCTTTGGAGATTCTGAATGAATGAAAAATTTCATGTGCAATTAGAATGTTGTCCTGGATTGACCTGCCTTTGGTGAACGCGCTTTGTAGAGGGTGTATTAGCCTATCAAAAATCCTTGATAATTTGTTGGTCAGAATTTTAGAGATAATTTTATAGACAGTAGAGCATAGACTGATTGGTCTAAAATGGTTAACTGTTTCAGGATTATCAATTTTCTGGATCAGGGTAATGAAAGTGTGGTTTATCTGCCTTAGCATTTTGCCGGACTGGAAGAAGGCCTTAACCGCCTTTAAAACGGATGGGCCAATGATATCCCAGTAGGTTTGATAGAAACCAGCTGGCATCCCGTCCGGGCCCGGTGCCTTGTCGGCTTTAATGGAGAACAGTGCGTTCTTTATCTCTCCATTAGTCACTGCAGAGGTAAGGATGGCATTATCATCCACCGAGATCTCATTTTCGATGACGTCAAGATCTAAAGTGAAGTTCATCCTATGGTTATAGGATGACCGAAACCGGGTCGAAAAGCATGAGGCAAACTCATTTCTAATTAAGCTATTATCAGTAAGGTGTAAGCCCACTTCTGAGATAAGGTGTTTGATAGTTTTCTTTCCCCGCTTAGCAGAGGCTATTCGGTGGAAATAAGCTGAGTTTGTGTCATTCAATTTTGCGTGTTTTAGTTTCGCTCTTTGACTCCAATACCGTCTCTGGAAGTCGAGCATTCTTTCCCTTTTGTTCTGTAATCTGTTGTGTCGTAAAGCAATGTCCTGTCTGTGGTCTGTAATTAAAATCTGTTGCAAGCGAAGGATTTCTTCGTCGGTCTGATAGATCTGTTTGTGAATGTTATTGAAAGTTCGCTTGTGCCATTTTTTTGCCAATTTTTTTAGCAGAGTCGTTTTCTTAACCAACTTAAACATGTTAGAACCGTGAGTGTTATCTCGCCATGCTTGTCTTACAATATTTGTGAACTCCGGTTTGGTCGTCCATGCCAGTTCGAAGCGGAAGGGTTTCTTGTGGAGATGTGTCGGAGATCGTAGATCGATGGAGATCGGGGCGTGATCCGATGATGTGAAGGGGTGAATCTTGACCCGTAGGCCGTCGTACGCGGACATGACCTCACTCTGTGCGAGAAGACGGTCCAGTTTGGCGAAGGTATTGTTTATTGAACCAGTCTTCTTTCGTTGCCAGGTATAGTTACCCCCGTGTGTGGGAACATCTTGGAGAAGGAGGTTATTTTTAATTTCTTGTAGCCGAAGGAAACGACTATGAGCAGGGGTAATCCCCCCCAGTTTATCAGCTGGGATTGCAATCTCGTTGAGATCTCCGAGGATACAGAACGGTAATACCAGATTTGAAGCATACTGGGAAAGGGACTCCCAGAATGAATCCTTTGAGGCCCTGTCAGGAGGTGCATATACAAAAATAAAAGCAAATGTTCTGTTCAAACAGTTGTCTTGATAGTTAATATGTATAAATCTGTGATTAATCGAGATGAGGCTGATGTCACCCTCGCTTGGGGGGAGGTCCTTCCATAGCAGACAGATTCCACCCGAGAAGCCAAAGGCCGGATCGAAGGCGATGTTCGAGAAGCCGCATTTTTTCCATGAGTAGTCCGGTGGAGGTTT
This sequence comes from Persicaria maculosa, assembly GCA_963922045.1. Lineage (NCBI taxonomy): Eukaryota > Viridiplantae > Streptophyta > Magnoliopsida > Caryophyllales > Polygonaceae > Persicaria > Persicaria maculosa. The sequence goes on along the minus strand of OY998252.1, from coordinate 43,284,897 downwards.
ATTCGTTTTGGTCTCAATGAGAGCAAGGATATTGATATAATTATTCCTGCAGAACAGTTCCGTATTTGTCCAGAAATTACGCCTTTTAAGGCCACGACAATTCCATGAACATATAATCATTTAAAACCTTTTTGGAAGCGAGATCGTTTGATAATTGCAAGGGAAGTTGCATCAATATAGCCTTGGTGAGGGTACATGGCAATGTGAATGTCGACGAAAGCACTTGTATTTGTGAGTGATTGTTGTCTTATTTTGCCTATAGCAACCTGCGAGGGAGATATGAATATGAAAGACCACTTAAGGGGCGAATCATACTCCAGAGAGTGAAACTCCTTTTTTAAAGGTTCAAAGTGATAATAAAATTGAAATTTGTAACAAATCCAAAGCAACATGTAATTGTAATTAGGGTATTTACAAGCAACAATGAATGAGTAGTGTATCCACTCAAAACAAGATAAAACAATTGTGGATTGTTTATGTGAATAAGTATTTAGAGAAGCACTTGACATAAGTGCGACTGCTTGGTGGGGCTGATCAGATCGTAAGAGATCTTCGTAAATGGCTTGTAGGCCAATGTTAAGGATGATTAACTTTATGCTAGTACAAGGGCAGAGCACGAGCAGGCCCAAACAAGAAAGGCAGAAGATCCACACACCAAGCTGCAGCCGACAAAGCGATGGCTGGACCACCAGCAAACACCAGCAGCGACCATACGCCCGCAACTAGAAAAGATCAGCTAACCTGCAAGCCAGAGAGAGCAAGCAACAGAGAGTAGGAAAGGCACAATTTGTAACTTGCAGGAGGACGAACAAAGAATTCAACACATCAAAGTGCAAATGTACTTGAAAAGTCCAAGCCGAGGAACCATTGGTTTGCGTCAAAAGGGCGAAGGATTGCCGGATATTTTGTGAGTGAGCACAATTATGGTAATCATTTGAAATATAGTGTAACCAAGTAAAGTTCTTAGAAGGCAGAACACATACACAAGTGATACATTTTCCTATAGAGAAGTCACTAATAAGGTATTTGTAGGAGATATAATGAACATACTCTGTTAAGGTTACAACTGCCTTATGGGGCTTTAGAGGTTGAAGTATTACTTCATGGTGGGCTTGTAAGCCATATTTTTTATCATAACAAAGGGGATTGGTAATCAACAGGGCCGTTGGAGCACAACACCGCTGAACTCCCGACGAAGCCGTCGACACAGAAACGCCTGGAGTTCCCAGGACCAGCAGCAGCGAGGAAGGGCATGACACAAGCACCCCGACCCCCACCTGCACAGAATCACAACAACGCAAGCAAGAAGAAACAAACCATAGGAAAGTAGAGCTAAAGCCTAAAGGCTTCCAGAAACCAAAGTTCAAAAGAGAGTTGGAAACTAGCAACAGTAAACTAGCAAAGTAACAATAAATTTGATAATCAGCAAAAGTAGGAATCACAGCAGAGGATTTCACAGAGTTAGGCTTGAAGCTAAATTTGATAATCAGCAATTGTGGGAAATAAGGAGGATGGTAAGCCCCAGTGCACCCTGTAGGGGTGATGAAATAGGATTGGAGCCGGTAAGCAAAGGAAACCAGTGTGTGTTCATAAGTAGAGAGAGGGAGACTTACCGATTGCAGAGGCCGGCCACAGAGCGGAAAGCAAATCGACGGGCAAGGCACCCGAGCGAAAGACCAGGCACACCACAGAGGGACTTGACCCGCGCCGTCCAGCCACCACACACTTCACTCAAATCTCATCAATACCCGGTAGCAGGTCGAATAGAGGCTGCAAGTGGGGGCCGAAGTGACATGCCGATGCCAATCAGAGGCCCGAGCCTCCCAATTGATTGCCCGGTTAGGGTTTGCTCCAAACGGTGGAGCGATTTGGTAAGCAGCGATGTCACTTACGGGGACCACAAGCAGCGCTAAGGGGCGACCCGGGTTGGATGGGTATGAATCTGGGGAAGTCGGGAGCTGGTGAGCGTTGGTCCGGGCGGAGGGCATACAACCATGGCGGCGGCCGATCGTCTCGGGTAGGAGAGGAAAGGGGCGCGTAGAGGCGCGTAGGTTTTATGTAATTAATCCTAATTTGTGGTTGGCCAGTGAAGGAAATAACATGGTCCTTTTTTTTTTTGTACAATTCCACATTTCCACGTAGTATTAACATATTTTCCGCTTGGAGTAATTTTTGAACGTAGTATTAACATTCTTTTTGGGCATGCCCTTGGAGCATTGAAATAGTTTTTATCTTATATTCGTTTCATTGTTTTCGCTTTTGATTCGTTTTTCATTCGTCATATTTTCAGGAAATCTAATGTTATTGCTGATAGGGTCGCGCACCTGGCTTACAGCATCCCTACCGACGACGCTCTGCTTATTGATCCGGTGTTGGAGGATCTCGTCCGGAAGGACGCTCTAAGAGGGCGCTTTCTTCGTTAGGATTACACCGTCTTAATTCTTTTCCTTGTTTTTTAAAAAAAAATAAAATTTGAAAGATCCAACAATATATATAAAGGATAATTGAGTATCGAGATAATTTGTAGTAGTTTATAGATAAGAGATTTTATCTTTCCTTGAAAGTATCCATGTTAGAGTACTGAAATCCGTTAAGACTCAGGATCAGGGATTGTGTACACGGATCCTTGTGCGCTCATAGCCTAGTATATAGGTTGAGTGAGGTTTTATCTCAAAACCAATTGGTGATAAGAGGGGTAATCCACCATCTTTTAATTTTTTTTTACAGTAGGCAAGAAGTAGATCGACTAAGCGATCTTGAAACCAATCCAAAGGATGGTTTGATGAACCCTACGCAGAGGGTCGCCAGTAAACAACAACAACAACAACAACAACCCAGTTAATCCCGCACTAGAGCGGGGTCTGGGGGGTCAGGATGTACGCACTCATACCCCGAACAGATCGGGAGAGTGTTTCCGATAGACCCAGAACGATAGGGCAGTAACCACATAGTAGTAGGTCTTAGAGAATGAAGCAGAGACAGCAAGGAATAGGAAAGGGGAGGCGCAGGGAAGAAGCAAGAAGGTAAACAATGGCACGAGAACACAGCTCAAATCAAAACCAGAACAAATGACACTAAACATCAGCAGCTCGAATGCTCCTCCTCCAGTGGTCTCTGTCCGAAGTCATATCCTCCGTTAGGTTCAGCAGATTGAGATCATGTCTGATAACCTCCAACCAGGTCTTCTTAGGTCTACCTCTCCCCCTACGGATTTCTCCCAAATTCAGGATTTCACACCTACGAACCGGAGCCGACTCAGGTCTCCTAGTGACGTGCCCAAACCAACGTAATCTGGACTCCCGCAATTTATCCACAATACTCGCAACTCTAGCCTCTCTCCTAATGTCACCATTTCGGATTCTGTCGAGTCTCGTGTGCCCCGTCATCCATCTCAGTATTCTCATCTCTGCAACTGACAGCTTCTGTTCTTGCACTTTAGTAATAGGCCAACACTCAGAGCCGTACAACAAGGTCGGTCTAACAACACGCAGAGGGTCGCCAGTAAAAAAAGAAAAATTATCTAAGATTACAATTACAAAAATTTAAAATTAAAATTACCTAGAAAGCTAGATCCCTAATCTAGCGACTTTGCTTAGAGAACAGTGACTTTGCTTGTCAATTATGTTGTTTGTGAAGCCTCGGATTGAAAAACTTGAGGTTTGAAGGATGAACAACAAATAACATAGATGTTTTGTAAATAGGTTTTGTTTGAAATTTTAGATTAAAGGGTTGGAAAATATATAGGAATCAAAGAAGGCTGTTGGCGGGGATATTTGGGCCCCTAAGGGCGTTGGGGAGAAGGAGATGGAGCAGCGTTGGAGCCTCCAAAGACAGAGAATCCAAGGCGGCGTCGGGGAAGGAGCAGGAACGCTGTGGAGGGGGGAGGTTGTCGGAGAAACTAGGCCGTTGAGGAAGAACCGGCAGTGACGGTAGATCAACAACGGCGGCGGCTCAGACCTGGGCTGGGTTTGAGGGTTGGGTGTTGTGGGTTTCGTGGGAGGATGTTGCCGGAGAACAGGGAGTCGTGGCCACTAGGGACGAAGGCAGATGCTGTCGCGGGCCATCGGGGAAGCGACCGAAACCCAGATGCGGCGGCGACGGCTAGGGCTGGAAGGGATCGATGTAGAGGCGGGAGATGGGTGCTTGACTGCTTGTGGGGGCGTTGCATAGTCCAACGGAGCAAGGATCCATCAACGACAGCAACGGTGGCGACGGCGACGGTGAAGTCTGGTGACCGGATCGGAGCAAGGGCAACGGAAGATCCAAGGGGATGAGTTTGATGGGTTGAGTTTTCATAGAGGGTTGTGATTCTGGGTCGAGGCCGACCGAGAAACCAGTCGACGGTGGAGTCGATTGGCTCACATGGTGGCGGCGGCGACGACTAGGGTTTGATAGAGAGGGAGGGCTTTGATTTTGAAAGGGAGCCGTATCTCTGCTCTTATACCGTAATCCACCATCTTTTAATTAGGAGTAACTCACTCACTTATATGCTAATGTATGCTTTTTTTTTTTTTTTTTTGTTTCTTCACCTATTTTAACATGGAGTAACTAGTGTTGCTAGCTCTTCTAAGTGTAATCTTTGTCAAATTGGGGCATGTTCAAATAAGAGCATCCCGGCAACTCCCATCCCACTTGCCTTGACAATCGATCTATATGTAATTATAATTATATATGTATACTTTATGGTAGGGGTGGACACAAATCCCGGGCCCGTCCCGGTCCCGTCCCGGGCCCGTCTCGATCCCGGTGGGATTTGAAAAAAAAATAGTGAATTCCGTCCCAGTCCCGTCCCGCAAAAATTATGCGGGACGGGACGCGGGACGAGGATTCCTTATCCCGCAAATCCCGTCCTATCCCGCATATATTATAATAATAATAATAATAATAATAATAATAATAATATACAAAATATATACACACACTTAATTTGTGTGTGTGTGTGTGTGTGTATATATATATATATATATATATATATATATATATATATATATATATATATATATATATATATATATATATATATATATATATATATATATATATATATATATATATATATATATATATATATATAGAGAGAGAGAGAGAGAGAGAGAGAGAGAGGATCAAATGTTAACAAGTCTTATTGTGTTTTGTGTTAACAAATCTGGATCGTTGATTGAGGGTAAATAGAAGGCTGGGATTAATTGTTAGTTTTTCTAATTTATAAATAAAAAAACAAATGGATCCCAGCAAAATTTCTCCCACCCACCTATCCTAGTGCGTGTAACCACTCCCCAACCCAATTTTTTTTAAAACCCTAACCACTCATAAATTCCTTATCACACAACCGTACAAATCAGAGAGAGAATAAGAAGCGATGGCGGCCGGCGTAAGCGGCGATGACGTCCGACGTAACTGGCGAAGGCGGAGCCGTGTGAGGTTCAACTCCTCTCATCTGGCGATGGCGATGGCGAAACAGCGAAGCAACGATGTTGATGGTGATGGCGAAGCGGCAAAGCTGCGAAGCAGCGATGGTGATGGCGATGGCGAAGCAGCAATGGCGATGGCGAAGAGGCGGCAGCGGTTTGAAGGTGGACGATGGTGGTCAGAAGGCTGACGGAGGACGATGGTGGAGAGAAGGCGATGGCATGGATGGAGCGCCTGAGCGGCGGTCGGGGCGATCCGACAACTGCTCTCTTCCACCGGCAATTCCATCGCCCCCGCCTCCACTGCCCTCCGCCGGTTCTGCTTCTCCACAGACGGCGCCGGTTCTGCTTCTCCGTCGGCTCTGCCCTCTCAAACACCCCATCGACACCGCCTATTCTCAATCTAAGATCCGGCGACCTGGTCCCGGCCAATACCGCCTCAATCACCGTCGCCGTGTTTGCCCCCGCCTCCACTGCCCTCCGCCGGTTCTGCTTCTCCAGGAATGGCGCCGGTTCTACCATGTCAAACACCCCAAGATCGGAGTCACTATTCGGCAAGTTTAGAGTTTTTTTTTTTTCCTTTTCTTCTTTGTTGAATCAACATTTTTGTCTTTGAATTTCAGGGTTTTTTTTTTGTTGAATCAACATTTTTGTCTTTGTATTCGACAACTTCATAGTGATATTCGGTGATAATAAGCAATTATTCGGTGGAATTCATATGATTGTTCTATTAATCTCATGTTCAGAGTCACTATTCGACAAGTTCATAGTTTCTATTCGGTAATAATAAGGAATTATTCGGTGATAGTAAGGAATTATTCGACAAGTTCACAGTTTCTATTCGGTAATAATAAGGAATTATTCGGTGATAGTAAAGAATTATTCATATGTATGTGGTTAATTAGAGGTGGAAATCAAGAATTACATTTATATATTCTTTTAACCTAGCGAATAATTATTGTCAACTTGACGAATAATTACTATCAGCCTAGCGAATAGTTGAAAAATTGACCAACCCTTTTGCTATTATTGATAACTCATATTTATAGACGAATAATAACAATCAATTTAGCGAATAATTACTATTATCCTAGCAAATATTTACTATTATCCTAGCGAATATTTTCATCAAACGCATAGTGGAAGCAAAATCTCATCATCCAAAAAAAAAACGTTACCTACAAAAATCAACGCACGCGCTTCCTCTACAGCAAGTTGACTATTAAAGTGGTGGGACCTACTCTTTTTTATTTAAATAAAAAGGGAAAGTCTCAATTAATCTCACTCATTCATTCCTAATCAATCAATGGCCTATATTTGTTAACACAAAACACAATAAGGAGTGTAAACACCTGACCCAACCTCTATATATATATATCTTTTTACAGTGTATGTATAACAATATTAATTTGTATATACCTTTTTACAGTGTATATATACCAATATTATATTACAGTGTATACGTTGTATATGCCGGGTGTATATATACACTTTTACAGTGTGTGTATACTGTATAATGTATGTAATTTTTTTTTGGGTGCAATGTATAATGTATGTATAATAACAGTGTGTATATGTAAGTGTATCAATGTGTATATATATATATATATGAAAAACATTATGTATAATAACAGTGTGTATATGTAAGTGTATCAATGTGTATATATATATATGAAAAACATTATATATATGTTATCTCTTTTGAAAACCGCAAAATATATAGAAATTATAGAATTTTTTTATAATGTTTTTTATTTGAGGGACAAGGCCCGTCCCGTCCCGGTCCCGTCCCGTCCCGTGAGGGACTAGGCCCACGCGGAATTGAAAAAAAAGTAGTGAATCCCGTCCCGGTCCCGTCCCGCAAAAATTACGCGGGACGGGACGCGGGACGACCCCTATCCCGTCCCGTCCCGCCCCGCGCCCACCCCTACTTTATGGGATGAAGATTTGTTCTTTACGCCACCCACACACATGATCTCATTTTTGGACACTAAACTATATATAAATATAAATTATCAAAGATACTCGTAAAAGATCGATTACCTTGGGTTTGGGAATTAACAGTTGCAATATACATACTACATTACTACAGTATAGTAAAATAGATTAAAAATGTAGTATGCAGTATGTTAAATGAAATAAATCAAATTTAATGGATGAACATAAATAGGATAGGATCAGAGGACTATAGGAGTAGATAAAAACAGCACATAATTAAATAAAATCATGAATGGATGGTTGTGAATTGGAAGATTCATGTGATCATGTCTGGGCGTCTGGCAGTCTGGCTGGAGAATCAAATACCCGGACGGAGCCGGATTCCGGACGGAGTACTGTAGTAATATGTAGTGGGGCGGGGGGTAGGATGGTAAATAGAGGGAGAGCAGGAGGAGTGAATTGGGAAGTACAGTAGTAAGATTAAAGAAGATGGATGGATGGAGGGAGGGAGGGAGAGGTAATGAATGGAAATGAAGGCTGAAGAAAGAGAACTGACAGGATGTCAGAGAAGGCAGCTGTATAATTGCAGCATGCTGACCACTTCCCACCTCTCTCCCTCTTCCTTCTCTGACACTTTACTGTCCCCCTGTCAGTCTTTCCTCACTCCCTCTTTCCTTTTTCTCCCCGCTAGCTAGCCATATGTAGGCGTGGCCACGGGTCAGACCCGGCGGGTCGACGGGTTCGACCCGCCGGGTCAAGGGTCGGGGGAGGGTGACCCGAACGCTAACCCGGGATTTCCACGGGTTGGCGGGTTCGGGTCACCCGGCGGGTCATCGGGTCGACGGGTTGACCCGCCGGGTACCTGCCGGGTCAACCCGACGAGTTGGAGCCCGGGTTGGACGGGTTTACACTTGTTTCGGACTTTGGAATTTGAATTGTCGGATCTGATTTGTCGAGAAAGGGAACGGGAATTGAACGCCTATGTGTTTGACAAATATCCTTTCGTGTTCATAAATAATAACTTGACGCTTTAGTTTTACAATATGTAATATTACATCTTCTAATTTTCAAAACTAAAAAGTCTACGACTTATAACTCATTAAGTTTAACAAATTACAAAAAAGTTGTACAATTTTTGTATTAGGGAGTGTTGGGGGGGAAGGAAGAAGAAGGGCTTGAATCGGTTTCCCGACTGCCTACGTATCCTCCCGGGGGTGAGGAATCAAAGCCCACGTAGTTCTTTTACCTGTATGTCTGAACCCCGGCCCGGTTACCTCCTCTTCTAGTCTTCTTGATCGTCGGATCCTCTTCCACCTCCTGAGCCATCTGTGACCGCGCCATCAATGGAGCTCCCAACGGACTCTGTCTCTATTCCGTCATCATCCTCGGAATCAGTCCCCAAGTTGTTCTTCTGCAGCCGCATCTCCGCCTTCTTCCAATCTGCAAGGCAAACTTGGGCTTCAAGGTTCTCGGGAAGCAACCTTGATCTCTTCTCCGAAAGAATCTGACCTCCGCGACTGAAAAGCTGCTCGACGGCTACGGTGGAGCAAGGTGCCCCAAGTATTTGTCGGGCGATTACCTGCAACGTCGGGAATCTTTGTCTTTCGGGACGGCTCCACCACTCAAGGACATCGAAATCTTCCTCTTCATCGCTGAGAAAATCAAAGTTAGTGGACAAATATTCGTCGAGCTCCGAGTGGGGGCTCGACGAAGATCTCGACCTCTTTGACCCAAAGATATCTCGGGCAAGTGCCTTAGTTCTAGCGGTGATGCTGGTTCGTGACCCGCTTGAACTGGAAGGCACTGGAGGACGACCGGTGGGCGCTCTATCGCCCGTCGAATAATCAGTATATAATTGTTCTAACAATCCTCTAACTCTAGCAACAATAATTGTAACATTGCAATCAGGATCATCCACAATTCCTAAAGTCGGATAATAGTTTTCTAAAAACAATTGAACTCCGTTTAATTTATATCTAGGGTCGAAACAACACGCTACGAGGAAAATGTCGGGTATAAATTTGTAATACGCTATCCATTTCTCCCGCATCTCCCTAGTCGCTTGGGAAATGGAAGGCGTGTTAATCCCGTCTTGAAGGGCTAATGCTACGTTCATTGCAATAAAACAAAAAACGTTTGATGTAGGCATGTAAACGTGGGAAAACGTCCGAGTCGCGTCGTAAAAAACTTTGAAAACCTCTACAACGTCCCGGGCCTGAGTCCACACATCGGCAAATATGTATGAGCCCGGGATGTGTAGTGTTGCAAAACCGGAAAGAAGTTCCTTTTAAGCGATTGAATCGTAAATCATTGTGTAAGTGGAGTTCCACCGAGTGCAAACGTCCTTGGGGAACGTTTTTGGGCGGGTTTGGTGAGCACGACAATAAGCGCTCCATTGCTGGCGAAGCTGTTTGCTTCGCCAAAGTGCCCGCAAAACATATCGAATTGGTTCAACAACACCTTGTAAATATGTTAAACCATCTTGAACACATAAGTTTAAAATGTGAGGGGCGCAACGGATGTGGAAAAACTTGCCGCCTATCGCGGGCTGACAGTTTTGGATTAAATCGGGGATAGATGCGGTGTTGGCAGAAGCGTTGTCAAAACCAATACTAAAAACTCTTTTAGTTAATCTATATTCTTGTAAAACCGTTAAAAGGACACTTGCTATGTTTCGTGTCGTGTGTGCTTCGTCGAAAACTCGAAAAGCTAAAACACGTTTGTGCAATTGAAAACGTTGATCAACCCAATGGCAAGTAACACCCATGTATGAGTGATGTTGCCAATGGTCGGTCCAAATATCACTACAAATCGAAACGTGTAAATCATGGTTTTTTTGAAAATATTCGATTAATTCATTTTTACGGGCGTTATACCGTCTATTGATTTTCCTCTTAACCGTGTTTCGACTAATACCTTGCCATGCAGGTTGAACATTTTGCGTAATAAAATCATTGAAACATAAACGTTGTGAAAAACTATAAGCTAAACCCTCGACAGCTATCATTTCCGCATATTGATCATGACAACTACGATAATCATAAGACCATAAACCAGGGGGTTGAGAGGAAGAAGATGCGTACCCGGTTAGTTGAGTTTGCCCTTTGGCGAGGCCGAGCTTCTCGGGATGCTTCGAACGGATATGGCGACCGTAGTTCCCATATCCGCCTCCCTTCTTGTGCTTGTAGACCGTGGAGCAAAAGTTGCACTTGGCGGCGACACTCGTTTCCTCCCAAGCCGGCTCCCTAGGACCCTTCGTGAACCAATACTTGAAAGTAGCGGCTCGAACTTCCGCCGTAGTAATAGGGTCGCCATCGACCGGAGTTCCTTGGCCCCCGTCGGCGGGGAACCCGGACTCTTGGGTCGGAATCGTCGGAGTGCCGCCGAGGGGGGTGCCATCGGCCTCGAGCTCGGCCTCCTCCTCCTCCTCCTCCTCCTCGTCCTCGATCTCGTCGACGTGGTCGGCGAGTAGAGCATCATCTCGACGACGTCGGGATCCGCTCGCCGCCGAGACCGATGCACTTCGACGAAGGCTTGGAGCCGCCGCCGGGTTCGAGCCTCCTCCTCCGACACTCGGGGTGGATGAAGATGGGGCTCCACTAACACTCTTCCGACCCCTAGTAACTCGGGCCGCAACTCGGTTGATCAAACCCGACATTTTGAATTGAAGAGACTTAGGAGATGACGAGAGACAAGATCGAGCGATTAGAGAGCGATTAGAGAGATTAAGATGAGAGTAGAGGAGATGAGTGAGGTGTGAGTTGGAATTGGGAGGGAAAGGGCCTATTTATAGAGCCAAACCGAGCCCTTTCCCTCCAATGGAGCCGTTGGGCAACGGTTGACCCGCCGGGTCCAACGGTCGACCCGGCGGGTCGACCGTTTGAAATCTGACCGTTGCCCCCCCGATTCAATTTTTTTTTTTTTTTTAATTTGCAAGTGGGTGGTGTTTGGCTACTAGTTAACTAGCTTAACTTTGAATTAAATTTATATGTTAAGTTTCCAATATATTTTATGTACATTTTTAATTTGTGAACATTTTAAATGTAATATATATTATATAATGTTTAGGTAATTTTTCATATGTTGTTAGGTAATTAGTAAAAATATTATCTTATAAAACAATATTCTTTGAATAATCCAAACACAAGTTTATTGTAAATCGAAAGACGAATACACATACACGTTTCCAAATCACGACTCACATTCACGGATTCACCGATTCACATAACGTCATAAGTCATAACATAGCATAATAACATAAAAACGTAAAACATAAACTTACTACATTACTACAATACTCACTACTTATTATTAAGACTTATGACATAGGAATAATAGACTAGTTTTTACCACCACTCGTCCCACTCGAGCCCGAAGCGCCATCGTTCTTAATCTTCTCGGGGTGCTTGTTGGTGATGTGAAGCTTCAAATTACCATATCCAAGGCAATTTTTCAGCTTGTACCTTTTATCACAATGACGACAAACGGCTACGAATGATCGATCGGCTTGCACATCCACCTTCTCGTAATGATCTCGAAACAACGCCTCTTTGAGGTTGTCACCGGACATGATTACAACTTACGAGCTTATTAAAAATCAAATTGAGAGGTGATTGATGGATTGGATGGGATTTGTGATAGGAGGAGTCGGGTATTTATAGCCCCGAGTGCCTACTAGCCGTTACAACGGCTATATTTAAAAAAAAAAAATAGCTCCAACTTGTGGGCCCCACATCCAACGGCTTTTTTTTAAATTAGGCCGACCCGGCGGGTCACGGGTCACCAACCTCCCGACCCTAACCCTAACCCGCTACCCGACAACCCAGCAACCCGGACCCGGCGGGTCAACGACCCGGCGGGTCGTTGACCCGTACGACCCGGCGGGTCACGGGTTGACCCATAACCCGTGGCCACGCCTAGCCATATGCACCAACCACATACGGATTATATTACAGGAGCAAATCTTCTATCCTAACTTTTCGCACCTACAAAATTATTTTATGATTAAATTAATAATATTAAAAAAATATATTTAGTTTCTACATATAACATATTTTAAAAAAAATCTTTAAAAAATGAATTATAATTTTTTTTTTAAATATATAGTAAAATAATCTTTTTACAACTTTAAAAAATCTTTTTTATCTCTTTTGAATCTATATCTAATATCTAATACTCCCTCCATTCCACAATACATGGTCTTTTGGTTTTCAACACGTTTTTTTAAGGAGCGAAAAACTCTATAAAATATTATTTTTTAAATTAATTTTTTTATATAATTTGATACTTATTAGTAACAAGTATCAAATTATATAAAAAAATTCATTAAAACAATAATATTTTATAGAGTTTTTCGCTCCATAAAAAAAGTGTTGAAAAGTAAAAGGACATGTATTGTGGAACGGAGGTAGTATCTAATATCTAATATAATACTAAAGCAGTTGCTTAAGATGCCACATGTCACAAAACCCTTAAAATTAGGCTTATGTGGAAGCTTTCCATCAATCATGGGCCACCTTCCTATTTAATTTACTTTTAATAATTAACTTATTAAATTATTTACCAAAAATATTTGATTTCAAGTGGACCCATTTTTAATTTGTTTAGCCTACTTTTATTGTAAAAAATAAATAAATCATTCTTGCTAAGCGGGATTTGAACTCACCAAACAAATTATGCAAATCTCGAGTATATTATCTAACCAATTAATTAATATTTTTCTTTTAATTATCCAATTAATTCAACCGAATGGATCCTTATACTTTTTTTTAGAAAAAAACTTTGAATCCTCCAACACTAGAGCATACACAATCGGATGCAAAGTTTGATCAGACCATTTTCGAATGGATCCTTAATCATTATACTTTATATCTAATATAATACTAAAGCAGTTGCTTAAGATGCCACATGTCACAAAACCCTTAAAATTAGGCTTACGTGGAAGCTTTCCATCAATCATGGGCCCACCTTCCTATTTAATTTACTTTTAATAATTAACTTATTTAATTATTTACCAAAAATATTTGATTTCAAGTGGACCCATTTTTAATTTGTTTAACCTACTTTTATTGTAAAAAATAAATAAATCATTCTTGCTAAGCGGGATTTGAACTCACCAAACAGATTATGCAAATCTCGAGTATATTATCTAACCAATTAATTAATATTTTTCTTTTAATTATCCAATTAATTCAACCGAATGGATCCTTATACTTTTTTTTAGAAAAAAACTTTGAATCCTCCAACACTAGAGCATACACAATCGGATGCAAAGTTTGATCAGACCATTTTCGAATGGATCCTTAATCATTATACTTTATATCTAATATAATACTAAAGCAGTTGCTTAAGATGCCACATGTCCCAAAACCCTTAAAATTAGGCTTATGTGGAAGCTTTCCATCAATCATGGGCCCACCTTCCTATTTAATTTACTTTTAATAATTAACTTATTTAATTATTTACCATCTAATATAATACTAAAGCAGTTGCTTAAGATGCCACATGTCACAAAACCCTTAAAATTAGGCTTACGTGGAAGCTTTTCATCAATCATGGGCCCACCTTCCTATTTAATTTACTTTTAATAATTAACTTATTTAATTATTTACCAAAAATATTTGATTTCAAGTGGACCCATTTTTAATTTGTTTAACCTACTTTTATTGTAAAAAATAAATAAATCATTCTTGCTAAGCGGGATTTGAACTCACCAAACAGATTATGCAAATCTCGAGTATATTATCTAACCAATTAATTAATATCTTTCTTTTAATTATCCAATTAATTCAACCGAATGGATCCTTATACTTTTTTTTAGAAAAAAACTTTGAATCCTCCAACACTAGAGCATACACAATCGGATGCAAAGTTTGATCAGACAATTTTCGAATGGATCCTTAATCATTATACTTTATATCTAATATAATACTAAAACAGTTGCTTAAGATGCCACATGTCACAAAATCCTTAAAATTAGGCTTATGTGGAAGCTTTCCATCAATCATGGGCCCACCTTCCTATTTAATTTACTTTTAATAATTAACTTATTTAATTATTTACCAAAAATATTTGATTTCAAGTGGACCCATTTTTAATTTGTTTAGCCTACTTTTATTGTAAAAAATAAATAAATCATTCTTGCTAAGCGGGATTTGAACTCACCAAACAAATTATGCAAATCTCGAGTATATTATCTAACCAATTAATTAATATTTTTCTTTTAATTATCCAATTAATTCAACCGAATGGATCCTTATACTTTTTTTTAGAAAAAAACTTTGAATCCTCCAGCACTAGAGCATACACAATCGGATGCAAAGTTTGATCAGACCATTTTCGAATGGATCCTTAATCATTATACTTTATATCTAATATAATACTAAAGCAGTTGCTTAAGATGCCACATGTCACAAAACCCTTAAAATTAGGCTTACGTGGAAGCTTTCCATCAATCATGGGCCCACCTTCCTATTTAATTTACTTTTAATAATTAACTTATTTAATTATTTACCAAAAATATTTGATTTCAAGTGGACCCATTTTTAATTTGTTTAACCTACTTTTATTGTAAAAAATAAATAAATCATTCTTGCTAAGCGGGATTTGAACTCACCAAACAGATTATGCAAATCTCGAGTATATTATCTAACCAATTAATTAATATTTTTCTTTTAATTATCCAATTAATTCAACCGAATGGATCCTTATACTTTTTTTTAGAAAAAAACTTTGAATCCTCCAACACTAGAGCATACACAATCGGATGCAAAGTTTGATCAGACCATTTTCGAATGGATCCTTAATCATTATACTTTATATCTAATATAATACTAAAGCAGTTGCTTAAGATGCCACATGTCCCAAAACCCTTAAAATTAGGCTTATGTGGAAGCTTTCCATCAATCATGGGCCCACCTTCCTATTTAATTTACTTTTAATAATTAACTTATTTAATTATTTACCATCTAATATAATACTAAAGCAGTTGCTTAAGATGCCACATGTCACAAAACCCTTAAAATTAGGCTTACGTGGAAGCTTTTCATCAATCATGGGCCCACCTTCCTATTTAATTTACTTTTAATAATTAACTTATTTAATTATTTACCAAAAATATTTGATTTCAAGTGGACCCATTTTTAATTTGTTTAACCTACTTTTATTGTAAAAAATAAATAAATCATTCTTGCTAAGCGGGATTTGAACTCACCAAACAGATTATGCAAATCTCGAGTATATTATCTAACCAATTAATTAATATTTTTCTTTTAATTATCCAATTAATTCAACCGAATGGATCCTTATACTTTTTTTTAGAAAAAAACTTTGAATCCTCCAACACTAGAGCATACACAATCGGATGCAAAGTTTGATCAGACCATTTTCGAATGGATCCTTAATCATTATACTTTATATCTAATATAATACTAAAACAGTTGCTTAAGATGCCACATGTCACAAAACCCTTAAAATTAGGCTTATGTGGAAGCTTTCCATCAATCATGGGCCCACCTTCCTATTTAATTTACTTTTAATAATTAACTTATTTAATTATTTACCAAAAATATTTGATTTCAAGTGGACCCATTTTTAATTTGTTTAGCCTACTTTTATTGTAAAAAATAAATAAATCATTCTTGCTAAGCGGGATTTGAACTCACCAAACAGATTATGCAAATCTCGAGTATATTATCTAACCAATTAATTAATATTTTTCTTTTAATTATCCAATTAATTCAACCGAATGGATCCTTATACTTTTTTTAGAAAAAAACTTTGAATCCTCCAACACTAGAGCATACACAATCGGATGCAAAGTTTGATCAGACCATTTTCGAATGGATCCTTAATCACTATACTTTATATCTAATATAATACTAAAGCAGTTGCTTAAGATGCCACATGTCACAAAACCCTTAAAATTAGGCTTATGTGGAAGCTTTCCATCAATCATGGGCCCACCTTCCTATTTAATTTACTTTTAATAATTAACTTATTTAATTATTTACCAAAAATATTTGATTTCAAGTGGACCCATTTTTAATTTGTTTAGCCTACTTTTATTGTAAAAAATAAATAAATCATTCTTGCTAAGCGGGATTTGAACTCACCAAACAGATTATGCAAATCTCGAGTATATTATCTAACCAATTAATTAATATTTTTCTTTTAATTATCCAATTAATTCAACCGAATGGATCCTTATATTTTTTTTTAGAAAAAAACTTTGAATCCTCCAACACTAGAGCATACACAATCGGATGCAAAGTTTGATCAG
The DNA here is from genome assembly GCA_963922045.1 of Persicaria maculosa. Taxonomy (NCBI): domain Eukaryota; kingdom Viridiplantae; phylum Streptophyta; class Magnoliopsida; order Caryophyllales; family Polygonaceae; genus Persicaria; species Persicaria maculosa. The sequence continues at coordinate 43,268,271 of OY998252.1, read as the reverse complement.
ACCATTTTCGAATGGATCCTTAATCATTATACTTTATAGCCAACTAATTGGTCATTTCATTTAAAATAAATAAATAAATATCAAATTACCGTTTATTTTGATTCATAATAAATCTAAACGAACTAAAATCCTTCAACTATATTCCTTCCAGTCATCATTATTATTATTAGATGTTTTTTTATCTTGAAAAATGTCTCTCTTATCATTAATTGAATGTTAGAATCCTGCCTCTTTTTTTTTAACTTGCGGGGGAAGATTGTCATTCAATTAATTACGGAATTTTAACCTAATCTAAATTTAGATTTGACCTTTCAAATTTTGAAAATGAGACTAGAGCAAATTATAATTATCCTTTTCTTTATAATTTTTAAGTATATGCTTATGATTTTTTTTATAGTGTAGGAACTTTGCTTCTTTTTCTTTAATTTTTTTATGTTTATCAAGTTTATCGATCGATCGGATGCATGATCGAACGTTGTTATAATACTAAAGCAGTTGGTTCTCAAGCCACGTGGCAAACTCTCATTAACTATAGGCTTATGTGGCGATTTCATATTAAACCTGACCCCACCTTCAATTTAGAAGACTATTAATTAATGCTTATAATTTTAATTAATTTATTTTTCAATTAATGTATTTTCTTTTCCATGTTTTGATATTGTTACCATATTTTTCTAACAAACAAATTTTTACTTTATTAATTTAATTTTATCCGCACTTAAATATTTTAATTCAGATTTTTGAAAAAAAAAATATATTTTGGTTATTATAGATAATATGGCAATAGCATATAATTGATGATCATTTATATAAGAGGGTACTATGCTAGCAAATATGAGCACATGTTAGGCTATCTATTTTTCTTATAATTAAATTTCGGAGCCACATTTAATCAGTTGTAATTGAAATAATTATTTTACTATAAAAATATTTTATAGGTTTGAAAACCAGCAAGTTATTAATTAACTATATTTTTTCCATTTATTTTGCATAAACCAAGAATAATTTAAAATTATTTGAGCATTTGATATATTTTTACAACTCTACTCAACTATTCCAAAAGTAATTAATTTTTACACACATCGTTAATTTAAGTTCGTATATGATCTGAATTACAAATAAAATATTTAATAACCTTAAATTTACTTTAATTATTACTACTTTGATCATGAATAACATAATCAATTAATTTAATTTAAAAATATATTATGCCTTTAAGGCACGAGAACTATTGACCTTTTTTTACGTAACAAATGTTGTTTTATTTTTTATTTGATTTGATGTGTTTGATCTTATCTATTAAGATTTTATCGGTTGTTACGTAATCAATATTATGTTTTTTTAGGAAAAATCAATATTTTGTTTTGATTCTTTCAACTATAAAAGTTTTTTTAAAATATTCAATAACTAGGATATTGCTAAAAGAAACTAGATATGATTTTCTTGATTCGGATATGATTTCCCAAACTGTAATATTTTTTAAGTCCAAGTATTTATCTATTAATTTTTTTTTATCTAATGGATATAGCTACTAATTGATGTATTATATATTTAACCCAATCTAAAGTCTGACATCGTGTTTCATTTCTTCGCTCAATAAAATGACATTGTTTCTTCCCAACTTTATCTGACATTTTACTATTAGATTTCTATTTTTCTTTTTGTTATTTTGATTTTATTATTGTTTCCGCAATTCGATTAAGCTTTGTCTTCAAAATTTTTGCTTCATATAATTATCATTCAATTCTCACAAACTTGATTTTGTTCTTAATTTAATTGTAGGTGTTTTCGGTTACACTTTTGCACCTTTTAATTCACCGTTTCATAGCTTTTGTTGATTGTGCTCTTTATAAGCGACTTCGGTTGATCGTCCTCCTTATCACGGAATCACGATATGTGATTACTAGATCATTATCCTTCACGTGTATGATTATTTATTGCCTAACATTCATAATTTTAATTATTTACTCCAATTTCTTTGTCAACCAATATTGCTTTTATTTACATATCGGATTTACAGGGAAGATCAACCGTAGTGACAGCTGCCCTCGATCTAGGCTTGACACCATTGTCGAATGATGCAGTAACAAAGGAGAGTGAAGATGGGAGGTGCGGGCTGAGAATGTTTTGGGTAGGAGCAAAAGAGGGGCGAGACAGAGAGGATAGAGAACGAGACAGAGGAAGCCATTAAAGGGCGAATTTGAGAGATTGAGGAGATATAATCAGACAGACGCGCAGAAGAAGGAGATGTGAGGGAGATCCAAAATGTGAACTGTGAATAGTGACGGCTATTAAGGTGATGGGTATATTTATACCACCTCAATTAGGGTTATATTAAATTACGAGGAAATCACAAAATCAGTCCGTTATTTCTAGATTGTACGAATCCTAGCTACCACAACAAATAAAGAAATTCGACCCAATAAATTCTATTTAAATTAAAAATGCTATATAAATTGGCATACTCATCTCAATATGTTCTAAACAATATTCGTTCTTAACTCGGAAATCCAAAATTTATAAAAGCATTATACATATACAAATCAAAGTACTTATTATTAATTTATAAGATTTTAATAAATTTCAAGTTTTAAATAAACACCAATAAATATGATAAATAGCTCAATGGAAGTACATTTCTAATAAAGCTTGAACTTCTACGCCTTTACATATCTCAATTTTATAATTATTTCGTTGATAATTCAATTCGATGTATGCAACACAAATAAAATATTTAATTTTGCCTCCTCGGTTACTACCTCTAAGGTTTCTTTTCACTTATGAATAAATCAAATGGCTATTTCTACCTTTTATTACACAATTTCTAATATAAATCTCTTCATTTTTACTATTGTTTTCATATCTAGATGCATTCAATTATGTTTATATGGTTGCTAACTTTGGATGCTAAAATTGCAGGTCAAGTCATCTCTAGAGTAGAAGGGTAATGATGTCATCACTTGATTAAAAATGTGATTAGATGGGAATCGGAAAAATATTGGTGTCATCATCTATTTATTGTTTAACCAAAGGGATATAACAACATTAATAATTATCTATATTTAGTGATAAGACATTTGTAAACTTAATATGATATGAATATTAAGAATGTTCACTTTACTATAAATTATATGTCAACATGAAATATATCTAAAAAATCTACAACTTATATATATGATGTTGAGGTAATTACATTTTCTAAACAAAAAGCCCGTGCCTCGGGCACGGGTATTATACTAGTAATACCTTAATTTAGAAGACTTTTGATGATGTGTCAACACCTCCTTAATTTAAGATTTTTCAACTAATCATAATTTTCTCTTATTATTTCTTTTTTTTTCTTTTCATTTCTTTCATACATTTACATCTATATAATACCTTAATTTAGAAGACTTTTGATGATGTGTCAACACCTTCTTAATTTAAGATTTTTCAACTAATCATAATTTTCTCTTATTATTTCTTTTTTTTTTCTTTTCATTTCTTTCATACATTTACATTTTTTTCTTTTATTTTTTTTACCCATTTACTAACAATTGGGTTTAATTCAAAACATTGAATTAAATCTAATGATTCTAATGTCTACTATTAATATATATATATTAATATATATATATCTTTATATAATAATAATAATAATAATAATAATAATAATAATAATAATAATAATAATAATAATAATAATAATAATAATAATAATAATAATAATAATAATAATAATAATAATCTATATCAATCTAATATCTATACTTAAAAGCCTTTTTTACGAAGCCTAACTTTATGGCAAACAATTTTACCATTTTCTTAAAGATTTCAAGTCTACCTTCATTATTTTATCTTAACTTTTATTAATATTTTATAATATTCATTTATTATGTTATCAAAAATTTATTTATTAAAAATCGCGCTATGGCGCGGGAATTGTACTAGTTTCTATTATTTTTGTAAGTTAGTTTTTTAGATTTCTTTTTCAAATATGTTATAATAAGTATGCAAAAGCTAAATATATATATTTTTAAAATTTTTAATAGTGATTTAATATATGACAAAATAATTTTGAAGTAATTTGGTCCAAAGGCCTTCGGCCTTTGGACCAATTACTAAATGGCCTAAAGGCTTTTATTTGCTAGTAAAGGGCCAAAATACTTTCATAATACCAACACTACCCCTGATTTAATTAAACTCCTTCCCCTCCCTCTCGCGCGATCATCTCTGCCACTTTTCTCTCTGCAACGTCTCTCTCTCTCTCTCTCTCTCTCTCTCTCTCTCTCTCTCTCTCACACACACACACACAGGCGATTGCGGTTTTCGACGGTTTCTTCTCTGATCGGTGTTGATCTCTACGCCGTTCTCGCCAACTTGCTGTCGGACTTCCTCCTCTGACCGGTGTCGTTCTCTTTTCGACGTTTCCGCAGTCCCTCCTCTGATCATCTGTTGCTAATGGCTTCATCGGATACTTTCTTCGACTCTTCTGCTTCAATGTTGTCGACAGCAACCTCTAATCTTGTTTCCTTTTAGTTTTCGAGATCTAGTATCCATTTTTACATGCAATTTCTCTTGTTCGTTTGTTTAATTTAGCCCTTTCCTCCCGTATTAGGGTTTGTTTGTTGCTTCAGTTGATGTCTACTGGCTATCAGTTTGTGCTATTGTTAACGTCTCTTCTTCTGATTTCGTTTCCATTATTGCATTTGTGGCATTTGTTGTTTCTCTTTGTTTTCTGATAATTGGTTACAGTCTGGTGTTAGGGTTACAGTTTATGGATTGTTTTATAAAAGAGTTGCATGTTATTACTTGTTTTAATGGTTGGTTACAGTCTTGTGACAGGGTTATACAGTTCATTACTTGTTTTTATGGGTGGTTACAGTCAGGTGACAGTGTTACAATTGATTCATTGTTACAGTTTGTTGATTTTTGGTGATAGGTTTACAGTTTATGGATTGTTTTATAAAATGGTTGCATGTTATTACTTGTTTTAATGGTTGGTTACAGTCTTGTGACAGGGTTATACAGTTCATTACTTGTTTTTATGGGTGGTTAGAGTGTGGTGACAGTGTTACAATTGATTCTTTGTTACAGTTTGTTGATTTGTTGGTGATAGGGTTACAGTTTATGACTTGTTTGGTGATAGGGTTGCATTTTATTACTGGTTTTAATGGTTGGTTACAGTCTTGTGACAGAGTTACAGTTTTTACACTATTTTGGTTACATTGATACAGTTCATTACTTGTTTTTAATGTTGGTTACAGTCTGGTGACAGTGTTACATTTGATTCATTGGTTCAGTTTATGATATGGTTACAGTTTGTTGATTTGTTGGTGATAAGGTTACAGTTTATGACTTGTTTGGTGATAGGGTTGCATTTTATTACTGGTTTTAATGGTTGGTTACAGTCTTGTGCCTGGGTTACAATATATTAATTGTTTGGTGACAGAGTTATAGTTCTTTACCTGTTTTAATTATGGTTACAGTCTGGTGACAGGGTTACAATTGATTTATGTTTACAGTTTGTTACTTGTGTTGTTGATAGGGTTCCATATGGCATTCTGATTGTTGTGTGTTTGCAGTTTTTGGTGTGGTTACAGTGTTAGTTTATGTGGTGGTTCAATTTGTTGTTTGCTGGTTTTTGGTGACAGTATCTTATTTGTTGTGAAGCCTAATCTTTACACTACATTTATGCTATTTAGGTAAAGAAATTGTTGTCCATACAGAAGTTCCTACTGTGGTTCCACCATCTGCTATTCAACCTGCTTCCTTCAAGTTTGTTGTTCCCAAAGAACAACGTTTTCATGGGCACATTAATGTGTATTCAAAGCCTGAATTGATTACAACTCTTAAGAATGGTCTGTCTCATGATGACTGGGTGTCTCTTATAGATGGTTGTTTAGGTTCAATTGTACGGGCTAGGGATTCTCTATATTTTTATCAGCAACTTGTGCATCAGATGCTCTTACATGAAGTTGAAACTTCTAAACTTAATGAGATGTGGTTTCAAGTTGGGCAACATTTGTTTAGATTTTCTCTAGCTGAATTCTGTTGTGTTACTGGTTTGAGTTGGAAAGAACCTGGTGATGACATGCCTCCTTCTCCTCATGTGGATATGGAGGAGTTTTTGGGTGTATCTGAATGTACATTTATGGGTCTTGTTCAACTGTTCCTCAAGGAGCCAACTCAGTCTCCAAAGAAGCTTTCCATGGCGTACTTGTTAGTGATTGAGGGTGTGTTGCTCCCTCAGCGTTCTAAAGCTCTTGTTCGTCAATGTTATGTTGACCTTGTCTGTGATTTGGATCGTTTAAACCGTTATCCCTTTGGTCGGGTTGTATTTCTGGAAACAATTGGTTATTTGAAGAAATGTATGAGGTCTGAGCCACCAAAAAAGGGTTCAAGGTTTGGTTATAATCTGCTTGGATATCCCATGGCATTCTTGGTATTTCCCTTTCCTTTCTTTTTATGTTTCCATGCTTTTTCCTTTTTATTTATTATTCTTTACTTCTATTTCTGTTCTTACTGTTGCTTTCTTCCCAGGTTTGGATTTTAGAGGCAATCCCTAAGCTTGCTGGCATCTGTAACTATCACTTTCTTTGTTGTGATGGATTACCAGCATCTCTTGTCTGGTATACTAGTGTACGTGATTACGGCATTATATATGATAAGTGTCAAGATATTTTCTCCAAAGATTTGGTCAGTATACTTTCTTGTCTTATCTTTTATTATTCTGATATCAGTTTCCCTCTTCCATTTTTTATATTTGTTGTTGTTTAATTGTATTTTTTGTTTTCTTTATAGGGGACTGTCTACTCTTTGTATGCGGCGTTTATGGATTGCCCTGACCTTTCCTTTTCTGATGAAGTTGCTGATGACAGTGTTGATTCTTACGTTTCTTGTTTTGTTGGTATGGATGCTGAAGCCAGTGATGAAGTTTCTCCAAGGAAATTACGGATCCAAGCGTATCTGATCAGGCAATCAGGTGGCCGTCTTTTTGATGGTGGTGTGGAACCTGTCATCCCTTATACTAATGTTCCTACTAGGAAGAAGGACATGATTAGAGCCCCACCTTTGAAGAAAAAGGTGGTGGTGACACCACGAGTTATCACAGAGCGTAGTTCTGACTTTGAGAGTCCTGTCCAACCCAGGAAGCGGTTGGTTACAAGGTCAATGGGAAGTGGTGACAGTCCTCTTCCTGTGAAGAAGGGTAAGGTGGTGACACGCACTTCTGCTGTTGATGAGTCTGTCAAGAAGAAGAGGGTTTTGAGAAGTTCTTCTACTCTAGATCATCTTGTTACGAAGAAGGCAAAGGTGGTTCCATCCCGGAAATCGTCAAGGACTGAGTCTCCTGCCAAGGTTCAAGTAGATGCATTGGGTGGTGAAAAAGGTGTAGATCATGGTGACAAGCCCAGGAGGTTCAAGTTTAAGCTCCCTAGATCTATCCCTCCCACAGGTGATGAGCTTCCTACGAGTGATGATCTTCCTGGGTTGGCAAAAGAGTTTGTTACTAAAGCTCAGTTTGAAGAAGTTGTTACTTCATTTAAAAAATCCTTTGAATCTTTTGAAGCTCAATTGCAAGAGTGTGTTTCTAGGATTCTTACCCTAGAGGAGAAAGTGTTTTACCTTGAAGGACGTGTGTACCACCCCAGTGATGACAGTGAGGCTATTCTGAAAAGGGAATGTAAGGCATGGGATGAAACTATGAAGGATATTGTGGATGGGATTATTGAATCCTGCTCTCAGAAGACTGAACATGGGCATGTAATTCCGCCGTCGGTTGAAGGTGATGACAATGAGGGTGATGCAGTTGATTCTTCCAATGATTCCCCATCTCCTCCGGAGTATATTGTTGTTAAGTCAACTAAGGAGTCAACTTCAGGAGATGCTGATGTTTTTTGCACTGATGATGACACTCTTGTGGGTTCAAAGGAAACACTTGATGACAATGTTGTCCCTTCTCCTGTCAGTGCATCTCCTTCTCTGAAGATTGATGACAGTGTTGTCCCTTCTCCTGGCATTGCATCTCCTTCTCTTAAGATTGATGACAGTAGTGTCCCTTCTCCTGGCATTGCATCTCCTTCTCTCAAGATTGATGACAGTGTTGTTGGTATTACTGAAGTCCTTGTATCACAAGATGTGCCTGTTACCAGTTCGATCCCTGTTACTGAAGTTATTCCGTCAAATGAAGGAATCCTCAATTCGAGTGCAACCATTACTGAAAAGGTTGTTGATTCTTCTTCTGCTGCTCCTACTGAAATCCTTCCTTCGTTTAATGAAACTGTTGATTTGAGTGTTGCCCCAACTGAAGTAATTGGGTCAGATGAGACTGTTTCTGCTAGCTTTGTTCCTCCTACTCAAGTTCTTGATTCATATCCAATCAATGAGGACATGGTTGCTTCCAAAGAGGTTCCTGGTGACAGTGTTGTTTCCACTACTGTTCTCCCTTGCTCTACTGATTGTGGTGATGACAGTGGTATTGTTGCAACCCTTGTGCTTCCTTGCTCCAATGATGCATGTGGTGACAGTGGTTCTGTTGATCCCAATGTTGTGGTTACAGCTAATTTGAATGATGATAGTAGTTGCCTTCCTCCTGAAGAAGCCGTTGGTGGAACAGTTGATCATGGTATTGGCATCATACTTGGATACAGTTCTGATGTCCAAGAGGATGTGCTTGCTTACAGTGGTGATGCAACTGGTGTTATTGATGATAAAAGCAGTCTATTTCATAACATCACTGATGTTGCCTACCCTCTTCCTTCAGATGGTGAGGATGATCTTGAAGTTCCGCTAAGGCGTTCTTATAGGGCGTTGAAATCTGCTCCTGCAGCCCATACTCCTTACACCAATCCTTGTAAACCGAAGAAACCTCGCCTTCCTAAAGTACCTAAACATTCTATTCTCAGCTCGGAGGAGCGTGTTGAATTTTATACCAATTTTAGAGATCTTGGGTAATTATCTACTTTTGTTTTGATATTTATTTTCTTCTTAGTACTGCCATTTATTATAATACGTTGATTTAACTTGTTATCTTACTTTGTAGGCGTGATGGAAAAATCAGTGGCTGTGAGGTTGATATGAACAAGGTGTTTTTCACTGAATTATCGGGGAGGACAAAATGGCTTCGTGATATTGTAAGTTCATATTTATATGTATTGTTACAGCTTATATTGTGGTGCCATCAGTTTGGTGACAGTTAGTGTTTGTTCTGTTTTCTTTCACAGCACATAGACGAATCACTTCATCATTTTAGAAAGCGTCTTCATGATTGTCCTGATCTAAATCCCACCAGTGTTGTTTTAGACACCATTTTTTTCCCTAAGGTTGGGAACTGTGATGTTAATCTTTTTAAAACCGGTGATGCCATTCCGGACGAATTCTTCCATTACTTCCTTGGTCTTTATCCTGGCAATTATGGGAAGACTTGGGAAGGTGCTAAGAAGGTTTACGCTCCTTTCAATCTTGACAACATGCACTGGGTAGCCGTTGAAATTGTTTTGGACGACAAGATGATTCTTGTTTATGATTCCCAGCGTAATTTCATTAAAAATGAAGACCTGCTTTCGAAGTTTGCTAAAACGTGTGAAGTGCTTGCTGTTATGTTGAGTAAGACTGGTCTTTTTCATAAGATGGATGACACTCCCTTTGAAATGGACCGAGTAGATGACTTGCCTCAAAATGAAGACGGGTAACTTCTTCTGTTTTCCATCTTGTTGTATTTTGTTTTGTGACATTTTGTCTGTCCACCTTTTGTCTCTTATTGTTTATTTTTTGCTTCTTATGTAGAGGTAGCTGTGGTGTCTACGTCATCAAGCACATTGAGTCTCTGGTTTTTGGTGGTGATATTCAGCTTGTGAATGATGAGTATGTTAATGCATATCGTGAGAAGATTGCATATGATCTCATGAAGAAGCAGTGGACATTTGTTTAGTTATGAAATTTAGGTTTGTGTTAGTTGAACTATGTGGTGACAGTGTATCTGCTGGCAGTTTAGACTATATTTTGTTGTTGTAGCAGGTGTGGTGATATCCCATGGTGACACTTGAATTGGTGACAGGTTATTGTGTATTGTGTTGCTGTAAAACTCGTGGTGACAGCCATTGGTGACACTTAGATTATGTATTTGTAGGCTACTTCTCTAGTAATTTATATGTTTCTTTGAATCTTTTACTATTTTATCCCTATTATATGTTACAACAGTCTATAATTCCACATCAAAGGCAAGGTTTTATTATTTTTGTTGTCATCCTCAAAGTTTTCACGTTTGGTTATAGTTTCTATGGTCATGTTTTCATAGTGGTGACAGTGCATATGTCATTGTTTCTGTCTCTATTTTAATAGTGTTGAAAACATCTATGAGTTTTACCTGTGATTACAGTGTCTATGTCCCTGTTTTACCTATGGTTACAGCGTCTATGTTTGTTTTAACCATTCATATGATGAAGGAGAACAGTCCATCACATGTCTTTTGGCTTCTCATTAGCCCCTTTAGGGTTTTTGTTGGCCTTGTCCTAGGGTTTTCCATTTGATTACAGCAATCATCTCTTAACGATGTACTGTACTTGACATTTTAGGGTTTAGGGTTTAGGATTTAGGGTTTAGGGCCTTGGCCCTAAACCCTAAACCATACTGTACATGACATGTTCGTTTGGCTTTTCATTAGCCCCTTTGGGGTTTATTCTTCCATACTCATAGGGTCTTCCTTTTGGTTACAGTGTCCATGGTCATGTTTTCATAGTGGTGACAGTGCATATGTCATTGTTTATATCTCTATATTAATAGTGTGGAAAACATCTAGGAGTTTTACCTGTGATTACAGTGTCTATGTCCCTTTTTTACTGTGGTTACAGTGTCTATGTCCCTGTTTTAACTGTGGTTACAGCGTCTATGTTTGTTTTAACCATTCATATGATGAAGGAGAACAGTCCATCACATGTCTTTTGGCTTCTCATTATCCCCTTTAGGGTTTTTGTTGGCCTTGTCCTAGGGTTTTCCATTTGATTACAACAATCATCTCTTAACGATGTACTGTACTTGACATTTTAGGGTTTAGGGTTTAGGATTTAGGGTTTAGGGCCTTGGCCCTAAACCCTAAAGACTTAACCCTAAACCCTAAACCATACTGTACATGACATGTTCGTTTGGCTTCTCATTAGCCCCTTTGGGGTTTATTCTTCCATACTCATAGGGTCTTCCTTTTGGTTACAGTGTCCATTGTCATGTTTTCATAGTGGTGACAGTGCATATGTCATTGTTTCTGTCTCTATTTTAATAGTTTTGAAAACATCTAGGAGTTTTACCTGTGATTACAGTGTCTATTCCCCTTGGTTCATAGTGGTGACAGTGTCTATGTCCCTGTTTTACCTGTGGTTACAGCGTCTATGTTTGTTTTAACCATTCATATGATGAAGGAGAACAGTCCATCACATGTCTTTTGTCTTCTCATTAGCCCCTTTAGGGTTTTTGTTGGCCTTGTCCTAGGGTTTTCCATTTGATTACAGCAATCATCTCTTAACGATGTACTGTACTTGACATTTTAGGGTTTAGGGCCTTGGCCCTAAACCCTAAAGACTTAACCCTAAACCCTAAACCATACTGTACATGACATGTTCGTTTGACTTCTCATTAGCCCCTTTGGGGTTTATTCTTCCATACTCATAGGGTCTTCCTTTTGTTTACAGTGTCCATGGTCATGTTTTCATAGTGGTGACAGTGCATATGTCATTGCTTATATCTCTATATTAATAGTGTGGAAAACATCTAGGAGTTTTACCTGTGATTACAGTGTCTATGTCCCTTTTTTACTGTGGTTATAGTGTCTATGTCCCTGTTTTACCTGTGGTTACAGCGTCTATGTCCCTGTTTTACCTGTGGTTACAGCGTCTATGTTTGTTTTAACCATTCATATGATGAAGGAGAACAGTCCATCACATGTCTTTTGGCTTCTCATTAGCCCCTTTAGGGTTTTTGTTGGCCTTGTCCTAGGGTTTTCCATTTGATTACAGCAATCATCTCTTAACGATGTACTGTACTTGACATTTTAGGGTTTAGGGTTTAGGATTTAGGGTTTAGGGCCTTGGCCCTAAACCCTAAAGACTTAACCCTAAACCCTAAACCATACTGTACATGACATGTTCGTTTGGCTTCTCATTAGCCCCTTTGGGGTTTATTCTTCCATACTCATAGGGTCTTCCTTTTGGTTACAGTGTTCATGGTCATGTTTTCATAGTGGTGACAGTGCATATGTCATTGTTTATATCTCTATATTAATAGTGCATATGTCATGTTTTCATAGTGGTTACAGTTGTTTTCAGATTCATTTCTACGATCATTGAACCATTTTGTTATCTTCTCTCTGATTGCATTCAGTAACCCTATAATTGGGAAAGCTCTTTCCAAACCAAAGGCACTATTTAATGATTCTGCGTTGTTTGAAGTCATTATATTGTACCTGTCACCTTTTGAATAAGCTCTTGCCCATTTCTCAATCTGTAATTCTTCAAAATATTTCCCCATCTTGCTGTTTGTAGTACTGATGGAAGCAAAGTAGTTGTTGAACTCTTCTTCCGTGTAACTGTTTGCTGCGCTTTCAAACCACTGACAGAGTGCTTTCTTCTTGAATTTTGACATTATATTTTGCTTTAAGTGCCATCTGCAGTGATAATGCTTTGCATTTGTGTAAATCAACTCTATAGCTCTTGCAATGCTTTGATGACGATCAGAAACAAAAACCAGCTCTTCACTTGATGGGATGACTGTTGCTAGCTTGTTGAAGAACCACTCCCAAGAGTCGTTGTTTTCTGAGTCAACCACTGCAAATGCAATAGGGTATATTTGATGATTTGCATCTTGTGCAGAAGCTGTGAGAAGAGTCCCTTTGTATTTTCCTTTTAGAAATGTACCATCTACCACAAGAACCTGTACAATTGAATTCTATTCAGTAATTATTTGGTTACAGTGTAATTTTTCCTTATGAAATGAATCTGTACCTTTCGTAGGATTGGAAATGCTCGGATACATGGTCCAAAGGCAATGAACACATACTTGAACCTTGAGTTTCTCTCAAGTTCAATGAAGGTGACAGTTCCAGGATTTGCTTGCTTCAGGACCCAACAATATGATGGCACTAATTCATAGTTGTCTTCTGCAGTCCCCATTGTCATCTCTATTGCTAAATCACGAGCCTTCCAAGATTTCCAGTAGCTAACATTCTCTTTGAAATCATTCCTCATCGTGTTTCTAATTTGTCTTGGAGTTGGACCTTGTTTCTCATCTTCAAAACTGTATATATTATGTACAACAGTGAATTAAATATGAAATGAAGCATGATTACAGTGAATAAAATATGTAATGAAGAACTGATTATAGTCTATATATGTCACCTATGTTTTATCCTTTCGGCTATGACTCTGTATTTTAGAGGGCGTTGCTTTCCTATTCGTACTTCCATGTTGCAGGTGTGTTCCTTAAAGTATTTCTTAATTATAAATACACTTGAACCACCAATTATGGCGCCATGTATTTTCCAGGTGCAGCTGCTATCCACACACGCTGTTCTGTAATAACATGGATTTGTCTTCTTCACTTTGTAAGCAAACACCTCTTGTGCAGCCAACAGTTCAACAGTCTGTTTGAGATCTTCATTTGTTCGGAACAGTTGTCCCAAAAATATATGAATTTCTCCCTTTCTTTCACGTATAGGCTGTGCTGTATATTTTGTGGACATTGTACTGCCTGCACTTATGCGACTTTCAATCCCTGTGTCATCTCCATTACTATTCATATCACATCCATCGTTTATGGATTCTGCATTTCCAGCCTGCACATCAAAGTCCTCTTCCATAGCATTTGTACTCTTGGCAGAACTGTAAGCATGTAAATCGAATTGATTTTCATCATGTATAGATTCTGTAACCTGTTCTTCAGTGATTTCCTTCACAGCTGTAACATATAAAGGCAACGTCCAATTCACATTCTTCAATTCATTAATTTGCAAAAAACTTCTGAAATCAGTCTCATTCTCTATTGAAAATGGCTCAGTAGTTTCCTTGAATGGATGCAAGTGGCTGAATTGAAGAGTAGGAGACAAATTGTCACTCGTGCTGAATCTGTTCAGTATCTCAGACTTCATCTCATGCATGGTTACAGTCTGATTGATGACAATAATCTTTGATGACACATCCCCAGCAAAAACTAAATCACCATCTTCCAACTTCCATTTTCCTTCAAATTTTACTGTTAACAGATTGGCCTCCATTGTACCTGATCATTGGTGACACGTATTAAATTTCATTAATACAGTGATTACAGTCTATAGGTTACAGTGTAATTTTGGTTACAGCTACACAGAAGCACTCAAACTCTGATATCCACATACAGGTTACAGTGTAATTTTGGTTATAGCTACACATATGCACTCAAACTCAGATACCTACATACAGGTTACAGTGTAATTTTGGTTACAGCTATACAGATGCACTCAAAATCAGATACCTACATATAGGTTACAGTGTAATTTTGGTTACAGCAGCACAAATGCACTCAAAGTCAGATATCCACATAAAGGTTACAGTCTAATTTTGGTTACAGCAGTATAATCAAAACACAAGCATCTTAAATCAGCAACTACATCAACAATACAATCTAGATTACAGTTCTATAATCACAACACCAGTCACTTATATCAAAATCGACATCTAGATTACAGTTCAAAGCAGATTACAGATAATGCTGTGATCGAATTTTGGCTTCCCTGTTAAAACTCGAATTTTGGCTTACAGTGCTATTTCCGACCAGATCTCGCTTCAGATCTGAATGAAGAGCTCGAAATCGTTGAAAATTGGGGTTGAAATCAACTGCGTTGCTGGAGAAATTGAAGCCAGATCGAAATCCCCCTTCTTCGTCCCTCCGAGCTGTGGCCTGTGTTTCTCTCCACCCTTCTTCGTCGCTCCTTCCGTGAAAATGAAGAAACAAACGGGATTACTATGGCAGGGGCAAAATTGGAAATTTTGGCCTATTACCTAATATTGCCACCCCTGTGGCCTATGTCTTAGTAATTGGACCCAAAATGGCCACTTACCAAAAACCCCCAATAATTTTGTGGGCCAGAGGATTTACACTGGTATATTACGTATATGACCTCATGCGCATCAATCCTAAATCAATTTAAACAAATATAATACTCCTTACATGTCTATTATTAAATGATTCGGATAGTTAAAAAGTTAGAACAGATTCTAGGTCCAAAGGGGAAAAAAAAGTTAAGAATGGATCCATGATCGGTTCGTTTTAAAATTTTTAAAACAACAACAACAACATCTCAGTGTATCTCGTAATTAAGCAGGGTCTGGGGGGATGGGATGTACGCACTCTTACCTCGGGATGCTCGAGAGAGTGTTTTCGAAAGACCCAAAACGAAATGAAACAAGAACCCTAGTAAAGCATGAGCACAAATCAAGTCACGGAGCAAGCAAAGGAAATCAGAGCGAAAGCAAGACAAGCACACACAACACCACTCCCCCAGCACTAAACGTCTGCCACCCGTATGCGTCTCCTCCGATTGTCTCTATCCAATGCCATATCCTCAGAAAGCTGCAGGAAATTGAGAACCTGACGGATAGCCCCCATCCAGCACTTCTTCGGTCTGCCTCTCCCCCTACAAAAAGCTCCAAGATCCAGAATCTCGCACCTTCGAACCGGGGTCGATCTAGGTCTTCTTTGCACATGTCCGAACCAACGCAATCTGACTTCTCGTAGTTTGTCAAGTCTCGTGAGCCCGCACAATACTCGCCACTCCAACTTTCCTCCTAATGTTGGCATTCCTGATTCCGTCAAGTCTCGTGAGCCCGCACATCCAATGCAACATTCTCATCTCTGCCACTGACAATTTATGTTCTTGAGCCTTAGTGACTGGCTAACACTCTGAGCCGTAAAGAAGGGCCGATCTAACAACCACCTTGTAGAATTTTCCTTTCAGTTTTATTGGGACTTTCTTGTCACAAAGCACCCCTGAAGCCCTTCTCCATCTCAACCACCCTGCCTGAACAATGGACGGATCATAGATCCGCCCATTGAGGTTATATACATCGAGCATATAGTATTACCGCTTTGTTTGGCTGATGTTATATACATCAAGCACATATGTTATATGTACTCAGTTGTGAATTATAATGTAATACTTGTTCAACAATAAATGCATCTGATATTAAAAAAAAAGTAACAAATAGATCATGGATCTGTTCTATTTGTCTAACGAATCCATTATCCGTACACATCAAATTCAAACTAAGAAAACAAATATACTGCAGGTAAAAAAAAAGGTGAAGCACAATGGACAGATCAATCATTTACATTTTTTTCTTTGAATTCGGTATATGCACCAAGAATGGGTGTTACATATACTTACCTGAACAGATCCTAAAGTCGCTTGAACTTCAACCTAACACAAGTACAACATTAAATACGTTTAATATTAAAAAAACAAAGTAATGCACAAACCATTGATATGTTCAATATAAGTAACTAATTATAGTTCCGTTCATTTTTTATATATATAAAAAAAAAGTTTAAAATTTTTGAATTTTTTTTAAAATTTATGATTTTTATCTTAACTTTTATTAATATTTTATAATATTAATTTTTTATATTATTAAGATTTTAATTTTGAAGTATTGCGCCATGACGCGAGAATTGTACTAATTGAAATTATAGTGGATGAAGGAAGTGATATGGAGATATAAAATATTTCCACGTTTTTCTTTCACTTCATATCGAAATGAAGTGGACGATAGAAGGTGGTATGGAGATAAAATCTTCCCACATTTTTCTATCACATTGAAATGAGGTGGGTGATGGGAAGCGATATAAAGATATATAATCTTCTAACGTTTTTCTCCCATATCTAAATGAAGTGGATGAATAAAATGATATGAAGATATATATTCTCATATAATTAATTATTTTTATTAAATATTGAAACATTTAAAAAAATCAATTTTTTTAATAAGGCAACCCGTCGGGTCGACCTATGACTCGTGACTTTGGCGGGTTAGGATCCAGGTTGGGATATCCCAACCCGTGACGCGGCAGAAGGAACTCGTTGACCCGACCGGTCTAACCCATAACTATGCCTAGTTTTACATTCTTTTAGGCTCATCAAAATAGCAGTTTTAGTCCCGAACAATTACTCCATCATCGTCGAGTCTTCAACTAGTGACATACCGAACATTAACATACAAAGGTTAACCACTTTAAAGTCTTAACTCTTTACACAACTCCGTTGAAAACCTCGATCAGGATACGTTCGAAAACGAGATTGTAGACCGCGTCACTTACCTCTATCATATCACAAATTGAACAATTATTTCATTTAAAAAAGAAGGCTACGAACACAACTGTTTCATGCACTTTATCGATGAAGTTAAAACCTCGATAGCACGTGAGGTCTCATGGCTTCGCCATGTGCAGTCACGTGATTTGTATAAGGAAATCCCGTATTCATATAATAATTTAATAACATACGTTTTTTGTTTTATGTTGTCTAAGATACAGTACTTTTTTTTTAACAGACCGACAACGTACATCATTGATGAGATTCAACAACAAATTGATAGTATTATATGATCCAACCCCCATGTTTTAGAGAAACCAAAGAAGGTTTCATCTGCTAATATGACAGTTTAGGTCGTTGGAATCATTTCAAACACACAAGAAGATGCAAATGTGGATCCCAAACCTTAACATGTTGCGGGTTTGTTTTGGGTGGTACGGTTGGCTTAAACAATTAATATTTTTTAAAAATTTATTTTAGAATTCGAAAGTGATTCGATGTAATAAGCTATCTAGTACAACAAGGAGGTAACACAATTCATTGGTCCATGACCACTGGCATAGCCAGAAATTATTTTGGGTCGGGCAAAGTAAGCAAGAAGCCAAAAATTGTCACAAATAATGTGTACATAAAATTTATTTTGTTGTCATAGGTTTTTACAAGAAGCAAACTCAATTTGGTAAATACTACCTAACTCGAACACTTAAATATCACTCAGTAATAAGTTAATATAAATTTGAAAAAAATAAAATGGGGTGATACTACCAAGGTTCGAACACGGGTGGGTCGGTGGGTAGATTTCAAGTAAAATAACTTTAAATGAACCAGTGGATCCAGAACAAAGGACTTTATATCTTCTCTTCTCTAGCTATATATATATATATATATATATTTTTGGATTTGGGGTGGGCTTGAACCCATACAAACCCACTTCTGTATCCGTCAGTGTCCATGACTCATTCTTTAGAAGGTAGCGTGCAAGCAGATCGAAGATGTAATGTTTATAAAATCCTTGTAATGCAATTAACAAAGAACTATGATTTATTTGATTGATTTATGCACAAGCATTAGGTTAATTTAGGTCAATTAGTGTTAACCACGACTTAGCCATGCCGAGACAAAGGAAAAGTTCATTGGTCCATGACTCACTCTTGATCGCACCAATGTCTAGTCTTTGGCTCACTTGGTGAGGCTAAGTGAACTACATAGAACCTAAGTATAGTAAGAAGGTAAAATATGTATATATGTGTGTGTCATCAGTTGGTTTTAAAAGGGGACTTTGCAGTGGGTTGTGGTGTAGGGCTTTATTAAGCTCGACCTACTCTTAAGCCCAACTCATTGACTGATACTCCAAATCGTAGGCACCCTAACGAATATAAAAAGACCTCTTGTGCAACCCTAGCACACTATAGGACGAGCTCTCTCTTTGATTCGCAAAGTTACCCTAGTAGCTAGGGTTTCATGGAGAAGCTTCCGAAGGCGGCGACTCTGAGCGGTTCAAGATTTGCTTAAGTGCTAACTAAGTCCCTCGTCGAGTAACAAAGACAACGAGGAAGAGTTGTTGTGTGTGGGACAATGTCCTTAATCGGACGATTTCTCTGCTTTTATCTCTATTTATATGGGCAACTTAATAAGAATACTCCACTAAAGAAAACCTTAAAAGCACTATTGCTGAAGATTTAAACTTTTTCAAGGTCCGAATTTAACCCATAATTTATACACTACATATTTGACTGCTTTCACTTCATACATGTTTTCAAGGCTTTGGACTTTTGCTAATTTTAGACAAAATTGTACGTTTTATTATTAGTTGGTCGAATGAGATGGTATTGTATTTGTACTCTGTTTGAATTCAACCAAATGGGTAGAGCCAAATATATATGATTTGGAGTTTGTTGGGGTTTCACTCCAAACATTTTTAAGATCAACGTTTTTGTGAACTTTAAGTTCATAAACTCAGACTAGTCGCTAAAGGGGAAAAAGAAGAACTTACGAGTAGGAATATTGCTAATAATAGCAGGCCCATCAACGTAGTATGCCAGGCCCAAAGGTAATAGACATTTTTTAATCATCCGCTTATCACTATACAGACTAGTAATGCACCATTTTTCATTTTTGGGCGGATATAAGGGTAAACTGCATGAAACCACCCCTTAAATATTATATATTGCTCAAAATCACCCCTTTAAATCAATATTGCAGAAAATCACCTTTTATATAGCTTTTGTTTACCAAAGACCACCCTATTTCTGATTTCTTTAAGTTTTAGAGGAAAAAATCGGTAAATTTCCAAAATACCCTTATCATATGGAGAGGAGATATTTAGGGGGATCTCGCATAGGAGTCGTGGAGAGATCTAGTATAGGACCATAAGAAGTGTTGAATAATTTCAATTAACAAAGTGTGTATGGAGTTGTACATATGTACAAAAAGATAGGCGGAGAGCGAGCTGTGACAAGAAAATGATATGTATAAGGGTAATTTTTGGCAAACAAAAGCTATATAAATAGTGATTTTCTGCAATATATGTTGAATTTAAGTGGCGGTTTTGAGCAATATACACTATTTAAGGGGTGATTTTCTACAGTTTACCCTATATATAATGATCCTTAACATATGAGTTATGTAGAGCCTTATAAAGATATTAGAAAATTCTTTAAACGCCCCACATTACATATGTCATACACATGTTTGACTCTCAAATCACATATTCTATCCAAATAAAGCGTAAATTTAATAGGCCAAATTGGGTAGTTATACCCTTTTCAAGTTTTTTGTTGGTAAATGTACTCTTGAAGATTTTGTTTTTATTATGATAGATTTGCCCTTGATTTATTGTAACAACTAATCGTAAAATCTTTTATTAATTCTAATTTCATTGACGCTCTTCCCATTCCATCAACGCTCGTTCTTTTCCATTCCTCTCTTAAATTAAGTGACGCTCATCCCATTGCATCTTCCTTGAAGCACAGTGATTGCGAAGACATTGAAGGTTGGTAAATTTGTTTTTATTTGTTTGTGATTGTCACTGTAACTTTCATGGTATAGTAAACTCTAATTTGAGAACCCTAATTCAACCACGGGAATTAGGCACCCCGATACATTCAAAAAACTCGTCATCACCGTTTGTGATTTTCAAAAAAGAACGACGATGCAGGGTAGATGAAAGAACGAAGATGTATGGTAGATGGATGCTTTAGGGAATCCATATCTTACCTACGGATGTTGTATTCGGTTCTTGTTAGTTAGGGACAATAATTTAGGTTACAATAATCGTTATATATTCCTTACAATAATTGTATGCTACTTTAATTGATACCATGTCTTTACCGAAATTCGATCATTACAGGAAATCCAAAATCATTCATTACAATAATTTTATGCTATTGTAGTTGGTTATAGTAATGGGTACAAGAATTGATTCATTATAGTAAATCATTTTACAAGAATTGTATCCTACTTTAGTTGGTCATAGTGATTTCTTGTAATACAACTCGATCTATAGGACAAATATAGGTATAGTAATGGGTAGAAGATTTCATTTATTACAAGAATTGATTACATGAATATTATTGTATCACAGGAGTGAGATTTCTTGTAAGTAACTCATGACATTGTATTACATGAATATTATCGTATTACATGAATGATTAATGTAATGTTTACTTTTATTGTAATATATTGTTGGATTGTATGTGGAACGCTGCAATTTGGAAAAAGAAACAAAAATTGTTACAATAAAATCATTTGCACATAATAATTTAGGTTAGAATTGATCGATAAACGATTCTAATCAAATAATTTGAAGAGTAAAGTATGTTACCTGTAACCTAGAAAATTCTTAAAGTGGTACCCTAGAAAATTCTCCTATAATAATAATCCTTTCATCCACCAATCCATATACAATAATCTAAGGACTTGTTTGGTATGCATTACTGGTAATCAAAAAGTGGGAATGGGAATGGATAATTCCCACTTTTGTTGTTTGGTATTCTGAAACCCGGAATCAAAAGGATTACTGGGAATCTCATCATCCCCCATTTACCCTCAATTTCATTCCTTTGGAAAAGGTGGGGGGATCTCCCCATTCCTGATTTTCACAACCCACTCTCCAACACGTTTAGCAGACCCGCACAACCTCCAACCTCTAGGCGCCATCACCGGCGACCTCCGTTGCCGACAGAGCCCTTCCGTCTTCGACAGCCACCCTTTGTCGCCGACCAGGTTCACTCTCTTCCTCCCTCTCTAGCGCCATATTTGTCTCGAGGTAGCCAGTCGTTTCGCTCATCCTCCTCTCGGATTGCAGGTGCTCCGGGCGTCTCTCCGGCGAGCTTCCTAAGGACAGTCGCTGGTTTCTTCCTTCTCTCCGGCGGGCTTCCTCCGTCGTCGCCGCCGTCCTCGGTCTCTCTCTCCCCCTTTTGCAGCACCCCACCCTCCCGACCTCCTCGTTTCAGTCGACCAGCTCATCCTTCCAGATGCCACCGCCCAACCTTCTCTCTCCGTCGCAGTCGACCACCGCCATCACCCATCCGACCATCCCTCCCATCTCATACAGTCAAACACAACCCCCAACCCTCTCTCCTTTTCCGATAATTACTGAAATTTGTTAAAATTTTTGGATTTTTATGATGAATTTATTAATTTAGTAGGTTGAATTTGTGTATTTTGATGCTTAATTAGAGAGATTGGATTTTTATGTGTTTTAATTGAATGGGTTGAATTTGGGTATTTTAGGTTGAATTTGTTACTTTCCCATTCCAATATTATACCAAACAACATGCTTCGATAATGACTGATTCCATCTTTTGATTCCGATTTCCATTCCCATTCCGATTACTACCCTCGTACCAAACGGGGCCTAATTGAATAGTTTTTAAAAGGATAAGGTTTTTTTTTATACAAGGCAAAGATTTGGGGATGGTTAACTGCGGTTAAACCATCGCCCAAGGGCGTCCATACGGACGATGTCGTCGATCTCAGTAGGGACCCGCTCGGCGTCAAAGGATGGCGATAAGCCGATGTGAGCCAGTCTATCAGCGACCTGGTTCCATTCACGGAATGTGTGCGAGAAGCTGACAGAAGCGAATGAGCGACATATACCTTGGATATCCGAGACCGCCATCTCAAGCTCCCAAGGGCAGTGCCAAATACCTTTTAATACATTGATCAGCAAGAGGCAATCTCCCTCCACCTCAATCCGAGGACAGTCGGACGACGACGCCACTTGGAGACCGAACAGGAGACCGAAGCATTCCGCCTGCACTGCGGAAACCCCTCCAAGCTTCCTAGAGCCGCAGGAAATGACATACCCCCGATCATCTCTGATCACGAAGCTTACAACAGCAAAACCAGAATCATTCCTAGCCCCATCAAAGTTAAGTTTGATATAGCCATGGGCTGATTTTTTCCATTTTACCATTGTCAGTTTTTTCCTTGTTTTAGATAGGTTGGTTTGTCTTCTGAAGGTGTTATCCTCTTCATCGACCTCGTGTTCCTTAGCCTTTTTCCAACTTATCCTATATTGTTTAATATATTTTATCCATTCGTCCACATTTCTAAGATCATTGTTTTCAAAAAGGATTTTGTTTATCATTGTCCAGATACCCCAAAAGGAAAAGACCAAGATAGATTTCTGGTTTGTCGAAAGGTTTGCAAAAATGTTCGTTATAATGTCCTTGTATCTTTTGTTTGTTTTGTCAGTGTTTATGATACGTTGTTCAACTTGTCTATCCATACTGCCGATAAAAGATACGGATATCCGATAATCGGTAAATAGGTGAGTAGCATCTTTCCTGTTAAAGCCACATAGCGGGCATTCTAGAGGAACATGAACGCCCTTACTTTTTAGTTTGACTTTT
The DNA here is from genome assembly GCA_963922045.1 of Persicaria maculosa. Lineage (NCBI taxonomy): Eukaryota > Viridiplantae > Streptophyta > Magnoliopsida > Caryophyllales > Polygonaceae > Persicaria > Persicaria maculosa. The sequence continues at coordinate 43,245,105 of OY998252.1, read as the reverse complement.
GTAGGTGTCCCGCTAAGGAGATTTTTCCAAAGGAAATTCTTAATTTTTGGTGGACAATCAAGTTTCCCAATCCACTCTAATGGTTCTGCATTGGTTCTTCTGTTTTTGGTAATGTGATCTACCGCGCTGGATGTAGAGAACCACCCGTCTTTACTCGGCATCCTATATAACATGTCTTCTAAATTATTTACAGGGATATGAATATCAAGAATTTTTTAAACAACGTCTTGGGGTAGGACTTCTTTTAGCCTTGCTACATCCCAGGTTTTATTTGGCTTAATGAATTTATCTATGGTTTCTTGTTCGTCAATTTGGTCACACAACTTTTTTTCTCCTAGATCAGTATTAGATAACCACTTGTCCTTCCAGAATCTTATTGTTTTTCCATTTCCAACCTGCCAGATTAAGGCCGAGCAAAACTCCTCTTTTAGTTCCATCAATTTTGTCCATTGCCAAGAAGTGTTCTTTTTCTTTTTATAGTCCCAGATGGCGTCGTTGTGAAGATATTTCCCTCTCACAATTCTAACCCATTCATTGGTTGGTTCCGCTATAATCTTCCAAAGGAGTTTAATTTGGAGTGCTTTATTCATGTCTTTGGCCTTTACTAATCCTAGCCCCCTTTCTCTCTTTGGTCTGCAAATTTTATCCCATGCTATGAGAGGTTTATGCTTAGCATCTTTGTTCCAGAAGAAGCTTCTGTTTATTTTGTCCAGATCGTTATGGATACTAGCCGGGAGCATAAAGTTTTGCATAACGTAAGTAGGTTTTGCTTCCAGATTTGTTTTAACGAGGATTGCTCGTCCCTGCTTTGTTAACTCATTTGCTCTCCACTTTGTTAATTGTTTTCTTGATTTACCCAAACTTTCTTCGAATGTGGTTTTGTTGACTCTACCAATGATAATTGGACATCCGAGATATTTTTCTAGGGTGGTCTGGCTAGTTATTTGTAGACACGTCTGTATACGAGTCTTTTGGTCATTAGAGATCCCTTTTGTCGTTTGAAATGCTGACTTTTGAAAATTAACTTTTTGTCCTGAAATTTCACAATACTCGTCAAGTATAGTTTTTACTATTTGGCATGCTTTCGTTGTCGCTTTTGCAAAGATCATAATATCGTCTGCAAAGGACAGGAAAGGGATGGTAGAACCATTCCTAGACACTTTTAAGCCAATGGAATTTGAGGAATGGTCACTTTGTCGTTGGAGTTTCCTGGCAAGAATCTCCGCTCCTAAAATGAACAAATAGGGAGAAATAGGATCACCTTGTCTGAGTCCCCTTTGGGGATGGAAGGTTTCAGTTGGTTCATCGTTCACTAGAACTGAGAACGATACTATTTGGATACATTCTTTAATCCAATCGCAAATTTTTTACAGAAACCAAATTTTGTCGTTACAGAGATCAGGAAGTTCCAGTTCATTCTATCATATGCCTTTTCCATGTCAAGCTTAATGGCAATCCATCCATTTCTGCCTTGCTTCCCACGAAATGAATGGAAAATCTCATGAGCAATCAGAACATTATCCTGAATCGCTCTATCAGAAATGAACGCACCTTGTAGTGGATGGATGATTTTTCCTAACACTGTTTTCAATCTGTTCGCCAGAATTTTTGCAATTGCCTTATACATCGTCGAACAAAGGCTAATTGGTCTGTAGTTATTTGTTGTTCTTTGGTTATCGCATTTAGGGATTAGAGAGATGAATGTTTGGTTTATTTGCTTCAACATTCTTCCGGATTGGAAAAACCTCTTTCGTCACTGAGGGACCCATGATGTCCCAATAGTGTTGGTAAAACTCCGCTATCATACCGTCAGGGCCCGACGATTTGTCCTTTCCTATAGAGAAGAAAGCCATTTTAACTTCCTGATTCATAATCGGTCTAGTGAGGTATTTATTTTCTTCATTTGTGATTTCAGAGTCAATTAGATTTAGGTATTCATCTAACAATCGATTGTTGATTCTTTCTTCTTGAAATCTTCTTTCGAAGTCTCATTTGACATCTTTCCTATGTTTTCTTCCCCAATAATTACCGTTCCTTCTTGGGAGATAATTTCTCTAATTATTTTCCTATTTCTTCGTCCCGTCGCAACCTTATGGTGATAAGCAGAATTAGTGTCGGATATTTTTTGGTGTTTTCTTTTTGCCCTTTGTCGCCAAAACACATTATGATATTGTAAAATTTTGTTCTTCTTATTTATTAGTCTTATCTATCTTAGGTTGTTGGAATTTTGTTGGTCTTGGCTCTTCAATGTCCTTTAATTGCCTAAAAATATTTCTAAATGTTGTTTTATTCCATTTTTTCGTTAGTCTCTTAAGAAGTTGGGTCTTTTTTGTAACTGGGAACATGTGGGAGCCCTGGCATTGGAATCTCCAGGCTTGGCTAACAATATTTCTATAATCTTTCCTTTGCATCCACATTTTTTCAAATTTAAAGGGTCTAGCTTTTCTGTTTGTCCTTGAATCGAGTTCAATCGATATCGGACAATGATCAGAAGATGAGAATGCATAGTTTCTCGTTACAATGCTAGGATACCATTGAAGGATTTGGTCCTGAACTAAGGTTCTATCCAGTTTTTCATTGATATTATCTATATCAGTTCTATTTTTCCTCCACGTAAAACCATTCCCAAGTGTAGGAATGTCCACCAGGTTACATTGGTTCTTGAAAGTCAAGAGTCTGATGAATCTGTTTGGGTTTGGCACAACACCTCCGGATTTCTCGGAAGGGTCCAAAATTTCATTGAGATCACCCATGACTATTACGGGAAAATCCATGCCTTGAATATAGGCCGAGAGTTTATTCCACAATTCGGCTTTTTCGTTTTCTTGGGCTGGCGCGTAGACGAACACACAGGCAAGACTCCTATTCAGGTTAAGGTCCTTAATAAGCATAGTTATGAATCTTTCTTCCTCTGTCAGGATTTCGACTCTTCCCGCTGCGATCTGGTAGTCCTTCCACAATAGGCAAATCCCACCCAACCGCCCTCGGGCAGGCCCAACAGATTGAGTCGAACCTAGCCTTCATCTAGACTCGATCCGGGGGCTGGACTTCAGTTTTTGTTTCCATAAGCACCATAATTTGGATATTTTCTATCTTACAAAGAGTTTCCACTTCGGTCCAAAGGTTTCATTTCCCAATGCCACAACAATTCCACGTACAAATTTTCATGTTGAGAGATGAAGTTTATACTTTGTCGATTTTTCTTTTCTTTTCCCTATAATTCTAGGAATGTTGTATCGTTTCCAGGGGTTTTTACTTTGATAAATTGGTTCTTTGTTCCAGCTATACATCTCTACTGTATTCTTTGTTTGGATGTTTTCTTTATATGGTCTCAAGAGTTTTTGGTTTTTCCAGGTAGTAATTGTCCTAACCCAAATGGGCAAGGAGAAAAGGGAAGCCAAAGAAAACGGGAGAAGCCAAGCTTCAGGCTCGAAACCACGGCAAACCCCAATACCCAGAACATAATCCAAATGGCAATAACCCAAGTTCAAATTGGAGGAATTGCAAGCTACTTTTCCTTGGCAAGTTGTTCAGTTTCTAGAATATGTATTCGATAGAATTGTAATACAGTTAAGTGAAGATCGGAAATGCAACAGCCAGACCACAAGTTTACCTAGGAATCAGTGTAATAAATCATCTTCCATAGATTCAAAGGTTCTTGTATTCTGTTCGGTTTGAGGTGAGTGGTAAAACCCAAACAAGTGGTACAACACCAGATAACATGTATTTGGCAAGAGGAATTGCCAGCAGGGTTCTTATAGTTGAAAATTATATGAGTGCCAAGTTGTCTCCATTGATACCAACACGCAGGTCTAGACCAATTCAATATTGGGTCCATCTTACTTGCTTTGTCGATTTTCGTATGTACATCATGTACTATCTTGGGGTCAAAGGGGTTCAATCCGGGTTCACAACACACATAGAAGAGAACAGCCACGGTGCATTTGTTCCAAATGGTAAGGTTCCTCCATACAACAAGGAGCCAACACCTCCTGCACACTTGAAAAACTACAAAAACAGCATCCAAAAACACAACAAAGTCCATCAAAGACATCACCAGAATAACAAAATAGCATAAACACAAGCACCAAGCTAGATCCATTAATACCAACTTCAAACCATACACAAAAGACAGATAGACTAAGGTAAAGAGGAAGGATAAAGATCAATCCACACCGGGGATGATCATACAACACCCAAGTCCCCAACCACACAAAGAAGGGGCGATCATCCAAACAAAGGGTGGAGAGAGCATCATCAAAGTTCTAGTTCTACTTAGGCACATAGTTACTACATTTCTACGGATCATTAGGTACAAAAGTTTTTTTTATAGAAGCTAAATACTACTGCAGTCTTCATCCGATCTTAATCTTCTTAGAGGTTGAGTCTTCTTTCATGCTTGAGGAAGCATCCTCACCCAAGTCTGGTTTCCTCTTGCTTGATTCGGAATTCGAACGTGAGCCCTTGTTCATCTCGAGCTTTTTCATCTTGGTCGTAACTTAGATAGGGGAGGATATATCAGCTTCAATTTGGTCCTTTTGCTCTTCCGTGAGCGAGACAGCCAGTCGACCCTCTTATTCAGCAGTGATCATGTCTTCCTCGCCGTCATCATCCATGAAGTCGTCTTCATCCTCTTCGTCTTGGGTCTTATGATCCTCATTTTTCTTTTGTTTGTCAGTAGAAACCTGCTTCTTCACTTCAATCCGCCATTTCATTATGTGTTCAAAGTTCTTTCCAACAATGTGTTCTTCCATGGATTTCTTCATTTCCACTTTCATGTTGTCATTTTCATTCTTGGAGGAGTTCTCCTCCAAAGACTGGTTCCCAGCCTTCTCGGCTGAATCCTTTTTGCTACCCTTTACACTAGGGTTTGAAGATCTGGAGTCCTTGCTAGCAGAGTGAGAAGAGGATGAAAGGAACTCCACCTGAAAGATCGGTTTGGCCCTCGTATCGGCCCTTCTAGTGTCCTCTCCGGCAGGTCCATTGCGGTCTGATCAATTCTTCATCCGCGTCCACACATCAGCATCCTTCTCCTTTGCAGGCCATTCATGCTATTCTTTGCTCGAGGATTAAGACCCTTTGGCAGTAGCACTTTCACAGGTTTGAAGGAGTAGTTGAGCAAAGAGCAGTCTTCGAAAAGGTGGTCGAGATCCCCACAGTTTCCGCAGCCCTTAGGGAATCCTCAAACCAAACGGTTTAGGTTTTCACATCATCCGTGTCATCCGGGATCACAATCTGATCGGTTCCGATGTCTTTTACATCCATGTTGATGCAGATTCGGGGAAAACGGACATTAATCCCTCTGTGTAATCATCAAGTCTGATGAACTTCCCAAAGTTATTCTTTTCCACCACCATTTTCAGAACCTTGCTGCTGATGAACTCAGGAGGCAACTGCAGGATCCGGATCCACATATCAACCACTGTTGTCGATTCAGTCTTAGGATCAAAGTTTGGGGACCAAGGCTTGAGTAGAAGGAGGTTTCCATAGATATGATAGGGTCGACAGTCCCACACCCATTTCTTTTCAATAGGGTTGTTGAACCTGAACTCAAACCAACCTTCCGCTTTCGGAATAACAGGGTATATGCCACCAGCAGGCCGCCAGCAATCCTTGTCTAGTTTGGCCTTGTGAGTTTCCATGTCCAAATAGTCACCTATGACAAAGCCAAACAGGGATACTTCCTTCAGTTTTTCAATATTTTCCTTCACTCCCTTTCATTCTGCTCGGAACATTTGTAGTTCCTTTTCATCCATCAGAAGCTTCCCTTTTCCCTTGTCTTGTGTCTTCCTTTTCTCATGATTTTATTCTCTTTGTAGTTCCTTTTCATCCACTAGAAGCTTCCTTTTTCCCCTGTCACGTGTCTTCCTTTTCTCATGATTTTCTTCTCTGTTCGTTGATGTTTGGTCCTGCGGTTGTTTGTTCTTCTGCACTTCTTTTTTCTGGGTTTTCCTGTTGTCACTGTGAGAAGCGTTTTCTGGTTTCTTGGCTTTTTAAGCCGCTTTTCCTTGGTCTTTGTTCAGTTTCTTCGGGTCGTTCTTGTTCAGCTCCATGGTCTCCATTGTTTTTTCCTTTTTCTCCTGGCTCGCTTCCATGGAACAAATAGCCTGTTTGTAAGATTTCTTTTCCTTGCTCATCCTGCCTCGGCAACCCACTTGCCACAGAAAAGGATTTAATTGGGAAATAAGATTTGAGAGGGTATCTTGAGTGTGGGTGAGGACCGTGTTCTCTTTCTCTGGGGTTCTCCCCCTTTTATAGCCAACTTCCTTGTTCAACATTTGGGGTTTAGTAGAGTCAAGAATAGCATCCAAGGATCTTAAATCTTCTTTCGAATAGAGAGGATTCAGAGACGCACCTTTCACCAAAAAAAACCCACAACAGTAGAACCAACAGGAACCCTACAGAGCGACCGATCAGAGGCGTAGGAGCACTCCAAACGCCGATAGCAGTCACACATCGGCAGAGAAGGAGAGTACAAGGCCATGATTGCCTAGGATCTGAGCCCGCGCCGCAAGATCTGTATTTGTTGATATTTTTTAGGCCTTGCTGAGACGCCCTTTTCTTTCCGCCGGCCACTGTTCCTTCTTCACCTTCAATAGTGTTTTCTGTCCCCCATTTGTGCCCCTTTCTCTTAGCTTTTTTCCTTCTGTGACAATTACCAAAAACGATTTTCGATCGGATGAGTAATTGATTTTTTTCCTGAGTACTCTTACTGTTTCTCCCTTCGAGATTGAATTGCATTTTGTTTCTGAGCTTTGGGTGAGGGGTTATTTTTTGGGGGGCGAGTTTTCGATTGGGCTGATTTATGGGTTGTGATTTGTTTCTTTTGGAACGGTGTCGGTGGAGAGGCCAGTGCGGAGCTAGGGTTTCCATGTCTCATTTTAAAAGGATAAGGTTTGTTAAAATATCTTCATCCACCAATCCCTTTAAAAAAAGATAAATTTTTTTTTTGGATAAATTAAAATTTGATTTGTTAAAATATCTTCATCATCAATCACTTTAAAAAAAGGATAAAATTTTTAAAAAATGATAAAAATTGAAAAGGGTAAAAATTGATTTTAAGGGTAAATATGTAATATCCATCTTAAAAAAGTGCAATTAACTATAACAAAATTAAAGGAATACAATTATAAATTAAAAAAAATTGAAAGGGGTATACTCCACCCAATTTCCTCGATTTAATATCACAAACTTCATTCAATTTTCATGTAGCAACGCTAATACCACAAACATTGGAGGGTGGTCTAACCCATCCAAATTCTTACTTGAATGATGTATCATAAAATAAAATAAAAAAGCATTAATGAGCCCAAATTTTAAGCCCTTAAACTTATTTTTCTGATGTCAGGTTAGTTTAAGCCCTTATTCTAATTATTTTTATACAACTTAATTAATAAACTAAGCCTATGGATGAACATGTATCTGATTCCGGATGTGGATCAAAATCAACAAAGTATGAGTGATGGTAGAAGATCAACAACATAAGGTATGACTTTAATAAATTAATATGGGTAGCTAGCTAGATTCATGAACTTATAATTTAATTTTATGAAAGGAGGTGTGTTTGTTTGTAATTGGGGCCGGTTGAAAAGGTGTAATAGGGTAAGCATCAAGAGATGCGCAAAATCTGAAAATATTGTCATTATGGTAACAACTAACAAGGCACCGTCGATCTCTCCATCCATATTGTGTAGCTGTGTGTGGCATAAAAGGACAATTGAATTGAAATTGGAGGTGCACCACACCCACACCCACACCAACAACAACACCAACATCAACACCACGTTTTCTTATTTTCAACCCCAAACCCCTCCTTTTGTCTGTATTTACATTTTTGTCTCCTTTTCCTCCGTCCAATACATACATAATATTGCAGCTTATTTAATTCGACCAAACAGATATATAAAGATCGATCGTCGATATATGCCTGTGCCAATCATTAATGCTATTCTCTATAGTTTGATGATATTCGTCTCCGTCGATATGCCCAAATATTTGCATAATATTGGAAATACGTAACTTTACAAAACGTAAATATCAGCCCAGCATTATGTAAATTTAGTGATATTTCATTTTAAAATTAATAAGTAGCTTATTGATTATAATATTTGACTTATTTTTGTTTTTGAGTTGGCACTCGGACAAAACAATCTTACCCTTCTCTTTTTAGCTAGTCTAATTATAAGATGGAGATCGAGTAAGCTAACCACTTTGATATACCTTGAATAGGTAAATAAAGAGCGGCCATTTCGGGATTCGAATCGATGACCTATGGGTACTGCCCACAAGTCCTTTCCGGTGAGCCATTCCGAAATGGTTAACCACTTTGATATACCATATATTCAGACTCGTCATCGGAGATTGTACATACGAAAATGTATACAACAATACAACAACATTTTTATAATGTCCTCAGGGGCGGATCCACAAAATTTTTCGGGGTGGGTACAATTTTTTTGGATAATTTTTATATTATTTTTATTTGAAGCACAATTTTTATATTATTTTTATTAGAAATATTTATTAAAAAAATATCTAAAAAAATATCTTAAATTTTTAAGAAAAATTATAATTATTTAGTTGTAAAATACCAAATAAATTATAAGAATTTTAAATTAATGAAAAATGGAGTGGGATAAAAATAAATGAAAATATGTGCCTAGTGGGATTTGAACAAAAGTTGATTGACTACTATTTAAAATGAGGTGGGCTTAACCACTAAGCTACCAAAGATATTTGTATTTTACCTTGTAATTTTTTTACATAACACATATATTCTTATATTTTTTTCGGGATCGGGGTGGACGACGATCCGGTGTCGTCCACCCTTGGATCTACCCCTGAATGTCCTGCTCAGAGCCGAGTCTAAATTAAGGATCGATAGGTAATAATTATATTAAATCGTTAACACGTAAGTTTGATGAGATTTCATTATAAAACCAATTAACACTAACATACATCTTACCTACACAATCTTGAATAGATTAATTTTATGATGAGGAAAATATTTGTAAACAACTGGATTGATCAAACTTGTTAAAGCGGGTTAAATTATGCAGTAGTTATTGGGTTCGTATGGGACGGGGTTAATAAACTGACTAAAATTATAAATAAGGTAAAATTTATAAACAGATGGTAAAAGTAGTTAAAATTTTAAACTGTAATATAAGCTGCGTATGGGGCACAAGTGTTTTAATTTTGATATATGAATTTAGTAGTTGTGAAAAGGGTGTTTTGATTATTTTAGCTTAATAATTTGGGATAACCTTTGATAAATTTTACAACAATGAGCAATCCTACAATTACACGTACAATTTGGGATAACCTTTGATAAATTTAGCTGTTGGGCATGGGTTGTTACCTAACTATTATAGCTCATAAATTATATGAACTCATATTGTGAAATATATTATTGTGGTAATATATTTCACAATATGAGGATTAATTGAGTATATGAGTTAACACTAATAAATCAGGGGATGTTTAATAAGAAATGAGAATGGAAAAGAAATATGACAGTACAATAGTTTCCCAATAGATCACAACAGGCACTTCATGATACATACAAGTAAAATCTCACACCAAGTATATGCTTTCAGATCAGACAATACAACCACACTTAACTTGCTTAGATTCAAGAGAGATAGACACTGATATGAACAATGGTTTCAACTCCATCGGTAGTGTGCTGATCCACTTGGGGAAGAGCCTCAATGCTGGCATATCCCTTTGCATTCTGGTACTTTCCAGTTCCACCGATGATGGCGACATAGAACAGCGGAGAGGCCGGCCTGTGGACCCTGAAGAAGCTGAGTGTGCTATCCCCATCATGCTCCCCATGGAAGCAAGAAGTCCATGCCATGGTGTGGCTCTGGCCGTCGAAGGAGCTGGCTAAGTAGAACCCTTGGGCGCTTCCTATGACTGCTGATCCGATTTGTGCAGTAACAACAACTACTACAAAAATGAAATCAACAATTTCTAATTCAATCCAATTTCAACAAGTATGAAATCAACAATTTTGCAATAGATGGAACATATCAAAAGAAGCCAAACTGAAATCCCGTAGTCATCAATTTCTAATTCAATCCAACACACAAATTTTCGCACAAATTAACACCCTATTTCTCACACATTCGAAATTAATGGATCAAGGTGAGTGACATACGTACCTTAGTGGTCTTCGTTCTTCGTAGCCCTCTCAGCCGACTCGGAAGAACGCCGGAGCAACCCTTAATTTGTCTCCTGGCGCCGGTCGTCGTCTCCTGCCGCAGATGGAGGATAGATGGAAGATGGGAGATTGATGGAAGATAGATGGAAGATGAGGGGGAGTTACATACCTATAACCCTAAGCGCCGGTCGTCGTCGTCCAGTTGAATCCGAGCAACCAGTGCGCCACAGATCGGAGATGCCGCCGCTCCTCTGCTCCCTTTCTCGCACTGGAGATGTATCCCGATAACCCTAACTAAGCGCTTGTGATTTTGGTAAAAGCTGGGCGGGTTGTGAATTTGGTAAAATAATAGGGGTAAATTTGTAATTACGATAATAAAAGCTCCCAAATAAGCTGCCTGATCCGGCTTTTTTTTAAACCACTTTTTTTAGCCGGTTTTTGACTTAATTTGTTACCCATACAACAATTAAACCGTGTTATTATTTTAACAGGTTAAAAGTTAAAAATTTTAACTGTTATTTTTGTTTGCCATACACACCCATTATGAGCGAAAATGAAGCAATAGTTATATATTATTATTTTTTTGATTAGGTAAAAATTTCGGTGGGTCATCCCTAACCGAAAGCATACTTGCAGATGAGGTCCTGAAGACCTGCGTTATTGTAAATGTTGTGATCCCTGACAGAGTAACAAAAATGTGCAATCTTATCAGCAACTCTAGTGTGATTGTGCTGAAAAAAAGGGAGAGTTGGTGATTAGGGCCGTGTTTGGCAACGGGATGGGGGTAGGTGGATAGGGATGGAATTTTGGGGATGGAAGAGATGGAGATAGAATTTCGGGGTGGACCGGGTGGAATTTTGAATCCAGTTTAATCCCGTTCGTGTTTGGTTGTATTTTGATGGTTGGGAAGATGGAGAAACGAAAAAAGTCCAAATTACCCCCACTAACCACATGAGATGACGAAAATACCCTCCCAAATACCCTAAAAGCTCAACTTCTTCTTCCATCGTCTCTCAGTTGAAGCCCAACAACCAGCAACCCCTCTCGACGACTTTGGCCGCCTTCGACGGCCACCGGCGCGCCGCTCCGCCCCTCCAATGGTGGACGAGGAAGGCGAAGATCCCCCGATCTTCCACCGCCTCCCCAACGAGCTCCTCTTCGACATCTTCTCTCGCTTTCCCGCGAAATCCCTATGCCGGCTCCGGTGCGTCTGCTCCAGATGGAGCTCTATATTGATTGATAACCACGACGGCAGGAGGGCGCCGGAGAAGGAATTGCCGGCGAGGGAGATTGATCGGAGGAGGAAAGGGGATTTATATGCGGCGGTGGTGGGTGACGGTGTCGGTGGTGGGCGGCGGCGTCGGCGGTGGTGGGCGGCGGCGGCGGCGGTGGTGGGCGGCGGTGTCGGCGGTGGGCGGTGGCGGTAAGGGTAGGGGTAGGAGAGAGACCTGAGGAAGAAGGTTGAAGATGGGGGCAAATTTGGGAGATTTCCATCCCCATCCCCTAAATCCTCCTTTTAGGAGGTACCTTTCCCATCCCCTTTTTTTGTGTTTCATTTCCATCCCCACCCCCTTCCATCTACTTCCATCCCGTCGCCAAACACGCAGGCACGAAACCCAATGCCCACCCCCATCCCCTTCCACCCACTCTCATCCCCAACCAAACACGCTCTAGGTCATAATAATATTATTCCGTAAAATTAAAAAAGAAAAAATGAAACAAAAATTATTTTATGATTTAAAAATAAAATATGTGCTGATCTGGAGCTTTACGAAAAATACATCCGGTTAGAAAAGCATTAAAAAAAGGAATTTTTTTTCAAAATATTCACAAAGAAATAAATAATTACACATTTATTCACTACTTTAAACTATTTACAAAAATATTCATTTTTTGCAGAAATGTCAGAAAAACGCGGTCACGTTTTATTAACAAAGAAAAAATTATAAAGTTGGAGAAATGGGTGAAAAAAATTAAAAAAAAGAAACGCGGGTTGAAACCGCGTTTCTTTGTTAATTTATTTCGAAATGAATTTACAATTGTTGGTATTAATTTTACCCAAAAGACGCGGCTTGAAGCCGCGTCTCTCTTTCTTTTTCTTTTTTTTTTTTTTTTTGCTTCAGGGAATCAACGCCGGGGGTTTCTGGCCGTGGGAAGGAGGGACGAGGCCGGACGGGCAGGGCGAGGCCGGAGTCAGGAGGCCGGAGCACTTCGACACCTGCTGACCTGCAACCCCATCTTCTTCCCTTCGCCCCGCCTTCCTCCGGCTGCAACTCCACCGCCATCGGCCCGACGCTTCACCTGCAACTCCACCGCCATAGCCCTGGCGCCTCGCTTGCGACTCCACCGCTGTCGCGCCCCGGATCCCTGGCCCTCCTGCCCGACCTCCTCCCTGATCGAAATCGAAACTCCGGCCGATTGCCCGAATATCCTCCTTCCCACCTGTGACATCCGGCTTCGAAATCGGTAGATGGTTGCCCCAAATTGGGACTCCGACCTTTTCCCTCCTCCTTCCACCAGCGACCTCCGACCTCCTCTCCCCGAAATCCGCCTCGTCCCTGCCCAAAATCAGGACTTCGGCCTCCCCCCTCCTTCCCACGGCCACCAGCAACCCCCGGCCCGGCGTCCCTTTCTCCAATTAACACCAACAACCCCCGGCGTCCCTTCCTTCCCCGAAGCAAAAAAAAAAAAAAAAAAGAAGAAGAAAGAAAGAGAGACGCGGCTTCAAGCCGCGTCTTTTGGGTAAAATTAATATCAACAATTGTAAAATTCATTTCGAAATAAATTAACAAAGAAACGCGGTTTCAACCCGCGTTTCTTTTTGTTAATTTTTTTCACCCATTTCTCCAATTTTATAATTTTTTCTTTGTTAATAAAACGCGGTCTTAGACCGCGTTTTTCTGAAATTCCTGCAAAAAAATGAATAATTTTATACATAGTTTAAAGTAGTGAATAAATGTGTAATTATTTATTTTTTTTGAATATTTTGAAAAAAAATTCTAAAAAAAGCTCTATAACTGGATAGATATTAAATAATAAAGTCCGTAGTACAGTAAATAATTTCATAGTTGACGGAATCTAGTAAACATATATAGCGACGAGAGTGAATTAAAACCACATGACCAACCAAAAAACATGGACAAATATCACCTCTTATTAATACATAAAAATAAAATAAAATAAAACTGAATTTCAAATAATACTAGAATTTTAAAATATCTATATTAGGATCTACTATTATCCATCATTAATAGTGGCCGGGGAGGGTGTAGATAGAATCCTATGTATTGAGACATTAGGACATCTTCTATACATTGATGCATTTTAAAATATCTATATTTACTATTATCCACCATTAGGACATCTTCAAGTTGGAACAACTTCCAATTTATTTTCAAAGCAACTGGAATGAGGGTTCTAATGGTGGTCATTTTCACTACTATAGAAGATATCTCAATGTATTCTACACCTTGTTTCTATGTGAACCCTCTTATGCTTTGTGCCTGTCAATATGGCATCTGGTTTCCTTTTCTTCCTTTTTTTTTATTAGGTAAGAATTCGGGTAGAAAAACTAATCGATGACATCCTTGCAGATGAGATCCTGTAGAACATGATCGGTGACAATCTCAGTTCCCCAGGCAGCATGGCATAGGTGTTCAACCCTATCAATCACAGTATTACCCAAGCGGGGAATATAAGAGAATGTAGTCTGTTGTACCCCTTGGAGGAGGAATTTGATTTCGAATAGGATGAACTCTATTTCCCAAGGGCATCTCGAAAGACCCTTCAGATAGTTAATGATGATGATCGAGTCTCATGCAATGTGTAGTTTTGAAATTCGTAGTTCTAAGGCTTTCTGTATTCCTAGTAAAAGTGCATGAGCTTCTGCTTTAATAGGGGACTGTTTTCCAAGGCTTTTATATCCCAGCTCGACTAGGTGTCCCATCCAATCCCAAATAATGTACCCACTTGAACTACATAGGTTTGGGATAAGGGAGCTGTCAAAGTTGAGTTTGAAGGGAGCCATAAGGCGTTTTTTTTCCCATTTTTAAGGTGTTTTCCTATGTAGTGATCGCATTTTATTTTTATTGTTTTCTTGTAGCGGTATTGGCTTTTCCTCTAATTCATATGCCTGTTTCCAATTGAGCGATGTTTTAGTAGCCATGTTAATTATGGCCTTGGTAGAGAATCCATTGTTACTGCCAAATGAAATTTGGTTTCGTTACGTGATACCATATTGACCACCATCTGGTGGAAATGGCAGTTTTTGTTGATGTGGTCAGGACTTCCCCCAACAATCGCAAGATTGGTTTGATATCTCTAGACGCTTGGATTAGATCATCAATTTTCCTCTATTCTGTTAGAGAGAGAATATCTTTTATTATATCTGGTTGGCATTCGATGAACAGATGAGTTTCGTCTTCGGGGGTATCATTGCATAGAGCGCAGGTTGTTGGTATCGATATCCCACGTTGAGCCAAACAGACCTTCGTTGGTAAACCACTTTGACTGATTTTCCACATAAAGTTTTTGATTTTGGGTGTAGTGTCTAGCGTCCATATCCAGTTGTTATTGTCATTTGCTTTATCATTATTGCGCGTATGCAGATTATACGCACTATGAGTGGTAAACCATCCATGCCGATCAGACTACCAATACAATCTGACTTCGAACGGTTGAGAAGGGATATAAATTGAGATAATGTCAACGACACTTTCTTGTGGAAGGTTTGATATGAGTTTTTCAATCCACCATTGCCCGTTAATTATATAATCCCGTACTTTTTCAGCGCTATATTATGGTTAGGTGGGCAGTCGGGGTGGGAGTTTAGAGGCTTGGGCCAAATCCAACAATCGTCCCAAAATTTGATTGAGTTACCATTACCAATCGCCCAAATTAGGCCGGTTTTGAATTTAGAAATTTTTGGGGCAAGTTTTGTCCATTGCCATGAGCTTGACCCAATCTTTTTATAGTCAAGGATGGTTTTGTCTTTGAGATATTTATATTTTACCACTTGAACCTAAACATTATGGGGTTCAATAATCGTTTTCCAAAGAAGTTTTAGCTGTAATGCTTCATTCATTTCTTATGCTTTTCTGATCCCTAAGCCACCTTTATTGTATGACCTGCAGATTTTGTCCCAGCTTATGAGCGGTCTATGTTGCAAATCTTTGTTCCAAAAGAACACTCTATTGATTTGATCTAGTTCTTTATGGATAGAGGACAGGAGCATAAGGCTTTGCATTGTGTAAAGTGATGATCAATTTTATTCTCTGTCATATTGCATCACATACATAATCATTCAAGTATCTTGGTCATATTGCCTATTTGACCTCCTTAAACTTTGCTCAACAATACTTTTCATGGATTGTACTAGCTATTCTGACTGTATTGAACTCAACTGATCATCAATCAAAATAGAAGACTAAGCTAGTGAAGGAACTGCAAAACTTTGACTGCGAAATGAAGTTTGAGAATGACAAGAGAATACATTTTCATGAAACACAATGTCCCTGGAGATCTGCACCTACTTGGTATTCAAGTTAAACACCTTAAGAAGATACCCTAAGAAGATACACGAGCGGCGGTAATTGGCTAAATGACCATGGTTATTGTATGATACTTGTATCCATCAAGTGTTATTGTATGATAAGGACCCTAGACATATACATGTACAATCTGAAATGGATAAGAAGTGGTTATAGAGCTAAAAGGATCAACAGGTCTAGATTGTTTTGCTTTGGTACACACAATGCAACTTGAAATCAATTCTTTATTCAACTATTTTGTTTTTACGGTAACAAACTAAGTTTGTAAAATGGCAAGTGCCCCAATCTAGCAAGCCATACAAGAACTTCTATTGGGTCATAACATTTGCACTATGATCACAACTTGTTTTGTTTATAAAAACTGAACTATAATCTACTTTGTTGTTTTGAACAAACTGGCTAAAATCTGTGATGTTATTGATCCACCTTTGCCTTTCCATCCAGATAGTACAAATACTTATGCACATCTCCTATGACCAACTTCTTAGTCATGGAAAGATCCTATAGAAAGCACTTCGTGGGTAAGAAACTGAAAACACATTGCAAATCTCTAGCAAGTTTTCCAACCGATAGCAAATTACATTTGAACTCTAACACAAACAACACTTCTCTTAGACATTAGCCATTCAAACCGATATTACTAGCGCCTCATTATCAATAATCCATGTTGCTTTTGAAAAAAGATTTATGATAGATTTTACCGTGCTTGCAAAGCCAGAGAACTCATCATCCATGTTTCCCTTATCTGTTTCACCACTGAGCATCTCCGCTAACTAAGCATATTGTTGGCGAGTTAACTTCGAAATGAAATCTTTAATTAGTTTCTTTCTTCTTGAGTACATCCTGTGAATCTTTTTCCCTTACCGAATTTCTCAATTTTGCTTGGGAAACCATGGAGTGTGTAGCACATGTCCATATTGTGTCCGATTCTCTTGCACCATGTACATAATCTTTTATCACATTTCTTACTATAATTTCTTGACCCAGATGATCCTGATGATCCCGACTGGCTGTAAAGAACGAAGTTTTGAATTTCTAAAAAGGGAAAGTTTTGAAAAACCGTCCTCGAGCAAATTCTATTTTACAAGTTTTGCAAACATATCCCGACATGTTTTAAGATTTCGTTTGACGAATTTTAAATCCTCGTTGCTTTATTTCGATTTCGGGAATTTCGGGTGTCTTTAGAAATGGATTTGGGAAATGGGGTCAGATTTTTTGGAATGTCGGATGTCGGAATGGGATGTCGGGATTCAAGGTCGGAAGAGCAGAATCACTCTCTCTCTCTCTTTCTCTCTCTCTCTCTCTCTCACTCACACCATTCTCTCTCTCTCTCTCTCTCTCTCTCTCTCTCTCTCTCTCTCTCTCTCTCTCTCTCTCTCCTCTCTCTCTCTCTTCTTAATGCTTTTGTCTTCTTGTGAGTTAAACCCTAGGGAACCACTATATAATGCTTCAATCCCTAAGTGGATCCTCACTTTCACTCTCCCATCAAATTAGCCTCCAAAAATCTGATTCCCACACTCTCAAGAAGATCCCACTCTCCTCTCAAAAACCCTAAGTCAAAATCCTCACTTTTTCTCCTTGAATCCATGTCTCTCTCCTTTCATCTTCCATTTCTTGTTTCTCACACCCTAGATGGTCTCTAAACTCACTCAAGAAGATCTTCTCTCAAGAAAACAACCCCAAAATCAGATTCAGATTGTTGTTTCCATCGACAAATGACATTTCTGGGCAAAGTCGCCGCCTCGACTAGGCCCTGTCGCCTCCGCGAGTACGAACTCAGATGAACAAGTTCATGCTTGCCGCCGCGAGTTCATGTTCGCCGCCGCGAGTTCTTGTTCTCCTCCGCATAATGGTTTTCGCCGCCGCGACTCCGAGCCCAGATTTGGCGACGTCTCGGTAAAATCCTTCGTTCTCCTTTGTTATAGCTCCGTTTTCTTCCCCGTTTATTTCTACTTGCTCTTCACTCTCCCCTTTACCTTATGAGGTCAAGAAAAAGTCAGATCGAACATATTGGGAAGCTGATCTGAGCCCATTCCTTCCTTTTCTCTTTGTTTTTGGGCGAGGTAAGTTGTCCCTCTTCAAATCCTCTCGTTTTGGATCTAAATATTTGCAAAGGTCTTCTTTTAAGATAGATCTATCTCTTATAGGCCATGTCATAGCAATGTTTTGTGGAATTGAAGCCAAAAGACTACCTTCCTTCGAGATTCCAAGGAGCCTCTAAGAGGCTAGGTAATTCCTCTTCCGCTCTCCCTTCTAATCCTTGTTTGAGGTCTTTTGTGTGTCTATTGGAGTTTTTTTTTGTGTTATTTGGATGGTGTTTTGAGTTATAAACATTTTGAAACAAGTTTGAATGGAAATGGATTTGAAACAAGCAAGAACGAGTAAAAACGAACAAGGTTGGGTTCGTTCACGCCGCGGCGAAACCATGGTCGTCGCCGCGGAGACGAACCCAAATTTCAGAGGCTGAGGATGGCATGTCGCGGCCGCGACCGCGGGTCTCGCGACCGCGAGATCCTTGTGTCGCGGCCAGCGAGGGCCATCCTCTCGTGGTGGGAACTCGGGAGCATCTCGCGGCCGCGACCGGCCCTCTCGCGACCGCGAGATGTCCCCAGTGACTTGGCCGAGTCACTCCTTGCCTCCTTTGGGTTCCTTGTTGGTTTTTGACTCGATTCCTTTCAAATATGTCTTAGTTGATTAATGATTTCAGAAACGGGATCTTGGAATATTATTTTATTATTTAATAATTATGGGGTTTTAATGGAGTTCGAACTATCGGGTTTATGCTTGGAAAATGTAGTGAAGGATTTCATTTTCTTGTCGGGATTCTTTAACTTGGTTTTATGATCGAGTTTGTTTTTGGATATGATGTTGGTTTTAAAGGAAGTTTGGAAGATATTGTTGGTATGATTCTATCAATGGGTTTGATTTGAAGAATGATTTTGGTTGATGTTGATCGTATCAGAATGGTTTTGGAAAATGGTTTTACTATCGATTGGTTTTGAGGATGCTGAGAACTTGGGTTTCGTGTGTATGAATGTTGGTCCGGTAGATTATGGCAATGGCTTGATGATAGGTGTGTATTGCTTTTGGATTGCTTTGGACTTGTATTTGAGCCCTTGCTTGTGTTATCTTGCTTTTCTGCATCTTCAGGTAAGTATCCTACGGGACTCACTCAGTAACCTGGATCTCCTGCCTGATGTGTCATGTGATGTCTAGTTGTTGCATATTAAAGCATGTCATGTAGTATCATGCTAGGATTGCATTGAACTGAGCATGTGGTTACTATGTGTGTTTGAATACAGAATGAACGTTATCTCTGATATTCCTAGAGTCTTTGCTAGGGTCATAGGGTAGCCCAGTCCCATCGGGTGCCCTGAGTCAATCGAGTCGATATGAGTATGATTTGATGGCCAAGTACCATCGGGCAAGAGATATTATAATGATGTGTTTGATGTGATGAGTTATGATGTTGAGCATGCTATGATTCCGTGGTCCGTGCACCACCACAATGAAATGGGTACCATGCTGGCCAGGTCCACTCATGAAAAATGGGGTGGAGTAGGAGAGGGATATGTCACTTGGCATTGTCTTGGGCCCTTTACAGCTTTATGCATATTATCATAACTATCAAAGCATGCTTATGTGATTTAAATATTGTACTGCATTAATCATCCTTTTATTTAGGTATAGGCATGTTATGTGGCCTCAGTGCGGTAAGAGGACCCGCAGGCGATTACTGGACCTGACATCTTGGATAGTGTTAGATACCGCTCCTTGTTTGCTCCTTGCTTCTGTGACGGGAAATCCCTTGGCGAACGAAGAAACTGGCTAATTCTCTAACTTGGTATAAATGGTAATCATTCACTTATGTTTTGGTTTTGACCCGGCTCCGCCGTGGCGCTTTGTATCTTAACTTTGCTTTCGCTTTACTTTCGTTTGAATTGAATTTCGCGACATAGTCTTAGGACAGGATAAGGGTGCCCAACGGTCCTTCGAGGTTTTAGGGTTTGAAATCCCTTTTTCTACTAATCTTAAAAATGAGTTTGAAACCTCGACCCTTACATGGATTGCAAGATTCGAACAAGGGGTTTCATCCCTTGAAACGTAACCCGGAAATCATAATTCTAGGTCATTACACTGGCCGACCTGGCTTTTATTTATTCGGTTACTGGGGTTTATGTTCGATCCTGAACCAAATGAGACATATCTTAACCCTGATGCATTCATATAAATTGAAGAACTTGATTCAAAGCTGAAACTTCCAGACTGATTTCCTCTTTGATCTTCTTCTTGAAGAAAAAGCGAATAAGCATCATCCAACAATTACAATGGGTTCATCATGAGCAGATTCCCTCCAGCAGCAGTATATGATTCATTTAAACCCATCAAAAATTGAATCATCTGCTGACCTTTTTCATATATATCGCACGATTTCTTGCACAACTCCATATGTACAAAAAGGAGCTCATCTTTCCTCCATAGTTCATCAATTAACGCTTTATATAGTTTGTGAAATAGCTAGATATGGAAGTGATACCTTGAGAGATTGAAACCATCTCTTTCTTGATTGTGTACACCTGTGTGCCACAAACCTTTTCGTGGCGGGCTTCCAATTCATCTTAGATCACTTTTGCTGTCTTGTTATACACCACGTACGCTAGCTACTCCGTATAACTGAAATCAAACCTTTGACATTCCGTGATATAACCACATTGTTGAAACACCCTCACTCTCTAAACATTGGAGAATTTGGAGCTGATTTCTACAACCCGCCATTGATGAAGCACACCTTGTTCTTGGCTGACAACGCAATATGCATGAACCTCCTCCATTCATCGAAGTTATTTCATCAAACACATGTATGACCAATTGTAACCCAGGGTGATCGCTTGGGTATAAGTACATGAGATTTGTTGGATTTGGTGTCTTCAACATTTTCGATCAACAACAACAACAACAACGTTACAACCCAATATATCCCGCAATAAAGCGGGGTCTGGGGGGTCGGGATGTACGCACTCTTTCCCCGAACTAGTCAAGAGAGTGTTTCCGGAAGACCCAAAACAATAGAGCAAAGGAAACACAACGTCTCAGGGCACCTAGTAGGAGATTAGGTAATAGACAACCGATAGATAGAAACAGATATGTAAATAACCGACAGAAATCAGTTAGAAAGCAGAAAGAAAGGTAGAAATGAAGCAAAAGAAATGACCCAGCACCCATCCTTGAGATTCTAAACATTCGAAGCCCGAATGCATCTCCTCCAGTGGTCCCCATCCGAAGTCATATCCTCTGAGAGGTTCAGCGCATTGAGACCCCGTCGAATAACCTCCATCCAGCTCTTCTTCGGTCTACCTCTCCCTCTGCACAAAGCTCCAAGCTCAAAGCTCTCACATCTTCGAACAGGCGCTGATATTTGCCTCCTACGAACGTGCCCCAACCACCGCAATCTTCGTTGATCATTTTCGATCAACCAAGAATGTTTTGTTCTTCAGATGAAATCAGAAATGAAAATGAAAAAAAAATAATTGAAATTTTAGTGAAAAGACCAAAAAATGAGTGATCTAAATCACTTCTCTGATCCCATGATCGATGAACCGAAGGAGATCTTGCTCTTACATTTAAACCAAGAAAAATAGTGTGATTTT
Organism: Persicaria maculosa; assembly: GCA_963922045.1. NCBI lineage: Eukaryota > Viridiplantae > Streptophyta > Magnoliopsida > Caryophyllales > Polygonaceae > Persicaria > Persicaria maculosa. Next base: position 43,223,740 of record OY998252.1, on the reverse strand, counting down.
ATGTTCTAGCCGACTAGTACAACAATCAGCGCCAAGTCGCCAACCCACCCAATTATAAAAATAAAGTAGTAGAAAATTAGTAGTAGAAGTATAAATATGGGCTGTTGGTATAGTGGCAATAGGTACAAGCAGGGACAACAGTGTTATTGGGTTCGATTCTCACCAACCTCACTACTCTTCTAATTTTTTCCTTCTCCCTAAACTTATGCTTTGCAATTTCTTTCGTTTTCCCTTATTTTATGTCTGAAAATCAGCCCATCCTGAATTTAATTTCTAGTTCCGTGTCTGCGCACAAGTGCTATTTTATAGTAGCTAGCTCTATAGTAATTCGAGTTGAGCTAGCCCATAATCACAAGCCTAATTTATTGAAATAAAATAGATTTCAAATGTATATGCATGATTATAGGTATGATGTTGAGTTATGCTGAATTCTCTGTTGATCGATCACCAAATCTCCAAGTCTGTAAGGTATAAGGTCGTCATGTCTTCTATATATCTTGTCATATATATTTTAGACTTGTGAATACAAATAAATAGTTGATTTAACATCGAATGTGGATTGATTTCATGAATACATTTTACTGCGTAGTTTGCTGATAATTTTTTTTTGACGTGATTCATTTGTTTTGCAAAGTTATTTGGTTACGGTAGATATTTATTCGTTGTAAGTATTTATTTGATTATAATGAGTAGTTAGTCAGTAATAATTATTTATTTATATAAAATTATTTGGTTGTAATGGGTACGCGGTTATTTGGTTACGTCATATGAAAAATCACACTAATAATATTTTTTTTTAATAATTATTCCTTATAACTAAATGACTATTTACTTCAACTAAATAATTTTTGTTTCGAAGACAATAAGACATACATCGCAATTCTATCTATGTTTCTATATTTTGCACAATAAAAGATGTCCGCAATCTTTTCTCTTTGACCATTATCAAGTATCAACAATAAAAATTTTTTGAAAAAAAAAAGAAAAAAAAGTAAGCAACATGTGATTATGATATCAGTCAAAATAAACTCATTTACATGGAGGGCTTGTTCGGGCCGACCAAGACTTGCAATCGTATAAAAACGCAATTTCTTATAGCATAATATGGACAAATAAAAAAGAAACAACAAAAAATAAAGGAAAAGGCGAATAAAATAAAGGGAATATTGCAAAAAATTGCCTAATCTTTAGTGGTTGTTACACTTATTGGCATGAACTATAAATAATGTAGAAAGTAGCCTTAAGTATTTACTTGATTGCAGAAAATAGCCTCAAGCTACATTCAAATTCAAATAATTAACTTCAAATTCAAATTAATTATGAAAAATAATCGTAAATTACCTTCAAAATCAAAATAATTACAAAATCTCTCCAAAATAATTTTTATTTAAAAATATCGACACTTCTTATACAAAAAACATGTTACATTTAATTGTTGTTATCTAAAATCTTAACTGAATTAATTATAAAAACTATCTGAAATCATATAAATATAACTTAAATTTATTATTTTAAAAAATTCATTAAACTATTTACATGTCATTAAAAGTCAATAAATACTTAAGCTTCTACTCATAATTGATCTAATAAGCGATTTAAGACGATCTTTTGAGCAAAACTAGCACAACAAAGTAATTAAGCATGCATTATATATATACTGTTTTAAACCTAAAAATTATTAGGGTAGTTTGTTATCTTCTATTGCAAAAAAGTGTGCATACGTTATACATTCACACACAATGATTTTTATTTAAGCATTGAATAGACTACGTGGGATGAAGATAAAATAAATTTTTATTAAGAAAAATAAAGATATTTTGATAATTTTTCGTAATTTTTTTCTAATCTATTTATTTACAAAATTTATATGCTATAAGGTAGTTTTTAATCTGTTTTTTATGAAAAGTGGTAGATTTTGAGAAAAATACAAAATTATTTATGCTATTTTTTTAATTATGTGGATTTCAATGTAGCTTGAGGCTATTTTCTACAACCATGTAAATAATTAAGGCTATATTCTGTATTTTTTATAATTCAGGCTATTGAGCGCAACAACTTCTAAAAGTTGGGCTATTTTTTTTTTTTGTAATTTTCCCTAAAATAAAGAAGAGTGAGGCTAGAGGCAAGATGTCGGAATGACTATTGACAAGATAATTTCACCTAAATTACCCCAAGTCCTTTTCATTTTTTCTGAACACATTGCAAAAAGGCCCAAAACCCTCTCTTCCGAATCGAAACCTAAATCTGACGAACGAATTGTTTTGATTGAAAACAGCCTAAAATCGATGAAATTAATCAAAAGATCAATCAATCAACACACGAACGGGTATATCGGTCGCTTTAAGTGATTATCGAATGACAATTTTAAAGTCTTCGTTCGAAAAAACCGTCGAAGGAAGAGCTCGGTAGACAGAAACGAGGTTAATGCATAAGCTCGACATATTTACGTGAGGTGAATACGTAACCTCGGTGCATAAAAACGAGGTTATGAAGGAGCATCGTCTACTTTTTACGAGGTATATAATGACCCCTTTGAAGATCTTATCTAAATCCTCATTGATATAATCCGAGCTAAATAAGTGACCTCGTACTCTGTTTTTGAGGTGAAGCAGGGAGCTCGGCTTCTGTTGTTGAGGTTAAAGAGAGAGCTCGGCTTCTGTTGTTGAGCTTAGTGAGTGAGCTCGGCCAATGTTGTTGAGGCTATAAAATAGTGTAACGGCCCAGAATTATAATTTCCGGGTTACGTTTCAAGGGATGAAAACCCTTGTTCGGATCTTGCAATCCAGGTACGGGTCGAGGTTTCAAACTCTTTTAAGATCAGTATAAAGAGGGATTTCAAACCCTAAAAACCTCGAAGGGCCGTTGGGTACCCTTAACCTGTCCTACAACTATGTCGCGGAATCCATTTCAAATGGAAGTAAAGCGGAAGCAAAGTAAATATACAAGTGTCACGGCAAAGCCGGTCAAAACCAAATCATGAGTGGGTAATTACCATTTTACTAAATTAGGATATTAGCTAGATTCTTCGATTCGTCAAAAGGAAACCCCGTCATATAGACATCGAGCACTCAAATCTGCAGAGAATACCTTTAAAAAAAAGAACGGGGAAAGGAATCAGATCGAGCCACTCATGCGGGACCGGCAGTCCTCGCTGAGGCCACATAGTATGTGCTATACCTAATAAAGATGCTCTAATGCAGTACGAAATTCAAACACACTAGCATGCTCCTAGTTCATAATAATGTGCAAAAATACTGTAAAGGGCCCAAGACAATGCCAAGTGACATATCCCTCTCCTACCTCCACCCCTTCCGATAGGTGGAGACTGGCCAGCTCGTGAATGCATTCCATCATAATCGGGGGGCACACATGCCTAACCCGCTCCACAATAAAGCCCGCAGGCATATCATAATATAAGGAAGTTCATGACTCGATTGACTCAGGGTACCCGATGAGGCTGGGCTACCCTATGACCCTAGCAAAGACTCTAGGACTATCACAGATAACGGCCGTTCTGTTTCAATCGCAATAAGTAAGCAGATGCTCATTCAATTAGTGCAACCTAAACAGGATACTACATGGCATGCTTTTATGCATATGCAACACCTAACATAAAATGCAACAACAGGCATGAATGTCCAATCTGAGTAAGCCCCTAGGGAACTTACCTGAAGATGCAGAACAACAAGATAACACAAGCAAGGGCCCATATGCAAGTCCAAAGCAATCCAAAAGCAATACACACCTATCATCAAGCCATTTTCATAAGCTATCGGGCTAACGTTCATATACACAGAACTCAAGTTCCCAACATTCTCAAAACCAATCGATAGTAAAACCATTTTCCAAACCATTTCCGATACGATCAACATCAACCAAAATCATTCACTCCCGATCAACCTTATTGATAAAATCGTATCAACCATATTTTCCAAACTTTTAAATCTCAAATTAAGTCAACTCATTTTCAAAACAATTTCCCAAATCCTCTCTGGTCATAATCCATTAATAAAATATTATCCTTTAAATCCACTTACTATTATTATTTTATCAAACAACTCCGACAAGGTTAGATCATTTCCAAAAATCCTCTTCTTAATTTCTATTAAATTCTTTTCCATTCATCAAATCAATTTCCAACCTTGAAAACCTTTTCCCCAATTCTCTTTCAAATCCAAGTCCAAATAATATATTTTAAATCCCTTTATATTTTAAGATCCATAATTTAATAATATATATATAATCCAATTAGTTAATAATTTAACAGTTTCCGAAAATTACCCGAAATCAAGTCTTATATTTAATACACATTTTATAAACACAATCCATGACAAAATTAGGCCCAAAGGAAGGAATAGGCCCAAATGCAATTCAAACCCATTCGGAACCCGGACCCAACAGCCCATAACCCGAATTTTTAGGCCCAAGCTGAAACACAAGGATCCCGACCCGAATTTGCATCCCGAAACCCTTAACCCGATTCCTCAGACCCGGTTCACAATTCAGAATCCGGAAAAGAACCCTGGCTCTCTTTCTAAATTTTATAACCCGATAATTAGAACCCAACCCGGATCCAACAAATTAGGCCCAACCCCTTTCTTCCCCAAATGAACAGAGCTCTCTCTATCCTCAACCTAACGGAAAAGGACGGGAGAAGGAAGAGGACTCCCAGGCCGGCCGGCGGCTCTTCTCCGACTCAACTCACCCATCAGAAGCGACACAACATTCCGACCCTAACCCACACGAAAGGATACAAGCGCGGAAGGAAAAGGAGGAGAAAGGAGGGCTCACCGAGATCTCGAGATATTCGCCGGAAGATGCTCGTCGGAGATCAATTCGGCTCGTCGGGGGCGGATTCGACACCGGAAAGGCCTAGGAAGGGGGTAAGGGAGTTAAAAACGGATTTTTGATGCAACTGAAATCGAAATCGGGCATACAAGACAAAACCGACCTTCTAGAACGAAGAACAGAGGAAGAGGAGGAAGAAGGTGGCGCCTCGGCGGCGCCGGCAGCTCCTGGGCAGTTCCCGGGTTTCATCGACGTCGGAGAGAAGGTGATGATGGCCGTCTCTAACTGCTCGAGAAAGGAGGTGTGGGCTCGGCTCGGCTCCCAGCTTCTCGGCAAAACGGGGGACGCTTCCTGGGCTCATGGCGGCGCCGCGGCGAGGAAGAACGGTGGCCTGCTGGTGTCGATGGCGGCGACGACTTCTGTTGGCTGCAACAGGCGGACGGAGCTTGGTGGGAGCTCCGGTGGTTGCTGTTGGGGCTGCTGGGATGCTGCTGCAGAGATCAAAACTGGAGCACAGGGGCGAAGCAAAGGAAATGGGTGTGTGTTTGGGGTTCGTGTGTAAAGCAGAGGGAATAGGTAGATGAAATGGGTATCCTTTGTTTGAGTTCTGAATTTGAAGGAGGGGGAGAGTTTGTCTTCTCTTTGCTGCTGAGACAGACCAAGACTAGATGTCTGCACAAGGTACCAATTAGGGGGGGGGGGGGGGGGTTTGGCATGGGAGAAGAGACATGAGGGATGGAGATGTGTGAGACAATTTGGGAAAATTACAGAACCCATCTTCAGAAAAGCAAAGTGGTGTGGTCAAAGAAATACCCAAAATAATCAAATTTTGAATCCCGCTCTCTCGCTCAACCTTATCCCGACTCGTATTCCAAACCTCAAGTCAAAGTAGCGAAATTTTAATCCTATCGGAAAAAAAATCCGTTACAATCATGCCGAAATTCATTTTACGAGATTTTAAATACCCCGATTTAAATTCATTTTTATTATTATTATTATCATTATTTTATTTTATTTTTGAAAATTGAGATTTCAAAATCCGAGCCTTTACATCATCCACCTCTAAAAACAAGTCTCGTCCCCGAGACTAAAACCACAAGGTAGGGGATGAAGTTTGAATTTGATGAGTCCAAGGACCATGTCCAAGGATCTTGTAATCATCTCGGTTGCGTCTTCCGGGATTTTCACAACATCCTAGTCACAATCGTGACATCTCCAATTGGCCTTGACAAGTATGCAATAGGCGCCCCTATCACATCCTCGCTTCGACTTTTCGGAAGTACCACAACTCTAAAAGTTCCACAATAGCATCACTAGGTCTTAGCAAACACCCTATAGGCGCCCCCATAAAGTGCATGTATCCACTTCGTGAAGTATCATAGAGTTGCCCGGGTTTGAAAGGTTTCTAAAGGGATTCCGCAATTGAAAATAAAGATTAGCCTCAAAATCGTTGAAATTCTCGGTATCGTTCGTTCTTTTACAATCCAAGTTGGTCTTTTTTTTCAAAACCGTTCAAAATCTTCAAATCCAACGTCTAATCAAGCAACCTTACACCAAAACAAGTCAAATCCTTTCAAATTAAGATTTCTTCGAAATCTTCCAACCACCAGATCAATTTCTCGCATACCAACAATCAAATTCAGAAGCTGGGAGGTGGAATCATCCACCTCTAAGGGCTAATCCCATATTCTCTTCCTAGTTTCCATAATCAAATCAATCTATCAATCTCAATTCACGCAAGAACCACAAGCTATAAGAAATGCATAACCACATAACCAACCAATCTTCAATTAATACATCATATGACAAGTCTCAAGCATATGCCAACAAGGTGTCACAAGGTCACATCAATATCTCCACATCATACTAAAGGCCATGATACACACCTCAACAACATGCCAAAATCATAACACATGGCTCGATATCACACCAAAAGTCATAAAGGATATCTCACTATCGCATATCAGCATCGCAATTATAGTAGGGTCAGTCACAGTAAGGGATATCATTTAACCCATAAATTCACATAGTCATCCTATCCAATTGCTATCCAGCATTAGCATAACATTTTTATCACGTCGATCATTTGTACTTGCAAGGTTAGCCATAGCGAAATCTCATCATAAGTCAACGGAACAAAACTACTTATCAACACATCAATACAATCAAGGTCATGCTATTAAGATTCAATAAAAAGGGAAGATCAAGAAGTATATCACCATCAAAATGTCAACATGATCTCTAGAATCATCTTCACTCATCACAATGTCATATAACGATCATTTAGTAATCAGACACCATTATCTCATATATATATACAAATCATATCCACATTCCAAGTCATACTCATCATTTACATATTTATAATCACGCTTCCCAATCATATCATACACATCATGCTTACTACCACATAATAAAACATCATGCTTCCACATAATAGCACATCATTATGTAATTCCATATCAGGTTCATCATAGTCGTTATCTAACATCATGCCAGCAATATAAATAAATCACAACATCAAGAAAATTCCTCACATCATACCACCCAAAATAAAATATAATCCCTACTCACTCATCTCCACTCTCAAGCCAAGATTAATCCTCTTCTAGACTCAACAACACTAACTCCGACAAAATCCTCTGAAGAAATCTCAATTCATTTCGATAATCCAATCTCACCCCTCATTCCATCAAACACTCACACACGCCATCCACCTCTAAGAATCCAACTCCTACCTCTAACATCACACTCGAGTACCCTCTCATACTATATCCTCACTTCTCTTAAGGCCATTTCTTACACTTCCCACACTTCCCAAGATATCACCAGCATCATGCCTTGCAAAATTCCTAAAGCTCACTCAGTCTTACCTAAACCAACATCTCTCTCTTGCGACTTATCTCATAACATCCCCGATCATCCTAACCACTCAAGCTCTTCCACCACTCTTCTACCACGCTACCAACGACCTCACCCACATGTTTAAGGAAGAAGCAATAATGAAAATCATCAAACATAAGGTCTACAACATGTCAACTAGCAGTTATAAACATAACATCATGAGTTCAACAAGTCTCAGTTTACCATCATGCTCAATAATCATTGCAAACATCATATATGAACATAATGAAGTCAGGCTAACATGTTGCATTATAACCTTATCCGATACAATTCATGCTTCTTAACATATGTAGTTCACATTTTACGGGCAAAGGAATTCAAATCATGCTTAACAACTTAAAGTAGCAGCACGTCAAGACATCATGGTACATGAGATCTATAATTCATCAAATCATATCATCATAGACAACAAGCAATCAGGCAACGGGCATTATCAAGTCAACCCATCAATACATAAATCTCATCGCTAGGTCAGTGCAATATCGTCGTCAACAAATTCAAAAGGGTTAGCAATTCGAACGGAGAACAATCCCGCTCGCAAGTCATATCGCACTCAGTGACCGCAATCCTCGATACGTGCTTGTTCTGCCGACATCATTGATCCTGAGGCCCATGGGTTATGGGCCCACGCTTCTACTATGCCGCTCTATCGTTATCCCACCTTCTGTTCTCTTTCCCATGCGGTCGCTCATCCAAGTATCGCAGGGAAGTCTAAGTTAGCAGAGATAGGGGAGTGAGAAGGACGGGCAACCCAGTGTCCCTTCCGGAACAAACACGGACCGACACTAAAGACGACAACTAGAGACATAACTCCGACCCGAGAATAGTAACGATGCCCCTTGGAAGTCTATTAGGTTATAATCGCGACAAGCAAAACGAATTTACCATGGAACACATTAGTCACATTACTCCACACTAACATGCACCTATCTCAAGGAGATCGACATACATATTCATTCCAAAAGACATAATCGAATTCTACACGGGTGCGTGTGAGATAAGCTAATAGCCTTTTATTCCAGGAAGGCAGATATGCGTGGCAACTTCAAGCAAGATATGCGGAACCAGTAATGATCATGCAAGATTCAAAGTCATGCGGTATTTAATAAGGATGACAAATATCATGTATATGAACAATGCACGAGCATGGTACACACACCAACAATTGAGTTCAAACATAGCATGATGAGGTATATCATAGCAAGCAGATTAGACACCATACGAGAAGATATACGGGCATCATAGTAACTATCTCATCATAACACACTCGTCATATAATAGGTCAAGCATGACACGTAATCATACGACGAGATACATTTAGAAAACCCATGTTTTACATGATACTAGCAACACATGATGTGATACAAGCACGGTCAGGAGTCATTAAAAGGGGGTTAACAAGATGTTCACGAAACATGAGGAATCATCAAAGCAACAAGAAGGACATCATGGGCAGTAGATTATAATCATGCTAAGAACGAATCATCATAGGACACATATAAATGTACAATAGTTATCACATCATAGAACAGGTACAACATGTAATCATTTAGCGAGTCATGTTGGAAATCATAAGCCCTACAGGACACTACTAGCACATATCGAATCATGACCACAATCAAGTTAACTCGACTAAATCCATTCTAACACTCATGCGTCCTGCATATGCGAAATGATATAACGTGGTGTGTGATCATGCGAGGTGCCAAGCCATACATCTATGTCAGCACAAGAGGAATTCATAACGTAATAGGGAAACACTGCCGAGTGATAACATGTAAGCATGCTATGATAAACCATCACCGAAAGCAATCGATCATCGAATTCAACATCAATCCAATTTGCATGAGTAAGACATTTTATGGTAACAGAAAGAGGGAAGAACCGCACTACCAGAAACCTAGCTCGAGAGAGAATTAGCAATAATGCAGGCAATATACAATTCACACGAGTCACCATCAAGGATCCTACATGATACTAAAGGTTCAACATAACATACAATACATGCATGCAACTAATCATGACGTCATGTAAGAAATCAATTCAATCACATTCCAACAATATAGAAGCATGAGGAAGGTTTCACGATGTATACTACGAGTTTAAACAACAAGGCAATATAGCTGGATCACGGGAACATGAGTTCAAACCAACACATACTGGGATAAAACATGCATTTATCAAGACTCATTTACACCAACATAATCCCAATTCAGTGCAGGTATCACACAACAGTATAAATTGCAGAGTAAGCAACAATAATTAACCTGATGTATATATAATAAACGGGCATGCTATTGATTCTTGTCACAAAAGGGATAATAGGCATTGACACATCATCATCCAACATGCTAAGATGATCATCTATCAACATTCATACAAAGAGGAATTGATCACACTATCATGAACCTAATTCGAGAGGAGATAACGATCATGTAGGTTCATATCATGTGGTCCATGCTTCCAACCGGTCATACGGTCAACAAGCCAGGTGAACATGCTATAACAACAAACAGTCATGATATAAGGCAAGACACAACACGAGACTTGAGCAAGATAACTAACCATAACATGAGCTTAAACAATAAAACCATGACAGAAGGCAAGGCATAACATGAGAAGCTTCTTACTAATGATCATTGGCAAGATACATGCGGGGGATTATAAAATCATGTCATGCAATTCAGAGAGAGTCACCATTACAACCGGACAGAGATCCCTAAGGGCAACCATTGACTTTTCCCGACTGACTTATCACCCCTCTTTCCCGTGGGACTCTAGTATGACTCTTTGTGGCAAGAAGACACTGGTTGATCGTCATAAGAATAGAGAAGGGCAACCCTATAAAAATCTTACTCTTTAACCCGGAATTACGTCAAGGACCCTATTCTAATAATCACTCAGACAACCCTCATATCCACACATATCTCCCGAAGACAATGTGTTTACAACCCCATCCCCGTGGAAGACTCTGACATCCGGGAGAAAAGTTCGATAGAACCGTCAAGGGGTTAACATAATGGAAGGAGTTGTTCCACACAAGCTGGGTTTGACCACACAGAAACAAGGGTACTCCCACTATCCCATTCGAATAGATCAATCAATACACATCTCATTGTTAGGCATCCAAATCAGATCTCTAGCATAGGAAGCATTCATCACAGAATCGGTTAATAACACTCATAATCATCTCCTTGGAAACTTCCAAACCCATCTGTAAAGAGCAAGCTAGTATTTTGCCTACCGTTCCCAACTACACCCAATAGGGGTGGTCTAGCGCCTTTATTACCCACTCACGTCCCCGTTTGGTCGGTTTTCCTCTTTTATTACAAGTCAAGTTCATTACTTAGTCCAATTTTGGTTAGGCATCTTAAGTTCATTTTGCCCTTATTTAAAAATCCTTTCAAATCCTTTGAAATTCATGGGCGATTTTCCAAAACATACACTCGACCCTTGCGTACCCGAATTGCACAACCTCAGCTCTGATACCATCTTTGTAACGGCCCAGAATTATAATTTCCGGGTTACGTTTCAAGGGATGAAAACCCTTGTTCGGATCTTGCAATCCAGGTACGGGTCGAGGTTTCAAACTCTTTTAAGATCAGTATAAAGAGGGATTTCAAACCCTAAAAACCTCGAAGGGCCGTTGGGTACCCTTAACCTGTCCTACAACTATGTCGCGGAATCCATTTCAAATGGAAGTAAAGCGGAAGCAAAGTAAATATACAAGTGTCACGGCAAAGCCGGTCAAAACCAAATCATGAGTGGGTAATTACCATTTTACTAAATTAGGATATTAGCTAGATTCTTCGATTCGTCAAAAGGAAACCCCGTCATATAGACATCGAGTACTCAAATCTGCAGAGAATACCTTTAAAAAAAAAGAACGGGGAAAGGAATCAGATCGAGCCACTCATGCGGGACCGGCAGTCCTCGCTAAGGCCACATAGTATGTGCTATACCTAATAAAGATGCTCTAATGCAGTACGAAATTCAAACACACTAGCATGCTCCTAGTTCATAATAATGTGCAAAAATACTGTAAAGGGCCCAAGACAATGCCAAGTGACATATCCCTCTCCTACCTCCACCCCTTCCGATAGGTGGAGACTGGCCAGGTCGTGAATGCATTCCATCATAATCGGGGGGCACGCATGCCTAACCCACTCCACAATAAAGTCCGCAGGCATATCATAATATAAGGAAGTTCATGACTCGATTGACTCAGGGTACCCGATGAGGCTGGGCTACCCTATGACCCTAGCAAAGACTCTAGGACTATCACAGATAACGGCCGTTCTGTTTCAATCGCAATAAGTAAGCAGATGCTCATTCAATTAGTGCAACCTAAACAGGATACTACATGGCATGCTTTTATGCATATGCAACACCTAACATAAAATGCAACAACAGGCATGAATGTCCAATCTGAGTAAGCCCCTAGGGAACTTACCTGAAGATGCAGAACAACAAGATAACACAAGCAAGGGCCCATATGCAAGTCCAAAGCAATCCAAAAGCAATACACACCTATCATCAAGCCATTTTCATAAGCTATCGGGCTAACGTTCATATACACAGAACTCAAGTTCCCAACATTCTCAAAACCAATCGATAGTAAAACCATTTTCCAAACCATTTCCGATACGATCAACATCAACCAAAATCATTCACTCCCGATCAACCTTATTGATAAAATCGTATCAACCATATTTTCCAAACTTTTAAATCTCAAATTAAGTCAACTCATTTTCAAAACAATTTCCCAAATCCTCTCTGGTCAAAATCCATTAATAAAATATTATCCTTTAAATCCACTTACTATTATTATTTTATCAAACAACTCCGACAAGGTTAGATCATTTTCAAAAATCCTCTTCTTAATTTCTATTAAATTCTTTTCCATTCATCAAATCAATTTCCAACCTTGAAAACCTTTTCCCCAATTCTCTTTCAAATCCAAGTCCAAATAATATATTTTAAATCCCTTTATATTTTAAGATCCATAATTTAATAATATATATAATCCAATTAGTTAATAATTTAACAGTTTCCGAAAATTACCCGAAATCAAGTCTTATATTTAATACACATTTTATAAACACAATCCATGACAAAATTAGGCCCAAAGGAAGGAATAGGCCCAAATGCAATTCAAACCCATTCGGAACCCGGACCCAACAGCCCATAACCCGAATTTTTAGGCCCAAGCTAAAACACTAGGATCCCGACCCGAATTGGCAACCCGAAACCCTTAACCCGATTCCTCAGACCCGGTTCACAATTCAGAATCCGGAAAAGAACCCTGGCTCTCTTTCTAAATGTTATAACCCGATAATTAGAACCCGACCCGGATCAAACAAATTAGGCCCAACCCCTTTCTTCCCCAAATGAACAGAGCTCTCTCTATCCTCAACCTAACGGAAAAGGACGGGAGAAGGAAGAGGACTCCCAGGCCGGCCGGCGGCTCTTCTCCGACTCAACTCACCCATCAGAAGCGACACAACATTCTGACCCTAACCCACATGAAAGGATACAAGCGCGGAAGGAAAAGGAGGAGAAAGGAGGGCTCACCGAGATCTCGAGATATTCGCCGGAAGAAGCTCGTCGGAGATCAATTCGGCTCGTCGGGGGCGGATTCGACACCGGAAAGGCCTAGGAAGGGGGTAAGGGAGTTAAAAACGGATTTTTGAAGCAACTGAAATCGAAATCGGGCATACAAGACAAAACCGACCTTCTAGAACGAAGAACAGAGGAAGAGGAGGAAGAAGGTGGCGCCTCGGCGGCGCCGGCAGCTCTTGGGCAGTTCCCGGGTTTCATCGACGTCGGAGAGAAGGTGATGATGGTCGTCTCTAACTGCTCGAGAAAGGAGGTGTGGGCTCGACTCGACTCCCTGCTTCTCGGCAAAACGGGGGACGCTCCCTGGGCTCATGGCGGCGCCGCGGCGAGGAAGAACGGTGGCCTGCTGGTGTCGATGGCGGTGGCGACTTCTGTTGGCTGCAACAGGCGGACGGAGCTTGGTGGGAGCTCCGGTGGTTGCTGTTGGGGCTGCTGGGATGCTGCTGCAGAGATCAAAACTGGAGCACAGGGGCGAAGCAAAGGAAATGGGTGTGTGTTTGGGGTTCGTGTGTAAAGCAGAGGGAATAGGTAGATGAAATGGGTATCCTTTGTTTGAGTTCTGAATTTGAAGGAGGGGGAGAGTTTGTCTTCTCTTTGCTGCTGAGACAGACCAAGACTAGATGTCTGCACAAGGTACCAATTAGGGGGGGGGGGGGGGGGGAGGGTTTGGCATGGGAGAAGAGACATGAGGGATGGAGATGTGTGAGACAATTTGGGAAAATTACAGAACCCATCTTCAGAAAAGCAAAGTGGTGTGGTCCCAAGTGTGGTCAAAGAAATACCCAAAATAATCAAATTTTGAATCCCGCTCTCTCGCTCAACCTTATCCCGACTCGTATTCCAAACCTCAAGTCAAAGTAGCGAAATTTTAATCCTATCGGAAAAAAAATCCGTTACAATCATGCCGAAATTCATTTTACGAGATTTTAAATACCCCGATTTAAATTCATTTTTATTATTATTATTATCATTATTTTATTTTATTTTTGAAAATTGGGATTTCAAAATCCGAGCCTTTACAAATAGCCTCCTTGACACGTATTGCATAAATTCATTAAAAGTATATGTGTGATGAATATTGTTATAATGCAAACTCATATGCTTCTAATAATGAGACATACTAAATGACTAAATCAGTTTAGAAAATGTTGTTTTCTCCACTTCTGATTGCAACTCTGAATGACTAAATAAATATCATAACTTTATCCAAATTAAATAGTAAATTAGTTCTTCTTAAGCAGACATGAAACAAATTAATGCATATTTTAATGTTTTATCTTACGGTAATTGTTTCAAGTGCCCACTTCCCACTTATCCTCAACCTAAGGATTAATGGCGAGTCAGTCGAGCCAAGCGGTTAATAACGAGGGTCATAGGTCTGCCTGATGTTAAACTGGCATATGTCCAATCAAACATGAGCTTTAGAAGTGATGATCTTCAGTAATTTTTTCCTTATACTTTTAATGCTTATATAGTTATATCCTTGGTACAACTTGTATATGAGAGTTGAAAATTGATCACTTTCTTTCACGATGTGATACTATTTTCTTTCTTTTTATCCACCTTTCCACTGATGAAGATGTTTTGACAGTTCTGTATTGAGCAGTTCAAAATAATCAAGCATATGGGCGGAGCTAGGGTGTTACCCCGGAAATATATATATATATATATATATATATATATATATATATATATATATATATATATATATATATATATTATGTTTTTAATGTTTTATTTGTAATACTAAACTATATACCTTTTGTTAGGATCATCTGCTCTCTAGTATGCAAACCTAGATGTAACATATAATTATTTAAGGTATTTTTTAATAATTAAAAAAAATATTTACATTGTAAATATCAAATAACATATATATATATATATATATACTTTTTTTAATATAAATGAAATTTTTAAAAAATTATTAAAAGAATCATTATTTTAGAATAATAATCATAATATTTATTACAAATATCATTTTGTAAGATTTCACCAAAAAAATATCATTTTGTAAGAAAAAAATATGCAAATATATATAATTGGACATGCACAATATAAATATAATTTTTAATTTATTTGTATTAATTAAAAATACTCTAAATAATTTTGGGTTACACCTATATACAAAGTATTAAAGAATACTAATTTAAATATCTTGTAAAATGAAACAAGGTTGAATGGGTAGCTTGGTGGTAAAGGTCCAAATGCTTGCTCAATGCTGAATTGGGTTTGGTAGAGGTCACAGGTTCGAATTCCATCCCTTTTCTATTTTATCTTTTTTCTCCCCCGCCTGTCTTCTTCTGTTCGATTTTTTTTTCCAACCTCAGCACGCAGGAGAAAAGGGATCCGCCTCTCGTCGTCCCTCTCTCCGCTCTCCACCGCCCGCCTCCACCACCGTCGCTCCCGCTCTCCGCTCTCCACCGCCGGCCCCCTCCCTGTCTTCTTCTGTTCGAATTGTTTTTTCAAGCTCGGGCTCTCCACCGCCCGCCTCCACCACCGTCGCTCCCGCTCTCTACCACCGTCGCCGACAACCTTGCACCCGGTTCGGTTGGCTTCCTTCACGAATCGGACCGTCGAAATTGCCGCAACCTCGCCCGACTTGGACGATTCGATTCAAAGGTGCATTTGACATTTCCTATGTTAAAGTTTATATATTATGAATTAGATTTTCAATTCAATTTTGAAATTCATGAAAGTTTGAAGGTTAGATTTTCAAATTGAAGTGCAATTTGTAAATAGGATAGTTAGGGTTTGTGGAATTTGAGAACCAATTGGGTCTGATTTTTGAATAGAAGGTTCACTCTGGGGCTTTTGAATTGTGTAGTGTAGGAGAAAGATGGATTTGCAAATCAATCGGCAAATCAAACTGCTAAATGTAAACTAGAGAAAGTAAGAAATTGATCAATGCATTATAAGATTTGCTAATGTTTAGAAGCTGCTAAATGAACAGGGGTGCTTGCTTAATGATTTTCCAGGTAACATAGAGAGGTTGAATTGAAAAGGAAAATGAAATTGGTGTTGTTTAAATGAAAATCAGAGAAAGAACACTCATGCTACTTCCACACTGTAAACAACTTACAGTAGCTTGTAGGCTATATAACCCTTCCTATCCAGTCCTGCTTTCTTCCTTCTCTCTTGTGGTAAACAATTTACAGTAGCTTGTAATTTTTCCTTTTATCATTGAAATTTCTATTATTTCCTTGAAGTTTTGAGTGACTATAAGTCCGCCATTGCTGAACATGTGATAATTCTCACTGATCCATGTAGTTTGTGCTCAAAAATATTGGGCGGCTTCGGATTTGAATGCTCAGCAACTGCTAGGGTTGTGTCTTGGTGTGGAAGGAATCCGGCAAGTGAGGGAGAATGGGAATGGGTATTTGGGAATTTAGGGATGTTGGTCAATTGTAATCTTAGAAATATTTTCTGTGCTTATTGTGTAACATTAGATTTAATGGCACTAAGTTAGCAATCATTACAAATCAGACTATAGATCTTTACACTAAACCTCAGGTTACTTAATGGATCTTCTAGAAGTGCATAATTTTTGGGTTAAACTTAATGTTTCTCTCTTAATTCAATAATTTGGTTTAAATTTGTGGCCAAATCCAAGTGCTTATTATATGCTTTGTGGCTTGTTAGTAAGATTAATTTGAGTGCCAGTTCCTTTTAGTCAATTTCGTACTCTTTAATTACTTTTTTTTAATTGTGGTTATTAACATTATTTCATTTACTTTTTATGCTTAGTTGTTGAATGATGAATTGAATTCCTCCATGGATGTTTCATTCAGGTCTATGAGAGCTTCTTGGGTGCAATTCTATAAATGGTTGTGGTGATTTCGTGATTGCAGACAATGAAATATTTCCTTTGCTTGAATGGCCTGCTGTAATTGTCTTGCATTGCTGCTTCTTATTTGCTGGAAGCTCTTTGCGGTTACCTGATTGTTTTAGGTCTAAAAGTTACATTTGCTCCTTTTTTTTTTGGTATGTCTGAACATGTTACTTGTTTATGACTTTTCCTATTACAGTCTCTCATTAGTAGCAGCACTTACTTTTCTATTTTCTATTTGATGTCACCTTTCTCTCAATTACTGCTATGTGCTACTGTGTATCTTTTCTATGAAGGCTTACCTGTTACATATTTAATGCTATGCTATTGAGTTTGCTGTTAAAATTTGATAAGATTTTTATTATCTTAGGGGGAATCTTTTTCTCTTCATGTACGATAACTGTAGGATTGATCATTTCATAGTAAATCTACATTTTCCATTCACTAAAATTGTATAAAAAACCTGCTGAAGTGATTTCTAATAATATTTGATTGATGATGTATTTTGCAGAAAATGTAGTTTAAGTACCTTGCCAAATTCATGCTAGTTAGATCGGCATTGGATCATTCGTTTTTTTTTTATGGCATTTATTCATTCTTTTTTTTTTTATGTATGTATATGGTTAGAGGGGCTCGTGAACATCTAAACGCCTCGGCTCGAAGATCTAGGATGAATACCGAGGCTTCCACATCTCAAGCAATTGAAAATCCTCATGCTGAGTCATCTACAGAAGCGAGCTTCCCCGAAGACAACACATTGCAACATAGCGACGAGAGAGAAGAAGCTAGGGCTAGACGAAAAGAAAAAGGCAAACAAAAGGTGGTGATCAACCCTCGACGCGATCGATATGTACCCCAACTGGATGGACCAAGACCTGGCGGGCCACAGATACCTGAATTGTTGATATCGTATGACGCACACGTGGCTTGCTTTTTGTGGACAAATGCCACGGTGAGTTATGTTTAAATATCGGTTCAATGTTAAAGTGTAGCTTCTCCGTTAAAATTTATTTCAATGCCTAGTTATTGATCTATCATACAATTTATACTTGTTGTACAGGTTGAGCATCATGACCGTGGGGTATTGACGATCCATCATAAACCCGATCCAATAAAGTCATGGGAGCGAGAGGGAGTAGGCAGGTGGTGGAGTTCGGTCAAGCGAAGCGGATTGGCGCACTTGAGGCAATGTGTGCACAAGCACATTGATGAGCCCCTCCTGAGTGCATTTGTGGAGCACTGGCATCCCGAGACTAACTCTTTTCACTTTTCTTGGGGGGAAATGACAATAACGCTACACGATGTGAGGATGATACTCAACCTAAAGATTGATGGCGAGTCCGTCGAGGCAAGCGGGAAGATGGCTAAATTGACATCAAATAAGGAGAAGAAAGAGTTAGCTGAATTCCTGCATTTGGATGTGGATGAGCTGAAGAAGGAGATGAAGAAGCATAGCATCAAGTTCTCCACTCTACAAGGCGCCGGACAAGAACTAACCAGGGTCGACGATCGTGCAGCTGCATATTTGTTGTATTTGGTGTCCGCGACCATTTTTGTTGATAAGTCAGTAGACAGAGCAAAACATAAATTATTCCCTTTAATCCGTGATGTGAAGAAGGTGCATAACTATGCATGGGGTGCGGCTGCATTAGCGACCCTTTACAGAAGGCTCGGGCAAGCTTCACGCCAAGAATGCAAACAATTTTGCGGTTCTGCAACACTGTTACAAGTAACACGACAACATATAAATTAAAGGAAGTTACTTTAAATACCTCCATTGTCGGTTAATTCGACAATTTTGCTTTTAGATGTATAAAACTTGAAGCAACAGCTCGTAATTTAAAGTATATGAATGTATGTTGGTTTCCCTGCTATTTTAACATCAATTCAGCAATTATTTAGTGAGACTGTTGAAACTGTTGCGGAAGCCTTGCATTATTCAAAGACCCTCATAAAATGAACCGAGCTTATTAAAGAGCCTCGTCAACAGTAGCCGAGCTTACTACATAACCTCAGCAGAATGGTTTGAGGCTCCTTTATAACCTCGGCAGATTAAGTTGAGCATCCTTTATACGCTCGACCAGATTGGTTGAGCGTACAATTTGTTTCGGTACATCCTAATTTTCGTATATTATAAAAGTCCACATGGAAATTATATTTGAATTGAAACATACCAAAATGAAATCCATATAGATCAATATCAAGTAATCAATACGTAAATGTTAAAAAGAAAGAAACATGATGCTAACATCCCTTTGCTTTCTTAATCGCGGTAAGATCAGTTCCAAACATCCATGCATCAAACAATTCTGTATACATTGTGTTCAATCCATCGACACCCGGACCATGGTTTCTGGGCCACAGCGGGTGGAGAGGTGGCAATGGGGCCTCTGGGGTCAATGTTAGCTGCAATATAACATTGGGCATACAAATGAAATAAGTTAATTTCACATATTGTTCAAACACATAAAAGTAGTGACAAAGATGTCAACTTCACGTACCGAGACATAATGCAAACGGGATGCGATATTGGCTATGCAACATATTGGGAGTTTACTAAGATCAGACTGGGTAGTAGCAACGAGGGGCATGTAAGTGTGGTCACCTATCACGACGAACACGCATTGGTAGCAGGTTGCAACAACATGTCCCATGTCGGGTAACTCGAACCACTTTTCGACAGGAGCGTCGACTGTCTGGTCCCAGTCTAGTCTCGTGAGCATATGGTTAATGTCACCGTGAAGAACTACTGGTTCATATAGATGTCTGTTTTTTATTGCTTCATCAGTGAGATCTTTTCGCACTCCCTTCCACTTATATTGACCCATCCCAAGGCTCTCCGCTACCGCGTTGAATCCACAATTACCGTCAGCAGGTACATCGACATATTTTTTCACACACCCTTGGAAAAATGTCGGTATTTCCCGAGGTAATGATGAAAAAGAAAAGGATGCATCCGGTTGTTTTGAGGAAGACGCCGCCTTTGCCCCCAATTCATTCTGCTGAGAAGATGAAAGCGGGGGTGTAGACAACGGTGGTGTCACCGAGTCACCACTACACTTCTTGTCTCGTGTGGTTTTCTTCGCGAATGACACATTTTTCTTGGGTCTGCTGGTCTTCCGAACAAGTTCAAACCTACTTTTCCACCTGTTGCAAGATGTAACCTTTCGCCGACCCTTCGTACGAACCTCCGTCGGTGTACCCAGGTTCGAAGAACCTACGAAACACACCATACATCACATACTAACAGAACTAATTAATATGTATGAACAATCTAATGTCATTGTAATTTACCCGGATGGAGGAAGTTATCCAATAATGCGATGACATGTCTTCTCCTCTCAGCTGTCAGGGTAGGAAAGACTCGATCAAATTTAGCCTTTGTCTCATCCTCGTACCGTCTGATAGCATCTATTTCAGATTGTTCTTCATTGGCTTCAAGTAAATGCAGGGTCTTCCACATCGGGTGAATTGCGGACAACCTAATAGCCTCAGAACCTCTCACATAAGTTGCAATTTGATGACCACATGGAAGACCGTGCGTGATGGGTACCTTGCAGTCACAATCCCCAGTATCCCCCTTTGCGACGGCTTCATAGCTACTACGCATAATATCTAACGCATACATCGAACAATTCCTTTGTAGATACCTGAAGGACTACATATTTGCAATTTCATGTTCGACCTCCGTTCTTGAGCGTTCTAGGGAGGCCTTCACCTCGACAATTGTCAATTGAAGCCGAGCGTGCATCTTCTCAAAAACCGTGTCCAAGCTCCCTACTCCCGAGCCTAAGAATCTCTTAACTATTGCATGCTGAGTTTCCGCTCTGGTGGGACACAGGAACATATAAATCAGGTTTGATATTCACAGAGACTATGATCAACACTTTTTCATAAATATTTTGTATACCACTAACCTGTTTGTCGTATATGAGTCCAAATGGGTGATCTTATCTAACCATGCACGAAATATCTTCATCTTATATATCTTCAACCATGTGTTATACACGTAGTTAATGACATCTTGATGCTCCCCCCATTCTTCTTGCAACCTTGCTCTCTCCGCATCATATTGCTCCTCTGTAGTAGCCGTCAATATCCTTTGACACTGCCATTCAAACTTGGTTGCTTTGCCTTTTGCGTGCATATGCGTCAATGCTTTCGCCTCAATATCCTTGAGAATATGTCGTCAGCACAATATATGTGGTGTATCTGGAAATTGGGATTCCAATGCTTTCATCAATGCCAACTCTCTGTCGGTGACAAAAATGGTTGGCCTCTTCCCTACCAAATCAAACATCTCTTTCAACATTCGGAGAATCCAATCATAAGCATCTGTCTGCTCATCAGACATTAAAACACATGCATCAGGAAAGGTCTTCCAGGTTGATGTGAATCCAACGATCTCGAAAAGCGGCATTTTGTACCTATATTTACATAACAAGCACACATACTTAAATAGGTTGTAAGTACTTACTCATTTGTCTTATATGTCGCATCCATGACAAGCACATATGGGAATGACCTCAAAAAATTAACTGATTCTGGGTGAGCAAAGAACAACTCACTCGCAACATCGTCAGCAAACGTTCTATGTCTTTCAAAATAATTGAACATGTTCACTTTGTGCAGAAATTGTTGCACAATTGTTCTCCCCTGCTAGCCTTCTCTCTTCGCCTTCTGCTTGGCATTCCTGATGGTCTTAACCACACTTACGTTATCTGTAAATGCTTCCCTAATGGGGCCTAGTATCAACGATGGCTTCATGTGACCTGCTATTAAATCCTTTGCAACCTTGTATTCTTCCGGTTTCAACCTACTGTAATACCGGTTTCCCTCCATATACCTGACAAGGGGATGGTTATGAACTCCATGCGTGACTTTGATTCTCCAATGGTTAGGCATCACCTGATGACATTTAATGCAAAACATACAACCACATCGTCTAGATGTCGCCTTTCTCTTCTTCACAACCATGTTTGGCTCATCAAGACGTTTATGAATCCAACGCTTGCCATGTCTCTCACAGTATAACCAATAATTGTTTTGGTCAGAGCGTGATATGACTAACACCATATTGTTTGCTTTGGCTTTATCCCGAGCATCCTGGACAACTTCATCTTTAGAGTCTTTAAACAGGTATTTCAAATCCGGATACTCGCTAACGTCAGACACTTCGTCTTCATCGTCCAACGAGTTTATGTCACTCCCAGACTGTTCGCGGTCGAAACTTATGTAAGCGTCAATGTTGTCAAGCTGAAGGAAACAACGAAAACACAGCGTCAACGATTCCAAGAATAACCTCAAAAACAGTTTCCGAGACTACAACATAGACTCGGCTAAATTTGTTGAGTTTAATACATAAGCTCGGTAAATATAGTTGAGGGTAATACATAACCTCGTTAAATATAGTTGAGGGTAATACATAACCTCGGCATATATTTCCGAGGTCAATACGCAAGCTCAAACATATTGCGAACGTATTGTATGATACGTTGTTTTGGTTATCGGAGGGCCTATCAACCAATATGGCGTACAAATTAAGGTATAAAAATTGAATCCTGCTATAAAATTAAAACTTACATCAACATCTTCTTCACCCGATTGCTGTTCCGATTGGTTTCCATGATTTGCATCCATCGTTTGACCTCAACTTAGTCAATTTAGGTTAAAACGTAAGACGGAAGGTTCTCTACTTACTAGGGATATAATGAACTAGGTATATAATGAACTATGTATATAATGATTAACGTATATATAAAAATATTAGTTTTTATCTCTTTCCATATTTCTAACAAAATCTGATTTTGTTTAATATTTGATTTTTGAAAGATAAAAAAACGTTTACATGATTTGCATCTATCCTCTCCTAATATTAAGCCTCCTAATATCTTCCTAATTTATAAATATCTTCCTAATATCTTCCTGATTTTTGAAAGATAAAAAAACGTTTTCAAGTCTTCTCCTTGGTTCCCTTCTTCTCTATCGCATATATTATGACATCATTTGCCACCGTCGATCGCCAATCACCCTCCAGTCAGCCCATCGGCAGCCCTCCGTCGTCGTACTCGAGCGTTGGGAATAACCCATTGGCTCCTGCACGCTCCCTCGCGCCCATGCGAGGCATGCTGTCGCCGTCCTCCCTTATCAATTGAGCTTATTGCATTAGCTCGGTCAATTTGTTTGAGGCTTTATTATTAACTTGGTTAAATGTTTTGAGCTTACTTATTATGCTCAATCGCCTTTTCAAATTTGTATTGATATCCGACAATCATCACTAATATGTACCATCAAAACATATCGATCGAAATATAACTTTTTATTGATAATAATATGCTCGTTACAATCTAACATCCATGGAAGAACAACCTATAAATAAAACTAATCATTCGATTGAAATAGAAAGAATAAATATTAATTATTTTTGGACTTCTTTCCTCTAGGTGATCTTCTGGGACCTTCTTCTTTAACGATGCATAAATCCGCAACTGGAAGTGCAAGCACCCGTTTGCCCGCTTTAACCAGTTGTTGAAGACTGGGATGCTTGCTTAGCTCGTAATGGTTTAATTCTTCTTCATACATCGCCTCGAGGGTATATTGATACCCCGTTCCTTTGCGTATGTTTGAGGCGACAAGTGATGGGCCGAATTCCTCCATCAAATTCCTCATGAATGTTCGAACTTCAACAAGGTCGCGAATATGTTGTTTGTGTTTTTCCGCCATGTTTTGGAGTTGTGACTACTTTGTAGAACTATGGAGGTCTTATATAGAATTTATTGGCGGCCAAACCCTAAATTTTCCCTCCCAATCCATTTATTTTTCCCTCCAAAATTTTCCCTCCCAATCCATTTATTTTTCCCTCCAAAACCATCCCGGGCTTTTGAAGGCGCCGTTGTGGTAAATTCAACCTTATTACGAGGTGACGTGTTAAGCTCATCAAAATTTGCCGAGCTCACAACATCACCTCACTAAATAAAGCCGAGGCTATTTCATAAGCTCGGTAGATTTTGTTGAGCTTCTTCTATATCTTAAGAATAAAAAAAATGAAGTAAAAAATTCGGGTTATTCGAAATCGAACCTAAGATGTTGTGAAATATGTGCAGGGGTAGAACCAATGGGATAGCGATTTTTATTGACTAATATTAGATTTCAATATTATTTGTTCATAAAATAATCGTCAGTTTAACATCTATATCTATATATCTATATAACATATAAAGTTAGCTTAAAATATTTAGATTCACAACAATAAAAATATAGCTTTTTAGATTAATAATATACCCCTTTAATAAGAAGTCAACGTACTAAAACCTCCAACCATTAGTACAAGTTGAAAAAAAAATTTAAAGTGTTTTTTATAAATAATAATAAATCTAAGAGGAAAAATTAGAAAGATTATAATATAAATAATAATATAAAAGAGGATTTCATTTTGCCCAATAATAATAAGTCTAGAATTTAACCTAATAAAAATAAGTCTAGAATTTAACCTAATAAAAATAAATAGTAATATAAATAAATGAATAAATCTATATAACTTATAAAAGAGGATTTCATTTTGCCCAATTAATTAAATGCATTAACGAAATATATCCTTAAAAATTAGGAAAACTATTAGATTAAAAATAATAACAATATATCTATTTAGATTAACCATTTTAAAATTAATATTGTAAATCATAATAATCATATTATTTTTATTTGAAATCATAATAATCATATAAATTGGCATAAACATCAATTTATAATTAAAAAATCAATATATTAAATTTTAAGAATGAACTTATAAAAGAGATTTTTTTGCCCAATAAATTCATTCACTAAATGCTTTCTCATCAGTTAGAAATATCCTTTTTAGAAACATTACTCATTTATTTAATTTCATCATTTTAAAATTAATATTAGAAATCATAATATATCATATTAATTTGAATAAATAGAAGCAAGAAAAAGGTTGGTTGTATAATGTTTGTGGTGTTAAATATAAATATTAGTATGAAGCACGAACAACTATACATTTGATAACAATTTAGCGGTTAAAGTTCATCATAAATAATCTCAATATATTTATACAAAAATTTTTTTCCCTAGCGATAAATCTTTAATAATTATAACATAAAAATACTATTTTATATATAATTTATATTAAAAAAATTTAGACCCGTGCGTAGCACAGACCAAAACACTAGTGGATAGATGTATTCGTCATGAATGTAACATCAATAGAGGTAATTTAAGATTTCAATATTACTTGTCGAACTGACATATATCAATATTTTTTGTTCATGAAACCATCGTGAATGCAACGTGGATGTAATTCCTAGTTGTTTTTCTATTGCTAATACATTAGATTTCCATAGCATAACAACAGTCACTACCAATGGCTTGTTATTTAGATTAGTACAGGTAATGTAGCTCCAAGTAATTACATTTTTCTTATTTACTACATATAGGGTATTTTGTGTAACTGCAACCTGTATTAAAAAATTAGTTTAAAGCTACATTGGAAATAATTTACATACAATGGAACGAATTCTTCTTGACTAATGTGGAGATTCTCAACTTATCCTTGAGTTATTCGCAGATCATTGCTTAATAGTGTGATTTTGTTCTCCGTTCTTCTCTCTCTATTTTTGTAATTCTGTTATTTTTTTACTTCATTAATTAATTAGCTTAACATGTCAAATCTAATTTTGATGATAGGTGGGAAGTGGCCACTTGAAACAATTACTAGAAGATAAAACATTAAAATATGCATTAATCTATTTCATGTATGATTAAGAACAACTAATTTGCTATTTAGATAAAGTTATGATATTGGTTTAGTCACTGAGAGTTACAATCAAAAGTGGGGAATTTAGTTATTTCGTCTGTCTCATCCTTAGAAGCATATGAATTTGCATTATAACAAGATCCATCACACATACCTCTGAACAATTTAATGAATTTATGCAATACGTGTCAATGAGGCTATTTTATAACCCCAACAACAGTAGTCGAGCTCCCTCAATAACCTCAACAACAGAAGCCGAGCTCCCTCCTTAACCTCAACAACAGTAGTTGAGCTCCCTCAATAACCTCAACAACAGAAGTCGAGCTCCCCCCTTAACCTCAACAACAGAAACCGAGGTTATTTATTAAGCTCGTCTTAAATGTATGAGAATTTAGATAAGATCTTCAAAATGGGTCCTTATAAAGCTCACAAAACTTGTACGAGGCTCCATTATAACCTCATTTTTTATTGTCGAGTTAACTTATTAAGCTCATCCCATCTTGCCGAGCTTATGCATTAACCTCATTTCTGTCTGCCGAGCTCTTCCTTCGACGGTTTTTTCGAACGAATACTTAAAATTGTCATTCGATAATCACTTAAAGCGACCAATATATCCGTTCGTGTGTTGATTGATTGATCTTTTGATTAATTTCATCGATTTTAGGCTGTTTTCAATCAAAATAATTCGTTCGTCAGATTTAGGTTTCGATTCGGAAGATAGAGTTTTGGGCCTTTTTGCAATGTGTTCAGGAAAAATGAAAAAGGCTTGGGGTAATTTAGGTGAAATTATCTTGTCAATAGTCATTCCGACGTCTTGCCTAAAGCCCTTATGAATAAAGAAAGATGGAGGCGGCCCCCACCTGAGCATCGGATGTGCACGAGGATTGCAACAAGGGACGAACACGTGGAAAATGGACCCGTCAACGTAAAAACGCAGAGGAGAGTAAATGCGGTGCACCAAAACGACGGTGCGTTGATAGATCTCATTGCTTCTTTGCAAATTGATTCTGTCCCAATTCGGCTGCATTTATCATTTGTCCTCCATTTTGTTGTCCCCCACACCGCTCTCCTTTGGACGGCTTTGGATTATTATTATTAGGGGTGGGCACAAATCCCGCAAATTCCGATCCCGTCCCGGTCCCGTCTCGATCCCGTCCCGATCCCGGTGGGATTTAGGACAAAATAGCGAATCCCGTCCCGATCCCGTCCCGCAAAAATTTTGCGGGACGAAACGCGGGACGATCCCGGTGGGATCCCGCAAATCCCGTCCCGTCCCGCATATAATAATAATAATAATAATAATAATAATAATAATAATAATAATAATAATAATAATAATTTGTATAATAATAATAATATTATAATATTATGGAATAATAATATATTATTAGTATTATTATTTTGAGCAAATATTATAATTATAATTATAATCATAATCTTCCATTTATAATAATAATAATATTTGTTTATAATAATAATATTATTATTATTTGAGAAAATATTATTTATAATTATAATAATAATTTTCAATTTATAATAACAATTGATTATAATAATAATATTATTATATAATTAAATAATAATATTAAATAATAATATTACTTTATAATAAAATTATTATTATTATTATTATTATATTATTATTATATCATATTATATTTTTTTCTTGTAAAGTACTCCCTCCGTTAATTAAAACATGTCGTTTTAGATATCTACACGTTTTTTAAGAAAGCAACTAAAAGTAAACAAAAATACACTTATATCCCTAATTATTACTTTACTTTTTCACTTTATTGAAAACTACAACTAACAAATCTCTTACCCTTACCAGGGTAATTTTGGAAAGTGAATACCAAAACATCTAAAACGACATATTTTTCTTAACGGAGAGAGTATAATTATTTTATAATAATGACAATAAAAATAAGTAATAATAGTATTATTATTATTTTTTTAATTATAACGTACCATTATTATTATTATTATTATTATTATCATCATCATCATCATTATTATTATTATTATTATTATTATTATTATTATTATTATTATTATTATTATTATTATTATTATTATACCCATTTAGAGCTACAAGAGGCAAATAGCTAAATACGGTATTCTTCCCAACTATCAATCGATAATGAGAGAGTATCTGGTGAATCTCGTCTCAATCCCTTTCCGTCGTAATCTAGTAAGATAATGTAGCCAAATATGTTGAGCATTATAATTAATTATACAATCATTGTATGGATTAATAATAGTATTATAATATTAATATTATTAATAATAATAATAATATTATTATTATTGAATAATATAGTTGAGAAGAATACCATATTCAACATTATTTGCGGGACAAGGCCCGTCCCGTCCCGTCCAGACACCATCCCGTCCCGATCCCGTCCCGAAAAAAAAGTGTCAATCCCGTCCCGATCCCGTCCCGTAAAAATTTCGCGGGACGAGTCCCGTCCCAGCTCAATCCCGTCCCGTCTCGTCCCGTGCCCACCCCTAATTATTACTGCGTAAATATCTAAGTATAATATTTTAAAATTATATTTATTATTTTTGAAAGTTTATAAAAATATAATAATCAATGTAAAAATTATAATTTTTTTTAAAATTTTTTTTTTTACAAACTAAATCAAAATTTTCATTTTTCTTGTTTTAAAATAAATCTTTTTTCAAGATTTTTTTTAAAAAAATTGACTCATAAATTTTAATCTAGTAACAAATACCCTTAATCTTATTTTTTTTATTCAGTTAAATTTTGTATTTGAATAATATAATAATGAGAATAATTATTCAAATAGAATTGTAAATTAATACTACATCTGTCTCA
The DNA here is from genome assembly GCA_963922045.1 of Persicaria maculosa. Taxonomy (NCBI): domain Eukaryota; kingdom Viridiplantae; phylum Streptophyta; class Magnoliopsida; order Caryophyllales; family Polygonaceae; genus Persicaria; species Persicaria maculosa. Next base: position 43,194,988 of record OY998252.1, on the reverse strand, counting down.
CAAAACTTGTTGTTTTGCTTTTGACGTATTTTTTTAAGAACGGTAAAAATTACATAAAATATCAATAATTTTTATTAATTTTAAAAAATAATTTCATACTTAATATAATTATCTATGATATTATTAAAAAACATTATTAAAAAAATTAATATTTTATAGAGTTTTTCATTTCTTAAAAAGCGTGTTAAAAAAGTAAAACTACAAGTTTTGTGATACGAAGGGAGTATCACCTTACAACATAATTAAATCAATTTATAGGAGAATCTAGAGATAGGGCAGAGCCCTTCTCTAGAATGTCAAAACTCCCTTGTGAAATCTAGGTTCCTACCCTCTTCAATCCCATTTTTTGTGTTAATTTTTTGCAATTGATTTGGGACTTCTTCTTCGTTCACATTCCTTTGCCTAGCTATGGTGTGGTCTGGCCGTTCGGTGGCCCTTCCTCTCCATTTTCGATGTCCTTGGGCGGTTCCGTTGGAGGCTTGGGCTTTCATCCTCCCGCTCTTCCCAGCCTCATAGCTTCTTGTCCATCTTGGCTTGGTTTGGCCGGTTCTCCTGGTCTTGTCGGCTTCTCGCAGCTTTGTGGTGTTCCCCTTCGACCCTGATTTGAAGGCACAATGCCACCAACGAGCCTTGGCCTTCGATGGCGACCCGACCTTCTTCCTGTCGCTGCTGACTGCCTCTGCCTCCCCCTTCGGCGTCCTCCTTCTCTTCCCCTTGGGCGTCCGCCATTGCCGTCGTACCCTTACTGTCCGGCTTTCTCCCTCGACCCATCGATCCCCGTTCCTCGTCCCACATCCTTCTGACCGCCCTCTGTTCTTGCTTTCAACCTTCGGTGCCGCTGGACTAAATCCTCCATTGGTGTGAAAATCGGGTTGGGGATCTCTGCCATGGCTGTGGTCGCCGGTGGCGGCCGTGCAAACTAAGCAACTTAATTCGCCGCTTGCCTTGCTTTCGCTTGGGGGCGTTTGATTTTTGCTTTGGCCCATTGTTACTCCTTGGGCCCTAAGGCGGCACATACTTGTCTAATCTGAGCCCGATTTTCTTGCTTTGGGCTCATGTTTTTACCTTGGGTCCAAAGCTGTCCGAATAGAGAAAATAATACAGGAAGATTTATTTATATATATTTTATATTTATTTTTGACAATATTTATACATTTACAAATCCAGCCGAAATGGTTAAACTAAATCCTGAAAGGCCTCGATTAAAATCCCGCAAGGGTCTCGATAAAATCTCAAAAGGGTTTTTAGGTGCGCTATATTAGGTGGTTCTCGGCGGGGTCTCTGGGTGTTCGTTACGTTTCTATTCTTAGTTGGGGCTCTGGCGTCCAGTGTCGAGTCTGACTGTGGTCGAGACGGTGTATATCGAGGCGACTCCGTGATCCGAAAATTTCCTTGGAGGATCGTCTTCACTGCCCACAAGGACTCCTGATATACCGCTGGCCAGCGGTGTTATTATTTTATGGTGCTTGGCGTCAGATTGTAGCTTATGTTGTCCCCATCGTTTTAGGGTTAGGTTCGTTTTGTTCGCGTGGTTTTTGTTTTCTTACCACTTTTTGTATTGCACCTTCCACTTTAGATTGTACGTTTGACGGTTCACTGTCTGCCGACTTTTTTGGCCACTCGAGGAGCCAGGTCTGTCTAGCCCTCAAATTATTACCTTATATATATAATTAAATCAATTTATTCATGAATATATTTGAATAAAAATTAATCTAGACATAAATGATTCATTTTATCAAAAAATAATATAGATATAAATAAAATAATAGTTATCTGATAATTAATTTAGATATAAGTAAAATAAAACTTATCAAATATTTATCTATTTATCTTTTTGGTAAGTGTGGCTATGAAATAATTTTAATTTATATTTTTATCAATTAACAAATATTGATTATGGTCTGTAATAATTTTCTATAAATTATGATTACATATTATTTTAATAAGTTTTTTAAAGGGCTTTTTTTCTTAGAATTAACGAAAAAATGACACACAAGATGCTATGCATCAATTTTGTTATATTTATATGAAATATAACTAATCGAAAACACATGCATTGCATGGATATATTAATTTAATTCAAATTATCATTTATTAAAAAAAAATATTGTCACACTCCATAAGTAAATAAAAACTATATAAGTGATACATTAATATATTGATTATGGGGTATTTTATAATAAAAACAATATAAATTAACATGTATATAGGGTGCGATAAAATAGCAAAAATCACCCACCCACCCACACACACATTTTGATAATTGAGTGAATGGTAGTAAATAACCCAAAATCCGGATGAGTTTGCACCCATAACCCACTATCCATATAATTTGTAAGGGATAACCCCCTTCTCCCCCCCCCCCCCCCCTCCTTAAAAATTTGCATGCCGGCCGGTTGAAAAGTGGGGGTGAAACCGGAGGTTGGGGGTAATTAATGAGGAGAGAGAGAGATTGTAAGAGGGAGGAGAAGAGAGAGGATATTTTTTTAAAAAAAACTGTCAATTAAACTGTGTAAAAACAGAGAGGAGGGAGGGCAAGAGGCAGTTCCCTGAAACCGCGATAGGAGAAACGAAAACAGAAGAGGAAGAAAAACACAAGGAAGAAGACGAAATAAACCACGATAGGAGAAACCAAAACAAAATAAATTCGACACGACTCACATTTTCGTACGATCTGACCGGGTTTCTCAGAACTTCACACGATATCAGAGCAGTTCTAAGTCGGGTCGGTCTTCCTAAATTCGGGTAAGGATAAAAGATATTGAGAATGCCAAAACCCGTCGTAAAAAACCAAAAACCGACGAGCTATAAAGAGATTGAGAATCTCGATCCGAAAGAAGAAAAAAAATATAAAAATGTTCAACTGTACTAAAATAAATTTTTGTCTAGAACTGTAAATTGTAAACATAGCCCAATTAAGAGAAATGGGTGAAAGGATCTCTGACAAATCAAGTAATAGTCATAACAATCATACCGCATTCAGTGATCAGTCTCTGAATAAAGTTCCTAGCACTAAATCAGATCGAATTGTATCAAAAAAAGTCTTACATCAATGAAGTGTCAAAGTACATAATACACACGCCGTAACAAATGCAATGTTCATCAAAGCTACCTCGAACTTATCCCTCCATAAACAGATCAGAATATAACTTGAATGTCATCACATTTACAAAATACATCCAAAAGTTTTTAAGGATTTAAAAGCCCAAAAAGCACCAGCTCGGAATCACACAATAAGGAAATAAGGGTGTCAAGATCCAAAGTTTAAGACGTGTTTGCAAGTCTCAAGAGAATGAGAGCATGGGTGTTTGAATGACTGATATAAAATAAAAACTCCTCTCCATATGAGACAATAAATAGAACAAAGCAATTTTCAGTTATTATATGATTCAGTTGGTGTAAAGCTGAAGTGACATTGATAAACAGTACACCAGAACTAACACTTAAAATAGTCTGATTTCACAAGGTATCACAAAACAACCTATTTTATGAGGCATTTCAGAATAGTTACCTTGGTATATTGCAATCACAAGTTCAAATATGCAATCACAAGTTCACATTTACAACCTTAAATCTACAAAAAGAAAAATCGCAGCAAACAAACCCTATATCTAAAAAAAAAAAATTCACACAACCCAAGAATCCTAGATTTCCAAATCGGAATTAGCCATAGATTCGAGCAAGCGAAGCAAAAAAGAGAAGAGAAACAAGTGAAGCAAAGAAAGAGCAGAGAAGGGAAGAAGGATACCATACCTGTTACAGAGCGAGTGAAGAGTGTTGTCTGCTAGAGAATGAAGCTGGAGATAGGATCTGGCCACTGGAGAGGTTAGGGTTTCTGCCTTCCATTGACGGGGCTAGCGAAGCTGTGAAGGACGTCGGGGCCGGGTTTCCTTCTGAGTGTATGAATAAAGAATGGAGGAGTATTTCACTCTTTCAAATGAATAGAGTAAAAATATTTGCACAAATATACCACTTTTCCACAACTTTGGCAGAAATAGCATTGGGGGGGGGGGGGGGGGGTAAAAATAACATGGGGGGTGTCATTTGCTACTTTTGCAAATGATGCTAGCAAGTTGCACCCGGTTTCAGGTCAACAAATAAAATAATAAAATAATACAATGTACCCGGTTAGGATTGTGATGGGGATGCACACGTGTCGATGTGGGACAGGTATGAAGCCATGAGTCACTAAAAAGAAGCCGACAAGGTGTTGTAAGGAGGGAGGGTGATGTAATGTGCATTAAATGCACATACCCTTTTCATATTGGCTCCAAAAAATAAAGGGAGGGAGCAATGATTGGCGTTTTAAATACATTCTCTCTTTTGCCAAAATTAAGGGAAGCTTAGGAATCTCAAGGTAAGGGGGGAAAATTAAGAGAGTCTCCATTGAAGCTGATCAGGAGGGAAATGTGGGGCCAATTACCAGTTACATGCCGGACATCCAAGAAAACGGGACAACAACTGACTATTACCTGCCAGAGGAAAAGTAACACGTGCCAACACCACAGTGGACATTAACAAAAATGGGTAAGCTATCTTGTGGGTTTCTTTTTATGGACATCACTAATTCCACTTTTCTTCATATCCCCATTGAAAGTGCTAAAACCATTTTATGCTTTTACGAGTGCAGGGGAGAACGAGCTCATATTTGTTACGATTGTGGCCGATGGGCAGTGGCAAAGTGGAGGAGGTGGCTGGGTGTTGGAAGGACCAATTTCGAACAGAGCAATGTTGATGGACCAGACCTTGCAACTTGGGGATGTGAGGAGGATGATCATCGACAAGTTTGGGGTGGATGCCTTTCGGTTTGAGTTGGAGTTGACGTACCTTCCTCACACAATAAAGAAGGGATGTAAGCCTTTTCCAGTGTACGACCAGTTCGACTGGGATGCGTTCAAGTTTCTCAACTCGACCACAGAAGAACGAGCGTGGCCCTCTCCGTTGTACGTGTCATTCAAAGAAATTAGCACCCAGGTAGGCCTCTAGTCTGTTTTGATAGAATTGTCTCCAAAAACCAACTCATACGGATGTGCAGTCCCTTCTGCGTACCTGGGCACCAACGAGTCGATGCACATGGAGAGTACAAAGTTTGGCATACAAAATTTCATGTCTGGCACAGAAAATCGAGATGGTGGCACATAATTTCCAACCCTTGTCATGGACATTTCAGCGCCTCACACCTGCACAACCACGATAATGCATCAACCAAAGGGGTCAAGTAAAGTGCAGGACAAAAATGATGGGAAATCGGTCATATGTCTCAGTAGTGATGACGAGGACAATTTAGAATGGGATGGTGAGCCACCGCATGAAACTTCCTTCCAGTTGGGAAACTCCTTCGAAGAGGGTCATGACATTACTCATGCAGTGAAGGCGGAAACGTTGGAGGTAGTGTCCCTTGAGGGTTGTGTTCAACTGTCATCCGACGATGAGTGGCATGAAGTGGAACAGTACAGTTCGAGCCAAAGGGGTGCCCAGATGTCCATGGAGGATGTCGAGGCAATGGTTGAGAAATCGGTTCTGCAGCTAGAAGACCCTCGACGCAACAACACGGATATTCGGGAGGGATTGTTCTTCAAGTCTAAGGAGGAGGTGCAAAACCGGATAAAGTGGGTTGCACTCGAGGGGTGCTTTGACACTAATGTGAAGAGGTCATCCCAATCGGTTTACACCGTTGTCTTCATTGATCCCAAGTGCACGTGGATGTGTCGTGCATCGAAATATATGAAGACGAGTTTGTGGAAAGTTCGAATGTACGTGCATGCGTACATGTGCAGCGTGAATGTTAGACAACAAACAACGCCGAATGCCTCAACGGTGTGTTCAGGGAGCCTAGGGATTTGCCCTTTGTCGCACTTATCGATTGCATAATCGAAACTGTGTCGAAGTGGTTCGTCGAGAGGAGGGAGTCAAGCAACAGCACATCAAAGGCTGTAAGTGATTGGGTGGAATCCGCCATTGTGGCGAACCACAATGCCTCAATATGCTTAGTTGCCCGCCCGTTAAGCATGCACGAGTTTGAGGTGCGGAGGGAACAAACAGGTTGCTTGTCAATCTACACACACACGTGCACCTGTCGCCACTTCGACATCGATCACTACCCATGCATGCACGCCATAGCAGCGGCAAAGGCCAGAGGGCTGGATGTCTACACCCTTGTGCATGAGTACTACATGGTGGATGCTTAGAAGGCTTCCTACGAGGAGGTCTTGTACCCCGTTCCCCCCTGACACGTGGACTGTTCCCGGTGAAATATCTCAGCTGCAGCTGCTTCCTACGGTGGTGAAGAGAAGGCATGGTCGTCGTAAGAAGTCTATGTACCCCCTCCCATGGAGAGTTTCGTTGGCCAAAGCGTCGAAGGAGCTGAACTAAGTGGGCAGTTTCCGACATTGGTAGGTGAACATTTTGGTTGTTGAACATGTGTGGAAGTTCCCATTTTGCGTCGTCTTTTGGAGTAACTCGTGTACATACGGTTGTGGACGCATTGTTCTTGGATCTTGCTCGCTACTTCTCTGTTGACAGTATTTTATATAAATGTAGTTATGTTGGTGTCTTTGTTTCATGTGCTAGGCCCACGTATTCCCATTCCAAGAACAGCATATCATGTGCCATAAACTTTAATTGTCGTGCCCATACATAAATACAGAACAAAAGCTTACTACGAGAACTACTACCAAATTGTAAACACCTTCAACCGTCAAAAGGGATGTTATAATTCAATCCTAATAGTATACATGCAGTCCAACTGTTGGAGTCCTAAAGTCTTGCTAACCTTAACACGTACGGAACTGATTGAGTCATTAAGACCTTAAAATGTACAGAACTGATGGAGTCTTAAAAACCTTAACAAGTATGATCGAAACTAATACTAAAAACCAACATTCATAGTCCTAACATTCGTCAAACATCGAACAATCAGGTGGCAGGGCTTCCGGCCGGCTGTGACAATGGGGCGTCGTCTCTTTGGGGTGCTTGGGTAATTCGTGTGCAACGAGTGAAGATGTGGGCAACCAACATGAGACGATAAACTGCGATGAAATCGTCATCGAAGTCGGAAAATTCTGTGGCCCCCAACGTCCTTTGTTCGATGAAGCGGAGAGTGTAAGCACCACAGTCCCCGCTGCGTAGACAAACCATACGACATTACTATCGCATAAAGATAAGGGAAATTCAACCTACATTTACCATAACAATGAATAAGACAGAACGACATACGATTGCTTGTTCTGGGGTGCTCCCTCCACCCGGGTTAACTTGAAAGATTTGGGTATCTTGTCCGCGAACCGCGTGGAAAGCTGCTCATGTTCGGCGATGATGCAGGGGAGAAGCACTGTCACGTATCGGAGTTCTGCGGCAAGCTATCAATCACGTATGAAAAATTGGTCAGAGTCGTACAATTTGACGGTCCATTCATCGAGGCAAAGGTCAATGGCCAGCCGGTGTAACACCCCCTTTTAAATCCCAAGGGAACGTTACAGCGCCAGTGAATCCGCAGACTTTAATGTCTTTGAATTCACCTGAGGCTTATAAGGACATGCAACCATGCTCCCATAAACAAGATGATAATTTAAATAAAATAAGCGGAAGTAAATATAATTTATTAGTTCAAAATATCTGATCATAGTAATAATAATGGATACCAAAATCATAAAGTATGAATAACTGAAATTAAAGTAGTGATGCGGAAACTTTTAAAGGTTCAAAACTTGTAATAAAATGACAGTCTGCTCTTCAACTCTCTCCTGCTCCGCTGCTTGCACTAGACCTGTGGAATATGGTCTGGTGTTTCGTGAGAACGAAGGACACCAGTCATCCAATAAATAGGATGGTTAGTACAATAAAGACTAGCAAATGATAGGGAAAATGTTCAGACTTTAACCTTACAGTGACCATAAAACGCTATGTCATAGGTTAAGGGAAAGACACAAATATTTAAAGTGGAAACTGGATAACAAGGTAAAAATTCACACATGACTCGGATGATCATAATGATCGATTACCAGATAAGAAAAGGAATTATACCTCGAATAAGAGTGAAGTATAATATACGGAATTGATCACCTATCAATAATCTCGATAATAACAATAATGTATATATGTAAATAACACAATATAAAACGTAGTGACACGGGTCCAGACTCAACTAGGACTGCGACCTGAGACTTTGAAGTCTAATACGGACACGGGTCCAGACTCAACTAGGCCTGCGACCTGACACTTTGTAGTCTAATAGGAACACGGGTCCAGACTCAACTAGGCCTGCGACATGAGACTTTGAAGTCTAATAGGAACACGGGTCCAGACTCAACTAGGCCTGCGACCTGAGACTGTTTGAAGTCTAGATATTCCATGGAACCTTTTATATTGGGCTTTACACTATTCCCAACCTGCGAGATAACTTTCGCAACTGACTTTAAGTCAATCCGCACCACGTGAGATGCACATCTTAACATATCATACCTAAGCATCACATGGTGCCTATCTTAACTTATCATAAATAACCAGTTTATACTAGGTGATCATAATAACGACATCAAACCAACAAGGATGTACAAGCACGGATATTTCAAGGATCTTAATATCGCATGCTATTAATTTGTATGAAAGAAACAATCAAGATATCATGCAATTTAGGAAGAAAAAAATGGGCAACATTTACTTATCTCGTGTTATAACCAAACAATCACATTTAAACTGCATATCACTATAATTCATTTAATAATTTCCCATTAATTTAACTCATGCCAATTTATGATTAAAAATGATAAATTACATCAAGCAGACGGGTATGCAATTTATCGAAATTGGCAAGGAAATTGGCCACAGGGCCGCATTCGACACTGAAGAATTTAAAAGGCACATCAAAAGAATAACGAAACACGCAAAAGGGTGATGAACGAAATCACTTGCCTTGACTTTCGATGATTAGCTGATGACAACCAGGCGAGATTTTAGCACCTACTGAATCCAACGGAAAAAGGAATATTAATATTGATATTTTATAAAATTAACTTTACTTAACTAAATTTGAAATTGAATTAATTCTATAAAGTTAAAATTCTATACCAATATGAATTCCTCTAGAAGCGGGATCAGGCGTGGATGCTTTGGGATTTTTTGGTGTTGCTGAACCGGGCAAGAATTGAATAGTTTAGAAACATTGGCCGCACAACTTAATAAATAATTAACTTAGGGCCAAAAACGAAAATAGTATAAAGATAAGGGATATTTCTGTAATTTTGATAAAAGTTATTAAAAACCTCCGCTTTGCTTTCAATGGAGTATTCGCACAGAGAGGAAGCTCTTCCTCGGCCGCGATGGCTAGCTGCAAGGCGGCGTTGGAGGCGACGACCGGCGCGATTGTCGGCGGCGACGGCTCGAGTGGTGGTGAGCGGCGGCACAACAGCGGCAATCGAAGGCGGCTCGGCGCGGGCTCGACCTTCTGTTCTCCGGCCAAGGGCGGCTGCAGTGGACGGATTGCGGCTCAGGGCGATGCGAGAGGGGAGGACGGTGAGGCTGGGAAGCGGCTGCGGTTCTGGTGGCTCAGGTCGCCGGTGGCCTCGGTTAGATGGATAACAGGTGCGGTGATGGTGGTCAGCGATTGGAGGCGTCCCGGCTCGAGGGAATGGGAGAGAAGATGGGGAACGACATCTGTTGGGTGACGTTGAATTGGTTTTGGTTGGGAAAACCCTAACATTGGAGGTGTATCTATCTTGTTAGGTCTAATTAAATAAATAAAATAGATTTTCGATTCTTTTAGATTAAGAATCAATCAAAAATAGAGATTAAGAGTAAATAATCGATTTTAAGGAAAAGAAATAAATAAGAGAAGCGGATAAAGACGGAGATAGATGATATATTTCTCCACCTTAGTGGGGTGAATATATTTAATTTAATTTCATAAATTAAATAATAAGGGTAGGTAGATGATTTATGTAATTAAATCCATCATATATTATTTCTCTTTAGAATAATTTAATTATTCTTATTTATACTATATATCTTATGTGAATTTATTAAATGACCAAATTCACAAGATATATACTATAGTTTGAATACAATATAGATTTATTTAATTAAATAAAAATAAGAAATAGCTCAAAAATAATTTGGGGTATTTCATACCTCCCCACTAAAAATAAGTTTAGTCCCGAAACTTAGAAAAGAAACGAGAAATGAATTGAAGATATGACAGTAACCTCGAAATAAATGAGAGAATATAGATTGATCAAAGCAGAGCTAGGTGTAACTAACAATGGTTCCCGAATAGGTAGAATGTAAGCATGCTTCGGTTAATGAACTTATAGAATACGTGAGCGATGAATATTACATCTAAAGTAACTCATTGCTTTCCGAACTCCTCAATGGCAAAGTTTGAAATTTTTAATCCTATGAAAATAGCGTATCTCTATAGTTGTAAGTATCTAAAATAAGGATAATAAAATTTTGAGAGACATATTTTATGGGATAGGTGAACTCGTACCCCATAAGAATTAGGGTTAACTAGCTTGTCATTGGTTTTCGTCTCAGCCCCATCTGGCTTCCTTTTCCAGGTTGCCAAATGGTCCGGGTGGCTTTGAAGGCAACCATTGTGACAAAACTAGCCAGCCTTATTCATATGAGATGAGTTGTGGGTCTTCGTCTTCTGGTTTTTCGACATGAACATTGTCCGGTTCCTCGGCACATGCGTCCTTGCATCATTGTCTTCTTCATAAACATAAATCGTGTATATCTATATTTAAAAGCACTATTCTCAATCTTTTTACCAATTTGAGTTCGGTTGCTCGATCATGGAAAGGAGAGATGAAATATATAACCCATGATCGTTTAAAACTAACAAGATTTAGGAAAGGTGAACCTACTGTTGTTGCAGGAGGATGGTCAAGTATGAAATAAATATAAAGTATAGATCAGACTGACTTCCCTGTCTCAGCAAATGAATACAAGACTTCCTCCCGTTGTAGTAAGAGAAAATCAGGATCGAATCCACGAGGAAGCACGTCAGCAGTTCTCAGGTAGCAACAGGTCTCACAGACAAAGCAGCAGAAAGACGGAAACACAGAAAATAACAAACAAAAGCAAAACAGAAATAGAAGCAAAAAAAGAGCAAACGAAAAGGAAGAACAAAGCAAGACAACAGGCTACTCGATCTCGACCACAGCCTACTCGAGATCGACAAGAAAAGCAGAAACAAAAACTGAAAATCGACGACAACAGAAGAAAACTCAACTCGACCTAGACGAGCCCCTACTCGAGATCGACAAGAGCTGTACTCGATCTCGACAAAGCTCTCCTCTGTATCGACTAGAATGCAGAAATTTAAATTGCAAATTCTCGAACCCAAACTCAGATTTTTGACGAAATAAATCAATATATAAAAGACTCCCAAGGCCAGGGCATCAACACCACAACGATAACCATGCAAAGTAACACATAAAGGCATAAAAGATCATGCTTTCCATCAAATAACTTTCGTTATTAACAAATAGGCATATAGAGGCTTTCGCATAAACCCTAATTGTTACTAACCCTTTTTCACATAATTAACCCAAGTTGCATTAAGATCACTTTCGCTTCAATAACACAAACAAGGATCACCTTCAACTCTCGCAAAAGAATCATGCTCATAGGGATAGAAGATGAATTGCATAACAAGATCTGACCTTTACCGCATCACCTCACATGACCACCGTCGGGCTCACCCCAGCCCCGGAAGTGGGTGGACTACTCACTCTTTATCATCAAGAAAGACATCAAATAACAAAAGAAACTAACTTGCATTAAATTAAATAAAGAAAGCTTACAACCGACAAGACAAATCCGCTTTCGCCTCTCCACCTTGCTTGCTACAAACTCTCTCTCTATCCTACTTACTTGAATGGATTGTGAATTGGAATGAATGAAAAACCAGCCCCTAGGGCTTTATTTATAGTGATCAAACCTCGCTGATCAAGGAAATAATCATCTATCTCTATATCTAAATCTATATCTAATTTGCTAAAAGATAAATAAAATGCTTTAAGGAAATAAATCAACAAGGAAAAGATAATTCTAAAGTGGGTAAGTCTTCATGTCTTGATAGATCTTGCTTCCTTGGATAGAATTGATCAACTTTGGATAGAATCTTCCTCCTTCGGCCCCAAGGAATCCCAACTCTACTCGGACAGCACTTCATCGACGCGTTTCTGGAATCCAGTCTACTCGACATCGATAAGGGCCTCGTCGACCTCGACAAGGATTGTTCGTCGACTGGACTTTCTCGGGCGACTCTGCTCGACAGGCTCGGATCTGGGTTCCTGGGCTCGTCGATCTCGACCAGACGTCCTCGAGATCGACTAGGGTTGGTCGAGGATGGCTCTCTGTGGTGATGTCGAGGACTCCTCCTCGGCAAGGACTTGGACTGGCGCTGGATGGCTCGTCGATCTCGACCAGGGCTTGTCGAGATCGAGTAGGGTTGCTCGGCATCCTCGTCCTCGGCTTCTCGGGCAGCTCCTCTCCTTGTCGACTCCGGGTGTGGCACTGGGCTTCGTCGATCTCGACTAGGGCTTTGTCGAGATCGAGCTGGGTTCCGGAGCTGGGTTGGTCTGGCTCTCGACGTTGCTCCTGATCGACAAGGCTGGCTCGGACATGCTCGTCAAGATCGAGTAGCCTGGTTTCTCGGCTCGATTCGACTGGTTCCGTTGCTGCTTCGACCTTGGACTTCTGTAGCTGTTTTCCGAGCTGTTCCGTCCTTCATTAGAATTGCTGTAAAATGCCTCGAATTCTGCGAATTAAACAGAAACTGGTGTAGATTCCATAATTTGGCAAATAAACATAAACTACATAGGTTCTGTACTATCTTAGCCCAAATGTATGAAATGTATGCAGAAATCGATATAAAAGTTACTGTAAAACATGGCAGATTCAGCTCACAACAAACACCCCATACTTAAGCTTGCTTGTCCTCAAGCAATACTTTTATTTGTCATTCAGGGGAAGAATTCAAAACTCTCAACATATTAGATTCATTCTCATATGTCCCTGCAGTCAATTACCATCCTTGAAAAGGTACTAGTGTCACAGATCCATGCATGTGTAATTAAAAAGCAACATCTACTCACAAAAGGAGGGTTATGAAAAAACAATTCATACGTGACAAAGCATTAATAATCAAGAGGACTTTAATTTAAGCTCGAATAAGGAGTAGATCGGTAAAAGGCTAAAGGTGGGCAATTTTTGGCAATGTGGTGCTTTTGATACGGGGAAATGGAGTACTTCCAAACTGAATTTCCACATTCCTTCTCCATAAGATTCATCACCTTTAATAATGCTTTTTCTCAATAATAATGCTTTTACCTCTCTAACCTCAGCACTGCCTTCTCGCGAGTCGCAAACATGGGTGTCATGAATGGCCCCGGATACTTAGTGCTTCGGACTCCTCACCTGGTGTCCCATCTCGCCAAACTATTATCTCAGCGAGCAGGGTCGATCTTTGATCAGATTTTCTTTCACTCATTAAATTTTCCATATATTTCAAATAATTCCGCCAAACTCCAATAATGATAACAATAACACAAATACCATATAACAATCTCCATAATGTAACATCATTCTCAACATAATCCCCGGATAAGGTAAAGAATGGCAAATATTTAGATCATGTGGAGCAATATTTGAAATAAGGCATAATATGGCTTTTGTGTAATGCATAAGCATAGGTAAGGCTAGGATTTCAAAATATGAGCATTATATGGAAATATAAAGTCCTCCATCCTTTTATTATGCAACATGTCAAAAGCAATATCAAATTTTACCTCCTTTCATGGTTTTCAATAAAATATGCATTTCATTGTGACTTCCCTTTACTAGGCAATTTCATGCTATATCTCTAATGAATCTAATTTTGCATCGTCGAGTTCAATATAAGCTTTCATGACATTTATCAAAAAATTTCAATGGGAGTCATTTTTCAAAACTTTGGAAATCATGTATATAAGCACATAAATTAATAATGAATTCCAAAATAGCCATGTATAAGCAATTCAAGAAATAAACTCTAAATATGCAAAAAAAATGTCAAATATGGCAAATATGCACAAAGTAAGCCCTTCCCCCACCCCATACTTAAATATTACAGTGTCCTCACTGTATAAAAACAAGGGTAAAGAAAGAAACTTACTAGACAGATGTGCAGGCCTCAAATTATCGAATGGAAGCACCTCCTGGGCCGAGTATGAATATTGCTTGGTTCTATCCATGGACCTGAAAAGTGTAGAAGACATATACCCACAATAGCAAACTAAAAGTGTTTCAAAACAAAAGCAAAAGCAACAAAGTCTCAACAAGTCCTAAAAAGTCTATGTACATGCTCTAGATTTTATAGTCGCTAGGCCGACTTTTCCATTTAGCTCAAGGTGGCATTTGTAGTGCCCATGTAGCTTGGGCCTCAAATAAGACTCCATTCTTGTCCCTCAGCTGCAATCCTCCAGAATGGATCTTGTTCACCACAAAAGGTCCCATCCGCTTCTTGTTGAATTTGTTGGGAAACCAATAATCCTTTGATTTAGAGACATAGAGCTTGTCTCCAACTTCATACTCCTTAGGCTCATCATTGGATATCCTACATAAGCGCACATACCAAGGCAAACCTCTCCCATGTATAGATAGATCTTTAATGGAAATAGGAGAAGAAAGATCCATACCTTGGCTTACCTTCACAGAGACGGAATCGGGGACCACTGTGTTTGGTCGATCTCGACTAGGGCTAGTCGATCTCGATGAGTCTGCAGGTTCTGGTGGTGGTCTGCTCGAAGGGGTAGGAGTCGACGAAGAAGATGGCTTGTCGATCTTGACAAGGCTACTCGATCTCGAGTAAGCCTCTGCTCCTAGTGGCTGCAGCGTCGAGGAAGAGGGATCTGGTGGAGTCGAGTTGTGGTCGATCTCGACAAGGCTGGTCGAGGTCGAGGACGATCCTTGCTCTGGTGGTCTCAGCGTCGAGGAAGCAGGGGCTGGGCTCCCCGAGTGGTGGTCGATCTCGAGTAGCCTACTCGAGATCGAGTAGGGTTCTGCTTCCGTCTGGCTGCTCGACGAGGCTGGTGCTGGTGGAGTCTCCTTGGTCTGTTCGAGGTCGACTAGGGTCCTCGATGTCGAGGAGTCTTGGTCGATCTTGACCCCATACTTAGTTCCTGTCAAGGCATCCGAAAAATAATTAATCCATAACGACTTACCTTGATCTGTGTCGATTGGATTTTCTGTGTTCTCTTTGAGGATTGCCATGATCTCCTCCACCTGAGCCTCCATGTCCCTCTTTTCTAGCTCCTCAGGGGTCATATTTCTGACCTTGGGTTCCCCGCAGGTAATATAGCCAGCTGAGATAGATTTGACCTCTTCCATTGGACCTGTATGCCTTTCAGTTTTATTAAAGGAATACTCAATTACCTCATCGCTGATGTTGAAGGTGAGCACTCCTTTCCTTACGCTTATGTTGGCATCCACCGTCGCCAAGAATGGTCTTCCTAAGATAATTGGACAAGCAGGATCTTCTTGCATATCAACAACTAAGAAATCAGCAGGGACAAAGAATTTACTTACTTGTACCGGCACATTATCCACCATGGCTGTTGGAATGACCACCGTGTTGTTGGCCATGTAAAGTCTAGCATCCACAGGCTCAAGGGCACCTATCTTAATCTTGGACCAAATCGTTAAAGGCATTATACTCACACTAGCTCCAAGATCACATAAAGCATTAATTTTATATGGACCAAATCCAATAGTTATAGCAAACTTACCTGGATCCGGCCTCTTCTCCAGTATGTCCAGATGGCTGCACTCCTCTGTGATTTCAGCCATTGATCGCTTTTTGCTCAGAATCTCCTTGAGGAACTTGACATAGGATGGCATTTCATTGAGAGCTTCTGTGAAGGGGATGGTGACATTGAGCTTCTGAAGCATTTTAATGAAGCGCTGAAACTTCTTTTCTGTCGGGTCCTTTAGAGATTTTGTGGAGAAAGGTAGCTTCTTTTTCTGATTCGGAGCCAGAACAGATGTCGGAGGTGCTGCAGGCTGCTCTATGTCGACCAGAGGCTCCTCGACATCGACTACAGCCTTGTCGATCTCGACTAGATTTGGTGCTGTCGAGTTGCTGTGTGGTGCAGACGAGGACTCTGGAAGTTTCTCCTCGACATCGAGTAGGCCCTCCTCGAGGTCGACTAGGCCCTGGTCGATGTCGACTTGCTGTTCCTCGTTGTTCTGCTGCTTTCCGACCTCTGGCTCTTGCAATTGATGGCCGCTTCTGAGTTTTACAGCAGCGATGTGTCCAGTCTTCCCTTTAGGATTTGGTTCTGAAGATCCAGGGAGCGGACCTGACTGTCTGGGGATTCCTGCTGCTAATTGACCAATCTGTGTATCAACTGATTTTCTCCATATATCAATTTCCCCAAGCCTAGAGTTGACACCTTGCATCTGAGTGTAGACGGAGTTGAAGGATTGCCTAGTTTCTGAGTGGTTCCTCCGTATTTCCTCCAGGACTGTCTGTATATCATCCTTTTTCTGGTCTCTTTCCGGATGTCCTGGAGCTTTGTAGGGCGGGGGGTTCCTAGGGACACCTTGGTTCCATTGTGGTTGCTGAAACCTTTGGTCCCCCATGTAGCGATTGGGACCCCTTGCGTAAGCTACCTCCTCTTGGTGTTCTGCCAGCCTGACTTGCTCGGTGTGTAGGCACTCAGTAGTGGTGTGCCTCTGTGATCCGCATTCAATACAAGGCTGGTTGACCGAGAGATACTTTACTTGTTTGATGAGCTTTTTGTTCTGGTCTCTGTAGTACTTCTCTCTAACATCTGGATCAATCTCCTTAGGTGGATCATATAGGGGCATGGATGGTGCTGGCCTGGCGTATGAGTTCTCTTCATAAGTTGCAGTAGACCCATACTTGTTGTCGTAGGTAGTGAGCTTCTCTAGCACACCCCATGCGTCACTTGGCGGCATTGTCAGATACTCATAGCGAGTATAATGGTTGATTCTGTCCTTAGTGACTTGATCAAGAGAGTTGAAGAAGATCTCCTGAATGACGTAGGGTGGCTGTCCATGAGTAGGGCAAGATCGCAGAAGTTCTTTGTAGCGCTCCCATGCCTTTGCCAGCGGTTCCCCTTGCTTCTGTCTGAAGGCGGTGATTTTCTGGCGGAGATGTGCTGTTTTGGCGGGTGGGAAGAATTTATTCAAGAACTCTTGCTCTACTTGGGCCCAGGTTGTGAGTGATTTTGGTTTCAGCCCTTCTAGCCATTTCAGTGCAGGCCCAGCGAGAGACCAGCGAAAAGCTTTCATCTTGACATATTCCAAAGTTGTACCTTCAGCTAGAGTACGGCACATGTCAGCAAAGTTTGTAATATGTTCAAGAGGACACTCATTAAATCTACCATAGAAGGCATTATTTTTAAGCTCTATAAGAAATTGAGTGCGAATTTCAAAAGAGTTATCAGGGATAAGAATCGCCGATTCAGGCACGACGAGAGTTGGGTGCATGTAGTCCTCTGCCGTGGTTGGGTATTGGGCAAGCTCAGCCTGTGCTTGTTCCCTTGCTGCTTTCTCAGCGGCGATAGCAGCATCTTTAGCGGCCAATTCCCTGGTAAGCCTAGCGATCAGCTGTTCCTGTGTCTCCGCAGCTGCCATGGCTCTTTGCAGTTTAGCTCTGATGTGTAGTAGGCGCTCTGGTTCGTCTAAGCCGTCAAACTCAGGTGGTTGACCAGAACGGCGCATACACCTGTAAATTAACTCAAAGAAAAAGTGAGAACTGACTACCTAAGGCGCGATTGATAGCTTCACCGGCAACGACGCTAATTTGTTGTTGCAGGAGGATGGTCAAGTATGAAATAAATATAAAGTATAGATCAGACTGACTTCCCTGTCTCAGCAAATGAATACAAGACTTCCTCCCGTTGTAGTAAGAGAAAATCAGGATCGAATCCACGAGGAAGCACGTCAGCAGTTCTCAGGTAGCAACAGGTCTCACAGACAAAGCAGCAGAAAGACGGAAACACAGAAAATAACAA
Organism: Persicaria maculosa; assembly: GCA_963922045.1. Taxonomy (NCBI): domain Eukaryota; kingdom Viridiplantae; phylum Streptophyta; class Magnoliopsida; order Caryophyllales; family Polygonaceae; genus Persicaria; species Persicaria maculosa. Next base: position 43,176,962 of record OY998252.1, on the reverse strand, counting down.
ACAAAAGAAAAATAGAAATAGAAGCAAAAAAACAGCAAACGAAAAGAAAGAACAAAGCAAGACAACAGGCTACTCGATCTCGACCACAGCCTACTCGAGATCGACAAGAAAAGCAGAAACAGAAACTGAAAATCGACGACAACAGAAGAAAACTCAACTCGACCTAGACGAGCCCCTACTCGAGATCGACAAGAGCTGTACTCGATCTCGACAAAGCTCTCCTCTGTATCGACTAGAATGCAGAAATTTAAATTGCAAATTCTCGAACCCAAACTCAGATTTTTGACGAAATAAATCAATATATAAAAGACTCCCAAGGCCAGGGCATCAACACCACAACGATAACCATGCAAAGTAACACATAAAGGCATAAAAGATCATGCTTTCCATCAAATAACTTTCGTTATTAACAAATAGGCATATAGAGGATTTCGCATAAACCCTAATTGTTACTAACCCTTTTTCACATAATTAACCCAAGTTGCATTAAGATCACTTTAGCTTCAATAACACAAACAAGGATCACCTTCAACTCTCGCAAAAGAATCATGCTCATAGGGATAGAAGATGAATTGCATAACAAGATCTGACCTTTACCGCATCACCTCACATGGCCACCGTTGGGCTCACCCCAGCCCCAGAAGTGGGTGGACTACTCACTCTTCATCATCAAGAAAGACATCAAATAACAAAAGAAACTAACTTGCATTAAATTAAATAAAGAAAGCTTACAACCGACAAGACAAATCCGCTTTCGCCTCTCCACCTTGCTTGCTACAAACTCTCTCTCTATCCTACTTACTTGAATGGATTGTGAATTGGAATGAATGAAAAACCAGCCCCTAGGGCTTTATTTATAGTGATCAAACCTCGCTAATCAAGGAAATAATCATCTATCTCTATATCTAAATCTATATCTAATTTTCTAAAAGATAAATAAAATGCTTTAAGGAAATAAATCAACAAGGAAAAGATAATTCTAAAGTGGGTAAGTCTTCATGTCTTGATAGATCTTGCTTCCTTGGATAGAATTGATCAACTTTGGATAGAATCTTCCTCCTTCGGCCCCAAGGAATCCCAACTCTACTCGGACAGCACTTCGTCGACGCGTTTCTGGAATCCAGTCTACTCGACATCGACAAGGGCCTCGTCGACCTCGACAAGGATTATTCGTCGACTGGACTTTCTCGGGCGACTCTGCTCGACAGGCTCGGATCTGGGTTCCTGGGCTCGTCGATCTCGACCAGACGTCCTCGAGATCGACTAGGGTTGGTCGAGGATGGCTCTCTGTGGTGATGTCGAGGACTCCTCCTCGGCAAGGACTTGGACTGGCGCTGGATGGCTCGTCGATCTCGACCAGGGCTTGTCGAGATCGAGTAGGGTTGCTCGGCATCCTCGTCCTCGGCTTCTCGGGCAGCTCCTCTCCTTGTCGACTCCGGGTGTGGCACTGGGCTTCGTCGATCTCGACTAGGGCTTTGTCGAGATCGAGCTGGGTTCCGGAGCTGGGTTGGTCTGGCTCTCGACGTTGCTCCTGATCGACAAGGCTGGCTCGGACATGCTCGTCGAGATCGAGTAACCTGGTTTCTCGGCTCGATTCGACTGGTTCCGTTGCTGCTTCGACCTTAGACTTATGTAGCTGTTTTCCGAGCTGTTCCGTCCTTCCTTAGAATTGCTGTAAAATGCCTCGAATTCTGCGAATTAAACAGAAACTGGTGTAGATTCCATAATTTGGCAAATAAACATAAACTACATAGGTTCTGTACTATCTTAGCGCAAATGTATGAAATGTATGCAGAAATCGATATAAAAGTTACTGTAAAACATGGCAGATTCAGCTCACAACACCTACCTACCTAAAAAAATTACTAATTATCTTCCTGAAGAATCTTACGTATGACATATCGATCATTAATCACTGATTTCACATGCAGGTATTATATATTCCTGCTTATACAGAAGTGAAACAGAGGAACTCATTTAGAGTCTATAGAGAGCACTTCCCGACTCTTTTTCGATATCTATAAAAACACGGGTTGACCAGCTTGATATGGAATCAGAAACATCAACATACTGGAGCATACTGTATAACATGAAAGGAATACGAGTAGGAAAGTGTGAAAAGCTTATGTGGTATTCAACGTTAGAATATTGTCAATTCGCACACCAATTCCCCACTTTGACTCGAACCTATAAGGTTCTAAAGATGAATCCAACACATTAACCAAAGGAACTATGACAAAAGGTATCTGATAAGCTTCCTTATTTATTAATATTTGAATAAATGAGGTAATGGAATCACTATGCGACTCGCGCTAAGTAGAAAACAACTGAGGAAAGCGTTTCCTCATTTCTTCTTCAGTTGTCTTCTCTAACAGCTCCGGACCTATATGGATAGCATCTATCGCATCATCCCAACACACTGGAGATTGACACTCCCATCCATAAAGGGCTTCAAAAGGAGCCATCTTTATGGATGAATGCCAGTTGTGGTTGTAGGGGAACTCAATCAGACTCAAACTGGTCTCCCAATCCGTCGACCTATCTAGGACACAGGCTCGTAGCATATCCTCGAGTGCCTGGATGTTTCGCTCCGACTGACCATCTGGTTGAGAATGAAAAGCAGTACTGTTAGCTGAGTACTAAGTCCCTCATGTAGCTTCTTCCAGAGCTCTGAGATGAATCGTCCATCACGACCAGAGACAATAGACGACGAAACACCGTGGAGACGGACTGTGTGTTGAAGGTACAACTCTGCTAGCTTTGTCGGCTTCCAATTAGATGGAATAGTAATGAAGTGTGCACATTTGGTAAGTCGATCAACAATCACCCAAATGACATCCTTCTACCCCTGACCTTAGGGAGCCACATAACGAAATCCATCGAGATTCGTTCCCACTTCCATGTGGGTACGTGAAGTGGTTAGAGCTTACCACCAGGTCTCTAGTGCTCAATGTTGACCTGCTGACATACCAAGCATCTGTCCACGTGCTCAGTTACTTCATTCTTCATACCAGACCATTAGTAGTTTTTCCTCATATCCTGGTACATCTTACTAGCTCCAGGATGCAACCGGATGCATAAGCTTCCTCAAGGAGGGTCCGTCGGATCTCAGGGACACTGAAGATGCAGAGGCAATTCCTAGACCATAAGGATCCTTCATCCCTCACGACAAAGCCTGGGCTTTACAATCAAAGAAATCAACAGTGATCTGCAGTAACACAACATCCTTTATCTATTTCGCCTTTATCTCCACTAGCAGATCTAACTGAACCTCCATCATACACAACTGTCCTCAGTTCCATTCAAACTAAACTTAAACATCTAACTTAAGCAGATTCCTTTGCATAACAGGACTTGATGTCAAAAGCTAATCATAGCCTCGTGCTGAGATTTGCGGCTCAAAGCATCAGTTACGACATTAGCCTTTCTAAGATGATAGAAAAGCTCAATGTCATAATCCTTAATCAGTTCTAACCAGTGTCTCTGTCTCATGTTCAACTCCTTTTGAGTGAACAAATACTTGAGGCTTTTGTGGCCGGTGCATATCTAGCAACGAACTTCATACAGATAATGTCGCTAGATTTTTAGAGCAAATACCACAGCAGCTAGTTCCAGATCATGCACTGGGTATTTCTTCTCATATGGCTTCAATTGTCGTAATGCCCAAGCTATCACCTTCCCATCTTGCATCAATACACAACTCAAACCATGATTGGAAGCATCACTGTAAATCATATAATCCCTTGAGTCCTTAGGGAGTGCCGGAATAGGTGTTGTGGTCAACCGCTTCTTCAGCTCCTGAAAGCTCGCTTTGCACTTGTCATTCTGAATGAATTTCTGGCATTTACGCAAAAGTAAGGTCAGTGGTTGAGCCAATTTGGAAAACCTTCCACAAACCTCCTATAGTAACCTTCTAGTCCCAGAAAACTCCGGTTCTCTACAGCTGCTATCTTTTAGGGGTCGACCATCACCCCTTTCTCTGAGATGATCTGGCCTAGGAATGCCACCTCCTTCATCGAAAAGTCACACTTAGACAACTTTGCGTACAGCTGACGCTCTCGCAGTGTCATCAAAATAATTCCCAAGTGTTCGAAGTGAGCTTCCTCACTCAGCGAGTAGATCAGGATGTCGTCGATGAAGACTACGACGAACTTGTCCAAATACTGGTGAAAACAACGATTCATCAGATCCATAAAGACTGCTAGAGCATTTGTTAAGACAAAGGGAATCACCACGAACTCATAGTGTCCATAACGTGTCCTGAAAGCAGTCTTTGGAATATCCTCGTCAAGAACTCGGAGCTGATGGTAACCAGATTGAAGCTCAATCCTGGAGAATACCTTTGCTCCCTGAAGCTGATCTAGCAAGTCATCGTTGCGTGGCAGCGGATACTTGTTCTTGTTGTCACCTTGTTCAGCTCCCGATAATCAATACACAGATGGAAGGAGTTGTCTTTCTTCTTCACAAACAGCATGGGAGCACCCTAAGGTGAAGCACTGGGTCAAATATTACCCTTCTCTAACAACTCTTCAAGCTGACTCTTTAATTCTCACATCTCCACTGGAGCCATGCGATACGGGGCTTTGGAAATAGGAGCGGTTCCTGGCTCTAAGTCGATGGTGAACTCAATGAACTGCTTTGAAGGTAAACTAGGAATTTCATCGAGAAAAACATTAGGGAAATTCCAAACTACAGGAATATCGGAGATAGGGACCGGTTCGGACGGCTGATCCTGCAAATAACATAAAAATCTGGCACACCCTTGACATAACAATCCGGTTGCCTGCATCACATTAATAACACGGCCATCCTCCTCGGGGATGCGCCCACAAAATCTGCACGCAACCCTTCCGTCCGACGAAATGGTCACGATTCTCCGTCCATAATCAATGATTGCACTATGGCGAGTAAACCAATCCATGCCGAGGATGACGTCCTAAGAAATGATCAGAAGCGGAACAAGATCGGCAAGGTACTCATCGCCACTTATCGTGATGGGGAAGCGGAATAACATTTTCCTACCTCGAACTCTATCCCCCATAAGGGAATTCCACAAATAAGGAATCATCTAGAGTCACATATTCTAATCCGAGTCTTTTAACAATTTTCTCGGCTATAACAGAATGAGAAGCACTTGAATCAAAAACAATATTAATTGGCTCAGCTCGGCGATAGATAACATCTTGAGCCATAGAGGAAGTAGTGCCATCCAGACTACGCATTTCATATAGTCGTGGACCCTGCTGAGATGGCCCAACGACATTTTTCCCTTTGTTCACAATCGGTTGTGAACCTACATGAATCTGGGTATTCTGCTGGTATTTCTAATGAGATCTTAATCCCTGTCATCTTCTGCAAAGACATACAGCTCGGCGAGTTTGTCCACTTCAGAGCTATGCTTTTGTGATGCTGCTTCTCTCTCTGACTCAGCATGCTCACACATCTCTTTTTGATCTTATCTCTAGCCTGATCACAAAACGTTTTTCCAGCTCATTAACAATCCGTTCTTTATTCCTATATATTTCTCCGGTCTCCCTCACATGGAGCCCCTGCCTCGCTCTTCTAGCTTGCAAAGCCTGAAATGCTTTTTCATCACCAGGATTGCAGAATAGGATCTCTTATTTGACTCCTCCTCACTAGGACTTTGACATGGTTCCATGCCGTACACTCGGACGAGATTCTGGAGGTACTTTCTCCTTTTGTCGTCCATGGGATCTGGCATGGCTCTCTTTTCCCTTGCTGCATTTTCCTCGCTGTAGAATCGAGGAGTTCCCAAATTAGGTTCCTTGTACCACTCGCGGATGAGCTTCTTGCCATATTCTATGGCTGCAGCTCCTTCGGGAGGGTCGACCAGGACATTCTTCCCCTTAGATAGCTCCACTTTAACTTTTTCCATGACCTCCACATCTGTGCTTGAGTCAGACCCAGTGTTAGAGTTGTTGGTGAGGTCAATGCAATGGGGGTAACTCGTGGCGTGCAGTGTCGAGGTCTTGCGAACATTAGGCATATATTGAGGAGGGTGATGAGTCATCAATACTCGAGCGAAATAATCCAGAAAGCGAGATTGAGAGGAAACAAGAATAAAGAAGCTATGATTAGTCTTTGGCAGGTGCAGGAGCTTGAGCGGAACTATCGGAAAAATACTTTAGAATCATTTCCAAAACTGCTTACTTTTGTAAGTAGAAACTTAGTTTTGATAAAAACCTTTTTAAAATTCACTTTAGAAATCATTTTAAAATCCAAATGAAAACGTTTTAAAACCTGGCTCTGATACCACCTTCTGTAACACCCCCTTTTAAATCCCAAGGGAACGTTACAGCGCCAGTGAATCCGCAGACTTTAATGTCTTTTAATTCACCTGAGGCTTATAAGGACATGCAACCATGCTCCCATAAACTAGATGATAATTTAAATAAAATAAGCGGAAGTAAATATAATTTATTAGTTCAAAATATCTGATCATAGTAATAATAAGGATACCAAAATCATAAAGTATGAATAACTGAAATTAAAGTAGCGATGCAGAAACTTTTAAAGGTTCAAAACCTTTAATAAAATGACAGTCTGCTCTTCAACTCTCTCCTGCTCCGCTGCTTGCACTAGACCTGTGGAATATGGTCTGGTGTTTCGTGAGAACGAAGGACACCAGCCATCCAATAAATAGGATGGTTAGTACAATAAAGACTAGCAAATGATAGGGAAAATGTTCAGACTTTAACCTTACAGTGACCATAAAACGGTATGTCATAGGTTAAGGGAAAGACACAAATATTTAAAGTGGAAACTGGATAACAAGGTAAAAATTCACACATGACTCGGATGATCATAATGATCGATTACCAGATAAGAAAAGGAATTATACCTCGAATAAGAGTGAAGTATAATATACGGAATTGATCACCTATCAATAATCTCGATAATAACAATAATGTATATATGTAAATAACACAATATAAAACGTAGTGACACGGGTCCAGACTCAACTAGGACTGCGACCTGAGACTTTGAAGTCTAATAAGGACACGGGTCCAGACTCAACTAGGCCTGCGACCTGAGACTTTGAAGTCTAATAGGGACACGGGTCTAGACTCAACTAGGCCTGCGACATGAGACTTTGAAGTCTAATAGGGACACGGGTCTAGACTCAACTAGGCCTGCGACCTGAGACTGTTTGAAGTCTAGATATTCCATGGAACCTTTTAGATTGGGCTTTACACTATTCCCAACCTGCGAGAAAACTCTCGCAACTAACTTTAAGTCAATCCGCACCACGTGAGATGCACATCTTAACATATCATACCTAAGCATCACATGGTGCCTATCTTAACTTATCATAAATAACCAGTTTATACTAGGTGATCATAATAACAACATCAAACCAACAAGGATGTACAAGCACGGATATTTCAAGGATCTTAATATCGCATGCTATTAATTTGTATGAAAGAAACAAGCAAGATATCATGCAATTTAGGAAGAAGAAAATGGGCAACATTTACTTATCTCGTGTTATAACCAAACAATCACATTTAAACTGCATATCACTATAATTCATTTAATAATTGCCCATTAATTTAACTCATGCCAATTTATGATTAAAAATGATAAATTACATCAAGCAGACGGGTATGCAATTTATCGAAATTGGCAAGGAAATTGGCCACAGGGCCGCATTCGACACTGAAGAATTTAAAAGGCACATCAAAAGAATAACGAAACACGCAAAAGGGCGATGAACGAAATCACTTGCCTTGACTTTCGATGATTAGCTGATGACAACCAGGCGATATTTTAGCACCTACTGAATCCAACGGAAAAAGAAATATTAATATTGATATTTTATAAAATTAACTTTACTTAACTAAATTTGAAATTGAATTAATTCTATAAAGTTAAAATTCTATACCAATATGAATTCCTCTAGAAGCGGGATCCGGCGTGGATGCTTTGGGATTTTTTGGTGTCGCTGAACCTGGCAAGAATTGAATAGTTTAGAAACATTGGCCGCACAACTTAATAAATAATTAACTTAGGGCGAAAAACGAAAATAGTATAAAGATAAGGGATGTTTCTGTAATTTTGATAAAAGTTATTAAAAACCTCCGCTTTGCTTTCAATGGAGTATTCGCACAGAGAGGAAGCTGTTCCTCGGCCGCGATGGCTAGCGGCAAGTCGGCGTTGGAGGCGACGACCGGCGCGATGGTCGGCGGCGGCGGCTCGAGTGGTGGTGAGCGGCGGCACAGCAGCGGCAATCGAAGGCGGCTCGGCGCGGGCTCGACCTTCTGTTCTCCGGCCAAGGGCGGCTGCAGTGGACGGATCGCGGCTCAGGGCGATGCGAGAGGGGAGGACGGTGAGGCTGGGAAGCGGCTGCGGTTCTGGTGGCTCAGGTCGCCGGTGGCCTCGGTTAGATGGATAACAGGTGCGGTGATGGTGGTCAGCGATTGGAGGCGTCCCGGCTCGAGGGAATGGGAGAGAAGATGGGGAACGACATCTGTTGGGTGATGTTGAATTGGTTTTGGTTGGGAAAACCCTAACATTGGAGGTGTATCTATCTTGTTAGGTCTAATTAAGTAAATAAAATAGATTTTCGATTCTTTTAGATTAAGAATCAATCAAAAATAGAGATTAAGAGTAAATAATCGATTTTAAGGAAAAGAAATAAATAAGAGAAGCGGATAAAGACGGAGATAGATGATATATTTCTCCACCTTAGTGAGATGAATATATTTAATTTAATTTCATAAATTAAATAATAAGGGTAGGTAGAGGATTTATGTAATTAAATCCATCTTATATTATTTCTCTTTAGAATAATTTAATTATTCTAATTTATACTATATATCTTATGTGAATTTATTAAATGACCAAATTCACAAGATATATACTGTAGTTTGAATACAATATAGATTTATTTAATTAAATAAAAATAAGAAATAGCTCAAAAATAATTTGGGGTATTTCATACCTCCCCACTAAAAATAAGTTTAGTCCCGAAACTTAGAAAAGAAACGAGAAATGAATTGAAGATATGATAGTAACCTCGAAATAAATGAGAGAATATAGATTGATCAAAGCAGAGCTAGGTGTAACTAACAATGGTTCCCGAATAGGTAGAATGTAAGCATGCTTCGGTTAATGAACTTATAGAATACGTGAGCGATGAATATTACATCTAAAGTAACTCATTGCTTTCCGAACTCCTCAATGGCAAAGTTTGAAATTTTTAATCCTATGAAAATAGCGTATCTCTATAGTTGTAAGTATCTAAAATAAGGATAATAAAATTTTGAGAGACATCTTTTATGGGATAAGTGAACTCGCACCCCATAAGAAACAGGGTTAACTAGCTTGTCATTGGTTTTCGTCTCAGCCCCATCTGGCTTCCTTTTCCAGGTTGCCAAATTGTCCGGGTGGCTTTGAAGGCAACCATTGTGACAAAACTAGCCAGCCTTATTCATATGAGATGAGTTGTGGGTCTTCGTCTTCTGGTTTTTCGACATGAACATTGTCCGATTCCTCAGCACATGCGTCCTTGCATCATTGTCTTCTTCATAAACATAAATCGTGTATATCTATATTTAAAAGCACTATTCTCAATCTTTTTACCAATTTGAGTTCGGTTGCTCGATCATGGAAAGGAGAGATGAAATATATAACCCATGATCGTTTAAAACTAACAAGATTTAGGAAAGGTGAACCTACCTACCTAAAAAAATTACTATTTATCTTCCTGAAGAATCTTACGTATGACATATCGATCATTAATCACTGATTTCACATGCAGGTATTATATATTCCTACTTATACAGAAGTGAAACAGAGGAACTCATTTAGAGTCTATAGAGAGCACTTCCCGACTCTTTTTCGATATCTATAAAAACACGGGTTGACCAGCTTGATATGGAATCAGAAACATTAACATACTGGAGCATACTGTATAACATGAAAGGAATACGAGTAGGAAAGTGTGAAAAGCTTATGTGGTATTCAACGTTAGAAATTTTTAATCCTATGAAAATAGCGTATCTCTATAGTTGTAAGTATCTAAAATAAGGATAATAAAATTTTGAGAGACATCTTTTATGGGATAAGTGAACTCGCACCCCATAAGAAACAGGGTTAACTAGCTTGTCATTGGTTTTCGTCTCAGCCCCATCTGGCTTCCTTTTCCAGGTTGCCAAATGGTCCGGGTGGCTTTGAAGGCAACCATTGTGACAAAACTAGCCAACCTTATTCATATGAGATGAGTTGTGGGTCTTCGTCTTCTGGTTTTTCGACATGAACATTGTCCGGTTCCTCAGCACATGCGTCCTTGCATCATATCTAATAACTCATTGGAAAACCATATTTAAAAATCGGGTTAGAGGAACAAACCTCTTGCATGTGCTCCTGCCCGGACTTGCGCATCGAGGCAATGTCGTTCTTGAGGTCATTCACTTATTTCTCTAGGCCAGAGAGGCGGTCCAGTATTTACTGGAGCATTGCGATAACCGTCGCATCAACGCCCTCGTTCACTTCAGCAGACGTGTCCTTCGACATACTCTCGGTTTGAGTCAGATTAGTAAGAGCGTGGGCACCCTCATATTCACGCACAACCTTGTCGAAGAACTCGTTGGGGGATTCCTCGATGTTTGTACAAGCTAGTATCAGGTTATGCTCCGAGCGTTTCTCTATAAGGACTGTGTGTGTGTCATCCAACTTGATGTCGTCCTCGTTCTCCTCGTCAAGCAGTCTTTTCACCCTCTCATACGGGACGTAAGTGTCCTCTGTCGTCCAGGTCACACATTGAGGATAATCCACCCCCTCTATCGTCTTGGTGATTGTACTACCTATGTCGGGCACCGCCTCGTACATCCAAACATGCACACCATGACGAAGAACATGATTACACAACGAGCCTGCCAAGCAGCACAACACATGTGGTCTGTGTGTGCCAAAAATAAGAAATAAACTTCCAGAAATTACTAATCACGTACCAGAAACATGTATATAGATGCCACCTCAATAATACCTGGAATGCTAGCGGGAATCCGTTTAGCATATAACCGGATCTGTCAATGTCTCCCTTGATACCCTGCTCAACCCTTCTGACCAAAGCGCCATTCAGGCTTTGATGCGTTACCTCGTACACTACCTTTCTTCATGGGTAATTTAGGAACTGATCAACATCGTCCAACAACCGAACCACCCACCCGCGGATGTTCTTGACAATCGAACACGGCAGAAGGATGCCCTCAATAATGAGGAGGAACGCAAGCTTGAACTTTTTGTTGTTTGCCTCTCCATCTTCTTAGACACCTCCCACATATCTTCAAGCTCTTTTACCTTCACCTTGTCTTTCCCGAACAAGGAATAAATTACATCCTTGTATTCGGAGTCCTCGAAGTCAGGCCTTCGATAGCCACAGTTCATGCCCGTCACCAAAGAAAACTCTTTCATGGAGAAGCGAAGTAGCCGCCCCTGTATTTGGTACCATGTCTCCGCCTTCTTTAGCGTCACTAACTGCTGCTCGAGGAAGTAGTGAACAAGTGTTGTGGAGAACGTGACGTGAGTAGCCATTTTGACAATCCCCCGTAGGGGGCTGGCAATGAGCTTCTTCTAATATGAAGATGCAAGACTGTCATTCATGTTCCGAAGGAGCCACATCTTCTAGAAATGGTTGACTCTTCCTCTGAAATGCTTCTCCGGTGGAAGAGCATATGTGGGCTGCTAAAAAACAACCAACTTAGATAAGTTGCACAACGATAACCAAGCTTTTACAGGATAAAGGCATTATCTTTGGGTTTACCTTCTTGCTCGACGGTTTTGCCATTGACTTCCCTCCTCTAATCTAACCATGGCTATCTTTTTGTTCTTCCTGTCAAATGTATGTAGATTATTTACAGGATGGTTAATTAGTTGTCAGTACTTCTGAAATGCATTCCATCTAAGCAAAAAACTATGCCATCGCATAAAATATGCCTGCCAGTATTTCTACCATACAATTTTTCTCATGAAATTTCTACATTTTTCTCTTGCACCTATTTCATCCAAGTGACAGTAATAACAAAATGCTTGCTCTTACAAGACACAATAATGCAAGTTCATTCAAACTCCATGCAAGGCAGAGCATTCAAACATTCATTTATGCAACTACATGATTTTGAAGTCATCCATATATAGGTTTCTTATCCGCCCCCAATTTGATATTTGACACATTTATATCTGTTTAACCTACATCTCATAAGCAGATTATGCAATTTGATTTTTTTTTTCGCTTTAAGAATCATGAATCATTTGCCTTACCCATTTACCCACAATCCGGATTACTAAACTTATGCCCGACAGTAGTTTAGAGATGCCACATTCTTGCGATTCGTTGCCTTCCCCATGTTCCCTAATTCCAAATCCCCCCTATTAATCACCATTTTCAATTTATTTCTATGCCATTGAGACCTTCAATTTGAAGTTCATGTTCCCTCATATCCCCGAGTACACCTTCAAATCGGTCATAGAACCAGAGATGTAGGGTTTCAAGAACAACTACCCCGATCCCTCCCTAACCTGCTTACATATCAATGGTGCAACAATCTAAAAGGTTTTTGCCCGTAGGAGGAGGGTTTGAAAACTTATTTGATTTCGTTGTCAGATGCAGTCTTCTTCTTCTTCAAAATCGATAGGTGCTCCTGCGATTTCCTCCTGCTCTTCGTGTTTCTCCAAAAGTGGAAGCAGGGCTTCCCCGACTTTCCTCCCGACTTCGGCGTCACTGGATTGTCTCCAAACTCACCGGCTTTGGCGTCTTCTCGTCACTGGATATGACGTTTTCTCCTCACCGGCTTGTCTTCTCCAAACCGCTCCCTCCCCTGTGCTCTGAAACCGCATGTTCAACTGGAACGGGGGGTTTTCGGGCAAGGCGGGTTACTTTTTACAGTTGATGTGATAGGGTATTAATTAGGCTTACCTTCTACCCCCCTTAAGAAACCGGTTAGTTTGGGTTCTGAAATTTTATTTTGTTAAGTGTTTGGGTGAAATTTTAAGTTTCAGGTCAAATTTTTAGGGTGATAATATTTGTATCCATAAAATTTAATATATGCGCCACACCTATGCTTTTTGAGTCACACCCCTTCCTTTCATGAGTCACAGACGTGTGACTCAAGAGGGGGCAGAGTGTATTTTAAAAAAAATAAAAAAGGAGATATGTGGTGTATATAGTAAAAATTTATGGTGTAAAAATTACACCCGAATTTTTATCAAGTGTTGGAGGGACTAAGTTAGAGGTGAAAATTTATAAAGTGTTGGTGGGATCCTGGGTAACGACCTTTTAAATGTTTTGGAAATTCAATTCCGTGTTTGAATTTTTTTTTTCAAAAAAAACTTTTAACATTAGTCGAATAAATAGGGTAGTGTCTATTTTATTTTTGACATCTCAAATTTAAGAAGTGATGTTAAAACGTTATATAATATCTGATGTCCGCATTTTTAGTCTTATTTTGCATCATGTTTTCATTCCATTTGAGTCCTTTTATTAGCGTCTATGTTGAGAAAGAGAGACGTTTGTGTTAGTTTTTGTATTATTCATGATATGGATGTCTACACAAGATTAGGTGATATTTTTACAGATTTTGGAGCTGATTTAGAGAAGTTTGGACGCACTTTAGAGCTTCATAAAAAACCATGAAGGCATTGGAGAAGCTAAGAAGAGCAAAAAGGGAGAAGGATGGAGAAAACCTCTATTTTCGCCATTAATCAATTTGAATCAAGAGTTGAAGCCTTCATGAGAATTGCATTCCTTGAAAAGAGCTTTCCATTAACGCATATTCATATGCATCAATCGGATGAACGAGGACTCCAGAAAGTGCATTGGAAGACAGGGTCGAAAAGATGGAAAAAAATAGAAGTTACTGCATGTGTAAATCTGCCTCGATATCGACCCCCTGACCCCGACGTCAACCCTGCGCAGATCTGCTGGAAGAATCTGCTAGAGCTGCTTATGGGTTTTTTAATTAGGGTTTCATCTAAACTTGATAATGCATATTGATAACTCCCTCCCTTGATGAAAATCGGAATAAGTTTCAAAGGTCTTGACAGCTTGTCTGTATCAAAGGTCTTGGAGCTTTAACAGTGTTGATGAAATACAAAACCTGTTCTATATGTTATTTTGTTCGAATATTATTTAATATGATTAAATACTTCCATTATATTATTATATAGTTAACTAACCTTTCAGGAAGTATTTTCGAATTATTTCCTTCCTTGTGATACAACTTGTGAAGATTCAAATCGGAAAGATTGTGGCCTTCGAAGTTTCCAAAGATAGAAGATCCAGCTCAAAGCCATGATCTAGACTAGCCGTTGGAGAAGATCCTTGGCGCCGATTTGTCTCAATATAAAGAGAAGGAAGATGAAGACAGAATACACACATTCATTGAACACGAGCTTTCATACACTCCAAGCCTTCAAGAGAAATCTGTCTTCGTGTGCTCTCTACTTGTCCTAATAGTCTGTTATTTCATTTCAAAGCATTTGAGAGTTACACAGTGAGCTTATAGGATATATTCATTTATAGTGTTATACTCGAGAGTTTGTAACTCAGGAAGTGAACACTAGGCTATTGATTCTCGAGAGTAAGAGGATTGTACTAGATAGCTGAGAGAGGTGGGGCTCTTCTAGATTGGTCTAGGACTCCAAGGGAACGTGAGTTGACTAGATTGCAATTGTATAGGAGAGAGGCTTCTCGGTGAGCTATTAGGATCCTAAGCTTTGTGAATCAATAAAGCCTGTTGAATCCTAGGGTTGTGGAAGAACCCTAGGCAAGGACGTAGGCCAAGTTCGTGCCGAACTTCATAAACAACTCATCGAGTCCTTTACTTTATTGCTTTACCTTATTTCCACACTTGGTTCGAATTGTCTAACTTTGTGATTCAGGTTTTCAGAGAAAAGACTAAGTCTGATCTCAAAGGGTTTTGCACGAGCTTCAAAAGTCTTGAGACTATCTGCGAAAAACCGGCATACTCTATTCAACCCCCCTTCTAGAGTATCTTTATAGTACTTTGTTTTACATTATCGAACCTTCAATTGGTATCAGAGCTTTACTCACTGCTTTTGATCTAACAATCTTGTGAGTTTTCGATCATGTTTGGTGAAGCAAGCGGAGGATTTGCACAGGGAATGTCCACGAGCAGACCACCACTCTTTGTAGAAAACAACTTTGTCCACTGGAGATCCTTGATGAAGATGTTCATTATAGATCAAGATCTGGAACTTTTGAACATTATAGAGAATGGTCCGAAGATTCCAGAGAAAGACGGACCAAATGGAACCAAAGTCGCAAAGAAGGAGTCTGAATACATCCAAGCGGATCTTGAACTCGTCTCCAAAAACTACAGGGCTATTAACTTACTTTATTGTGGTCTTAGCACTGATGAGTTTAACCGTATTTCATCTTGTAGGTCAGCTAAAGAGATTTGGGACAAACTGGTCGTCACCTATGAGGGAACTAGCCAAGTAAAAGACACCAAGATCAGCATCTTCCTTCGAAAGTATGAGCTTTTCAAAATGAAGTCTGATGAGTCAATCAAGGCCATGTTCACACGATACACAAAAATCACCAACAACCTTGACTCTCTCGGCAAGAGCTTTACAAACGTTGAGAAAGTGAGGAAGATACTGAGGTGCCTCTCAAAAGAAAAATGGGGTCCAAAAGTAACAGCTATAGAGGAAGCACAGGACCTCACCACTCTACCCCTTGATGACCTGCTTGGGAAGCTGATCACGCATGAGATGATCCTTAATGAAGACGTTGGAGAACTTCCAGCTAGCACTAAGAACTTGGCACTCAAGTCTAAGAAGGATGAGCCTAAATATGGATCTGATTCCGAAGATGAGGATGACAATGAGGATGATCCTTTTGCTCTTATCACAAGAGGCCTTGCTCGAATTCTCAAAATGAAGAAACAATTCAACAACAAGGATGGATCAGAGTCTTCTAAATTTCGAAGTAAGCCTCAATACAACAAGTATGATAAGAAGACTAAACCTTTGTCTTGTTTTGAATGTGGTGAAACAGATCATCTTGTGAAGGATTGCCCTCAAAAGACAAAGAGCCAGTCCAAGAAGGGTGACAAGTGGAAGAAGAAAGCCATGGTGGCAACTTGGAGCGATTCTGACTCTGACTCCGATGATGAGAAGGCCAATATTTGTCTCATGGCCTCAGAAGATGAATCCCACGATGAAAAACTTGAAGCTACTGTAAGAGAACTTATGGCAAGTCCAAAAGAGGTATTATCGGAATTCCTTTCTAATATGATTGCCAATGAAGAGAAACTTATTGCCCAGGCTAACATTTTTATTAAGAGAACTGTGGACCAGGAAAGAACTATTGAGGATCTGTCTATGAGGGTCAAAAGTCTTGAAGCTTCTTATTCAGGTCTTGACATTAAAGTCAAGACGCTTGACTCAGAGAAATCTGAACTCAAGCAAGATCTCTCCTCTCTAAGAAATGAGCATCACGACTTAGAGAACGAGAAGATCTCCCTGAATAATAAGATTCAAGACCAACAGACAGCCCTCATAAGTTTTACCAAATCCAAAGGCACTCTCGATAGGATGTTGAGTGAGCAACAAAGTTCTCTAAACAAAAGTGGTATTGGTTACAATCCAAGGTTTTTAAAGAAGCAACACATTACCACCTTTGTAAAGGCAAAAGGAAGCAGAACCTCTCCTATATGTCACCACTGTGCTAGAAAGGGACATGTAAAAGAGACCTGTCCTTATAGAAGAAAGGATCCATATATCATTCGCAATACATTTCCTGTTCATTTGAGAAAAGAAGGGATAACACAAGTTTGGATCCCAAAAGGCACGATTTTACCAAATATGGTTTATCCCAATAATGGATCCAAATTTGCTGATTGGTCTAGCCACAAAGGTTGATGTTTGTTTTGCAGAAGATCACCAAGGTGAAAGAACACAAATGGATTATTGATAGTGGTTGCTCAAGGCATATCAGTGGGAAGAGTTCTCTCTTTCATGATCTAAAGGAGCAATCCACAAGAACAATCACTCTTGGTGACAAAGGAAAATGTGACATCATTGGTATTGGTAGTGTTGGAAGTGATTCCAACCATAGTATTAAAAATGTCTATCTTGTTGATGGTTTAAAGTATAATTTGCTTAGTGTTTCTCAATTATGTGATAGTGGGAACAATGTTAGATTTAACAAGAAAAGATGTCTAGTATGCAGAGAAGATACAAGTGAAGTTATATTGACTGCATATCGCTACAACAATATATACGCTGTAAATGCTGATCAAGTGGCACAAGGAAGCTTAACCTGTCTAAAGGTTTTGACGGATGATCCAAAGCTCTAGCACAGGAGACTCGGTCATGTGAGTCCACATACATTACAGAAGCTTGTGTCCAAAGGGCTTGTAAGAGGGCTACCTGAGATGGACTTCAAAGGTATTGATATGTGCAATGCATGCACACGAGGTAAACAAACACGTAGCTCTTTCAAACCCAAAAAGGTTGTAAGTTCTTCTAGACCCCTTGAACTTTTACATATGGATTTATGTGGTCCTATGCGAGTCAAATCTCCCAATGGTAAAAAGTACATGCTAGTCGTTGTTGATGATTTTTCTAGATATACTTGGGTTGCATTTTTAAAAGAAAAATCAGAGGCCTTATTTGAGTTTTCAAAACTTTGTAAGGAGTTGCAAACTTTAAGAAATGAGCCCATAGTGTCAATTCGGAGTGATCATGGTAGGGAGTTTGATCAACTTCAGTTTGATTTGTTTTGTGCTAAATATGGCATCTCCCATAACTTTTCCGCTCCTAGGACACCTCAACAAAACGGGGTTGTGGAACGAAAGAACCGCAACTTAGAGGATATGGCCAGGACTATGCTTTTAGAAAATGCATTACCTAAAACCTATTGGGCTGAAGCTGTTAACACAGCTAACTATATTTTGAATCGTTGTCTTATTCGTTCCATCTTATAGAAAACTCCTTATGAACTTTTCAAAGGCCGCAAACCACTTATATCTTATTTTAAACCCTTTGGCTGTACTTGTTTTGTTCATAACAATGGAAAAGATAACCTTGAGAAATTTGATGCGCGTAGTGATGAAGGTATATTTCTTGGCTACTCCACAAGTAGCAAAGCTTATAGAATCTTCAATAAAAGGACCCAGTTAGTTGAAGAAAGTATACATGTTATATTTGATGAATGCAATGACGGTTCTTTAAGTGAAAGTGTTGCAGATATAGATCTTAACATTCATGCAGAGAACGAGGAAGGTGATGATGCTGCTACCAAGAACACAGAGAAGAGGAACATGCAGGAACAAATTCTCAACACTGAAGAATTGGCCCAAGGTGTTGAAGATTCGTCCAAAGCCCTTGGTGTCCAATCCAACAGTGTTGAAACATCAGAAACTGCTGTAACTGAACCTAACAGGACCATGGAGTCAGATGTACCTCAAATCAATCCTGTTGGTATGACAAATCAAGGAGCTGAGACTAGCAAAAGGAAATTCAAATACTCATCATCACACTCATTAAAGGATATCATTTCTGACCCCACTTCTAGTGTTCAAACTCGTTCTAAACTTAAAGATCTTTGTGCTTTTCACGCGTTTGTTTCTCTGATTGAACCAAAGAAGGTAGATGAGGCACTTCAAGAACCAGACTGGATCATTACCATGCAAAGTGAGTTTAACGAATTTGAAAGGAACAAAGTCTGGACCTTGAAGCCTAGGCCAAAGCATTAATCAGTCATTGGCACACGATGGGTATTTCGAAACAAGCTAGATGAGAATGGTAAGATCGTGAGGAACAAGGCAAGGCTTGTTGCTCAAGGCTACAATCAAGAGGAAGGTATTGACTACGAGGAGACCTTTGCTCCCGTAGCCAGGCTTGAAGCCATTCGCATTTTATTAGCATTTGCATCTTTCATGGGCATAAAGTTATATCAAATGGATGTCAAGTGTGCTTTTCTTAATGGTTTCTTAGAAGAAGAAGTATATGTGGCTCAACCACCAGGTTTTGAAAGTTTAGAATTTCCTAATCATGTTTATAAACTTGACAAAGCGCTTTATGGTTTGAAACAAGCCCCAAGAGCTTGGTATGAGCGCTTGTCAAAATATCTTTTAGAAAATGATTTTAAAAGGGGGTTGATCGACAAGACTCTTTTTATAAAGACTAAAGGAAAGGACATTTTGGTTATTCAAATCTATGTAGATGACATATTATTTGGTGCTACTAACACATCTTTGTGCAAGGAATTTTCTGACATCATGTGCATTGAATTCGAGATGAGCTTGATGGGTGAACTCAACTTCTTTTTGGGATTACAAGTTCATCAATCCAAGAAAGGGATCTTTGTCAACCAAAGTAAATACACTAAGGATCTCTTGAAGAAGTTCAAAATGGATCAATCCAAAGCAGCCAAGACTCCCATAAGCTCAACATTATCTCTAGATCAAGACAAGACTGGGAAAAGTGTCAATCAAAAGGAGTATCGAGGAATGATTGGATCTTTATTATATCTCACGGCTAGTAGACCTGACATCATGTTTAGTGTTTGCATGTGTGCTAGGTTTCAAGCTGATCCTAAAGAATCTCACCTCGTGGCTATGAAGAGGATCTTTCGATATCTCAATCGCACTAAGGAGCTTGGACTATATATGGTACCCAAAGCAAAAGGATTTCACATTAATTGGATATTCTGATGCAGATTTTGCAGGATATAAAGTGGATAGGAAGAGCACATCAGGATGTTGCCAATTCTTAGGAGCATCCTTGATCAGTTGGCACTCAAAGAAACAAAACTCAGTAGCTCTATCCACTGCAGAAGCCGAATACATTGCAGTTGGAGCCTGTTGCTCCCAAATCCTTTGGATAGCTCAACAAATGCGAGATCTTGGCATCAACCTCAAAGGCATTCCTATTAAATGTGACAATACAAGTGCCATCTCCATCACTAAGAATCCTGTTCAGCATTCAAGGATCAAACATATTGATGTAAGGCGTCATTTCATTAGAGACCATGTTGAAAATGGTGATGTGTCCATTTCGTTTATTTCAACTGATTATCAATGGGCTGACATTTTTACGAAGCCTTTGGCAGAGGACAGGTTCACCTTCATTAGAAGAGAGATTGGGATGCTTAACAAGGATGCACTTTCGTAGGGGGAGCTTTCCCTTTACGAAAGATAAAATCTACTCAGTGTCAAGACCTTTGAGAATTATGTCAATGTTTGTGAACTAAATGGTAGATCACATATATCGGATCACTTATTTTTGGTTAATATCTTTCTAGATATTTAATCAATTATATTTTTACCGGATTTCAAAATTGTCTATTTATGTTATATTTTTATTCCGTTAAGATATGTTATTTTTGGAACAAAATATTTCGGTTATTCCCTCCTATTTTAATGGAATAGTTTGAATTTTGAATTGGAAATGTTTTCAAATTTGGCAATGATATCATTACCCTCCCTTGGAACTCTAAACCCGTCTCATCACTCCATCACCATCTCTCTCTACTTAAACCCACTTCTGTACCCGATCTTCATCACACTCTCAGACTTATCCAAACCCTTTCAACTCCTCTTTCTTCCACCTCTCAACTGTTCTAAAAACCCTAGCCGATTTCCTCCATGGCACCCAAAACAAAGAAAGCTTCCACACCCAAAAGACTTGGCGCCACCCCCAAGGGACGTCAGGTCACTGCCACCTCTCCCACACCTGAACCCACTCCTCAAGCCATTGTCCCCAATTGTTGTCAAGCCTCCATCTCCCAAGCGCACCAGGAAGAGCACCCTCAGAAGCCTTGAGGCGCCTGCCAAGAGAGATGCTCCAACATTTGCTCGCAGGAAGAATGCCGATCCACCCGCCTACATCCAGGTAAACCAGTCCTTACCCTCTTCATGGTTTGAAAATGCTGAGACTGCTGGTAAGTGGGTAGATGAGTTTCGAACTCATAGGATTTGCTGTTTTGATTTTTTGGATATCGAGTTCTTTGAGGCTTTGAAGCTACCCTGCATTGATCTTCTCAAAAAATCCCCAGCCTGGACCCTTCTCAATCTTGAAACCATCTACTATCCCCAGCTAACCCGCCTGTTCTACATAAACCTAAAAGCCAAACACGATGCCAATGGTTGGTCTTTGGAATCTGTCGTCAAAGGGGTTAGAATCTCTTTCAACTCAAATGACTTTGCAGATTTCCTTGGCCTACCTAGCCCTTGTCCACCCGCTGATGTACACCCCTCTAAAGAAAATTGCATCATCCTTGCCCGATCCAAATATCTCCTACCCGAAGCATCCACCAGCACCTCAAAGCAGCTCACCCACTCATCTCTTACCCTAGAGGCAAAAATTATTTTTAACATCATTGTTCGATGCCTCTTACCCCGTCTTAACTCTGGCTCGCTCCTTACTGACAATGTCATGGTTCTCCCTTACCGAATCCTCAATGGCCTTGATCTTGATCTGGCCAACACCATTTTAGGATCCATGGCTCACACAAGAAAAGCCAGGAAAGGAACTCCCCTCCCATTTGCCACCCTTTTGACCCCACTCTTCAAAGCTTCTGGAATTGATTTCAAAAATGAAGAAAAACAGCGTCATATGGGTAAGTTCGACTCCAAGAGCCTTGAAAAGATAGGCATCACTCGGTCTCCCCAAGGGACCTTGAGTCTTGCCTATCCTTCAAAAGCTCTTCCCACTGCCTCAGCTGTTGATGAGCGCATGGAC
Source organism: Persicaria maculosa (assembly GCA_963922045.1). Taxonomy (NCBI): domain Eukaryota; kingdom Viridiplantae; phylum Streptophyta; class Magnoliopsida; order Caryophyllales; family Polygonaceae; genus Persicaria; species Persicaria maculosa. The sequence continues at coordinate 43,155,224 of OY998252.1, read as the reverse complement.
AACCTGGAGTTGGGCTTGGAGGAAGTTCGCCTGGATATCAAGGAGCTGCACAAGGAAGTTATGACGGAGATGAGCGGGATAACCAAGATGCTGCAAGGTCTGTGGACGAGGCTCACTGATGATGCTCTGGACGACGAAGCTTAAACCTGTCCTATCCCATCCCTATCCCAAACTTGATACATTGCCGGTTTTTGGAAACAATTTCAAAACTTTTGGTGACTGTTTTACCTCCTCCCTTTGTTGAAAGACAAGAAGGGGGAGATGATCTGTGGTTTAGACTTGAAAACTTTTTGCTATGAAGGTCTTGGGAGACCTTGGTTTTTGATTTTTGGTTTTCGGTTGGATGGGTTTTTATGCTTTAAAATTTTGATCCAACATTTGTCTAACCCTTGCAGGTACTTAGTCCGATTTCACTAATATTATTTATGCTTGACTAAGTTGCAGAGATGCACAAGTTTTGTCTTTCATCAAGGGGGAGATTGATAACTCCCTCCCTTGATGAAAATCGGAATAAGTTTCAAAGGCCTTGACAGCTTGTCTGTATCAAAGGTCTTGGAGCTTTAACAGTGTTGATGAAATACAAAACCTGTTCTATATGTTGTTTTGTTCGAAATATTATTTAATATGATTAAATACTTCCATTATATTATTATATAGTTAACTAACCTTTTAGGAAGTATTTTCGAATTATTTCCTTCCTTGTGATACAACTTGTGAAGATTCAAATCGGAAAGATTGTGGCCTTCGAAGTTTCCAAAGATAGAAGATCCAGCTCAAAGCCATGATCTAGACTAGCCGTTGGAGAAGATCCTTGGCGCCGATTTGTCTCAATATAAAGAGAAGGAAGATGAAGACAGAATACACACATTCATTGAACACAAGCTTTCATACACTCCAAGCCTTCAAGAGAAATCTGTCTTCGTGTGCTCTCTACTTGTCCTAAGAGTCTGTTATTTCATTTCAAAGCATTTGAGAGTTACACAGTGAGCTTATAGGATATATTCATTTATAGTGTTATATTCGAGAGTTTGTAACTCAGGAAGTGAACACTAGGCTATTGATTCTCGAGAGTAAGAGGATTGTACTAGATAGCTGAGAGAGGTGGGGCTCTTCTAGATTGGTCTAGGACTCCAAGGGAACGTGAGTTGACTAGATTGCAATTGTATAGGAGAGAGGCTTCTCGGTGAGCTATTAGGATCCTAAGCTTTGTGAATCAATAAAGCCTGTTGAATCCTAGGGTTGTGGAAGAACCCTAGGCGGGGACGTAGGCCAAGTTCGTGCCGAACCTCGTAAACAACTCATCAAGTCCTTTACTTTATTGTTTTACCTTATTTCCGCACTTGGTTCGAATTGTCTAACTTTGTGATTCAGGTTTTCAGAGAAAATACTAAGTCTGATCTCAAAGGGTTTTGCACGAGCTTCAAAAGTCTTGAGACTATCTGCGAAAAACCGGCATACTTTATTCAACCCCCCTTCTAGAGTATCTTTATATTACTTTGTTTTACATTATCGAACCTTCACATATCTTTGATAGGCATTATAGGCATTTTTAGGCTAGTTAGGTTGCATTTAGCTAATGGTTTGTAGTTAAAGTGCATCTTGTGATTATTTTGAAAGAATTCGGATTCTGCGCAAAATTGTGGTTATATTGCATAGATGGATTGGAAGACAATCGGGATGCATGATCTTAGAGGGAAAAGAAGAAAGACTTGAAGAAAGAAGAGACAAGAGATTGGAGTGCTCTCGGCATGGCTGCGAGGACATGGCAGCGAGAGATACAGCGGCCGCCGCAAGCTTGCCGCGACCGCCGCAAGGAGAGACGTAACAAGTATTGGAAGAGCCCGCGTCCAGCGGTCGCCGCATTGATCACCTGAGCGCCGCGTTTTGTTTAATTGAAACCCTAGTTTTTGTTGTCTCGTTTTGGTTCGGCTTAGACTTTTTAAGGCCGATTTTAGTTAGTTTTGATTCACTTCTATTCTATTCCACGTTATATCAGACAATTAGAGATTAACGATGTTTTCCATGAGGAACTAAACTCGTATGTTCTGCCTACGATTTGAAGTTTTATTTGGATTGATTATGAGTTTTAATTCTCGTTCTTTAATTCCGCTATTGAATGCTTCAACTTCCTTGTGCTTGAATGTTTGATTGTTTTATTCTATCTTGCCTGATCAACTTGGTAGAATCAATCAATTGCTAGGTATTTGTAGATTCCTGATTGTGAACCTTAACCCAAGTAGCCAACTTGTCCCTTTAGGGCTGATTGAACTAATTGAATAAGTAGGAAGTTGGATGTATTGTTAAATCCCTCTTTAGGGACTACAAATACCTTGGCTAATCTCTGAACTTAAAGCTATCAATTGGGTTAAATCCTTCTTTAGGGACTGTTCAATTGATAAGGGTTTCTAGGACTGATTGGATTAGTAACTATATTAGGTCGGGACAAGGGCATTCATAGGAAACATAAAAGGATAAGAAGAAGTTACAAGGATCGTTTCAAATCAAATAAAGTGGAAAATTGTAGGTAGAACTGCTTCTCACAATTGTTTGAACAAAAAAACCATTTATTCTTGCTTTCATCAATCCGCTTTGATTAAAGATGGATCATTTACACTCTTAAAACCCCCTATTTGGTTACTTAATCGGCACTCGAATCATACTTGAGCCACAAATCTCCTTGTGGATCGACCTCTTACTTATTGTTGTACTAGTTATAGGTTTGAGTTTGACTTTAAGGCGAGAAACTCGTGATCGCTTTCGCGAGTTACCTTTTGATCAAGGAGAAAGCACAGCAGAGATGGCTAATGAAGCAAATTGCACTTTGAAGGAGCTTTTTGCTCTTGACTTGACACAACAACCCTTGGCAATCCAATTCCCTGCGCTAGGGGAAGTAGTCAACTTTGAGCTGAAATCTGGGGTAGTTCATCTGCTACCCAAGTTCCACGAGTTGAGTGGGGAGGACCCCCACAAGCATCTGTCTTAGTTCCACACTGTGGTAGTCGCGATGAAACCTGAGAACGTCACTGAAGATCAAATCACGCTGAGAGTCTTTCCCTTCTCTTTGAAGGATGAGGCGAATGAGCGGTTCTTCTATCTACCTCCTGGGACTCTAGCAACTTGGGCTGAGATGAGGAGAGTCTTTCTGGAGAAGTATTTTCCTGCAACCAAACTGAATGCCTTGAAAAGGGCAATCAACAGCATTGAGCAGTACGCTACGGAGTTGATTCATGAGTACTTTGAGCGATTCAAGAAACTATGCGCTAGCTGCCCATGCCATGGCTCCTCTCAGAAGGATTTGGTCTTATTCTTGTTCAATTGGCTTACTGATGATGAGTGCAGAATAGTGAATTCCTGTTGTGGAGGAAACATGCTGAATAAAACGCATGTTGCAGCTTGGGATGCAGTTAAGGAGCTCTCTGAGGGCTCTAGGCAGTTCAACAAGAGCACTCGTGCTAGGGGTGTACTTTCTGTTTATGCTCCTTTGGCTGAACTTCAGACGGATATGGCAGAGGTGAAACAGATGATCAAGAAGTTGGTAATCGATAGAACACCTCAGCAGTTGAAGGCATGTAGAATCTGCAATGAATTCACCCATCCTACGGATATGTGCCCGTTTCTACAAGATCCTAACTTAGAGTTGAATGTCGTTGGGGACTTCGCTACACAAGGGCCTAGACAAGGCAATTTTGGAAATCCTGGGTACTTCAACAACAACAATTACAACATAGGCTATGAGCAGGGCTATGGGAACTACCAAGTCCTTTTCAATCAGCAAGGAGGGCAACAGGCAAGGCTCGAACAACAATTTGAACCTCGACAAGGAGGCCAACCGCAGGTGAATGTGGCTACTAAGGACCCTCTACAGACATTTTCACGATTAGTCTTGAAGGTTGAGAAACAACAATTGGATTGGATAACCAATCTGGAGAATCAAATGAGTCAGCTCATTCAAGTCCTAAGTGCAAAAGAGGCGAACGATTCAGGAATGCTTCCATCGCAAACGATTACGAATCCTAAGGAGAACATCAGCGCTATAACGCTTAGGAGTGGCAAGGAACTGATTGCCACACCTCATAAGGATGATGAAGGAGTGATGGATGAGAAAATTATGGACGAGGAGATAGAAATCATCGAAGAGGACAGGAAATGCATAGTGCGGCGGCCGCCGCAACCATACAATGGCCGCGGCACAATAGGCACCCTGCCGCGCCCGCCACCACTGTCCCAGACAGGACCCCAGGTACGCCTTCTGTTCCTCTTTCTTCTTCTTCTTTACCTTCTTCTTCTTCTTCTCTTCCTTCTTCTTCTTCCTTGCCTCTGGAGACTCCAAAACCGGTTTCACCCTTCCCGGAAGCCCTGAAGGACACACGCAGGTATGAGAACGATAAGGAGATCTTTGAACTATTCAGTAAGTGCGAGGTAAACATTCCTTTGCTTAATTTGATTAAAAGCATTCCTAGATATGCTAAATTTTTAAAGGAACTTTGCACTATCAAGCGGAACCAGAAGCTGAAAGGTAAGCAAAAGGTAAAGGTAAGCGAACATGTCACTATTGTGTTTCAGAAGCATTTGCATGAGAAGTGTAGTGATCCTGGTATGTTTGCAATTCCATGTGTGATAGGTGATACTAAATTTGACAAAGTCATGTTAGATCTAAGAGCATCTATTAATGTCTTGCCTTCTCATGTTTATCATGCTTTGGGATTGGGGCATCTGAATGATACTCGGGTAGTAATTCAACTTGTTGATCGATCAACTATTTACCCGAAAGGGATTGTTGAGGATGTCTTGTTTATGGTTGACAACTTGATATTCCCTGCTGATTTCTTTGTGATAGATATGGGTCTTGGTAACAATGAAGGCCCTATTCTGTTGAGCAGACCTTTTCTGAAAACTGCAAGGACCAAGATAGATATCTATTCAGGGTCTCTTACTATGGAATTTGATGGTCAAAGAGCTGAGTATAATATCTATGATTCCATGAAATTTCCATCTAATGATCCTTCTTTGTGCTTTATGGATGTTATTGATACTATGGCACAACATTGCTTTGATTTGGAGTGTGTTGATGAGATGGAGGTCACTTTACAAGCCCCTATAGATGAAATTTCTAGAGATTATGCTTTGTCATCTAATCTGCAGGAGGCCATATTGGCTCTAGACCATCGATCACCCACCTATGTGCCACCAAGGGGAGAACACATCGAGCTGACCATGCCAAATGAAAAGCTTCTCCCATCCATTTGTCCAGGTGCCTGATATCGAATTGAAACAACTCCCTAGTCACCTTAAATATGCTTTTCTTGATGAGAATGATACTTTGTCTGTCATTATTTATAACAAACTCACTTTTTGAGCAGGAGGAGTGATTGGTGACTGTTCTGAAAGAGAACAATGAGGCGTTAGGATGGACGATTACAGACATTAAGGGCATCAGCCCCACCCTCTGCATGCACATAATACTTCTGGAGTATGATGCCATGCCATCTAGGCAACCTCAGCGGAGACTCAACCCGCATTAATCACCTGAGCGCCGCGTTTTATTTAATTGAAACCCTAGTGTTTGTTATCTCGTTTTGGTTCGGCTTAGACTTTTTAAGGCCAATTTTAGTTGGTTTGATTCACTTCTATTCTATTCCATGTTCTATCAGACAATTAGAGAGTGAGCGATGTTTTCCATGAGGAACTAAACTCGTCTGTTCTGCCTATGATTTGAAGCTTTATTTGGATTGATTGTGAGTTTCTAATTCCGGTTCCTTAATTCCACTATTGAATGCTTCAACTTCCTTGTGCTTGAATGTTTGATTGTTTTATTCTATCTTACCTGATCAACTTGGTAGAATCAATTCAATTGCTAGGGTTTTGTAGATTCCTGATTGCGAACCTTAACCCAAGTAGCAAACTTGTCCCTTAAGGGCTGATAGAACTAATTGGATAAGTAGGAAGTTGGATGTATTGTTAAATCCCTCTTTAGGGACTGCAAATATCTTGGCTAATCTATGAACTTAAAGCTATCAATTGGGTTAAATCCTCCCTTTAGGGACTCTTCGATTGATAAGGGTTTCTAGGGCTGATTGGACTAGTAACTATATTAGGTCGGGACAAGGGCATTCATAGGAAACATAAAGGGACGAGAAGAAGTTACAAGGATTGTTTCAAACCAAATAAAGTGGAAAATTGTAGGTAGAACTGCTTCTCACAATTGTTTGAACAAAAAATCATTTATTCTTGATTTCATCAATCCGCTTTGATTAAAGTTGGATCTCTTACACTCTTAAAATCCCCTATTTGGTTACTTAATCGGCACTCGAATCATACTTGAGCAACAAATCTCCTTGTGGATCGACCTCTTACTTATTGCTATACTAGTTATAGGTTTGAGTTTTACTTTGACGGATCAATGACAGGTTTTTCCTCCGTCAAAACTCTTTTGAGATCTTTTAGATAGATAGACTTAAGATATTTTATCCTCCTTTAAATAGACTTAGATAGAAATATATTATTTTCCTAAGTTAAAATCTATTTCCTTGGAGATTAAGTCTTAGTTTTTATCTTTAAATGAAGGTTATTAGGGGCTGATTTGGAGAAGACAAAACACGTTGTTTAGCACGGGGGCTTCACGCAGCAGCAGTAGAGGCGAGTTTAGGGTTTTGTATTTGGCATTTGGGAGAAAGCTTGGACTTGTTTGTTGCGATTGAGACGCTGATTTTCAGGTTTTGTTAAGTTCAATTTTAGTTTATGTTTTATTCTTCTTTAATCATGTTTATTTACTCCATGTGTGAGTAGTTCTTCTTTCTTCTAGGGTTGGGATGAGCCTAACAATAAACATGTGTGTGATGGATGAATATATAATTGTGTGATATTTTTATCTTCTTCTACCTATGTGCTTAACCTTTGATGAAAGTCTAAGGAATTCATTGTTGCAATTGAATTTACAAGAAGAGATTGTTACATTGATAGTAATTAGGGATCTTTGATGAATGTAAAAGGGACCTAATTAAGAGAAGGTAGAAACAAATAAGTCTTTTACACGAAAGTGAATTGATTTGTTTGTTTGAAGTTAAAAGCATGATCTTTTCTATGATTTATTCATTAATTAAAATTCAGATTTTACACTCTTATCACCACCCATCTCTCTTCCATCTCTTTTGTTACTTATTTGCCCTAAGCAACTAAACAAGAAGCGTCGACTCTCTCTCGTGGACGATCATGACTCCCTATACTATAGCGGGGTCTTGACTACAAATTTATTTGGTCGAGAAACTCTCTCATCAATATCACGCATTTTTCTAACAGATGTTAATTACCCGATGTTAAATGACATAATTCTAGTAGTGTGTCAACCCGATCCAAGCGGGTTCAACTTGAGGGGGCGTGTTGGGATTAAACGTCCCACATTGGTGGTAGACCAAAAATAACAAAAAAATATATATATATATATATATATAAGGAGAGGTAAGTCCCCTACATATTGGCTTAAGTTTTTTTTTTGTTAGAAGGGTGGATACCGACCTTATAACCAAAAATAAAATAAATCCGACCCAATTCATGTTTTCGTACGACCCGATAGAGTTGGATAAAAGTTTGATGAAATATTATCTTCATAAAATATTGCTCCATCCATTCCCAAATAAGCGGTTTTTTACTATTTATGCACATATTTTAAGGTCATAAAAACTATATAAAATATTAAAATTTTAATAATTTTTTTATAAACTCATACTTATTAATAATAAGTATAATATTATTAAAAATTTAATTAAAAATTTAATATTTTATATAGTTTTTACTCTATTAAAAATACGTATTTGACTTGAAAAAATCATTTCTTTGCAAACAGAGGAAGTACAATTAATCAGAAGCCATCATTTATCACAAAAAATTTCTCTTTTACATATTAAATTTTATTTTAAAATAATTTAACATAAGAATATCTTTTCTGAAAAAGATATACTATTATAATGATTTATCATTATAATAGTATCAATACAAATTTTTTACTCTAGTTAAGAATGATATAATATCAAAATTATAAAATATCTATAGGGCAATTTGTTAAAGTTACCCAATTATCTGGGTTGTTTGCAAGACTAACCCAATCCAAAAATTATTTGTTGAAAACCGGATAGGGGAATGCAAAGGGAAGCCGGTAGCAGGTCACTGAGGGGGGAGATTGGCCTTCCAGAGATCTACAACTGGACAAAGTGAGAGAGAGAGAGAGAGAGAGAGAGAGAGAGTGAGAGTGACAGAGGAATTATCAAATGGATAGTACAACTATAGGAACAGAGAGGGGATGCCAGTTTTCCTGCTCAGACGATAGCCCTAAAACGGAAGAAGAGGAAGAGGAGAGATGAGGGGAAGAATATATAACCATTGAAGTGCGACTTAAGCCAATGATTACTCCACATTAATACACTGTAGGGAAGCATTAAATAGAGGAAGAGGAAGAGCTGACGGCGATTGAAAAAGGTGGGTTAGTGGCCAATGATGTGATGATCTATATAAGGAGATCATAGGGGATGATGGGCGTAGCATTTAATAGGGACAAGGGAAATTAAATTTGATGTTTTAGAGAGAAACCATCAAAGAAAAAGCAAGTAGGCCGGGGTTTATTTTAAGGTTGACGGGCAAGCAGTTAGCTTTAACAGGACATCCAAAGGAGAAGCACCTCACAGTCCTCACACCTATTGACATTTACTGGACAGACTCCCCACCGACTTCATATAGAAAATGGGTAATTCCCTCTGGAGGAGGGTGCCCTTGATTGAGTGTACAAGGCCAGTCCTATTGTTCATCCATCTGGAGAAGCCGCCGACGTCGGCCTTGGTCGTCAGGCCAAGGTCCACGACGTTGACCCCCACCATTGGCTTCTTCCCCTTGTTCACCCGTGGCTTCTTCGCCGGGTGAATGACTTCGTGTCCAGCCAACAACGGAGGGGGTCGTCGGTTCCTAGCCCCCCTACGCTCAAGGGGGACCTCGGTCTGAGAGGTCTGAACTACTTCCACCTTCCTACGCTCAAGGGGGACCTCTGTCTGAGAGGTCTCAACTGCTTCCACCTCCTCTTGCACCGACCTCGACACAATCATAGTGTGAGCATACATAACAAGTAAAGGGTTTGACATGTCACCTACAAAACTTGACATGACAGCCAAAGGGAGATGACTTACCTCATCGGTTGTTTGGATGGGTGCATATTGGTCAACTGGCTTGGCAGTTCCTGTGTCCCTAGGGCATGTGGCCTCTTTCTGCTCTTTGTCCATAACAACTTCATCACCTTGTGCAAAAAAGATAAATTAGCTAAAATGACGTGTATAGCCGTTTACATGAAGGTTTAAACACTGACATGGCAGGTGGACCATTTTACCTCATTCGACTGCACCTCCCCATGTTTGGGTCCATACCTTTGGGTTCCGTCTCTTCCCATAGATTATGCGTCCTCGTCCTTGGTTGGCTTCTTCTCTGTGACCGCCTTCTTCAACTTGTCAATCGACGCCTCAAGCGGTTTCATCTGCTATGCGAACTCGGCCATTGTTGTCTGTGTGTGGAGCAACCTTCTTGCAGATGGGGAAGCAATACCTTAGGAGGTTGCAAACATAGCCTCTATATCATGACATCAGTCACAATGCACATGACAGTAAGGTTATATAACATGTCACATGTGCATTAATACATGACAGAAACCATATCTCACCCTATACATATCAAATTTCGCATGCCTTTCGACCCTAAACATATAAAATATCAACGTATTGAGAGCAAACTTTTTAAGCTTTTATAAGCTTCCATCTAATATACTTCGTACTACTTTTTATGTTTACATGACAGGAAGAATTTTCAACATGACACTTGAATACTAAAAACATTGACAGAAATCAAAGTGGCAGCAATTTCATTCACTGGCCGAAGGTTTTTCAAGAGTAAACATATCTACAATCACCCTATTCCTGAAAATTTTGAATCCATATAAATGTTCCCCCATTTCCCTTTTTAAATACAACCTATCCAATTTCCCCAATTTTACCCAAACTTCCCCCAATTTCACCCAATGTTCAACAACATCTGTCAATTTCCCCCAATTTTCCTCCTCAGTCAGAGGACTTAACCATATCATCACGTCAATGGTACTTCCCCATCGCGAATACCCCCGTTCCCATCCTTTCCACCCTTTTATTTTAACTTGCCGCCGGTTACTTCCTACATGACAGGGGGGATTGCGAACTATCAATCTATTCCACCCCTTCATCCCATTTCACACAATGACAAACATATTAGGTTCTTCCAATCGGTACCCCCTACGCATCCAAGCAATCGGTAATTAATCAACCGAGTTAGGGTTTACTTACTTGAAAATCGAAGGCCCCTCTTGTATTCACTTTCTGTGGCTTGTTCAATGTCGGCCTCTTCTTCTCCTTTGTGGCAGCGTCGTCTTCTTCCTCTTTTTCCTTCCGTTTTTTTTCAGGCTTTGGATAGTGGGGTATGGTGCGCAAAGGCTTTCGGGTTTAGGGTTATTTTGTGTATGTAATTCCCTCATATATATAATTACACATACCCTTTTAAATTAAAATAATTAATACTCTATCCGTTAATCAAAACTTGTCATTTTAGAAATCTAAACATTTATTAAGAAAATAAATAAAAATACACCTATATAAAAATACACGTATACTCTTAATTATTACCATACTTTTTACTTTTTTTAAAACTACAACTAACATCTATCCAATCATTACAAAAGCAATTTTGTAAAATGGATGACAAAATGTATAAAATGACAAGTTTTTTTCACCCAAATTTTGATTTTAAAACGACTTGTTTTAACTAACTGAGGGAGTATTAAATTAAGAAAATACCGTATTTCAATCAATGAACTCTCGAGGTATAACGAATTTTCACTTAATTAAAAAAAAAAATGTCCAAATGAAAATCGGCGATGGATCGTCGCATTCATTGCCCACCCTTCATCTCTCTCCCGGTATATATCTGCCTATCTGGCCTGGAAACCCTCCCAACTCCATCCAGAACCCATTTTTTGCCCTCACTTCAAAATCAATCTCTCTCTCTCTCTCTCTCTCTCTCTCTCTCTCTCTCTCTCTCTCTCTCTGTACACCCTACACTGCTACACTCACACCTACAGGAAGGAAGGAAGGAAGAGCAAACACTCGTTGCTCATCATCACCTTATCATCAATTCGTTCTCCACTAAAACAAAATAATTAAGTAGAAAGGATTAAGAAAAACAGAAAAAAGAGAGAGGAAACATGGCATCTCAATTCCAACATAGACATCTAAAGGACCTCTTGAAAGAAGAACAAGAGCCCTTCCTCCTCCTCCAAAACCAACCCCTGCATTCCCCTCGCAATCTCCATCTCAACATGAAGCCCAATCAAAACGCATCGTTTCCCTCCCGTTTCTGCCGAAATGCCTGCTTCTCCTCCTCGTTTCACAATGTCGATTCCCCGCTTTTCTCACCGGCGGCGGCGGCAAGCAAAAGCCCTTCCCGTGCTCTGTTTCTCCACGTCCCTGCCAAAACAGCTGCTCTGCTTCTCGAAGCGGCCGTTAGAATCCAGAACAACTCACCCGCTCCGAATCCGCACCCCAAGCCCAGGATCCGGATCAGGAACTCCGGTTTCGCGCTGCTAGGTTCGGTTATTCGGCGGTTAACAAACCGGTCCCAAACACAGAAGCTCAGGACACGGAAAGCAGGGGATTCGAACGATGACGATTTTATCAGATGGGCGGACTCTGTCAAGACAAGTGCTTCCCGGAGAGTTGAAAATCGGGTCGGATTGGAGACGGTTCTGGCAGAAAGATCCGACCTTGGGGAGTCCAAAATGGGGGTTTCGAACGGGCGTCTGAGCAGCGTCTGGTCCGAGGAGAACAAGTCCTCCTCTTCTTCCTCATCATCAAGTGGGAGTGGCAGCGGTAATTTATCAGAGGAAGAAGGAGACGATGAGCTCAATTCTTTGGAGAAACTAAATGGCGGCAATGATGATGAAGATTTCACATTTTCTTTAAGCCCGTTGAGCCCTTTCCGGCATTCTCTTTACAAAAGCACCTCCCCTGGCCGCCGGTCGCCGGCGTTCTCTTCTCCGGCCATGTCTCCTTCCCGCGGCAAATCCCAGGTTACTTTTACTCCGTATTTGTTTATTTATTGATTTTCATTAACCAAAAGTTTAGTTTTGTTTGCAGGTGTGTGATCACTGATCAGTTTAATTTTTTTTTACTTAGATTTGTATTTATTTATAAGGTTTATAATACAGTATAATTATACATTTCACCAATCACAAGTTGGTGTAGTGGTTGTGGGGCTACATCCCATGCTAGGAGGTTCGAATCACCTTAAAAACATGTACCCGATCCAGATGCAGAACGACAGAGTAGACTGAACTGGACTAAGATTAAAAAAAATTATACATTTTTAGGCTTTTATTAAAAATTTACGTTATTTTAAACACATTTCTAAAATGGGATTCACATCCCCTTGAAAAAATTTACATTATTTTAAACACATTTCTAAATGGGATTCGCATCCCCTTGAAAACATGTACCCGATCCAGATGTAGAACGACAGAGTCGATTGAACTGGACTAAAATTAAAAAAAAAATTATACATTTTTAGGCTTTTATTACAAATTTACGTTATTTTAAACACATTTCTAAAAATGGAATAAACAAAATATTACATATTCAATTGTTTATATTTATAATTGGAATTCAAATACACTCATTGTCTTAAATTGAAATTTAATGAAAAATCATCTATAAGACGTATTTCGTTATTAAAAGTTTATTCATACAATTAAGGCTAAATGACAACCATTGATGCGTTTTTCATTGGAAGCCAGTATGGGTGGTGTTTTGTAATTTTATATTTAATGAGTAGTTTTTAAAAATCAACCTGATTAAAAGGTACTGTATATATGTATTGGTGATTTACCGTTTTAACAGGTAGTTTTATCAATCAATTTGCGCTATTTAAAAAGTGATTTCAGCACTTGAACTTGTGCTATTTTAGCTACACTAGGCTGAGTTGTTTTTTTTTTTTTTTTTTTTTTTGTACTACAGTACATAAATCCTTGCAAATTGAATTTTTTTAATACATTCTCTATAGTAAGACGTTCATTTCCAAGAGAAGATTCCTGTTCAGTCAATTCAAGACCCCAAAGAAATTTTCAAATGTAGAATCAATAGTAAATTCCTCATAAGTTGATAACTTATATAGTATAAAAATGTATAAGTTGATAACTTAACCGGAGTATTAGTATTTGATAGGCATTTTATTTGCTTCACAATTGAAACTTTCTTTTTAGCGAGAACAATTTAAATTTGAATTTTGGAAAAAAAATACTTGTTTAGGGACAGTTTTACAAATTTTCTTCAGTCTGTATTTACCTAAAAACATTATTCAATTGAAACAGGAGCATGTAAAATATGAGGAAGACCCATCAGCAAATTCCCAGTTACAACATGACAATGAGGAGGAAGAACAAAGCAGTCCTGTGTCCATATTAGACTCGCCATTTGGGGACGATGACTGCGAAGAAGAAGAATGGAAGCACCGGGATGAGGTCGAGCATGGATTCAACACCTATGCATTTATGCAAGGTAAGCATTAAAAACAATTTAGAGTTCAAACAGCCTTTGTTTCTTGTTTGGCATTTTGCTTGCATTTCAAAAATAAAAAGGGCTTTGATGTGAAACCAAAAAACTGATGCCAAAAATCATTGATTTCAAACTATGAAATCTAATGGTGGGATCCCATTTCAGATCTTTTAATCAGTAATCTGTTAAAATATGAGTATAAGACCCTCCCTCTTTGGCTTAAAACCTGCTTTTTATGCGTCCTCTCTTCTGAGTTGTGACCCACCACCACTCCAATCAAGCTAGCAAGCTGGTGGTGGCTCAAGGCCTGACTGATTTTGTGCAGAAAATACACCATTTATGTTGGTCTTTCGGTATGCACACGAGCAATACGTTGTCTCCGCACTCTAGTTATTTTGCACACCTTGGATGTCTGATACTTTATTTGAGACTGGAGTGCGCAAACAACGTATCGATGATGTACTGATCTGGAACACATGGGTGTGTTAAGAGCACCAGTCATGTAACACTGACTCCACTGCTCTCTCGACAGTTCACTAATTGCTGCAAATGAACCCTAATTTATGAAGATTTTAGCATCTATTGCTGATCTTTCTGTTGTTCATATCACTGTAATTATTCAGGATCAAAGCAGCATCTATTGCAAAAGCTCCGAAAGTTTGAGGCACTAGCAGGGTTGGACCAATACGAAGATGATTACGAAGAATTTGAGTATTGTAAACCTAGCAATGACATTCAAGGATACCTTGTTGACATTACTAGGAATCCCGAAGCAGCACAAGACCTTTTGAGGCCGGGAATGGAGAGGCTATTATATGACCTTATATCCGAAGAAGAGAGATCAGCGGAATGCAGCTCCTCAGGAGACGGCTATGAATCAGTGGTCAAGAGGGTTTGTAAGAGGTTGGAGTGTTGGAAAGAGGTGGAGGCAAACACAATAGACATGATGATCGGTATGGACCTCAGGGGGGAGGGTGAGGAGTGGAAGAAGTCGCGGAAGGACATCTCTTGGACTGCTAAGATGTTGGAAGTTTCAATCTTCGCAATTTTGGTCGATGAGTTGCTCGATGATCTAGTTTCTTAGGATCTTTTTATCCTAGGAGTGTGGTTTGAGGCGGGAAATATGATCATTTTTTAATATTAGCTGATGATTTCGTTCATTACCAATTAGGCCGTAAATTCGACCATGTTTTAACAAGATGAGGTAACTTAGATCACAACAGGGATAACCACTTGGTTATTCCCAAATCCCAACCAATGATGTCTTGTTGAGTTCATGTATCCAGTTTTGAGATCACACCATAATAAACCAGCACTTGATACAGTATTTGATTAACATGAAATTGTGTACTGTAGCTTTCAAATTTCTGTGTTTCTCAATTCTGATTTATTGTGATGGGCTCCATTTGTACTTTGCCATTGACATGAAAATCAATGTAAAAAATGCACAAGGGATTGAAAAAGGACAAAACAAAACTGCAGAAAATCTCTTTACTCATCTGTCTTACTTAACCTTTTTCATTTGGAAAATTGACTGTAAAAATGTGCAGGTGAGAAATTAAAAGCACATTCAGTCTTCAAGTGCCTCAATATGAATTCAATTTGTGCTGATACTTTACCCAAGGCAATTTGTTGTTATTGTTTATATGCTATGAACTTTGCTGGAGAAGCACAGTAGATATGAAGATGAAGATGTGGATGAAAATGACCAGTCAATGACCTTATAACTGGATGGAGCTCAGTATTAGGAGACATATGGTGAATATGAGAACTTCACTATTTCCTTACCTTATGTTTGAATGATGTATGTTCTGATTTTATAGTGATAAATATGAATTACTACTTTTTTTTTTCCACGGTGGGCAAACAATAGGGTATTTTGCCTTAACAAAGCCCAACCTTGATCATCCTGACCGATAATGCTGCTGAATTTGATTCCCTAAAGCAATGTCGGAAGTTGATTATGTCAAATCTTGTCTTCATCAGTATGATCTTTTCAATTATTATGCAGATCTCTCAATCTATACTGGTGCTCTCATTGATATATAGCTTTAATGACTCCCATGCTATCCCCTTCAATGATGACATTCTGAAGCCCTCTGGTGAGAGCTAGGTGAACTCCCGTGCAGAACGTTGTGGCTTCTGTTTGGAGAAAATATCCCTTTCGAATAGTCTGCTGAAAGATATCTATGAACTATCCTCCACTGTCCCTAATGATGCCCCCTATTTGACAGTAATCAGGGGCCCTGAATGAGCCATCTACATTGATTTTGTAGATGGCCCTTGGTGTCTTAAGCCACTTTAAATTTCTTCGTCGTTTTTGGTGTGCTTTGGCTTTTCCAGCATTGTATGAATGATTCCAGTCTATGATATTATTGATTATCAGTTGAACAAGGGAGGATATCAGCCCCATTTTGTTACGGAAAAGCTAAATACACCGCTAATTTTTACTGGATACACCGCTAATCTACGCATCGAACTGCGGAACTCACTACGCACCACGATGCGTAACTCGCCTTGCGTCCGACCAAACACGCCCTAACATCCCAACGCCAAAAATTCCGCGATGGTTTGCGAAACAGGATACGCGGATCAATGCGGAATATGTGGGAATGAAACCAAACGCGGTATAAGGGAATACGAATGGACTCCGCATCGAGTTACGTAACACTGTGTATTTGAAATTCAAAACCATTTGCGCATCGGGGTGTGGAGAACGAGGCGTATCAAGTACGATTCGGAACCGCAATCGGTGGTACGACTTTCGAACTCCGATTCCGAGAGCGACGACGGTTTCTGATTCCGACAGGCGGAGAAGAGAATGGTGGCTGAAGGAAGCGGCGGAAAGAGGGGTACAGGAGGCGAGGGCGGCGGTGGAGGGCCGGCCGGTACGCCTGTTGTGCTGGTAGTCGGTGACGAGCCGACGATGGAGGAAATCTTCGATTCGTTGGATTGGAGAGACGGGGAGAGGGCGACGATGGAGGCGGAGGAGCTGGGCAGGGCGGCAGAGCAGGTGAGGACGATGTCGGAGGGGCAAGTGCAGGTCGAGACGGCGCCGGGGCAATTAGGTGGCGGGGATTTGGTCGGTGATGGGGGCCGGGGTGGAGAGGCCGGAGAAGGGGTTCCGCCAGGGGTCCGGGAGGTGTCGATTGAGACGGCGTGTGCGGTGATGCAGCGGGAGGAGGAGGAAGATGCATCTCTGAGCAGGGCAGCGGAGGAGGAAAGGGCGGCGGAGGAAGAAAGGGCTCGGGAGAGGGATAGGGTTACAGCGAGGGCGGAGGACGCGGACGCGGCGGCGGAGCCGGATAGGGTTACAGCGACGGCGGAGGAGGTGGCGGCGGCAGAGCCGGACAGGGTTGAGGCGGAGGAGACAGCTAGGATTGCCGCCCCAGAGGCGACGAGGGCTTCAGCGGAGGAGGCAGCGAGGACGGTGGCGGCGAGGGCGGCAGCGGTAGAAGGGAAGAGAGTGTTGCGCCCGCGACCAAGAAAAACATTATTGGCGGAGGTAATTATTGCGTTGATAATTCGTTCTAGTTTTCATTACTTTTCAATTATGCCTAAGTTTGAGTGTTAAGTAAATCGTAATAGTGAGAAAAAAAAATTATTTTAGTATGTGTGACCTTAAGGTACCAACTAGAGGAAGAAAGACCAGAAAATGGGAAATATAACCCTCGGAAAATAGAGAATTAAAATAGTCGTTATAAATTGGAGACACGTACATTATAAGTATATAAAGTTGAGCTGTAATTACATATTCGTAATATAAACACAGAGAATTCGATGACAAAATGGAGAGTACAAATACATAAATTACAAATGTGGAAAACGTTATAGTAAACAGAGTGAAATATACATTAAAATGTGGAACAGTTCGAATAATAAAAAATAATTATAAACAATGAGAAAGCTTAAAATGACAGGAGAGGGAGAAGTTCGTGGCGGAGTTGCAGGAAGGCCGAAAGCGTGGGCGGGCGGGTGTTGGAGAAGGAGATCTGACTAGTGGACGGATTGTTTCAGCCTCAGAGCGTGGGAAGTTTGAGAAGAAGGTGAAGAGAGTTGTTGCAGTGCCAAAAGATGTTGCGACGGTGCAGACAGAGACGGAGATGGTGGACGTGGACTCGCCTGCGGTCGTCGGGGAGTCGCCTGCGATGGACGTGGAGACGCCTGCGGATGCCGACCAGCCCAACCCTGCACGAGTGGGAGAGTTGGTGGGAAAGTTACAGGCGTGTATGAGGAGTCCTGAAGAGCGGGGGCCAAACCTACAGATGATATTGCCGATGGAGCCTCCTCCATGGGGGCCGCCGTCGACGAGAGCGCGCGGAAGTGGTTGGAGGGATTTTGGGGGCCTACCGCGAGGCGGGGACGACCGTGCGGAGAGGTCCCCTGAAGTAGGTTCTGTGTGCGGATCCGCATCAGAAGCGAGGACGTCTACGTCTGCTGCGAGGGAGGGTGCGGTTCTGGAGGAGTACCATGCTCCCCACGATCAGGGCGTTCCCCATGAGGAGGATGCTTACCAGAAGCCGGATGGCCCGCAGGATCAGCATGACAGCGTTGGTGGTGAGCAGGGTGGAGCTAGTTCGTCTGAGGAGGATGACCCGGATGAGGTGTTTGGCGGGGGGTCGGAAGATAAGTCGTTGTTGTTGAGCTTTGGCGCTCATATGGCGCGGAGGATTTGGGCGGCTCCGGACGACCCACCGGTACTTCTGGATGTGCATAGGCGGGGTAGGACGATCACTTTGTTGCGGCAGGCCTTGGAGCGCGGAAGGGAGACGTGGGTTCCCTTAGTCGCGCAGAGCGGGCTGGTGGGGTTGTTGGATCTGAGTTGGAGCCACGTCGACCATGGGCTGTGTCAGATTTTCATGGAGCAGTGGTAGCCGGAGACGAACTCGTTTCACTTCGAGTGGGGTGAGATGACGATTACTCTGCACGATGTGCAGTTGTTGTTTGGGCTGGCTATAGAGGGGGCGCATGTGATGATGGACGTAGACGTTTTGGTTGCCGTTGCGTGGGTGGCGGGGAGCTTTGGGTGGACGCTGCATCGGGTGAACAAGTGGAGGACCACGGATGGGATCCCACAGGCGGAGGTGATGGCGAAGATAGCAGCATACATCGACGAAGGCCTCCCGGAGGATGGGGTCGGCCGCCAGAGGGTCGCGACGTTGTGGTTGGCGTACCTTCTTTCGTCAACGTTGATGATTGACAAGTCGAATGATAGGATACGTGTGCCATTGATCTACATGTGCAGCGACCCTACAGCCACGGGCGGATATGCATGGGGGGCTGCGGCGTTGGCGTACCAGTATAGAGCCATGGGGAAGGGAACGCGAAGGAGGGCGAAAGGGATGTGCGGCTGCCCGCTCCTGATGCAGATAATGGCGATGATCATCGTACGGTTCAACTGTATTTACAATTAAATTAAAAATGTTAGATAGTGACTGACTTTGATTAAAATTAGTTTCCATGCAGGCATGGATATACAATTATTTCCCTGTTCAGCATGACACACTTGCGCCGACGGTTGAGATGAGGGTTGATGCGAGGTACGCGGCCCGATTCGTCCCGACTGCAACCCCGAGGCGGGACCAAGGGCGGATTACATCCCTACGCCGGGACATTGACCAGTGCGGACCCCGATCGGTATGTGATGTTGGACTTACGGTGTGAATTCTATATATTCGTTGACTATCAGAGTCGTAACAATTTTATTGTGTAACTTGTATCTATATATTATGATCGCAGGTATGTTGGATGGCGTTCGGGGGCGACCTGGATCTTCAGGGGGTCCACAGAGTGTCGGCCTACCGCGGGACGATAACATGGGCGGAGGGGGTAGAGCCGTACATGCCTGATAGGGTGGTACGCCAGTTCGGCCGCATGCAGGGCATCCCGATGGACCCCTTCATTCCTGTGCGAGCGGTACGGGATGCGCGACCACACCGCCCGTACGTGCTTGTGATGCCGGGGGAGGCGAACCACTGGGCTGACCGCCATGCGCACTTGGTTGACCTCGAGGCCACACCGATGGCTCCTGCAGAGCGTCCATGGGCGTCGATGGAAGGGTACCTGGAGTGGAAGGCGGAGCCGATTGTTCCGGATGAGCCGGCGCCTGTTCCGGAGGAGGCGCAACCCGGTCCGGCGGAGGGCCCTTCTGCGACTGCCATCCTTCCACCCCGTGCGGCAGATGTGGCGGATCGATATGACGCGGTGGGGGCTGAGTTGACCCGTCTTCTATCAGAGCCGGAGGATACATTGAGGGCGGAGATTAGGCGCATTGTAGGGCAGTACTACACCGCTGATCCGTCGTTTGTGCAGACCCAGTGACGTATGTGTACACGTACATTTCTTTTGTTCTGTGGTGACTTTTGTGTTGATCTGTTGTGGAATTGTGGTTGTGCAGAACTATGGTTGGATTTCTGTTTGCATGGCGGGTTTTAACTGTCGTACATATGTGTTGTTTGTTTTGAATGGAATTGAAACCGTGGTCATGCTTTCAATGGACGTCAATGCGTTTTTACGGTTGATATTTATATTTCTTGCAATGATTGTTTTCATACTCGTTCGAAATGGGGCAACGTTCGAAGTAACTTGTTCATAATGCGTGTCTCCATTTGATTGTATTCGGAAAGTCGGGGTTAATATCGAAAATGTATTTGCATGTATTCGGAAAGGCCGGGTTATTATCGAAAATGTATTTGCATGTATTCGGAAAGGCCGGGTTATTATCGAAAATGTATTTGCATGTATACAAAACGTTGTTTTGCAAAAAGAGAATGTTGTAAAGCAAATAATCTTGTTGTGCAAAGTGCTTCCATTATGTAAACAGTTTCTGCGGAGAAGAACGTGCGAGTTACGCACATGACCAAGTAATATTACGCGGGAAAAGCGGAATATTACGCAGACGCATGCGAAGATAATACGCAGTTAAATGCGAAACTCTCCGCATTAAACTACGCAAATAGTATCCCCATGTCAAATGTTGAACCCAGACGTCTATAAAAGGCAGGCAGCGTCGGAAAGAGATGCTGTACCTCAGAAGCAAATAGTGGAATGGTGTGATGACCATACAACGATGGTTTACAAATCTTATATCTCCAATTTCAAACAAACACTTTTAATATCATGAAAGTACTTTGATTTCAGCGTCGCGGGGTTGAGCGGGAAGGTTGCGGTTGGGAGTAGAGAGGTGGGGGTATCTGTAAGGTACAGTGGGCGTTCCCTGAATCAAATAACGTGAGAAATACCACCTGGGCCAATGCAGTATCTTTTTCGGTGATAGCGTGAGGCGTGAAAATGGTGCAGAGCTGATAAGGCGAGTGTCTGGTGACCTGTAATGACTAGATATCCATTAGGGTTGTAATCTCAAAATCTCCTTACGTGGTGATATTGGTGTAGTTAATTTCAATGTTTGTGTCCTTGCAATATGTTTCCTAGGTGCATGTAGTTGATTACAAAATAAATCCTTTTATACAGCTACATACAGTACGGACATGGAGCACTGTGATGCAGTGATGATAGAAACAATTACCGAAAAAAGTACATAATGGGTACTAAATATGTGTATACGAGTCCTATATGTGATTATCGAAACAATTATATAACAAATTACAGAATGGACACTTCATATGTGTATGACTTTCTGTTTTGCTAAGAAAAGTTAGGTCGGGGGTTCGCTCATTGGGTTCGAACTTCCATTCTCATTTGATTAGTAAGTCTAGGATGGACACTTCATATGTGTTAAGCAGTGCTATATGTGATAACAGAAACAACGGAAAAAAAATTACAGAACGGAAACTTCATATGTGTACATATGTCTGTTTTGCTTAGTAATGTTATGTCGGGGGTTCGGTCATTGGGTTCGAACCGGTAGAAGGCGGTGAGCTACGCACGTACATGCTTATTAACGTAGATAAAGTCTGGCACAAGCCTGCACTGCGTGCACATGCCCGGGTCAGACCCGCCAGATATGTGTCGGGGGATGTGGGAGGAATGATACGCATCAAGCTGCGTATCAATTTGTATCAACTCCGACAAATACGCGTGAAGCTGCGTATCTATTTGCACGGTCAGCTGGTCCAACGCTACACGTATGGATGCGTAACCTGTCGGCAGTAATTTGCGTAGTTGTGTATAAAAACCAGCACAGACATACTTTCACTTCATCAACCACGACATTCCATACGCAGTCAAATGTTTTCAACTCCAGAAATTCAAAAGGGGAAAAGAAAGGTGTAACACTTTGATTTGGGCGGCATTTGAGGTGGCTACTTCGTATATTTGAGGTGGCTACTTCGTAATTCGGTAACTGATAGTTTGTTAAAATTGTTTCGTTTCAGCTAATGTTGACCTTTGTTATTTGATTTCCGGAGGTATGGTATGCGGAATAAAATC
This sequence comes from Persicaria maculosa, assembly GCA_963922045.1. Classification (NCBI taxonomy): domain Eukaryota; kingdom Viridiplantae; phylum Streptophyta; class Magnoliopsida; order Caryophyllales; family Polygonaceae; genus Persicaria; species Persicaria maculosa. Next base: position 43,133,235 of record OY998252.1, on the reverse strand, counting down.
CATGATCCATACGATGACCTCCTCATTACTGTCACAAAAAACCAATGTCCGTGGTCTTACGTGTGGGTACGTAGTTTTTCGATAAAATAATTTCGTTTCAAATGTTGTTGAACTAAATTATTAGGTGTTTGTAGATACGTTATGCAGAACAAGATACACGATCCATATAAAGACCCCCAACAAAATCCTCCAACAACCCACGGTGATGTTGCGGATGCTTCAGCAATGGGACTACTACCCCTCGGCAGGGGAACTCCAACGGCGGATATATACGCAATAAGCTGCGGAGCCGTCCGCAAGCATGTGCGGATGTAATACGCAACTAGGTGCGGAAGAATCCGAACCCTGGGCCTTACCCTAGGTCGTTCGTAGGTTGGCGACATTTCACCCTATAAATAGAGTTGGTCGTGCTCGGGAAGTTGCACCCATTTCTCGAAATGGTTGTTTCTTACTCGTCCGAATTGTTTGTTGTGTCATACTCGTTCGAAATGGTAATTTCAAAGAGGGAGTCGGTGAAGGATCGGTCAAAAACTTTGAGTGGAATAATAGAAAACTCCCGTCGCAGGTGGCGAAGTCATGTAGACGTCGTTACAGCTCAGAGGATCCAATGAGCTGTGATTACGACGTGACTTCGTCCGACAGGGTTGGGAGGTTGAAATATCCCTGGGTAAGCACGGTTTCACCCCTAACGCCGCCATGTGTAAATGTTGGTGTCTACCTGGATTAACAATGGCGGTTTAACAACAACCGGGTGAACCCCGTGTCTGCTCGTTGGTGTATCTGATGAGTTTTTGATGTAAACACGATTGTTATGTGTGTACTAATATTGTGAAAATCCATTATCTGTTGTTGTAGAATGATTTCGATTTAATAAATTCAATTGGTCGACGATTTGAATTGAATACACACTTGATTAGTTGGAGTCGCGGGTTTCGTTCGGTGGTGGTCCGCATCCACCAACGACTACATACGCATGTCTATAAAATCTATACACTGTCCTTTATCCGATTCAATCATGCACTCAGCGTGTATCAACTGAATAGGTCCGTGGGTTAGGTCATTTACAGATACGCTTGCTGAAACGAAAACAAAACTGTAGAAATTCCATATTTTCTAGTCTACGTAGGCCGATGCGTAACTATTGAGACACACTAGTGCACTGGCATGGGTCAGGCTAGTCAGATTTGTGTCGGGGTTGAGGTTGGATAGCTACGCATGCGGTTGGGTATCTAGTCTGCTAAACTCCGACACAATCGTGCACTGGCCCGGGTCAGGCCACTCAGATATGTGTCGGGTGTTGCAAGGCATACGCAGATATTCGCGTATCTATTCAGATTAACTCCGCTACATACGCATTGAGTTGCGTATGTATATGCATTGAGTTGCGTATTTATACGCAAAGAGTTGCGTTTGCATATGCATTGGCATGCGCTAATTGTAAGCCCCCTTCTGTTGTTTTTGTCTCCCACGCCCCACCTCTGACGTGCTTTATAAACACCCCATTTGATACACAAATGACTTACACAACTCCAAATTGTACTTGTTGCGTATGGAGCCGGTTAGAAGTCAACATCGCGGTTCAAACCCACGCATTGATTTTGTAATTCAATGGCATCGGTATTCGACGCCGCCTGACGAGTCCGATTGCGCTTGCCACAATCCAGAATACAATGGCATTCATCCATGCGCCCTGTTTCGAGTCGAGTGTGAAAATGACACTCACATATCCGCACCCTTGCAGTTTCGTTGCGCTTACTGCAACCAGTTTCATCAGGGTATTCCTGGAGCGTATTACTGGAGGGTTGGAGACCTTCTTCTTGAACGTATTCGATCATTCTTTCCCGAGTTAAGCAAACATGACCACGTCGATGTGGCCCAGCATGCAGGAGTACTTGTTAGGGAAGCAAATATGGAGGTCCGAACCTTTGCATTCAATGAGCTTAAGATTCAAGTGACCCCAAAAATGACATGACGGGGGCGAAGGGTTGATGTCGGAATGTGTACAATTGTGTGGAATGTATATTGTTTTTATGTCTCAGTAGTACTGTTATTTTATGTCTTTAGTACGATATGCATAACAACATTGGGCAAAGCCTTTAGAATTTCCATTACATTTTGTGATTTACATTCAATATGACGTGTGTACAACAACACTGTAAGAATAGACAAGAAATTCACTAAATAACAAAGTACTTAGTATGGGAACTCTTTAACGTCTATCGCACGAATTGATTGGCATTATCGAGGGGAGACGAGCAATTCGCCGTAGATACGTTCATGCGAGTGACCAAGAACTGCTATGCAGTCTTCAGACGTTACATGCACAATCGACGAATAGGCAACACAAATCTGGTATTTGTTTACCAGACTTCATTGTCGGGACATGTTGGACCGTACCCCGACAGACTGGCGGTGTCTTGTCGCCCCCCTAATTCCAAAGTGCTTCCATGATCTTTGGTCCTGGTGGAACGACTGTAAAAAGGAGGATGTTGCAGTTACAAACATTGGGCAGGGTGTAAATGTAAATATTAGCGGAAGACATGGTGATGTATATATACATGTTCGCAATCAATTAGCTGAGGGTCGTATGTCGTCGCGGTTGGATCCGCATTCCCTTGCGGAAATATACGCGACAATATGTGAAGTGTTCGCAGTATATCAAACGGACGTCCCAGTCCAATAATGCCGAATTGTGTCGGCCGTTGAGTTACGCATGAATATGCGTACATGAACGGCCGGCACAATTCTGGGAATGGTAGGTGGGACGCTAACAAGCACGCACGTAACGAGGCCCCTGGTTACGCACCTACCTGCTTAGCAAGGAACCCCGTTTCGCATCTAGCTGCGGAAATCTGCTAGACGCCTATAAATACAGCCCGGACCAACCGTATCCCCATATCATGCCTCATACTACGGTATATTTCGCACCCACCTCCATAATATGTAATAATATATTTACTATCAAAAGATCACGGAATCACTTTGATTTTGATGGATATGAAGCTGCTGGTGATGGAAATGAATCAGCTGGTCAGGGAGCTGCAGTAATCACTCTTGTGATCCATTCGAAATTGTGGTCCCCAGTGCGATTGACGCTACCTTACACCTGCTGGTTCTCCATCCGGATGTCCAAGTGCAGTGCTATTATGGTAGGTTAAAACCACAATTTAAAAATAGTGAAGAGTTTCTTTATGATGTAGATTATGTGTTATTACTTTAATTACCTTTATGCAATACTTTGTACCCAATTTTATGGGGTCACACATTATCTACAACGGAATGAAGGTTGCAAATGAATTCTCGCAATGTTAATTACATTGCGAGAATTGGAGAGATCGGTGAAGCACTTTGCCATACAAATTATGTGTACATACAATTCAACGAAGGTGAAATTTTCTCGTCTCATACGACAACAATGACAGATCGGTGAAGCACTTTGTCTATTACATTCGATCAAGGAGAGATCGGTGAAGACAAATGTCTGCGTATTTGTATGAAATGGTGTTTCAATCATAACGCCGGTTCAAACTTGTAACGTACTTTCAATTATATTGAACGCATACAAAATGACATGTTTCGCATCATCCGCTACGAAACGGCCCTTGCTCAATGTATCTTCCACGCATCCACTTTCCCGCTACGAAACAAGGTAGCCGGAACTGGGTTGGGACAATGAGAATTGAAACACCACATACCACAAAATGATGTACATTGCAACGATTGCAATATAAACGACTACAACATAACACACACCAATTGTAAACGTTACTTGGTTACGTTTCATAGTTATAGTAAATCGACCGTTGCGCAGCAGCTTCGAACCACCATGTCGGGCTGAGAGTCAATGGTTTCACAGGTGATCCGAGACATTCTGAGATGATGGATCCAAGAATGCAAAGCGACGGTTTGTTTTTGTCACCATGACATCAAAGTGCTTCCATGATCTTCACACCTAGTTGCTGGAGTTTACAAATGTGGCGAGCATTGTGAGTGAAAGAATGATAGTATGAAAATGATTGTGTGTGTAAGTGCCTAGCAAGCAAGTGACCGTATTTATACGCAGCTACACAACAGTGGTGGGCAGTCCCCATCCGCATTAATAAGGGGAATAGAGACGCATGAAGCTGCGAAACGATCCGCACTACAGCGCGCAATATATATCCGCATTTAGTTGCGGAACTCAGACGCCTATAAAAGGCAGCGGATGGGGATGCTGGACCTCATAAGCATATAGTGGAATGGTCTAATTCCCATACAACGATGCTTTTCAAACCTTATATCTCCCGTATGAAATAAACACTTTAAAGATCATGGAAGTACTTTGATTTTAGATATGCGAGGCGGAGTGGCACGCTTGCGGAGGGGGAGTGGAGAGGTTGCGGAGGGGAGCGGACAGGTGGGGGTGCCTGTTGACTCTTCAACTAGTTTCATCCCTTAGGCCACGGCATGTCAGCGGCCCGGACGAGCTTCGTCCCTCTGGCTAGTGTGTCTCCTATCCTCCGTGTTCTCCGTCTCCGTTTCCGTCTCGTTTCCATCTCAATCATCGTCTCGTTTTGGCCCTCCACATAAGATATGACGGTCGCGGTCGGCCTCGCTCGAAGCTTTCCTCTAAAATATTACCCCATTCGCTCGACAACTGTAATAAGGCATGTTGTTTGATTAGATCTTGGCGTAAAATTTAAGATTAACCATATCTTGTGTATGGAGTTTTTTTTTCACTCGATGTAGTTTTATTTGGTGACAGTACATATTACACAATTGTTCGGACTATGTTGAATTCGAAGAAATTCAAGAAATAGCAATCACAATTGTTCGGACTATGTTTCAATGTTTGTGTTTTTGCAATATGTTTCTTGATTACAAAATATCTCCTTTTACACTGATACATTGGGCACTTCCAGTGCTATATGTGAGAAGGAAAACAATGACAAAAATAATCACATAATAGTCTTGGGTTCGAACATTGCGTTCGAATCTCTACTTTCTTTTGCTTTGTAAACCTAAGTCTTGGGTTCGAACCTTGGCTTTGATAGAGTTAGCGTGACCACCATCACTTACGAGTCGGTCCTGACGGGATTGATGCAGAGCAGAAAACTTGACCCTCTCGAAGTGGCCGTGGAATTCCATGAGTCTGCCCTACCAGTCCATGATCGAGTCGATCATGTTGGGATTGATGCAGTGCCTGGGGCTCTCTCACCATGGATATGGTGATCCACGAGTCTGCCCTCCACTTCCCCTTATGATATTGCGGATCATTGCGGAGGCAAACGGCGCAGGCTGGAGAGAGTGTTAGGCCCCTCCGTGAACGGCTCGTCCCGTCATTTACATCGACTGTGTTGCACGAAACCCTAACCAAATCCCAAATAAACAAGTGTTATCAAAGTGCTTCCATGACCCTTACATACTGATGTTTAGAGGAGTACGCTCCCTGTTTAACCCTTGAAAATATCCCATTGGCACAAACGTGTTCCGAACCTATGATATCGACAATGGCTCAGTGCTTCACTACACAATCGTCGTGTATTTATAATGGGGGAGCAATAGTTCGGTCACCCTGAGTTTTGCGGATACAACCGCAAGTAGGTGCGAAGCCAACCGCATACACATGCGTATTGTTCCGTGATATGTTGCGCACCTTCAACAGCCGACCCCGTTTACCTCGCACCGCATGCATCTGCGTACATGGCGGTTAGCTACGCTTGCATGTGCGTATCAACGGAGATAAAGTCCGACCCAGCCATGCAGTTTCACTTGGTCAGTCCCGTCAGCTTTGTGGCAAGGGTTCAGAGTGATAGCTACGTAGGCCGCTGCGTAACTACTGGCAAACGCCCCGACACACCCATGCACTGGCATGGGTCAGTCCAATCAGGTTTGTGTCGGGGGTTGACGTTGGGTAGCTACGCATGCAGTTGCGTATCTAGTCTACTAAAGTCCGACACAATCGTGCAATGGCTCGGGTCAGGCCACTTAGATATGTGTTGGGGGTTGCAAATATTCGCAGTTTGTTGGCCTACGCAAATATTCGCGTATCTATTCAGATAAACTCCGGTACGAGCGTCAAGATGCGTAATATTTGCTCATGAGTGGTAGCTACGCAGGCCGTTGTGTAACTATTGAGACACAGTCGTGCACTGGCATAGGTCAGGCCAGTCAGATTTGTGTCGGGGGTTGAGGTTGGATAGCTACGCATGCAGTTGCGTATCTAGTCTGCTAAACTCCGACACACTCGTGCACTGGCCCGGGTCAGGCCACTCAGATATGTGTGGGGTGTTACAAATATTCGCAGATTAACTCCGCTACAAGCGCCAGGATGCGTAACATTTCCTCATGAGATTGAGATGAACGTCTACACGTCTTCATGCGTAACGGTTCCGCATTAAATTTCGTATCGATAAAACATGATGTTTGACGTTGTATTGTAACCTATTGCGTAATGTCACAATATTATAATACAATCTCATTAACGAGTGAAATCATTACAATAATTGACTGTCAAAATAAGCCTTTGAAACAACATAATCGACAAACAATTGTTTCGGCTGGCGACCTACAAACGGAAAGGCATTCTGATTGGGGTTGTCGCCATGGATGCTGTAAGCGGGAACGAGTTCGCGAGAAAGTGCTCCCATGATCCTTACAACAGTTGTAAATGGGCAATAAAATGAAGTGATGAATAACTGAGTACCCATATAGACTTGAATTTTATGTCACCTACAATTCTGAAAGTAACTTCGTCCGTGACTCTTTAAATATGCAGGGGAGACCTGTGGCACCTACAAGTCCACATGTCACTTCGGTGTGGTACGCATGACAGTGCGGTTTTTATGCACTTATATGCGTTGAGTTACACGTTACGGTGCGGAGCCATCCGCATGATGGTGCGGAGGCATCTGCACCCTAGGGCATACCGTACCTCGTTCGGTGGTTGGTGTCATTGTAACCCTATAAATAGAGCCGGTCATGCTCCGGATGTTTGTTTTCATACTCGTTCGAAATGGGGCTACTAAACCTCATAAGCATATAGTGGAATGGTATAATTTCCAGACACCGATGCTTTCCAAATGGTATATCTCCCTTATGAAATAAACACTTTAAAGATCAGGGAAGTACTTTGATTTTAAATACGCAGAGCGGAGTACACAGGTTGCGGAGGGGGAGTGGACAGGTTGCAGAGGGCATCCGACAGGTAGGGTGTGTGCTAGCTGTTAGACTAGCTTCGTCCCTCCGGCCACGACATGTAAGCGGCCCGGACGACCTTCGTTCCTCCGGCGACGACATTTATGCTGCAAGACGAGTGTCTCTTCTCCTTCGTCTCGTCTTGAGTCCGCTCTCTAAAGAACCGCGGTCGCACTCGGTCGAAGCTCTCCTGTAAAATATTACCTCAATCCCCTCCACAATTGTAACAACCCATTTTAGTTGATTTAATCTTAACTTCAATTTGAAGATTAAGCATATGTTGTGGATGGAGTTTTGTTTTCTATCGATGTAGTTTGATTTGATAAAGTAGATATGACATAACTGTTCAGACTTTGCTCGTTCCAGTTAGTTTTGTGTCGGGGTTCAGGTTGGTTAGCTATGCATGCTGCTGCATGAAGTAGAACACCAACGGGAAGAAATTACACCTACGCAAGCACGATAAAAACTACGCGATTGCATGCGTATATATCCCCGTTTTGTCGCAAATGTCTGCATAACTCATGCGGAACATGAATTAGAACACCAACAGGGAGAAATTACACCTACGCAAGCACGACAACAACTACATGATTGCATGCGTATATACCCGCGTTTTGTCGCGAATGTCTGCGTAACTCCTACGGAGCACAAAAATCCCTATAAATACGTGTCCATTTGCTGTCGGTCCTCACATCCACACATATGTGTCATTGGCAACGATATTTCATCATATGTATGGTTTGAAGTCAATTTACGTTTCGACATGTGTAGAGATCGGTGAAACATTTTGGAATTGAATAGACCACGCTGCGCAGAATGTTGTAGCAGACTGGTCGTATTATGGCTCATGCTGCGAGGTTATGCAGATGTAGAGCTCAAATGGTGTGGACACCGAGTTTGGCTGCACGTATACAACTTGCAGCAAACACGATACCGGTGGATACTACAAAACAGTATACACGTTAAAGTTTTAGTAATGTAACGTGATTGTTTCAATGTAACGTAATTGTTTCAGTGTAATGTAATTGTTTGTGTCGTATTGTAACGTAAATGTTTTAATGTAATGTACAAGTTGTTGTCAGATGCTTCTATAAAATTATATGCACTGTACCTCTTTTTATGTTTCAGTCGTAATGTTCCGTAATTGTGGTAATGTAATGTACCCGGATTTTAGTAATGTAACGCGATTGTTTCAATGTAACGTAATTGTTTCAGTATAATTTAATTTAGATGAAAGTTACATTGTTGTATTGTTTGAAGAGAATAGAAATTGAGGGTACAGTTGATTACGTTGTTAGACAGCAGCTCGAATGTTCCACAACCGGTTGCGGACCTATAGCAGATGCCTAAAGAGGACTACATGACCTCCGCTAAGTGTTTCACATAAAGTCGCGGAAGGCTCCGCATTTCCGGTGCGTAGCCTATAACAGAAGGACGCGTTATTTCGCAGATTTACCGTCGCCTGATGACGAGTGCAGTGGAAATGAAAATGAAAATCATGCACTCAGGTTGTAGATCTTTAAGAAACGGAACTACATAACGACATGGTAAGATGAAAACACTAAAATATTATATTATGTTTAACAGCCTCACTTTCTTACAACTTCAAAGATGTAAATAATCCAAGTTTCCAATACACAAAGGCAACTACAAATAATGACCGCCTATGACTTAGACCTTGTCGGAATGTTTGGTGGTGATGTGCCTCTTCAAATGTCCGTACTGTAGATTATTCGTCACTTTGTAGCGGTGGCCGCAATAACGGCATGTTGCATGGAAGGCAGTTTCTGCTATCACCTCTTTCTCGTAGTGACGGGTGAACAAGTCCTCCCACGGAATTTCAACTTCGGTAGAAGACATTGTCGGAAAATGCCGGGGTTGCAGATGTGAATTTGTTTCGGCTTGAAATGCCCTGGTAGTGGTGGGAGGCTATGGCGTGGGTTTGGAATGCACTTCTCGGATGTAGGTCTTTATATAGGCAATTGAAGGTGGTAATATAGTTCCGCATCCGGTTGCGTAGTGAATGATAGTATTGAATACAATGCATGCGTATTGAATACAATGCATGATACACTGCGCATCGGCATGCGGAATAATGTTTATCCTGCCACATTTCCATGCATGCACGACAGCTCGCCCGATGCATGCACCCACAAAAGACAGCCTACGATCAATGCATGCACTGTACAAGTCCAGATGGACGTGTTGAACCGCTATGTTACGCATTGATATGCGGAATGAAACAATTATACGCAGTGCGTGCATTAACTATGCAGTGTGTTGCGGAATTCGTGGCGGTACCATGACATCGCCCTATAAAATTGCCATTAACGGTCCCCACTTAGAGATCACCAATAAGGTTGTGAGATATGTATCCTGGAAGCTCGCTCATAATTGATAAACCGGGCGAGTTCACCGATGGAACCCGTTTCATCGTTACGGTGGACAAACACTGTCGTCCGCCTGAAAATTGCGCATGCAACTGCAAACACAACCAATATGACCATTCTTTCCGGTGCAGCATACTAACCGTGCGTGATGTTCGGATGTCTTTATCATCAACGCAATTGATGTTTGGTTGCAAGGAGTATGAGGACGACCCTGCGAATTACTTCCGAACTATCCACAAGAAGATAAATAATATGCTGGCCGTTTTATACAACGACGTTCCTGTCTCTCGAATTCGAGACGTCACATCTTTTGCAGTTGATTTAACTGCACGCCCCGCCCAAGAAGAGATGACGACGTATGCGTTCCAACAGATACAAATTCAGATCTACCCAAAGCCTGCAGAAGAGTCAGTCGGGAGCTGCTCAATTGGATACACCAGCCCGTATTGAACTTCCATGTCATGCATCGAAAACGACAAAGTTATTTCAATTTTTATGCGTTATCCCGCTTACAAAATGAAATTGTAAGGTATACCTTTACATCAATTAATTTTCAAGTATTTAGTATGTGAAATTCGGTTCCGTCTATCGTTCGCATGATTTTTAACTATTGAGACTCGACGGTAATTGGAACCTTGTGACATTGTCGTTGGGAGATTTCGAACTATTCAGGTCTTTGTCGGCAGGGTTGGGAGATTTCGAACTATTTAGGTATGCGTGGTGGTTACGCATATACATGCGAAATAAACTATTCCACGTCAGAACATCTACACAAGCCGATGCGTATGTCCCTGGCAGAATGTCACTGTCCCAGTTCAATAGGGGCACTCGATAGTGTGTCTTCTGAACCGCTACGCATTCGAGGAGAGGCAGAAGGCTATGCGGAATTCGATGTCTATGTTTTTGTGTTTATAATCAGTTGAGAAAAAACAAATAGCAGAACAAACGAACTACATATAGATACCAATTGATATACAAGACTATCGCAAAGTAAATTAGCGCAACGTCAATACGCTGCTTGGAGGTAAATGAACAATCGACGGAGTATATGATTAACAATATTATATGGGACACGTTGTCGAAACATGTTCTATATTATGATGGGGGACAAGCCATTCGTCACTGTTACGCACTCAAATGTGAGTACCAACGAGCTGCCTTCTTTGTTCAAATACCCGATGAATCGACCACATGGGTAGATCGACCTAATCCCCACGGGATGAGAGTTGGAGGTTACGCAACCGACGGTGCATTTTCATCGTCCCTACCTCAAAGTTCTTCCATGATCTTTACTTTCGTTGATGTAGTACTGAAGTACATTCGCATACGTATATGAACATATGCTAATGAGGAATGTTGATGTATTTATACCGATAGCTGTGTGTGACCCCACCATGAAGTGACAAATGACGTCTATATCTGCAATCGTACGCGGAGCTATGCATTGGAATTAGGTGCTATGCCGGGGGAGTAGTACGCATGTCGATGCGGAGAGACACGCGTGCGACCGCTAATATGTCCGCATAATGCTGCGTAGCTCACCTCGTACGTTAGCATGTTTATGCATATGTATCCGCTATAAATAGAGTACGTCGGGGTCCGGAAGTTGCACCCATCTTTCAAAATGGGCGTTTGTTGCTCGTTTGCAAAGATTGTTGTTTCATACTCGTACGAATTGTTTCATTCATACACGAAGGTGGAGAAGGATCGGTAAAACACTTTGATTGAAATACAAGAAAACTCTCGTCTGACAGGATATGAATCTACTCGACCAGGAGCTGTAGTAATTATTCTTGTTTTGCAACAACATTGTTGTTTCCGTCACAATTGACTATATGTATAAACCTGCTGGATCTCCATCCGTCATGTCCATTGCATTACTATTACGTTGTATGAAATCTACATTGTAACAATAGTGAAACCAATTGATCATATATAACTTCTATTCGATATTGTACTTTACATTCCATATGATGGTTGTAGAACAACAATGTAAGCGTATACACGAAATTCAGTAACCACCAAATTGTGTAGTTTAAGAATTATTTACACTCTATCGCACTAACTGCCAACTTCGTCGTTGATACGTACATGTGAGTGACCAAGAACTGCATACCAGTCTTCTCTCGTTAGTTGAACAATCGACGAATAGGCAACTCCAATCTGGTACTTGTTCAACTCACTCCATAATCGATACATGTTCGACCCTACGACGACGGGACGAGAAGTGGAATTTACAAGACTGGCGGTGTCTTGTCGCCTCCTAACTCCAAAGTGCTTCCGTGCTCTTTAGTTCTGTTGTAACTTTACAACAGAGAATATACTTGTCTGCATTTTGTTGCACTATTTGCTGCAGATCAACTGCCGTTTGTGCCGATCTGCCACCGTTACACATGACAATGCGTAAAGGATTCATAGGACGGCCTCACGAGACAACCAGGCCCTGTCCTAGCCTGCAGTTTCTGTCCGCCCAATAGATCCGCATTACGATGCGTAACTATGATAGCAAGTTCCCAAGCATGGGCTGGTTCGGTACGGGGCCTGCAGTGTCTGTCGACCGTACAACTACGCAATCTGATGCATATCATGTGAAGGTGGGGGGCGCCCGGTTTCGATGCAAGCGGGCCCTACCGTGCAGTTTCGGCCACCACATACTGATACACATGAGGATGTGTAGCCACTTGAGAAGTGACCAAAAACAATGCACCCGACCCTCACTTGTTATGCAATCATGAACCCATTAGATCATCCCAGGAAAACTACGGCACCATAAAGAATGACTTGAACTAATACATTACGTTAACTGACCATAACTATTGTTCGTACATTATTAATCGGAAAATGGAGGACCTCCGCAGGTGTCGTAAAGAATACGTACTACTTACAAAGGAAGACCATTTTCCTTATATCGCATTATAATCGAAGTGCTTCACCGACCGTCACAAAACTTTGTAAAGACTTCGTAACATCTTTCATGGAGAAACATAGGGAAATAAAACACTACATGAAAGACCAATGAATACAATAACACTACCACAAATGTGTATTCATATGTAAACGGCATGGGAGGCCCCTACATGCTACGCATGTAAGTGCGCAGCTACATATGGGAATAGAAACAATGGCAGAAAAAATTACAGAATGACCACTTCATATGTGTAGTAAGATCCTGGGTTCGAACATTGTGTTCGAACCTCTCGAGGTTACCTAGGTCCTGGGTTCGAGTGTTGGCATGGATAGAGTTCGAGTGAGCACATTCACTCGCGTGTCAGCCGGCCATGACGGGATTGACGCAGAGTAGACAACTTGTCCCTCTCGAGGTGACCGTGGAATTCCATGACTCCGCCCTACCAGTCCATGATCGAGTCGATCATGGATCATTGCGGAGGCAAACGCCGCATCATTGCGGAGGCAAACGTCGCATGCTCAAGATAGTGTTGGGCCCCTCTGTCAACGTCTCGTCCCGTCATTTCAATGGAGTGTGTTGCACGAAACCCTAACCAAATGCAAAATAAACAATTGTCTTCAAAGTGCTTCCATAACCCTTACATAACTTATATTTGGGGATTAGGCTCCCTGTTGAACCCTTGAAAATAACCCATTGGCCCGAACATGTCCCGAACCTATCATACAGACAATGGCTCATTCCGCGATATGTTGCGTACATATAGCAACCTTTCCCGTTCATCGAAAATTGCCGAGAGGTAGCCGCCCGAATGTTCCACAACCGGTTGCGGACCTATACCGCATTACCCGAATTGATCAAACCAAGAAATCTACGACGCCGTAGAGAATGACGTAAATTACTATTTTACGTGAACTGAGCATAACTATTATGCAACCACATCATACGCAACACTATATCAGTGTTACTATTTTACGTGAACGTTACATCGTCGCAGTCACAATTTAGGGAATGACGTGTGTTTTGGGCCCGCTCTCAATCTTTTATGTCCCAAAAGTGTGCTTGCACGTACATTAACAATCGGAAAATGGATGGCCACCGTAGGCGTCGTTAAGAATACGTACTACTCATAAAGCGAGATAATTTTTCTGCTTCACCGATCGTTAATCAACTTTGTACAACTTCGCCATATCTTGATAGCGAAACTTCGGAAAATAAAACGCTACATGAAAGAACAATGCATACAATAACAATACGACAGTTGTGTATACGTTTACATACGAAAAGTTCTAGGGTGCGGGGTCAGACGCCAGAGGAGGCATCTACAAAGATTACGCACTTTCATGCGTACCAGATGCACGGGAGGATGCATAGCTAACACGCATGTAATTGTGCAGCTATTCCCCAAAAGTTAGTCGTTTGGGACACATTGTCTCAACGTGTCCCCTACTGTGAAGGAGGAAGAGCCAGTCGTTAGCGGTACGCACTCACATGTTAGTGCTCCACAGGCTATCTCGCTTCTTCCAGCACCCGAAGACTCCACCACATCTACCAGTCGAACCAACCCCGACAGGGCGAGAGTTTGAGGTTACAATACCGAAGGTGTATTTTCATCGTCCCTAACTCAAAGAGTTTACATGATCTTTACCTTCGTCGGTGTGACTGTAGAAGGTGAGAGAATATAGCAGTGTGGTACATTGTGAGTGACTGTTACACCATATGCTCATGATGAATGTCGATGCATTTATATAGAGATAAGGGACCCACGACCGATCGGAGATATCCACAGCACAATCTGCACATATGCGCGACTACATGCGTATGCTTCCGCAATAGACCGCGTAGAGTTCCGCAAGGCTAACCAAAGGCGTCAGCATGCGGATTTATCCGCTTCGAAATACAGATTCACCCGCACCCCACCACGTGGACATACGCGGTATCTCGCGGAACGCAGGCCATCGCGCCCGATCCCCTATAAATACTTCCACTTCACACCTCATTTCGGTGCACCATCCGCATTCTCTTTCACCACTTTTTTTATTCTATCGTCGTTTGTGGATGCCCGTAAACTATCAATGTTCTTCCGTGATCTTTATGTAATCTATATGAAGATTACGCGAAGATCATGAAACACTTTGATAGATTATCCGGTTATCCAAGTGACCAACTTTATCGGCGGTTTTCATACAAGTCAAAATATTCATTCCGAATTGGTGTACGTTGTCGAATATCAATATATTATCAAAGTGTTTCACCGATCTTTTGTTACAATTCCTACAAATTTAAGTAAAGATCGGTCAACATTTTGATGACATATCCGATTATTCGTTCCAAATATCATCAATTCTATTTATATGGTTGCATTGCGTCCACCACATCGCCTATCTACGTATCAGATACAAACTTTGTTCGTTTGCAGTTCCTACGAATTTAAGTAAAGATCGGTTAATATTTTTATGACATACCGATTATTCATTCTAAACAGTGGCGGAACTACTTGGAGGCCAGGGATGGCCCTGGCCCCCACAATTTTCTTGTAACATATATGTAATTATATATTTAGTATTATTTATTTAGGTAATTATATATGATATTAATAGTGAAAGATTAAAATAATAAATAATTTATTTGTTAAGGCCTAAATAGTAACCACTTTAATTTAGAGATTAGAGATTTAAGCCTTCATATCTATAGTTTGGGCAAATTTTTGTATCAATGTTTTTTTAAAATTAAACATTTAAACTAACATTTTATAGTTTTTTTCAATACATTTTTATGATAAACAAAAAATATTTTTTCAATAAATTTTTAGTATGCCTTCAATTTTTGTTTTTACCTATTTTTTGAAAGAAATTAAACATGTAAACTATAATTTTATAGTTTTTTAAAAAAAAAATATTTTTGAAACACTTTTTATTTATGATAAAAAAAATCCACATTTTTTAAGTATATCCCCATTTTTTCTTGATTTTTTATAAAGAAATTGCATATTTAAACTACAAATTTATTGCCTTTTAATATTTTTTTAAAAAAAATTTTGCTTGATAAACAAAAAAATTAATGTAAAATTTCGGCCCCCTCATTACTAGGAGTCTAGTTCCGCCACTGATTCCAAATATCATTAATTCTATTTAATATGGTTGCATTGCGTCCACAACATCGCCTATCTCCGTATCAGATACAAACTTTGTTCGTTTGCGACCTATTATAAATACATGTGAACTATCATACTGATGTTTTATTATCTTGATTTTGTCTCCTCCATTATTAGTGTAAGTTAGTCAATACACGTTGGTTATTCGTGGATTACACTACCATAACAGTGTTTTTCATCTATCCATTACTAACATCTCCATACAATTGTTAAAGTTCTATGAACGGTTTGTATTAATGCGTGCTACAGCGCAAATATTTACTTTGCGATGTTTTGCAGTGTTCACTCCCACGCGGGTTGTTACAATATATTATCGAAGTGTTTACCCAATATATGTCTACTATTTTGCACAATATGCTGAACCCACTTTAATAACATATATTGACATACAAAGAAAACAACGATTACAAAATACCGATCAATTTTGGACATTTTATAAAACCCTTACAGTTATTCAGTATCTATCGCCGGAACGATATTCACCATTGACATTCTGCACCAGTGTTACTAACATGTTGTACCAGTGTAACGTATTCAACACTCGTCGTCTAATACAAAGGCAGCACGTTGCGGACCGTTTGAGCAGTTCAAATTTGAAATTGGCCAATTGCCAACGGCCAGATTCGTTACGCACGATGATGCGTTACAGCACGCGCTTTCTCAACGGTCGACTTCCCTCCGCACCGTCATGCGGAGAATGGCCACTATTGCGTACCGCCTCCGCGAGGCTCCATTGTTCCGCTTTTTATTGCGAAATTTTGCGCAACCTGCTCCGTAGTGCATTCCCAGAATTACGCGATGGGTTGCGTAACTAGACGCGCCTTGCAACGGTCCTGTTGCATCATGTGGGCCCCTTATCACGCGTCGGTCATCTCCGCAAGACGTTGCGGAGTAATTAGGCCCACTGACAAATACTATAATTGTCGATTACAGATGACAACAAATAGTAAGCGTCACTTAGTTCCCGAATCCTCGAACCCTTTCCCTCCTCGTCTCTCAAATCCTTTCCCCCCTCATCTCCTCTTGGCTTTGCGTTGCCATGTCGAGTTCTTCTGTTGATCCCGTCGACCGCGTTTCCGTCAATGACGTACCAATAGAACAGTTATCCGTCAACGAGGTATGCTTCGTTTCCTACCATTTTCATCACATTTACAAAAAAAATTCGTTATTCTCCCTCTAACTTATGCACGCAACTCACAAAATTGAATAGGACGCATACGTCAATGCATCAGAACAAATGCCGGATTTCACAGATATTTTCACAACCAACCGGGAGTGGATAAATCGCGACGAGATGGTTCGGACATTCCAAGACGCAGCCGCTACCCATCTGAAAATGGTGCTAGTGATCAAGAGATCGTGGCCGTCAACCGATCGGCTCCTCGGTAGCGTACTCCTCGCGTGTGAAAAATTCGGCATCTATGAGCCGAGAAAGAAGGTGAGAGAACGTAGGGAGCGCGGTGAGGCAACGAAGAAGGGTAACACGAAACTCACAAACTGTCCATTCTCTTTAATGGGTCGGGAATTCGAACGCGGAAAGTGGCACATGTACGTTTTATCTGGAACGCACAACCACGACCTTCCAGATATTCTACTAGGTCACGCCTACCGTGGGCGTATCCACCCGCAGGCATTGGAGGTCGTGAAGATGTTATCGTCGCATGGGACACCCCCAAAGCTGATATACTCGTTGCTACACTCAGAAGAGGGATGTGTTACATCACGACGTCAGTTGTATAACGCCAAGGCCAAGCTTAAGTCCAAGGCTCGAGGTGACAGGACCATAACCCAAGATGTTCTACACCAGATGAAGGCCAAGCGGTACTTCTACGTTGTAAGGAGAAAGCCTGACTCCGATGTGGTAGGAGGTCTTTTCTTCACCCACCCGGACGCCCTGCATTTGCTGAAACTATTTCTGTATGTCATCGAAATCGACAGTACCTACAAAACCAACCAGTACGTCTTCATGTCATTCCCTTTAACTGTTGTTCTCTTTGCAAATTGTTCCAAATTTCATCTAATATTTGTCGCCTAAGTTTCACCTCACTTTTTTTTTACTACCACATCTGAAGGTACAAAATGCCCTTGGTTTAGTTCATCGGCTTCACATGCACGGGGATGAACTTCAGCATAGCTTTTGCTTTCCTCTGCGATGAGACCACAGAATCTTACACTTGGGCCCTCAACCATCTCCACTTCCTCTACGGAGACAAGACACCGGAGGCTATCGTCACTGACAGGGAGCTTGGTCTACTTGGTGCGATTGCCCCTTCCTTCCCCACAGTCAACCATATATTATGCTGGGTCCACGTTCTGCGGGGGTGCGAGCAAACGGCCTTCGAATGGAGGCGCGACTTAGAAACAGCACGAAAGTTCAAGAACGACTGTAGAGCTGTGTTCGAGTCGAGATCCCCCGAGTCGTACAAGTCGCGGCGACGATGGATATATGCCAAGTGGAACCACATCCCCGGATTGATGCAGTACCTCTCCTCCACGTGGCTCCTGCATCACCGAAACAAAATTGTCAGAGCTTGGGGGGACACCAGCCTTCACTTAGGAACGAGGACCACAAACAGGTTTTACATTCAATGCCCTCCTCAATCTATACCTTTACGTTTGCACGTATATATTTTATGCTAAGCTGGACAAAATGGAATTTTCATTTAAGGGTCGAGTCCGCACAATCAGCACTGAAAACCGCGTTGCAGTCCCCCGTAGGAGACTTCAATTGGGTGTTCGCAGCCATCGACTTATTGATAAAGGATCAAATTTTAGAGGTCAGAGGGTCACTAAACAGAGACCGCAATACGTGGTGCACCGGCATGCACAACGTTGACATTTTTTGCCGGGTCCGAGATAGGATCTCAACGCATTGCTACGACCTCCTCAACTCACTATAACAGAAGGTTAAAGACACTCCACCGACCCAAGAATGCAACGACCAATTTTGGAGAGTGACGTACGGGATACCATCTAGTCACGACATATATCGGTGCATGCAAGATAGTACGCCTATTATGCCAAGCTAGATTCACACGTTTTGGAAGCAGTTGGATTGGAAGGGCATTCAGCAAGACTCGTCGTCGGATTCCGTCCCCATGACCGAGGCTCAGATCGCCATCAATGACTTCTTGCAAAGGTACCAACGCGGTGAAGTGCCCGATGATGAGTTGGCTAGAGTGGCAACTACGTTGGCGGACGGCCAGTTCCCTGCTACCACCAACCTAGTTCCACCCAATCCCCCTGAGCTATCGAGGGGCAGACCTCGGGGACGAGGGCGCCATAACCCTTGTCAAACTAACCCCTTGGCATGGGAGAGAACGCAATCGGCTGAACGACGCCGCCAGGAGCGAGCACAGGCACCGCGTCCACGCGGAAGAGGCCCCGGCCGCGGCCGTGCCCAGAACGACTCAACAGATGTGTTGCGTGACGAAGAGGCGGCTTCCAACATAGCCGACGCGGAGGCCCCACCTACCGTACCGGTCGTGCAGACCCATTTTCCCTGGGCAGATAATGACATCGACCCATTCATGACAATCTTCATCGACAGAGTGAAGAACGTCGGTTCTGACGGCCATTGCAGATATCGAGCATTTGCTGAGCTCCTTGGTTTAGGCGAGAATGAGTGGAAACAAGTTCGCCTCGCCCTCGCACGGGAGATGACTGAGCATCGACACATTTATAGCCACGAACTACGACTGGACAACTACATTTTTAAATGTACCTTCACCGGTCCCATTGCCGACCGAGAGTACTGGATGGAGTGTCCTATGATGGGTTTCGTCTTCGCCACAAGATTCCAGATGCCCTTGGTCATCCTCAGCAGGAACTATCCGATGCTTCTACTCCCTCTCGATGCACGGGACCCTCCACCACAGAAAGCAAACTTGGCGATCTGCATCGTCAACAACAGAACCCATTGGGTGCCGGTGAGCTACCAATTGCATCACATATTTTTTCCACACTTCAAAACCAAAACTACTGACGTATTCATTTTACTCTTTCCACAGGTATGGTTGCGTGACGACTCATTGCTCCCACCCATATACCCTGAGTGGTATCGGCACCGACAACAGAGCGTTGTTGGATGGGATCAACCGTTTATAGCAAAAATCAACCAATACCGTCCCTTCCGACTTCGAGATGGACCCCCCTGCTCTACCTATGATTTGCCGATGTGGTACTCATGTCACTGTCTTTTGTTTATTACAACTACAAATCAAAACACTTATTCCGAGGAGTATTTATGACTTTCTATGAATGTGTCACGTTCTCAACGAAGAACAACATAACTAGAGCTATTATACCAAGCTTAAGGTAAGGAGTAAAATGTTTGTCATACGACAAACCATTGATGCCTTAGTTCCGCAGCGTATTACGGAGAAAAACCGGTTACCCCAAGTCGCTGTTTTGCTGACTTGTAAACAGTAAACCCTGGTTCCGCAACCTTATGCGTAATAACACCGTATATCGAACCATCGCTTACCATAAGACGTTGTTTGGCAGACTTCTAGAACAGTTCCCATAGTTACGCAACCTTATGCGTAATAACACTGTATCAAACACCCTGTTTGGCCTGACGCCCGCCGAGTTACGCAATTTGTTGCGTACCAAGTTCCGCAGCTTGATGCGAAGATTAGCGGTGTATCCAGTAAAAATTAGCGGTGTATCG
Source organism: Persicaria maculosa (assembly GCA_963922045.1). Taxonomy (NCBI): domain Eukaryota; kingdom Viridiplantae; phylum Streptophyta; class Magnoliopsida; order Caryophyllales; family Polygonaceae; genus Persicaria; species Persicaria maculosa. The sequence continues at coordinate 43,112,938 of OY998252.1, read as the reverse complement.
AACAACCCCCTTTTGTTATTGTTAAATATTGTATTGTTCTTAAGGTCCCATATAACTTGCCAAATGACGCAAAGGTCCTCGAATTGGGTGTTGTCATACTTATTTGTTATTATATCTTCCATTATAGATATTCCTGGCAACCAAGATTGTAAAGGATTTACTCACCGTTTGTTTATAAGTTGATATTATCGCCTTGGTAATAGGACATTTCAGGAGCAGATGATGAGCGTCACCATGCATTATCATTGTTGCAAAGACAACATTGTACGGGTACTCTATTAAAGTATCTATTTAGACGCAATTTGGTTGGGAATCCATCAATCAACACTTTCCTTAGGATATTATGGGTTCAGGGTGGTAGTCGGAGTTTCCAAATCCATTTGTGGCCCATATTGTCTTGTGCATTATTATTTTTAATTTGTATGTTGATTTTGTACAAAACTCTTCATTTTTATTTGGTTTCCAAATTAACCTATCAGGTGTATCCCAATCCGGAATTCAGATTTTAGTAATAGATTGGGTTATATGTGTGGGAAACAATTGGTTCAGCAATAATTTGTTCCATTGTTTTTGTGGTAATAAGATGTGCCACTTTCATATTAGGATCATGATTGCCTTTAAAACATTCCGGGGGAGGTTGTTTACCCAAGGGTTCGACCAAACGTTAATAGTATTCCCGTTACCAAGAATCCAGAGAAGCCCTTTTTGGAACGTATCTCTAAGATGGAGTAGGCGTCCAAATTGCATGTTCTGGCTTGTACACTCTAGTAGTGTTTCATTTTTTAAGTATTTTTCTTTGATTACTTTAACCTAGATCTGAGCATGGGCCGGGTTGGGCCTAGTGTCTTGTTGAAGCCCGTCTTATTTGTCGATTTGGGCTGCCCAGCGGGCCAAGTGGGCCTAGCGTCTCAAGTTCGTTTTCTATCAGAAATCGAACTAAAAAAATAAAAATAAAAAGAGGCAAATTACAACATTGTACAAATACTTTCAAATGTAAGGCAAATCTGGACAATATTAGCTTACTAACAGAGGCAACCAAAGCAACGAAGATGTTGGTAAGAAGGTTGTTTATGAAGGAGTTGCTCAAAAGAAGTTTTCATTTTGAGCAATTTTGTGGGCAAATAATTGATGATGTGTGTTGCAGTAACGATATTGTCTCCCTAATAACGTTTAGGTAAGTGGGAATCAAACATTAAACCACGGTCAACCTCCAAAAGATGTCGATGCTTCCTCTACGCTACTCCATTTTGCTGAGGGGTGGTGACGCAATAAGTTTCATGATGGATTCCATGATCGAGCAAAAACTTTATTATGTGCTACTACCCAGCTCGATCAAGAGCGTTATCAGACCGAAGTGCCTTAACCCTCTTGCCAAATTGATATTCAACCATGGGCAAGAATTGTTTGATCACTGTGAAAGCAATGTCTTTGCTAGGCAGCAACTTGGCCAAGTGATGCAAGAATGATCATCAACTAGAGTTAAGAAATAACGATGACCATCATAAGTAGGAACCGAGCAGGGTCCCCAAACATCAACATGAACAAGATCAAAGGAAGCTGCAGTTGTTGTTGTACTTAAAGGAATAGAAATAAGAGTTTGTCTGGACTTGGCACACACGACACAAGACCTCGGAAAATTATTACATTCATCAGAGAGAGAGAGAGAGAAACAAAACGAAATTCTTGAGTTTGTAAGAAGGAAGATGACCCAATCTTCCATGCCAAAGAGAAATATCCGCTACTGCTTCAGCATTACTGGAAGAAGAAGCGCTCAAAGCTTGCTTATCCTGATAACCTGTTATCTACAAGAACAGGTCCCTCACGCAATCACCAATCCTCAAGGGAGCCTTCATTGAAGGAGTCTGCATATAACAACCCTTAGCCATAAACAAAACACAACAATTCATCTCCCTCACCATCTTTCCCACAGAGATGAGGTTGCATTTAAACTGAGGAACAAATAGTATATTATGCAGCACCTATCCTTGCATAACAATCACAGAACCGGCCTTAGACACAACCCTTGGACTCACTAGTGGGCAAGGAAACCACAAAAGGTTTTGACAAATCATACTTGGTGAGAAATAAATTCATAGCACTACACATGTGCTCACTCGCACCACTATCAACAATCCAAGTCTGTCCATCTAAAATCTGTTGAGAGAGAGGTTTACCTGTGAAGCCATCAAAATCTTCTGCGCAAGGTTCCTTCTCTCGATTTGATTATGAAAAGGACTGCAACAATGAAATCAATTGCGGGAGCTGCTCAACAGAAAATTTAGATCCAGATTGCAATACAGCACCAGCAAACTTGCCATTTGTAACAAGTTTCTTATCCTTATTCTTGGTGCAGCAAACCTGGTGGAAATCCAATAAGATAGAAACATCGATCCGCCGTGTAGTTCATTTTCTTGCAATTAGTGCAAAACAGAGGTTTCCTATTACCATTCCCTTTGCTTGTTTGAGGAGCAGATCCTGCCGATTGAGCCTTAGCTAACATAAAAATATTATCATGGCTTTGCGATTGAGTAGAAAGGGGAGGAGATTGGGTCTTAGCCATCATAGAAACGCCCTCTGTGACAACTGACCCAACTTCGGATTTGATGTCCCTCTTATCCTCCTCATGGGATAGAAGTAAAGTTGATTTACATTCGGCAACTGCTCCATCAACAAGATCGATCCTCGTACAACAGTATAAGACTCATTCAACCCCATAATGAGCTGTATAACGCATTGGTGTTCTTCATATTTTAGAATTTCTTGAGTTACACCACAAGTACAAGGTGGAAAATTTCATAAGCTATCTAACTCGTCCCAGAGATTCTTCATTTGAGTGAAATAAGAAGGGAATAGAGTCGTACCTTGCTCGAGTAGACTCAATTCCTTTTGTATGCAGAACAACTGCATTCCTTCGAGTTTGCAATACCTCAACTCTAGTTCAGTCTAGATCCCCTGCACTGTATCAGTATAGATGACACTAATACGGATTTTCGGACTCAAGTTGTTAATGATCCATATCGTTGCATCGTTCCCAGTTGTGAAGTTTCGGCGATGTTGGTTCTGGCTTCTCTGATCGATCCAATAACAAAACCGATTTTGTTCTTTGCGGACAGGGCAATCTGGATTGAGTGTCACCACTCACCAAAGTTTCTCCAATCGAAGGTTGGTCTGACAAGGATCATACTAGGATGATCGCTTGGGTGAATATAGCAAGGATCGTTTAGATCGACCCCCGCCATGATCATTGAACAAAGAAAGCGGAACAGATAGATTTGTATTTGATTTTTTGGAAAAAAAAGAAAAAAAAAACGTTCTCAATCATCCATGCTTTGATGCAATGTTAGAAGAAAATCCTCTTCGGAGGTAGTACAGTCCCCTTTTCGGAGGTCAATAAGCCACATCGTCGGACCACCACCTTACCATCAGGGTGGTTGATAACAAAAACTCTCTTCGGGGAGGTCAAAAACCCCACTTCGGTGGTTGTATAACCCCTCTTTGGAGGTAAATAACCCTCTCCGCCTCCTCCCTTCCTCCTTCTTGGTTCCGGTGGAAGATCCCGCCCTTGGGCCTTGGGGTGTCGTTTAGGGCTGAAGCTCAAGCTTGGTCTCTAACCCTTTTTCATCAATTCTTGTGCTTGGTTATCTCACCTCTCCGCTAGCTCTTCGATGTTGGCTTGAGGTGGTGGTTCCGCCTCATCTGGACACCGGAGTTAGCCCTCCATCTTTCGTTGGGCACCGATTTCACCGATCAGCCATGGACACCGGAGCTCGTCCTAAGAATTGGAATCGGCGCACCCTTACTTTCGCAACAAATCTATATGGCCAAAAGCTCAATTTTTGGGGCGTTTTTTGATTCTAGGTCTGGATTCAAGGTCTACCTATTTTCAAACTATCGGCCTCCATTTCTCAGATCTAAGCGTTCGGTTTGGCATGGAACTCCCAGCGATCGCCCTGTTTTGGGTAGGGGATATCGTTTTCCGATTGGGTCTTTTGCCCTTCTCGGTCGTTCTTCTCCGGGAGACTTCGTCGGTGCCGATGATGGCATGTGGCTGGTTCCCTCGCCGCCGGTGGCCTGGCCGTCTCTGATTGGATGTACTGTGTGTTGGTAACCTTTGGCGTGCAAGTACGATTTTGTGCTTGCACGGCACGTTTAATCTAAAAAAAAAAAGTTTTTGAGGGATTAATTATATATATATTATTATTATTATTATTGTATGTCTTGTCTAATATTTATATGTATATTTTTAACCGCTTAAGCACATATTGAATCCCGCAAGGGTATCAAACCCTGCTCGTATGGACGCATATTTTCTGAGTGCAAACGATCGTGGGATCGACGGTGAAAAAATTTAAGAGAAATTTGATTTTCTTTGTCTTATATGTAACAGATTACACAGAGTATTATTTATACACAAACATAGCACAGATCTGGAAGAATCCTAAGATGTGGTTTGGACTTGTGCTTTCGCTACGGGCTTCTCTTCTTCTTCTTCTTCTTCTTCTTCAGTATTTGGCTTCTGCTCTGGGCTGGAGCTGTACTCTATGGATCGGCTAGTACTCCCCGACGATCCTAGCGGTCGAAGATAAAGATGGGATCGGTTGCGTTGGAATAGGGCAGCAGATTGTGCCTTCGTGAGCAGGTCAGCGACTTGATCTTTAGAAGAAACAAAGGATACCTTTAGAAGAAACAAGTGTTTGATGTGATGATGGAGCACCGGTTAACTACCAAGTAGGTAGCCCCAAGGTTGTCACACCAAAGAGTTGGGGCCTGTCTAAGGCCAATTCCAATGGAACCCAGTAGATTTTGAATCCAGATTAATTCACAAGTTGCAGCGGCGAGGGCTCGATATTCCGCTTCTATTGAAGATCTCGATACTGTAGCTAGCTTCTTCGAAGATCAAGCGATTAGATTGGAGCCATGGTAAATGCAGTAAGCTCCAACGGAGCGTCTATCTATTTGATACGCCCCCCAATATGCATCGAAGAAAGCAGAGAGCTCATGACGAAAGGCAGAGGAGGTGTGGACGCGAAAATCCTTCGTGTGATTAAGGTAACACAGGATGCGTTTAACGGCCTGCCAGTGGATGTCTCGAGGTTGGTGCATAAATTGCAAGACTTTGTTCAAAGCAAAGGCAATATCCGGGCGTGTGAAATTAAGATACTGCAAGCTATCGACGATGCTACGATACAACTGAGGGTTGTGAAACATGGGCGAGTCAGCAGCAAACATCAAGAGTGGTAGAGATAGGAGTCACAATCGGTTTGCAATTTGTCATACCAGCCTTCCGCAAGACTTTAGTAATGTGTTTCGATTGAGACAGATAGAAACCTGAGGTGTTTCAACTTATTTCAACCCCCAAAAATAATTGGCATGCCCAGGTCACGAACTGGGAAGGACCTGGATATAGCAGCAACAAACTTGGCAGATAAAGAAGGATCAGTGTGATCACCAAAAGATCATCAACATACACCAAAAAAAAGGCGAAGCAATAGACAAACAGGGAAGTGTCGGAAGGACAGGAATTGAAGCCAATGGATAGGAGATAGTCACTTAGCCTAGAAAACCAAGTACGGGGTGCTTGTTTAATACCATATAGGAACCGATTTAATTTGCAAACATGTGTAGGATGAGAAGAGACGGTGAAACCTGGTGGTTGTGTGACATAGACGTCCTCCTCGAGAGTGCCGGGAAGAAAGGCGTTCTGTATGTCTAGTTGTTGAGTCGTCCAACCGTTGATCGCTGCAAGGGACAAGAGAAGACGGATAGTGGAAGGCTTGGCTACAGGGCTTAATGTCTCTGAATAATCAATTCCCGAAAGTTGGTGGTAGCCCTTGGCTACGAGGCGCGCTTTCCTCCGTTCAATGGATCCATCGGATCGACGTTTCGTCTTGAACACCCACTTAACACCAAGAACGTTGTGAGAAGGGCTAGGAGGGACCAAGGTCCATGTGTTGGTGTCGAGCAGTGCCTTGAATTCCTTAGCCATAGCATGGTGCCATTCCAGATATTTGGTAGCTTCAGTGTAGCAAGATGGTTCTTCGGGAATTGTTGTTGTGGCAGAACAGTGAGGCCATCAAATGGTGCCATCCGTCCGTTTTAAAGGTTTGAAAACATTGTCCCTAGATCTAGTGATCATGGGATGAGTGGGAGGTAATTGTGGTTGTGGAGACGGGGACGACGGTGTCTCTGGGGAAGGAGAAGCCGGGGATGAAACAGGGTTTAAATTATGTGAAGTGGAGGTCGGGCTAGGGGCCTATGTTATGTGGGTTGGAAAAGTAGGTGGGCTAAGTATTGGAAATTGGGCCAATTGTGTGGCAGTAGGCAAGTTTGGAAACGTGGGGGCCTTCTCACAAAATGGAAATGTGTTTTCATGGAACAACACGTCTCTGGAGACATAAGTTTTATTTGTTTCCCAATCTAGGCATATATAGCCTTTGTGATTCGGGGAATAGCCCACAAAGAGCATTGGTTTCGATCGGAGGGAGAGTTTGTTGTGGTTATAAGGCCGTAAGTTTGGTAAACACAAGCAACCAAAGACACGTAAAAACTTGTAATCCAGAATGGAATGAAAGAGGGTAAAATATGGTGAATTTTTGTGGAGAATGTTGGAAGGAAGCCTGTTTAAAAGATAAACGGCTGTTTGAAATGCATAATCCCAAAAGGAGAGGGGAAGCGATGCATGACTAAGGATGGTTAGGCCGACATCAACAATGCGCCGATGTCTAGACTCGAGGGTTCCGTTTTGTGAATGAGAATATGGACAAGTGAGTCTATGATGGATCCCCAATTGAGCAAACAATGGTTTTAGTTTGGAGAATTCGATGCCGTTATCCGTTTGGATAGAAATTATTTGTCGGCCAAAAAAGTTGGTAACAAGGGGGATGAATATGCGAACAAGCGAGTGAACTTCATCTTTGGTTTGGAACGGAAAGAGCCAAATAAACTTGGAGAAATCATCGACAATAGATAAAACGTATTTGTTTCCATTGCGAGAAATAACATGAGAGGGACCCCACAGGTCCATAAATAAAAGATCCAAGACCTTGGATGATCTTGAAGGGTTGGGCTTGTGAGGCAAGGCATGAGCCTTTGCTAAGGAGCCAGAAAAACACGGATATGCATGGGCTGATCCATGAGGGCCATTTAGGTGACTTGGGGCAGATGAACTGGGTAGTGTCTCTAGACAGATGACCAAATCGATTATGCCACAAAAGGGGAGATGACGGAGAAGGATGGCTTGTGGTGGTGGATTGCAGTGATGATGGTGGTGTCGAACTCGTCAGCCAGACATACAGGCCACCATCAACGGCTCCCTTGAGAAGAAGCGCCCCCGTCACGGAATCCTTCACACAAAAATAATCTTTGTCGAAAAGAAAGTAAACTTGATTGTCTTTGAAAAACCTGTTGACAGAAATTAAATTTCTTTGGAGAGCAGGAGCATGAATGATTTTTGAGAGATGAAAAGAACGAGAGTGATGGGTGAGTGTTGTAGAACTGTAGTTCTGAATCGGAAGGGAGGAGCCATCGCCTAAGGTCATCGTCTCGGTTCCTTCGTAGGGGAGATGATCGAATCTCAAATTAGTGATGTCGGGGGTGTAGTGGTTAGTTGCTGCCGTGTCCGGAAACTAGGTCGAGCAGGTGGTGATGTTTGCTTGGAATGACCTTGGTGGTGGCGGTAGGAAGGTGTGGTCAAAGAGACTCCAGCAGGGAGCGGCCACATGGCCCTTTTTATCACACAGTTGACAGGTCGGTCGAGGATCTGGTGCGCCGGAAAACATTTGGTACGAGCGACCACCACGGGAAGAGCCTCTGCCTCCCCGGCCATCTTTGCCTCCCCGACCTCCAGAGGAGTCTGCTCGTCCATGACCTCGGCCTCTGTTCGAGGTAAAATTAACTTCAGGAGAGTCGGAAACAGTGTTATTGAGCGATACTTGGGTGTTTGCTCGGAGGAGCTCCTGTTGACGAGCAAGAAGAGCCTCCTACCGGAGAATGTGGGTAAGAACTTCATGAGGAGGAGGAAGGACATAGTTGGATGTAACAACAGTGACCATGGCATCAAATGCCTGTCCAAGGCCGACGAGCAAATAAGCAATGAATTCGGCATCGGAAACCACTTGTCCGGCTGCCTGATTCTAATGAACGAGACCCTGGACCTTGTTAAAGTAATCAGTGCCTGATTCTTCTCCCTTCATGATGGTAGAGAGTTGGAGACGAGTTTGAACTACTTGTGCGCTGGTCCGAGCAGAATACAGGTTGTGTAGCCTTTCCCAGATCTGCTTAGCCGAGTCGCAGTCCAAGACTTGGACCATCACCTGTTCGGTGAGAGACGCCGTGAGGATGGCGACGACAAGTTGGTCGCGAGGGACCCAGTCATCTATGGCAGTCGCGTTGTCACCTTTGGACTCCGGTTTGGGCATGGTTCCATCAACGAAACCCATAAGCCTTTGTGACCTCAAGTATGGCGTGAGTTGCCGAATCCAATTGGGAAAATTTATGGGTGATAGTTTGACAGTTTTGAGGGAATTGAAATTTGGCAAAGGAGGCTGAGATTGAGGAAGAGAAAGCTGAGCCATGGAGGCTTGAATCTAGGCTACAGCCGCCACCAGATTGGATTCAGCCATGAAAGCTGTTAATTTTAGGGTTTGAAATTGAAACGAAAAAAAAGGGATAGGAAGGAGCGACGTTGGTTGTCAAGGCTCTGGTACCATTCTGAGTGCAAACGATCGTGGGATCGGTGGTGAAACAATTGCAGAGAAATTTGATTTTCTTTGTCTTATCTATAACAGATTACACAGAGTATTATTTTATACACAAACACAGCACAAACCTGGAAGAATCCTAAGACGTGGTTTGGACTTGTGCTTTTGCTATGGACTTCTCTTCTTCTTCAGAATTGGGCTTTTGCTCTGGGCTGGAGCTGTACTTTATGGAACGGCTAGTAATATTAGTTCCTGGTTGGGTTAATTAATTCCTTTTAGGGGTTCTTGGTGCTTTTTACTCGAGCGGTGTGCGGCTCTGTATTGGCGAGGTTTGGTGATCTTCTCCTTTCATTTGGTTTTGGCTATCGGAGTCGGGAGAGGCTGGGATCGTTGTAGTGTGTATCGCGACGTCTCCTCTATTCAGGTTGACTGCTTCCCTGGAGTTCGTCCTCACTAACCACAGGATGATCGGGTCCTGATGCATCGCTGGCCAACGGTTCTGCTTCAGAGTGGGGCTTGGCTTCGTCCGTCGTCTTTTACCACATCCAGTTTGGTTTTGATCTGCTTTGTTTCATTGTATTGTAGAGTGGGTTTGCTTGAGTTTGCGCCTTGTTTGTATTGTTGTATATTTTTTGTTTGATTTCTAGACGGTTGTTCCGTCTGCCGACTTGTCCGGCCTTCAAGTTTAAGATATGTCTGGACTCGAATTCTTATCTAATAAAAAAAATGTTAGAAACAAACCGATTGAGCTTAATTCAAACGTTAAGTTTCTTAGAAGCCAGATGAACCATAGGAAGAATAAGGGTTTGATTTTTCATTGATTTTTAATCTGAGATCATCATCCGCACATTCACCACCATGCATCGACAGGGGTACCTAGCTAAGTTCGCCGAGTAAACAAGGGCGTTCATTAATACGGGTAGTAAGTCGCGCACCCAAAACGCATCCAGGATGCGTGTTTGTATGGCACACCCAAGCCACACGCATCCTAGATGCTTGGATGAGTTTTTGCAATAAAAAGAAACGGGTTATAAACACTGCAGACCCGGGCTAATAAATAGAGTCAACACGCATCCTGGATGAGTGTTGACCCCAAATTTTATTTTATTTTTTAATTCCGACCCACACTCATCCTAGATGAGTGTGGGTTGGGAATTTTTAAAAATTGTAATGTTTAGTGTACCCTATATTATAATTGAATAATTCAAATTTTTTATTTTAATTGATTCGTGTTTGTTGAAAATCATATTAGAATTGTTCGAAAATGATTACTAGGATTAATTAGAATTATATTATATATTAGAATTTATAGAAATTTGTTACATATATAGGATTTATCGAAATTAGATTATTATTGTCTATATGAGATTGAATAATTAGTTTAGAGGGTTAATATGTAGAATGATAGTCAAATGAATATTTTGATTTAATTTTTCGATATATATAGTTGATAAAGATTATATGTAATTTACTATAAAATACTAGATGAGATATAATTATTAGTTTATATTCGATAATTATATAGAATTTCATCTAACAATATACGAGATTAAATTGATTAATGTGTTATTATTTATGCTTAATGTGTTAGGGTACGGTATTTAATTAGTCGATATTGAACACTTAGCATATATCAAATAAGGTGGGATTTCATTTATACTAATTAGTTTAGAGGGTTAATATGTAGAATGATAGTCAAATGAATATTTTGACTTAATTTTCAGCTATAGTTGATAAAGATTATGTGTAATTTACTATAAAACACTAGATGAGATATAATTATTAGTTTATATTCGATAATATAGAATCTCATCTAACAATATACGAGATTAAATTGATTGTGTTATTATTTATGCTTAATTAAAGTTATGGTTAGTGTTAGGGTTAGGGTTAAGGTTAGGGTATTTAATCGATATTGAACACTTAGCGTATATCAAATAAGGTGAGATTTCATTTATACTACATGAGATTGAATAATTAGTTTAGAGGGTTAATAAGTGGAATGATAGTCAAATGAATACTTTGATTTAATTTTCCGCTATATTTGATAACGATTATATGTAATTTACTATAAAATACTAGATGAGATATAATTATTAGTTTATATTCGATAATATAGAATTTCATCTAACAATATACGAGGTTAAATTGATTAATGTATTATTATTTATGCTTAATTAAAGTTATGGTTAGGGTTAGGGTTAAGGTTAGGGTTAGTGTTAGGGTTAAGGTTAGGGTAATTTAATCCATATTGAACACTTAGCATATATCAAATAAGGTGGGATTTCATTTATACTAATTAGTTTAGAGGGTTAATATGTAGAATGATAGTCAAATGAATATTTTGACTTAATTTTCCACTATAGTTGATAAAGATTATATGCAATTTACTATAAAATACTAGATGAGATGTAATTATTATTTAATTTTCCGCTATATTAGTTTACATTAGATAATATAGAATCACTATAAAATACTAGGGATAAGGTTAGGGTTAGTGCTAGGGTTAGGGTTTTAAGCTTAGGGTTAGGGTATATAGTCGATATTGAACACTAAGCATTTGGAAAATAAGATTGGATATCATTTTATACTACATGAGATCGAATATAAAATAATAATTATATCTCATTCAGTATTTTATGGTAAATTACATATAATCGTTATCAACTATAGCGGAAAATAAAATCAAAATATTCATTTGACTATCATTCTATATATTAACCCTCTAAAGTAATTATTCAATCTGATGTAGTATAAAATGAAATACAATCTTATTTTATATATATATATATATATATATATATATATATATATATATATATATATATATATATGCTAAGTGTTCAATATCGACAATAATAATCTAATTCCGATAAATCCTAATGAAGAAATTTCTATAAATTCTAATATATAATATAATTAATCCTAATAATCATTTTCGAACAATTCTAATATGATTTTCAACAAATACAAATCAATTATAATCCAAAATTTGAATGATTCAATTATAATATAGGGTACATTAAACATTACAATTTTAAAAAATTCCGAACACACACTCATCCTGAATGAGTGTGGGTTGTAATTGAAAAAAAAAAAATTGGGGTCAACACACATCCAGGATGCGTGTTGACCCTATTTTTGCCATGGTTTTTACATGTGAAAATCACGTGATTATTTTAAAAAAAAAAAACAGAACACCACGCATCCAGGATGCGTGTAGTTTTTTTTTAAAAAAAATTCACAAGGTTTTTAGCCCGGTTCCCTTATATAGCCAATTTATTTTTCCCAAAACACAACATGCACGCATTCTGGATGTGTGTGTGTTGGGTGCGCTTTTACACGCATCCTGGATGCGTGTTGGGTGCGCCTCAGCTCCCCCATTAATACTCATCTACAAATGAGGGGGCATATACACACAAATAGCGTAAGTCTCGACCTTACATGATATGCTCAATACATGAATAATGTAATTACATAACGTAGTAAAAATCAAGAGATAACAAGAAGAAGTCGAGTGAAATCATTTTCAAAGAGGGATACTCGACTTTCAAAGCATAAATAAGGAATCTCAGTGTCTCGTACATACCTATACCCCAGAGCTCAATGCCTCCTTTTGAGTTCGATACCTCATAAAATAGTTGTGTATCGGACAATAGTGTACCTATCCGAACCGCATGCGTCCCGACCCTGGGCCGGTTACCCTAAAGGGACTAGATGCTCCTCTAGATGATTAAGTCTACTAGTGACTCAGTATTAATCCAAATTAGGTTTGCTATATATGGCTGGAAAGGTATTGAAAGGCCCATAAATTAGGTTTGTTTAAAGTGCAGGGAAGTGCTTCAAGGCCGAACCCTTGGGCCAAGATTGTTTATGGATCTTTCATTGGGTCATAAGAGAAATCATTTTGGATCAACCTTATTCATATATATGAATATGTTCTCCTAACTTATACTATGTGGAAGATATTCCTTGAAATGTATTTCAGGAAAGTGAATGAAGATATATATGGGTAAGGGGAAATCACAACTCTATTAGATCTTCCAAGTGTATATGCATGATCATGGAAAAGATCGCAGGCCATGGATTTGGAAAGAATGGATTCGGAAGGAATTCAAATTCACTTGGAAAGAATTCAAATTCAAACGACCCTCCCTCCCCATCCTTGCAGAAGAACGACTATATAAAGACGGGTGCAAGAAGGCGCGAAGAACAACTGAGCAAGAATTCATTCTAAAGCGATCAAGTCTTCTTAAGCACTCGTCATTCCAGTTTCTCTCTTACGATCTCATAAAGTCTAGTGTTGTTCATTTTTTAGAGTTGAGGGAAACACAAGCGCTTATTGTACAAGTCATTCATTTTACATTGAGAGTATTATCTACTCGATCTAAGGCACAGTTCGGTGTGTGGTGAGAGCTTTTATTTCACTAGTAAGGTTGAGTGCTAGAATAGAAGCGGTGAGGCTTTGGATAGAAGAAGGGTAGCTCTTCTAGGAAGTTCTAGGCTCAAGGAAGTGGAATAAGAAGTGGTTTGAATCCTACGGGTTGGATAACCCTAGGCGGGAACGTAGGCCAAGTTCGTGCTGAACTTCGTTAACAATTTGTGTGTTCATTTATTTACATTTCACATTTACTTTACATTGTTCGATTTTACTTTGTAAAGATTTGATAGCTATATCAAGGTCTTGACAAGTTGTTTTGAAAATCCTCTAAAGGTTTTTTTTTGCAAAAATCAAGCTTACTCTATTCATCGCCCCCCCCCCCCCCCCCTTTCTAGAGTATTATTCATCGCCTTATAGACTCTTCACAATGTTCAGTGCCCAGTCCGCTTTTATTCACTCTAGTTATGGACACCCTTTCTGCTCCTGTCCAGGAAGAGGTCCCTTGGTGCATGTTGTTTGCTGACGTTATCATACTAGTGGACAACTCAAGATCGGGTTTGGCTCGCAAGCTTAAAATCTGGAGAGAGGTGCTGGAGTCTAAGGGTTTCAGGATGAGTAAAACCAAGACAGAGTATGTTCAGTTTCGTTTTGGAGAGGTCAGGGACCCAGAGGCATCGATTTTATTGGGGGGGGGGGGGGGGGAGATCTTGTCCCAAGGAAAGAGTATTTCAATTACCTTGGCTCATACGTTCAGAGCGATGAGGGGTGTCGATAGGGATATCGAGCATCGAGTCTAGGCGAGTTGGCTGAGACGGAGAAAACCGTCAGGGGTTCTACAAGGTGGTTGTTAGACCGACCTTAATGTATGGCTCAGAGTGCTGGCCTATTACTAATGCTCAAGAATAGAAGTTAGCAGTGGCTGAGATGAGAATGTTGCGTTGGATGAGTGGGTACACGAGACTGGACAGAATCAGAAATGAGGTCATTAGGAGCAAGGTTGGAGTGGAGAGTATTGTTGACAAACTGCGAGAGTCTAGATTGCGGTGGTTTGGACACATTCGTATGAGACTCATATCTAAGCATGTGAGAGCTTGGAGCTATTTATTGGGGGGATCGGAGAGGTAGACTGAAGAAGAGCTGGATAGAGGTTATCTGATATGATCTACATTTGTTGAACCTTTCGAAAGATATGAGATTGGATAGAGACCGCTGGAGAAGGTGCATTCGGGCTTTTGATGTTTTGAAGTTTGAGGATGGGTGTTGGGTCATTCCGTTTATGCTTCTTTTCTGCCTTGCTCTTTGCTTCCTTTTGTCTCATTCTCTATTATTTGGCATGTTTCCATGTGTTGATTATGCCTTATTGTTTTGGATCCATCGGAAACACTCTCTCGACTAGTTCGGGGGTAAGAGTGCGTACATCCTGACTCTTCAGACCCTGCCTTATCCCGAGATATATTGGGCTGTTGTTGTTGTTGTAAGGCCATTTTTCCCAATTTTTAACAATCAAAAGCTTACAAGAGCCCTACTTGGAGATTTTCTCGCTATGTTCATGAGAGTTGTAAAAAAAACCCCAAGAGAAGATGACAGAGTGATCTACTAAATTGAAGGAGTTCCTTGATGATCCCGGGTCCTCCAACCAAGCTCGAAAGGGCAAGAACGGATTGTGAAAACTCCTACAAGCTCCTGTCGAGATTAATGCAAAGGGAGGGAAAGACAAGCTCAAGATTTTTGGAAGCAAGTACGTACAACTTTGGAAGGGATTAGGGAAGTTTCTTGTGATGGGTATATGTGTGAAGTAACCATTCCGGAATGGCTCACCGGAAAGGACTTGTGGATAATAGTCAGGTCTCTGGTTCGAACCCCGAAATGGCCGCTCTTTATTTACCAATTCAAGGTATATGTGTGAAGTAACCATTCCGGAATGGCTCACCGGAAAGGACTTGTGGGTAGTACCTATAGGTCCCCGGTTCGAATCACGGAATGGCCGCTCTTTATTTACCAATTCAAGGTATATATGTGAAGTTGGTAAGTGAGGAGAAATTTAGGGAAGGTGTTAAGTGTTAAATATTCATGTTCATGATGTGTTTAGGCTATATATGTGATGGGTAATTTTTGTAGAAGGGATTAGGGAAGTTTCTTATGATTTTCTCTTGTAAATAAGCGAGGAAGACAAGCCAACGAGGCTGTCTTGTGGTGGCGGATTTCAACCGAACAAGGGAGGAGTGCGTGTGTGTCACATGAGTGGAAAGGGTAAGGAGGAGAGGCAAGGAGTACGTAGTGGTGTATACCATGAGATTGTGTGTCAAAGTGGCTAAATACCCCTAAATTGATCAAAGATTAACTCAGGCTTGAGAGGTGGCGTGTCTTGTCGTCGTAAAACCATACTTTCCGCTATACGAGGCCCTAAGTACTCGAAAAATAATAATTGAGAACTTTCTTGGGTTTTACCTAAAACCTCACTTCTTGTGCTAATATGTTTTAAATCTGACAGATTAATTAATGTGAAGTAATTTTTGAGGCATTATAATAAAGGACACTTAAAAATCAAATTCGATGATTTCAGGCTCCAAACAAGGCACACAACAATATGGTTGCAAATATGGTTTCATCATTCGAGATGCTAATGGTTTGGTTATGACCTCTGGTATCTTCCCCTATGATGATGCATATATCCCTCTTGATGCCTAAAGGTTTAGCACTCTGGTCTAGCCTTGCACTAGCTAGAAACCTAGGTTGGCTACCAGCTCATCGACATCGAAGGAGGCACTAGCCTTACGCGTAATCATAATTCTCCATTTCAAGTGGAAATGTCCTTGGGGGATAGATTATCATCATGGACATCTAACAACTCATCCAACACACATGCATCATCCATGTGGCCAACCAAGTGACAATTGTAGGCAAAGTTATGCATCTGACGCACGTCATGGTATCGATCATATCGCAGTAGAAGCTCATTTCCCTTGTCAGAAAAAATGCAACTGGCGGGATAGTAATACTATATTATAGGATTTGACACCATCAAAATTCTTACTTGTATTAAAAAAATACGTACTTTCGGATTGTGGCCCACTTTGAACGGCACCCTTCCAATATTAGTCTTTCATAGAAGCCATCAAGGAAATTCGACCTTGATAAAAAAAAATCATATTAATTTGTGGTCGCTAATCAATGACAATTTGTTAGATTTGTCAACAACTTGGCAATTGATATATTTTTTTAGGATGAATAAAGCATTCATCAAGCAAAATATCTTTTATTCAATACACAAGTTTGGGCCTAAAAGGTTTTATTTAATTTGAAACAGAAAATTAGGCGCTAGCTTGTTGTCTCTTGTAGATTTCTGTAATTGGCATATATTATATTCCATATAGGCTTCCATGCAAGTGACTTGTCAGTTGACTTGTTAATGCAACGTGAAATGGAAATATATATACTCCTATTTTGTAATTAATCCCCACTTACAAATCTTTCCCATCACGTAAAGAATTGAAGTATATATATTGACCAGCTGTTTTGAACTAACTATATACAGTATGTAGTTGACCAAAATCAAGACGGTTATGACTTATTGACTGCTTGGTTGGACTTTCAGATAACTGCATGCATATGCATATGCATGGTGCATGCTTACTATCCACATCCAAGTGGGTCACAATCCCAAACTATTTTATTTTTATTTTTATTAATATACAACGTATTTATATATGTTTAAGATATACTACTAGCTTCTAGCTAGCTTATTTTGCATGATTAAGAATTAATTAAGAGTAGAATGGAAGCCTCCCTTCCCTTTACAGCAAAAATAACAGCGTCAAGTAGAAGCTACCCACATACACGGTGACCCACGTACTTGTAATTAAATCATGCAATTTGATGGTGAATGTAAAGTATTTAAATATTTAAATATTAAATTGGTCAGCTAGCTACATGCATTTATTTATTATTTATTTGTCTATTTCAACCGTACCTCTTTAATTAATTAGATCGAGTTGTATCTTTAATTTGGGTTGTATTCTTACATAATTTAATTTTTATGGAATTCTTTTAGGTTGAATTTATATGAAATTAATTAATGGATCGGAGTTCACCCAAAAAAAAAAAAAATTAATGGATCGGATCTTGTGAAAACGTACGTACAGGTCGACGCTCAAGAGGAAATTAATTAATTAAAAGTAAAACTGCATCTAACGCTCCAATCGTTTTTGTAAATACCAGTATATTTACGTAAATAAAATTGAATATTCAGTTTTGTATATACATTGAATTGAACCATATAGATAATTTGTAAACATGATATCAATATTTAGCTACGTACATCATATGAATATTTAGTATTTAAAAAAAGAATGTATAAACCAGGTGTATGTATTTCAGCAGTGTTGCTCATCTTGGAAGAAGAATTTTAACAATGATCTCAATCTCATCTAAACCCTTTGATCCATATATACACCGGCCCCATCTTGTAAAATACAAACATACTATTGCAATGGTTATATGAGCCAGTGATGTAGTTCAACCTCAAATCAGGCACATTTATATTACTTTAATAAACAAGTTGAGTTTGATTGAGTACATTTAAT
The DNA here is from genome assembly GCA_963922045.1 of Persicaria maculosa. NCBI lineage: Eukaryota > Viridiplantae > Streptophyta > Magnoliopsida > Caryophyllales > Polygonaceae > Persicaria > Persicaria maculosa. The sequence goes on along the minus strand of OY998252.1, from coordinate 43,095,275 downwards.
TTTTAAATTTGATTCAAATCGAGACTAATTGACTGATATTTTATTGAAATAACTCTTTTTCTTAGATTACAAATTCATGTCACCAGTAAATAGTACTGCTTTGTTACACTATGTCATGGTGCAATGGTGCAATTCAGGCAACGGACCTAAAGTCGTCGCCTGAATGCTCCTCACGTCACCTGAGCATTCAGGCAACGAACATGTCGTCGCCTGAATGGTGGTTGCTTCAAGCCCGTGCCTACGATCTTCAGGTGACGAACAACCGTTTGTTCGTTGCCTGAGACAGTTTAAGTGACGAACAAACCGTCCGTTGCCTGAATATGGTCAACGGTTTGGCAATCGGTTTATTGTCATTCGGGTGACGAACTTTTTTCGTCACTTGAATAGAAAAGGTTCATCACCTGAAATCATATGGATATTGTCAAAATATCCGAATTCTGAAGCGACAAATACATTATGTTCGTTGCCTGAGTATTGTGGCAACGAATATGCTCTCGTCACCTTAGTTATGAGATGAACATTATTAGTTTACTATGTTCGTCGCCAGGTTGTTCAAGTGACGAGTAATACTCTCAATGTTCGTCACCTAAATCGATTTTGGAATATATTTTTTTTGAATTCAAGCAATTGTTATATGCTATGTTCGTCGCTCGCATGAGTAAATTTTTTGCTAAAAAAACATATATTTACAATATTCAAGCACATTCACACCTGCTTACACAATCAAGCACAAATACACATGCTTACATATTTGACAAATTCTGCATTTATATTCACATGCACAAAGTGCAAATACACAATCAGTTCACAAAGCCTGTCCTTACACATATTCACAATCGGTTCATAGTTTGGTTTCAGGTTCACAAATCAAAAACCAAATAAGATAACCAGATTTTGGCAAAATTTTGCAGAACTTACATCCAAATAATTAAAATTTGCTACTCCATCTGAGTTGTGAGAAAATATGCAGCCTGCAAGATCATACAAAAAGGAGTAAAATGTATGTATCCTGCAAGATCAAAAGCAGTACACAAAGTAACATCTTAGTAACTAGTAACATCTGGACAATTTCAACAGAAAAGAGCTGAGAGAATTTTATTTGATAAGAAAGCAAAATACTTGCTCAACACGCAGGTAAAACATTTGAGAATAAAGAAAGAGTTGCGTCATACCTGAATCATGCGCATGTCTAAGCGTCCAAGGAAAATTGGGAATTATGAGAAGTGTTTCACACAAACAAACAAAGGGTGATAAGCAAAGAATAGCAAAGGGTGATAATTATGATTGATGAAAAACGGGTAAGTATATAACACAATATCACTGAATGCAAGAACATATCCAAGTTACATTTAAGCAAAAAACAGAGAAAAGAGAGGTACATACTCCATCTTTAAATGCATCTTTAGCCTCCCTAAAAGCACTCTAATGCAATCCACCTTTCATCAAGAAAATTGGAAGGTAACACAATGTATTAGGGGTAAATAAAATGAAGTTCACTACAAGTCTTATACAATTAAATTAAAATAGCTCACTCCTCGGTAGAAAAGGCTAAACAATGCCTAAGCAAAAGTTACTAGCAATAATCAAATTCACCCAATTAACAGGTACTGAGAATTGTAGTAAACGATTACAAAAATGAATTGGTTAATGAAGAACATGCTTTTTATGGATTAACACTAAGAAATGCTAAAAATGCAAGTAAGAAAGAAGAAATAAACAACTACGGACAAAACTACAACTAATCTGTCACATTCCCTCCTGAACAGGGATAACTAAATCTAAATATATAACCCCTTTAATTTTATCCTTAACTCTCTCTAATAAAGAAAATATACAGAGCAAATGCAAGGTTAAGGGTTTGCAGTATTAGGTGTAACAAGGATAAAGATGATTAAAGAATAATATTATACATGTGTTATTGCCTAGTGTTCAACACTTGTATCATAAAAGAGGATATATTTGCTGAATACACTAATAAAAGAATTCCATGAGCAATGGTGTGCCTCCATAAATAAAATTAGCTAAGAATATAATTTTTCATTGAAAAATAGTAACTGCTAATAGGTCAACTAAAACATTTCATTCTTTTTTTTTCTCTTAAGTATGATTTTTATATGTTCTGCAATTCAAATCAAGGTTACACAAATCTTTGATTGCAATTTATATGTATATTCTATTAGTCTTATATTTTTCTTTTTGCAATTGGTGGTTGGCTATCCGATAAGTATACAGAAATAAACATCTAAATTCAAAGAAACAAACAATTTCCATAGATCTAGAAATCATACGAGTCAATAAACCATAAAAATAAGACAAATAGACAGTCATAGATAGAGAAAGACCAGTGGAGAGAGAGCATCTTTCCTAGAAGTGAGGCTGAGTAAATCTGCAAACAATGGACCAAAGAAGTGGAAAGAGAAATTAGGAACAGCGGACCAAAGAAGTGATGCCTCCAGCTACAATAACAACAACAAAATGAAAAACAATCGTCATTCAGAAAGGGGAGAAGTAACAAGTTAAAGCCCTAATAAAGGATAATAACTCAAAACAATTCACATCATCCTGCAAGCTCATTCAATGAAAACATGAGGCTACAAGCTTCAATAAATGGCATAGCCTCCTAAATAAAAATATACATTAAAACTTCTCTTTTCAGTTGATATATGAAGGTAATTTGCAATGAAAAGAAAGCATGAAGTTAAATAAAAAAAGTAGATGCTTTTATTCTTTAAAATCTTATATAAGTTGAATATGCCATTCGGCCATACATCAAATTAACACATACATGTTCCTGAGCTGCAAGTTTTTCCTGTGAAGCAAGCAGCTCTTCTTCTTTCTTGTTTAATGACATCTCCTTTTCGTTTAGAGCCTACAGAAGACAGCCATTGTGTTCAGATACACAAATAAATGTATCAAAATCAACAACCATTGAATAAGAACACCAAAACAACAGAAAATAAGACCCTCGATCTCTTTCAGAAATAGATGCTAATTTCAAATTGATATCAGGGTGTGTTTGGTAATGATATCTAGATATCAGATATCAGATATCAGCCCCGATATCTGATATCTAGTGTTTGGTAGGGCTAGATATCGATATCACTTTAACTGATATCGATATCTAGTGTTTGGTATGTATAAGATATCACTTGATATCAAGTGATATCTGATATCTGTGTTTGGTAAGAGCCAGATATCGATATCAGTTGATATCTAGATATCAAATTTGGCCTATTTTGATATACCCATTTTTTGGGAGGTATCACTTGATATCGATATCGCCCGATATCGATATCTTGATATCAAGATATCAAAGATATCACCCGATATCGATATCTTGATATCGATACCGATATCGATATCTTGATATCGATACCGATATCGATATCGATATCTTGATATCTAGATATCGTTACCAAACACACCCTCAGATTCTTTATCTGTCAAAACCTTCCCCTTGAATGAAATGTTCTCCCACAAAGTTCTCAACTGTTCTTACCCTAACCAATCTGGCTCTCTCTTCCCAATCACCTATTTCCTCAAATCAAACCCTAACCAAACACTAATCAAGCTCCTAAATTGAAATGAAAGGGGTTTGAAGCCTCATAATGGGGATCGAGTGAATAGTACAGATCTGAGGAAGAGAGAGAGTGAACGATACCTGTTCTCCGGCGAGAACCTCCTGGTGAAAAGCGAAGGTCGATGGCGATGGAGAGGAGTCGGGGTACCTAGAGCATGTCCTTTAAATCCCTAATTTCAAAACCTAATAGGGAAAAATGGAGAGGTGAGGAACCGAACCCAACGAGGGAGGGCGGAGAAGAGGGGAACCGAGAGACTGTGCTCGGAGAAGGCGGGGAGGTGCTATGTTTGCTCTCTGTGTGCGCCGGCCGGACTGGGGGCTGCTCGGAGGAGAGCATCGAGAGGCGCCGGACTGGGGGCTTCTCGGAGGAGAGCATCGAGAGGTGGCCGGACTCGGGGAAGAGGGATCTTGAAGCAGGAGATCTGGGTTTGAGAGGGAGATCTGGTTTGAGAGGAAGAGAGAGACTCCCGGAATGGCCGCTCTTTATTTACCAATTCAAGAAGAGAGAGACTCGAAGAGAGAGGCGGTGTTCTATCCTTCTAGGGTTAGTGGTACCGCCCAAATAAAATTAAAAGCGAGAATTATACCGCTCAATTTTCACAAGGCACCCCCAAAAAATTAACAAGCGGGAATTATACCGCCTAAAAAATAAATTTCAATTACATTAAGATCAATAATTTATTTATACATTTTTAAAAAATTATGTAATATATTTAAATATAAACTTTTATATATTTTGAAAAATAATTGATTTGTTTATACATTTATTTGTATGATCTTTATTTTTATTTTTATGCCACTTATATATTTAAATAAAAAAAATTTATTTTGTTAACTCGTGTATCTATAAAATTAGAACCAATATATTCTATAAAATTAGAACTAATATATCTTGATCTGAATCTCAATCTCAAATCTCGATTCTCGATCTCAACTTGTATTTCAAATCTTAATCTTGGTCTCAATCTAAATCTCAAGCCTCAATCTTGATCTTAATCTTGATCTCAATATCAAATCTCGATCTCAATCTTAATCTCATATTCTAATCTCAATCTCAATATCAAATCTCAATCTTGGACCTCTTGGTCTCAATCTTAAATCTCGATCTCAAATCTCAAATCATAATCTCAAATATCGATCTACGCTTTTAACTCAATCTCAAAGCTTGATCTTAATCTTAATCTCAATATCAAATCTCGAACTTGATCTCAATCTTAAACATTGATCTTAACTTGATCACAATCTCAATTTTAATCTCAATTTCAATCTCAATCTCAAAGCTTTATCTTAACCTCAATCTCAAATATCAAATGTTCATATTGACTTCAATCTCAAATCTCGATCTTGTTCTTGATCTCAATCTCAAATATCGATCTTGATCTTAATCTTGATTTCAATCTCAAATTCTAATCTTATTTCATAGAGTTGGTTTTACTATTCAAAAAGGTGTTGGAGCTCAATTTGTTACGAGGCTCCCATCTAACGTAATGTAAGTCATTTATATAATAATAATAATAATAATAATAATAATATAATAATAATAATAATAATAATAATAATAACAACAATAATAATAATAAAATATAATATTAAAACATAGACTTAATTTTCTATGTGTCAGACCCTGGCTAAATTCGCTTATGTGTCGTTCCCTAATGCAATTTGACTCGACTCATTTTGACATGTCAATTAAGATGATACAATGTATTTAAGCCATGTCAGACAATGACCCTATATATTTGAGTTATTTAACTTATCAATATGAGTGGTTACAATTAGTTTTTATATCATAAGTGTTTATAAAACCTATCATCTCGCCTTTAGTTATTTTATAAACATTTTACCTAAAATAATCTACATAACCTTAAAAGGTTAGATTAATTTACATAATCTATTATGATTTAGTATAATCTAATATATTGAATCAAATCATATCTTTTCTATTATATAATTGTTTTAATTAAATTCTGTAAAAATATATAAATCAAATCAAAAAATATTTTTATATTAATGTTATTCAATAAAAAAAAAAGCACCTTATTGTATATAAAAATTTGATTTCTTGAGATTCTATCACAATATACCACCATTTACATAATTTCATTGATTACAATATCTTAATGAAAAAACAACCTTACGACATTGCAATTTTGATAAAAAAAAAAGAAGAAGGGAGAAATAGTGTATATATATATAAATGAAATATGAGTACTTTATATATAAATCAAAATTATTATAAAAATTAATTTATTATTTAATTTATTAAATCAATAAAAATTACTATAAATAAATACAATTTATAAAAAAAACCGCGTAAAACGTGGGTAATAAGAATAGTAATAGTATTAATAAAGGTAATCTTGGTGTTATTTTTCAACATTTGTTCAAGTGACCACTTCAAACATGTTCGTTGCCTGAGTGCATTCAAGTGACGAACATTGAAAAATTCGTCGTTGCTCGAGTACTACCAATGTTTGGTCAATTTTCAACCTTTTTTCAAGTGACCGCTTCGAATATGTTCGTTGCCTGAGTGTATTAAAGCAACGAACATTGAAAAATTTGTCGTTGCTTGAGTACTACCAATTTTTGACCAGCTTTCAGCATTTGTTCAAGTGACCGCTTCGAATATGTTCGTTGCCTGTGTATTCAAGCCACGGACATTGAAAATTTTGTCGTTGCCTGAGTACTACCAATATTTGGTCAACTTTCAATATTTGTTCAAGTGACCACTTGTAATATGTTCGTTGCCTGAGTGTATTCAAGCGACGAACATTGGTGGTTGCTAGAAGTTAAGTGTTTGGGGGTCAAGTTATGTGTTTGTTCAGGTGACGATTTTCCCAATGTTCGTCGCTTGAATATAGTTCAAGCAACGAACATTGGAATATGTTGGTTGCTACAAGCCCATCCAAGGTAGAGGTTGCCTTGGGTCCGGTTGGAGTGACGAATGTCCCATTGTCCGTTACCTGAACCTTTTTCTAGCAACGAACTGAAATATGTCCGTTGCCTGACTTGCACCATGACGTAGTGTTACCATGAGTACGTCTTATATTCACGTTACAATCAAATCGTCATCGAGTATAAGCACATACATTAACAGGAGGTAAACACGTGTCGGTTTACACTGATGTATTATTATTATTTTTACGATTATAAGGTCGGGATCGACCAACTTAACACAAAAGTTTAAACCAACATTTTTCTAAAGAGCCAAAAAATGAGTAACCAATATTACTCAACTTATTAGACCTGAATAACACATTATTCTAAGAGAAAATTGTACTCAATATACCAAAAAATCCCACCCTTTGCAAAAATGTCACCCCCCATAGAAAATGTGGTAAATGTCAAAAAGTTGATTTTTTTGCAAAATTAACAGGTCACTATGACCTTGTATTATGGGTTACTTAATTTGGGCGGGCTTTTGAAATTTTGGAAATCTTTGGGTGGGATTTAAGGGATTAGAAAAAGAGAGAGAGAGGAGGAGGACGAGAGAAGTGGAGGTGGCGAATGAGAGGCGGTGACTTCCGATGGCGGCGATTGAGAAGCGTAGGCGGAGGTGGCGGCTAAGAAGAGGCAACGGCGACTTTCGGTGAGAGAAGAAAGTGGAGGTGGCGGCTAAGAAGAGGCAACAACGACTTCCAGTGAGAGAAGAAAGTGGAGGTGGCGATTGAGAGGCAGAGGTGAAGGATCCGACGAGAGGCGGAGGCGAAGGATCTGACGAGAATTCGGCTACCATTTCGAAACAAGTAAGCAAACCCTAACTAAATCCCAACAAAAATTGGTTTGAAATGTGTGATTTTCGAATGGGGATTTCGATGTGAAACCCTAAAACTCCATCCGTTTCGTGTCGTTTTGTCTGCATGTCACCAAAGATGCAGAGCTAAGGAAGAAAGAAGAGAAAGATTCGATGAAGGGAGAAAGAAGAGGAGGCTGCTGTGTTTGAGTATTTAGGATATGAATGTGCACTCTTTCATCTTTTTCTAATTGCGTCTTTGTTTGAACATTTACTAATTTCTAGTTTATGTAAATGTTGTGGGAAGTTTCTGAGATTAATAATATCTGATAGGGCTTAGTCTTCTATTGGCTGAGACATCGGTTTTATTGGCTAGACAACAATAGTTACTGGCTAATAAGTGTAAATCGCATATATTCGGGGTTCGCATCTCAGGCAACCAAAACGGACAACCACATACTGTAACTGACGTACATATATGCAAAATAACAAAAATCAACATTCGACAACTCAAAGAATGTCGTTTATCCTAGCTATCTTTGAGGTAGGAAGTTCTTGAGGTAGACGAGATCCGACAGGGGTTAGTTTTATACTACGTATTGGCTAAGAGATCGTAGTAAGTGGCTAGGCAACAGTAGTTACTGGCTAGTAACTGAATTTTTGGGTTTTATTCTTCCAACTAGACGTTAATGGTAGCCATGGAAGAGAATCAGTTGTTTTGCACTTTTTGGTCCACTTGGCGAGCTCCCCCATCTCCTTTTATACTCCCTCTGAAAATCGTTGTACTCCCCATGTGGTTTCCCTCCAATTTGCCTTGGCGGGAACTTTTCTTTGTGAAAAGTGGACCCTATCTCTCATATTGCATTAAATGCAAGTCAGAGCCCCCCTCTCACACTCTCTCCCAGTCGTCATTGTCACTCTGCACTCCTTCATATTTTAATTGTTTTTTTGCCCAAATTAAAACACTCTCTCCTCTATAATTTCGACAAGTGTCTCACCCACTCCCACCTTTTCCAAGTTTGTACAAAGGGGTAACCTGCAACCGGTTGACAACAATTTGGAAGAATAACCTTTTGTCATCCCATTGCAAATTTTCAAGCCCAAGGTTATTTTTGCAAAGTTGGATATGATTTGGTATATTGGTGCAAATCATCCTTATTCTAAATGTGCACAATTTTTATATATTTTTTTACAAAATGTATCATTCTCGCTTAAAAGAACCATATATATATAATTACTCCTTCATTTGTAAAAAAATAATAATAAAATTAAAATGTGATTTTTCATATTAAAAGTACACAAATATATAATTAATTAATTAGATATATACATTTCCAAAAAAAAAAAAAATTGAATCATAAATATGCTAAATAATCAAGTGTATAGTTGCAGTGTGAGCTGGGTTATCCAAACTTGAATCAATCTGCAGCTATACATGGACTTCCGAGAAAATTCACGACGTTAACCCTCAGTCGACAAACATTTAATCTTAATTGTTCAGGATAACATATATATTTTTTCTTATATTTTTGGGGTGGTGTTCCATAACAACTTGACAACCATCATATTTGAAAATTCAAAACGCGCGGTCAATCCCTAAATTACAAATTAAAGCAGCAGCTGCCTCGCTCTTTCCCTCCTCCATCAAGATCTCTATCTCAATCTATATTTATAAGCAATTGACATTTTGGAATCACCCTCTCAAACCAATTCGTTCGTTCCGATCCATCAGTTAATTCCTGTATCGACCAATTCTTGTTCTTGCTAATTAATAATAAATTCTTTGAATTGCCGACCGACCAGATCGACATCAACATGACGGAGAAGAAGCTGATGACACCGTTGATCAGGAGTGGGAAGACGGCGGGGGTGACGGCAACGTCAGATCTGCTCCCACCAAAGCTGACGGTGCCGGTGGCGCCGCTGCATCGGCAGCACAGCAACCCGACCATATGCCGGCTGATAGCGGAGTCGATGAGCAGGCCACAGAGCCCCATGACGCCGTCCCCAGCGGGGTCGGCCCAGGTGCGGTCCATCCTCCAGCGGCTGGAGCAGATCGAGGTGGAGAGCCGCGACCTCCTCACCAACCTCTTCTCGATGGTCCAGACCGACGCCCGGCTCGAGAGGTACGTCAGGAAGCGGCTCGAGGACCCCAAGGTCAGCGCCATGTGGGAGCTCGTGGAGCAGGTGTTGGATAGCCAGCTAGGCCGCGTCGACACCATCGACAAGATGTTGGGCGAGGATCAGAGTTGTTCGGTGGATAAGGGGGTGAGGGTGAGTGAGGACTATGGAGGAGACGACGGCATGAGAAATGAAAGGTTCAAGGTTCGGCAGTTCGTGGTGAATGAGGACGAGGTGGTTGTGGCGCATCCTCTCGCCCAGGAAGCCAACCCACCTTCTTCAGGAGGGTTTTCTTCGTCTACAAATATTGCTGCATAATTAAATACAAATAAAGTTCCATTTGTAAGTTACTTTTTGTTTTGTCTATTTATGATTACCTTGAATCTTTTGTTGTTCGATGAGTTCGTGCATGTACATTTATATGTGTATATGATTCAATCTATTATCCATTAATTACTTTTCTAGACCAATTCTTGGATCTCTTGATGAATCTTTTGTTGTTCGATAAGTATTTGGAGATGAAAACCCTTTAACTATAAACGCGCACTAGCGCTCGGTGTAGGGATGAAAATAAAATAACTATCAGGAAAGGATTGAGGAATGTAATCCTACAAGGAGATAATATTGGTATAATCAATGCTATTAAAGATGGAAACAATATCCTTTGGGATCGAGATTCTCATATCGATCATGAGATTTGCAGGATGAAAAGAAATTTCAACAATATCCAGTTCAGATACTACCAGCTAATGGAAGTGCTGATTTTATTGCAAAGTCTAGATCAAGTTGTAATTAACTTGTCGAATCTCCTTTTGAATAGGGAGATTTGTAACAAGGATAATCATTGATGTTTCAAGGATATATATCTAGTGGTTTGCCTACTTAAAAAATAAAAACTCCAGATCGATCCTAAATCCAACTGGCTCGCTCTTTCCCTCCTCATGATCCAATCTCTATATATAATTTCACATGTATAAAGTCCATTAGTTTAAATATTTAAGCTCATAAACTCAAACTAAAAATGGTATAAAAGAATAATATCAGTCACCAGCAAATCGATGACCCACGGGCATTGCCAGATACCCAAACTAGCGTTGATGACCATCAAGTTTTCACCTTCTATGAGGAGGTTTTCCACCCCAAGCTGTTTAGCTCTTAAAATTCCTTTGAGCAAGGTCAAAGCCTCTGCAAAAACAATTGTGACACCCGGGCAAAGACCAGAACCGCAGCTAATTGGATTGGCAAGGTCGTTACGAATGATGAAACCATAAGAAGTGTTACCACTGTTATCGAACGAACCGTCAAAGTTTAGTTTGCAAGAATTTGGTTGATGCGGGACCATCTTCTACACCGTCATCTACACCTCCAGATGCGCCGATCATACTCGGAGACGGACCGATGACTAGAGCTCGAGCTAAGAAGCTCCAACGCGACTGATTCCTCTTTTTGAGTCACTCCTTGTTATCGAGCGCGGTTCAACTCCCGGAGCCTACCTTGAAGACCTATATGTGTATAGGGGTGCTTGAGGTCGAGCCACCTTAGGCTTGCAAGAATTTCATAAGAGTCCTACCTTGTTTTATTTCCTATTTTAGCAACTTTCCTACTTAAGCTATTTTAGGAAACTTTTAGGGTTAATTAATTAATTTCTGTAAGTTGTTAATTTAATTATCAATTAGGGAGAACCGGCCTTTCTAGGTTATATTAGCCGACCTCTTTCTTCTGTAGAAAGTACGTACAATTTTATGAGAAATTCATCCTTTGTGTGAAACACAAGTGAGAAAGTCAATCGATTCGTAGCATTGCTCATCGATTTCACAATTGGTTATTGATCCTGCTTGGTTTGCTTTGAGTTCGTCAACCTCGCGAGAGCTTAGTGATCTAGGTAATGACAAGTCCCCTCCTTGTGCCTCCAAGTTGTCCGCTTGGTTGTGTAAGGTTGTAGAGGCGGGCTTTGTAGTGGTTGGTGTTTGGTTCCTACCCTCTACGGAGGCCTGGGGTCTTCATCTCGTTCTATTTTAGTTCGAATCAACCAATCTATCTGTCTTTTCATTACTTTTGTCGAGTCTTCTATTGCTGCGTTTTGAGTCTTGTTCTTGTTTCTTGAGTCTTTGCTTCCGTTCTTGTCATTGAGTCTTGATTGTCGAAGATCGGGCCATCCTACGGCTAACCCCGTATCAAACTGGCATCAGAGCTTAGGTTTTCGACATCAAAAGTTGTGTTTTTTGTTTCCCTAAACACAAAACCTACAAAAAAAAATAGAGTCTTTCTTGTTCTTGGTATTTTTACTTCTTGAATTTTTTTAATTTGATTGCATTAACCTTTGTTTGTGATTGTTGTGGTTGCTTTAGCCTAAACACATCTTAAGCCGAGACCACGGTAGCCACGTTTGAGCCAATTACCACCTTGTGCAGCCGAAGCAAATTAGTGCAGCCGAAGCAAATTACCACCTTGTGCTTTGATCAGCCGAGTTTATTGGATCAAATTGAGTCCAAATTGAGTCATCTATATATATATATATATATATATATATATATATATATATATATATATATATATATATATATATATATATATATATATATATATATATATATATATATATATATATATATATATATATATATATATATATATATATATATATATATATATATATATATCATAGCCTAGCCGTGACCATCAATCATTGGAGCCAATCACTATTACCGCCGACATCTTGGTGCAACGTACAGCCTTCGGCCTTTGCTTGCAATCCCACAAACCCTAGTTTGCTTTCTATCTTTGGCTATCTTGTTCTATCCTAGATTTATCTATTTAATTGCCTTATTTAATTTGTTGAAATTTGTGGTAGATATATCTCATATTTTCTATCATAGATTATCAAAGACATAGATAGATTTATTTACCATATTTAGCCACACCATCACCTATATATATTTCATTGGGGCTATACAAATTTTATTTACACTCACCATAGTTTAATTTTCAAGAGTCCTTTACTTAATTTTAAGTTTTCTTGCATTAGGTTTACAAAAAAAAAAAAAAAGTCCGAAATTTTTTTAAAAAAAAAATTACATTCAAAGCTTAGTCCTAGGAGGATAAAATTCACTAGGGGCAAAAGTAAGCTTTCAAAAACAAAAAAAAAAAATTGTTGAGATCTAGTGCAAAAACTTTCAAGGACCAATTTTGGTGAAATCCTATAGCCTTAGTCGAAAGTCTTAAACACATACCTCCCAAACCATAAAAAAAAATTTTTAAGCCCTACCTTGCAACTACAACTTTCATACTAAGGGTTTAAATCAAAAAGAGGTCAAAATCCAAGTTTTTCTTTCTTTTCTTTCATTTTCTTTTCCTATTTTTGTGTGTCGTGTACTGTAGTGCCCATACCGCACTAGTAGAAAATAGGCTTTTTACCCCGGGCGTTTTGAATAATATAGCCCGGATATATAGGAAAGGGGGTCCGGGCATCACGTTAATGTGATAATAGGTAAAGAGCCCGGACCCAAAAAGTACACGCCCGGGCTAATAGAGTCCAGTCTGTTTGTGGTAAAAAAATCTCACAGATTTTATAGCCCGGATTGTAAATAAATGTCCGGGTTATTTTCCCTATCAAAAAGGCTCATGTAAGGAGGTTATAGCCCGGATATTGGTTGACCCGGGCTATTTGGTATGTCATTTTTACAGCATTTGCATTGTTTATATTTCTCGGATTTCATAGGTCCGGGCTCTTTTATATATATAATATATTTTTTAATAGCCATTTTTGTAGGTCCTCCTATTCCACCTGTACGTTTTTATATTGTTCCTATTCACCTGTTTTACAAATATATTGAGCACATGCAAACACAATGCAAGGTTGATTAAGAGTAAATATGTTCTCATTAAGATAATATAAAAAAACTAGTCAAATCCAAATCGATGTCCATCAACATGCCACTGATCAAGCTTGAAACACCAACACTGAATCATGCTCAGTACAAGATCTTGTCTCTCCCTTGCATAGTAGAACCAACAGTCTGCTATTAACTAAAATAAAATATAACTAGAGAGTTCATATGCCAAAAGACACATTGATGATTACTAGTTGTCCGACTGCAGATCGTTTACTTGGAAGAAGTTACGAGAATCGAAGGCCCTGGTTGAGATGCTGGCATTAGCACGTAGTGATCAGCACTGCTGCTCCCGGGCATCAGGTTCATGCTCTACTGAGTTCTCTCACTCTCCGCGATCTAAATCAAGGAAGCAAACTCATTCCAAGTTATATACAGTTGCAAAATAAGCTATAGATGAAACTACTTATCAATCAAATATATGTTGATGATCGAATCAGTTATGATCTTCCTTTTCAAGGGCAGCTTAAGTCACACTGGAATCGATTTTCAAGGGCAAAAATTACCACATAAAATTGAAACTTTACTAGTACAAGTCATCCAGAACAAGATATTGTGGTCAGTTTTTCACTGCACTGCCATTTTTGTTATCTTTTCTTTTTTAGCAATGATTGTTGTATTTCCATCTTTAGAAAGCAAATTATGGATCAAACCACAACTATTCAGATTGGAGGGATCAAGGGGGAGGCACTTACATTCACCACTAGGAGAGACATGCCATGTTTCTCCTTGGCGTGAACCAATTCCGGCGTAAAATTTCTCTTCTCACTTGTCTCCCCATTTGGTCCAAAGTTCAGTTTTCGCCCATTTGTCTGTCCTGGAAATGAAGAGGGCGTTGTCAGTTTAAAACTGCCAAAATAAACTAAAGCTAATGCTAAAAAAATACAAGGGAAAGAATTATCCGTCAACTAGGTCAATGAAAGATTCAGAGATTCCAATGCAGACATGCTTAACAAACCCAGGATAGTTGCATAATAAACTAGCATCACGCATTAGTAGATATATTTGACTAGCATTTAAGCACATGGCAAATTTTAATTTAACCTATAAACCAAAAATAGTACTCTGATATAACATTCATCGTAATTCTCACCCCACTTTTCCCACCAAGATTGCTCATTCAATCTACCATACTTGTGTGCCCCCTTCTCAGTAGTCAGTCCAACCCTTAGCATCATATTTTTCCCACCTTAAGGCATGTAAAAGGCATATATAATTCACCAAATGCAAACTTTAAATCTTAACACAATGTTTCTAAAAGGTTAAGATCTTCTCACCAATTCTCATACCAACCAGCATTTTCAGAGGCTGACTTAGCCTGCTTCTGAGCAATTCTCTCTATCCTAGCTACATTACTGCAGTATAAAGACAACCCATTTTGATTTTTCCAAACTGGTACATTCATCTATAATAATCAGCAAGTAGGAGAAATCAACTATCTACAAAAAGAAAGACAAATCACACCTCCACTCGTCTCGATGAAGCACTTCTTGCCATGTTTCCCACCAAGAATCTCCCTAAGCATTCTTTCCAGATTTCTCCATGCCTATAGTATAAAGAAATGGAAATACCCAGTGAATTTCATCATGCAATCCTTCATGCTACCTAAGTCAATTTTAATCGAGCTTGACAAGGTATACAGGTCATTCTTCTTGAATAAACAAGTTGTCTTTACGCCCCTTATTAGCTGGGACAAAATATGCTATGACACATTGGATGGGGGTCTTGGTTTGTACAAGGCTAAAACCACGAATACAGCCCTCCAAATGAAATTATTGTGGAAAATCTTAGCTGAGCCGCATAATGTCTGGGTAAAAGTCATCTCAGAAAAATATTTTAAAACAACAAACTGGTTTATTCTCCCAAATGGTTGCTGCCACTGCGTCCATTGTTTGCTTCTGGTTTGCACTGGAGCGTGGGGGACGACCACACTGTCCGATTCTGGTATGACAAATGGGCTTATGATTCTTGTTTACTTGACCTTTCTCTTACCCCTCCTTCTGAAGATCAGCTCCTTTGGAAGGCTGATCGGTTTATTCTCCCAAATGGTTCTTCAAACAAGGAGCTTCTGCGGGAGGACCTCCTACATTTACTACCAAACTTGATGATCAGTCACCTAAGTATCATCCACCTGCCTGTCACAAAGGTTACAGATCGTCTTTATTGGGGTCCTAACTCGTCTGGCTGGTTTACAACCAAATCAGCTTCGTCACTAATACCAAACCGCAACAAACTGGTTTCTTTCAAATGTCCTTGGATTTGGAAACTTGACGTCCCAACAAAAGTTAGACACTTCCTCTGGAAAATCTCACATGATGGTTTACCCAAAAAAGAACGTTTACAATGGTCTCATATCTCAGTTCCTATGCCTTGTGTTTTCTGTGATTGCCCTTACGAAACAACCCAGCATATCCTCATAGATTGTCCAACGACTAAAAAACTCCTATGCGTTCTTAATGTCTCTGTTCCAACTGCCGATTTGTGTCAGTTTGTGTTTAACAGAAACGATGTTGCTCTAAACAACATTCACTCCCATATTGGCCCTCAGGCCATGATAAATGTGACCTTCACCTGGTGGGCTATGTGGTTTCATAGAAATAACTCTGTGTTTGGCAATAATGTCCGCATTGTTTTACACCAAATTAAGGTTTTCATGCTTACAACTAAACATACATGGTCACAAGCTAGACTATTTAACACTGATTCGGATGAAGTTATGCACAATCCTCCTACGAATCTAAAATCGAACTACGATAGAAAAGTCATCCCTAAACGGCTTCGCATATCCATACTCTGGGATTCTCCGCCACCAATGATACGGGGTTAGCCGTAGGATGACCCGATCTTCGACAATCAAGACTCAACGACAAGAACTTCCGCAAAGACTCAAGAAACAAGAACAAGACTCAAAACGCAGCAATAGAAGACTCGATAAAAGTAATGAAAAGACCGATAGATTGGTTGATTCGAACTAAAATAGAGCGAGATAAAGACCCCAGGCCTCCGTAGAGGGTAGGAACCAAACACCAACCACTACAAAGCCCGCCTCTACAACCTTACACAACCAAGCGGACAACTTGGAGGCACAAGGAGGGGACTTGTGATTACCTGGATCACCAAGCTCTCGCGAGGTTGACTAACTCAAAGCAAACCAAGCAGGATCAATAACCAATTGTGCAATCGATGAGCAATGCTACGAATCGATTGACTTTCTCACTTGTGTTTCACACAAAGGATGAATTTCTCATAAAATTGTACGTACTTTCTACAGAAGAAGGAGGCCGGCTAATATAACCTAGAAATGCCGGTTCTCCCTAATTGATAATTAAATTAACAACTTACAGAAATTAATTAATTAACCCTAAAAGTTTCCTAAAATAGCTTAAGTAGGAAAGTTGCTAAAATAGGAAATAAAACAAGGTAGGACTCTTATGAAATTCGGTCCTTGCAAGCCTAAGGTGGATCGACCTCAAGCACCCCTATACACATATAGGTCTTCAAGGTAGGCTCCAGGAGTTGAACCGCGCTCGAGAACAAGGAGTGACTCAAAAAGAGGAATGAGTCGCGTTGGAGCTTCTTAGCTCGAGCTCTAGTCATCGGTCCGTCTCCGAGTATGATCGGCGCATCTGGAGGTGTAGATGACGGTGTAGAAGATGGTCCCGCATCAACCTCCCCTTCTTGGAAAGGATTCGACCATGAATCCAAGTCCTCGTCCACGACAAGATATCGAATGAGATCCGCGACGTTGAAAGTAGCACTCACGCCATATGTGCTAGGCAGCTCCAGCTTGTAGGCATTGTCGCCCACCTTCTCCAGAACCTTGAAAGGTCCATCTCCTCGCGGTGCAAGCTTGCTCTTCCGCTCGGTGGGAAACCTCTCATTCCTCATGTGCACCCACACAAGATCCCCTGGATGGAAAGTCACCAAATGGCGGCCCTTGTTGGCCTTGTTGGCGTTGTACTCAGCCTTCAGCTTGAGTTTCTGACGTGTCCGTTCATGCAGCTCCTTGATGAACTCTACATGCTTACCTGCATCAAAAGACTCATTCTCTCTCATAGGATATGGAGTAAGATCAAAAGGGGTTAGTGAATTAACACCGTATACACATTCAAAAGGAGTTATTTTAGTTGAGGAATGCATTGTCCTATTGTAAGCAAACTCCACATGAGGTAAGGCTTCTTCCCAAAGCTTCAAATTTTTCCTTAAAATGGCTCTAAAGATAGTAGTTAAGGTTCTATTGGTCACCTCAGTTTGGCCATCAGTTTGGGGGTGACTAGAGGTAGAGAATAACAATCTAGTTCCCAATTTATTCCATAAAGTCTGCCAAAAATGACTCAAAAACTTAACATCCCTATCACTCACTATGGTTTTCGGCACTCCATGCAACCTAACTACCTCTCTAAAGAACAAATTCGCAACATTGGTAGCATCATCAGTCTTATGGCATGCTATAAAGTGAGCCATCTTAGAAAATCTATCCACCACCACAAAGATAGAATCCCTCCCCTTCTTAGTTCTAGCCAATCCCACAATAAAGTCCATAGAAATATCTTCCCAAGGGGATGAGGGTATAGGCAGTGGGGTATACAAACCATGGGGCATAAGCTTAGACTTGGCCTTCAAACAGTCAATACATCTCTTAAGGCAATGTTCTACATCCCTAAGCATATGTGGTCAATAGAAGTGTGACTTAAGTGTGTGGTATGTGTTATCTCTCCCAAAATGACCCATTAAACCTCCACTATAGGCTTCATTCACCAATAATAACCAAAGAGAACACCTAGGTATACACACTTGGTCTTTCCTAAATAAGAATCCATCAAAGATATAAAATTGGTCGGCAGGACCCTTATCTAGGCACTTTCGAAAAATATCCCGAAAATCAACATCTGTCACATATAATTCCTTAAATTATACAAAGCCTAAGACTCTAGAATCCAAAGTGATCAAAAGGACATGTCTCCTTGATAAAGCATCAGCAACCACATTGTCTTTTCCTTTTTTAAACTTTATAACATAAGGAAATGTCTCAATAAATTCCATCCATCTACCATGCCTCCTATAAAGTTTATCTTGGCTCTTAAAATGTTTTAGAGATTCGTGATCAGTCCTAAGTATAAACTCTCTAGACCAAAGGTAATGGGACCATGTCTTAAGGACTCTAAACAATGCATAAAGTTCTTTGTCGTACGTAGAGTAATTAAGACATGCGCCTTTTAATTTCTCAGAAAAGAAGGCTATAGGCTTACCTTCTTGCATGAGGACGCCTCCAATCCCAACTCCGCTAGCATCACATTCAACCTCGAAAGGCCGAGTGAAGTCAGGCAGAGCCAGTAATGGCGCATGAGTGAGCTTCTCCTTGAGCTTGCAAAACGCCTCCTCCTGAGCTGGACCCCACTTGAACTCACACCGCTTCTTTGTGAGCTCTGTGAGAGGGGCTGCGATGGAGCTGAAGTCATGCACAAATCTCCGATAGAAGCTCGCTAGGCCCTGGAAACTCCTCACATGGCCGATATTGGTAGGTGTCGGCCAGTCCTGGATTGCCTTGATCTTAACATCGTCGATTCGCAATCCGCTTGAACTCACTACAAAACCTAGAAAAGACACCTGATCATTACAAAGCTCACATTTTTTAAGATTGGCATACAAGTGTTCTAATCTAAGAGTAGAAAGTACTTCCTTCAAATGTGCTTCATGTTCCTCAGGTGATTTACTATAGATAAGAATGTCATCAAAATAAACAACAACAAATTTACCTATGAAATGCCTAAGCACATGATTCATTAGTCTCATGAAAGTACTAGGTGCGTTAGTCAAGCCAAAAGGCATAACCAACCATTCATAGAGTCCAAATTTAGTTTTAAAAGTTGTTTTCCATTCATCGCCTTCCTTCATCCTAATCTGATGGTAACCGCTTTTTAAATCAATTTTAGAGAAGATAGAGGAACCATACAACTCATCTAATATGTCATCTAAGCGGGGTATAGGATGGCGATATTTTACAGTAATGTTGTTAATGACCCTACAATCTACACACATTCGCCATGAACCATCTTTCTTAGGGACTAACAACACAGGCACAGCACTAGGACTCAAACTTTCCCTAATGTATCCCTTGTCCAACAGTTCCTGGACTTGTGATTGAACCTCTTGGGTTTCAGTGGGATTCGTTCTATAAGCAGGCCTATTAGGTAATGCAGCCCCTGGAATGAGATCGATTTGATGCTTAATTCCTCTAACAGGGGGTAGACCTGCTGGTATGTCCTCGGGAAAAACATCCTTATATTCTTCAAGAAGAGATAGGATGCGAGGAGGGAGGGTAGCTCGAAGCTCCTCACTCAACATGTTCAACCCTTTGCATAGGAGCATAAGGGTTGTTTCCCCATCCGCAAACTCGTCTAAAAATGTACTCTTGGAAGCCAAAAATACACCCTTAGGCCGAGTAGGGGTAGACACATGGCTCGACTGAGCCTCCTTATCTAACTCACCTTTACTTACCTTCCGCTTCTCAATCTCATCAGCCACCTGGGTTGGCGTCATAGGCTTGAGAACTACATTTTTGCCCTGAAAAGTAAAGGAATACCTATTAGTAAAACCATCATGCAAGACCTTACGATCAAACTGTCAAGGACGACCTAATAAGATATGACAGGCTTGCATAGGTACTATATCACATAACACATCATCTTCAAAATGTCCTAATTTGATATGCACTTTGACTTGCCTATTCACTTTCAAATTACCACAGTTGTTCATCCAATGCAATCTATAAGGCCTATGATGCTGAATAGTAGGAAGGTGTAATTTATCAATCATCTCTTGACTAGCTAAGTTACAACAACTTCCCCCATCAATGATCACATTAACCACTTCACCCTTAACTAAGCATCTAGTATGAAATAGATTCTCACATTGATTGTCATCACATGGTGCAGGAACAACACTTAAGACTGAAATACCCCAAATTATTTTTGGGCTATTTCTTATTTTTATTTAATTAAATAAGTCTATATTAGATTAAACCATAGTATATATCTTGTGAATTTGGTCATTTAATAAATTCACCTAAGATATATGGTATGAATTAGAATAATAAAATTATTCTAAAGAGAATAATATATGATTTGATTTAATTACATAAATCTTCTAAATACCTTTATTATTTAATTTATAAAGTTAAATTAAATAATATTCATCCCGCTATCTTCGTCTTTATCCAATTCTTTTATTTCTTTTCCTTAAAATCGATTATTTACTATCTCTATTTTTTTTTATTGATGCTTAATCCAAAAGAATCGAAAATTTTTTTTTTTTTATTTATTTAGACCTAACAGTATAGATAGACGTCAAATACTAGGGTTCCCACAATCCAAAATTCCTTCAACATCACGCGTCTCTCAGACTCTCACCCTCCTCCACTCCCGATCTGTGAGCTAGCCGCCCCCGCTGACCATCACCGCCTGAGTCGCCGCCGAGGTCCTAGCCTGCGCCGTTAGCCATCGACTCGGAGGAAGAGCCGCAAGGACCATCGCCCATCCCCGCCGATAGCCATCGACGCCGGATGTAGGGGCCCTGGTTGTCGTCGCCTCCGGCCTTCGCGCTGCCTTCGATTGTTGCCGCCGCACCCACTGCAGAGCCCAGCCCTCGCCGGAAGCACGCCCAGGACAGCAGCTGCACCCACCTCCGGCCTTCGCCCTGTTGCCGCCAATCCCTGCCCGAGCCATCGCAGCCGAGGAGCTTCGTCCCGTCGTCGTTCGTCCTCGCCTCTGTACGTGATTCGAAGAAGAAACTGAATTGGGTTTTCAATCTCTTTTGTTTTAATTACAAAAACTTCCATTGTTTTATACAATTTCCGTTTTTGGCCCTAAATTAATTATTTATTAAGTAAAGTGGCCAATATTTCTAAATTATTCAATTCTTGCCCATTTCAGCGACACCAAGAAATCTCGAAGCACTCACGCCGGATCCCGCTCCCCAAGGAATTCATATTGGTATATAATATTTAACTTTATAGAATTAATTCAATTTTAGATTGGGTTTAGTAAAGTTAATTTTCTAAAATATCAATATTAAATTTCCTTTTTCCGTTGGATTCGATAGGTGCTAAAATCTCGCCTGGTTGTCATCAGCTGATCATCGGAAGTCAAGGCAAGTGATTTCGTTCAAACGCCCTTTGCGTGTTTCGTGATTCTTTTGTTGTGCCTTTTAAATTCTTCCGTGTCGAATGCGGCCCTGTGGCCAATTTCCTTGCCAATTTCGATAAATTGCATACCCGTCTGCTTGATGTAATTTATCTTTTTAATCATAAATTGGCATGAGTTAAATTAATGGGCAATTATTATTAAAGTAATTATAGTGATATAGTATTAAATGTGATTTGTTTGTTTATAACTCGAGATAAGTAAATGTTGCCCATTTTCTTCTTCCTAAAGTGCATAATATTCTGCTTGTTCTTTCATGCAAACTAGTGGCATGCGATAGTAAGACTCTTTGAATTATCCATGCTTGTCCCTGTTTGATTTAATGTCGTTATTATGATCACCTAGTATAAATTGTTTATATATGATAAGATAGGCACCATGTGATGCTTAGTTGTGATATGTTAAAATGCGCACCACGTGACGCGAGTGGCTTTATGCCTTTGGCAAGTTATGCAGTAGACTGACTTGCAGGTTGTGGTTCGTTAAGCCACCGCCTTACAAGGTTTCATGAAACACCATCCCGGAATGCATTCTCTGCGGGATGATAAAACAACGATCTGATGTAGGTCGTGGTCCTTGTTAAAGGCCCGACTGGTACCACGTAGTATTATTATTATTATCGTTATCTTTATTATCAACTGTTAAATAGGTGATCATTTCAGCTATTATACTTATCTGCCTCAAGTATAATTCCTGTTCTTATCTTATAATCGATCGTTATGATCATCCGAGTCATGTCGGGAATTTTTATCTTTTTGTTCAGTTTCCACTATTAAATATTCGTGTCATTCCCTTAACCTGAGACATACCGTTTTATGGTCACTGTAAGGTTAAAGTCTGAACATTTTCCCTATCATTTGCTAGTCTTAATTGTACTAACCATCCTATTTATTGGATGGCTGGTGTCCTTCGTTCTCACGAAACACCAGACCATATTCCACAGGTCTAGTGCAAGCAGCGGAGCAGGAGAGAGTTGAAGAGCGGACTATCATTTATTGAATCTATATACTACAAGTTTTGAACCTCTAAAGTTTCCGCATCGCTACTTTAATCTCAGTTATTCATACTTTATGATTTTGGTATCCTTATTATTACTATGATCAGATATTTTGAACTAATAAATTATATTTACTTCCGCTTATTTTATTTAAATTATCATCTTGTTTATGGGAGCATGGTTGCATGTCCCTATAAGCCTCAGGTGAATTCAAAGACATTAAAGTCTGCGGATTCACTGGCGCTGCAACACTCCTTTGGAATCTAAAAGGGGGTGTTACAGAAGGTGGTATCAGAGCCAGGTTTTAAAACGTTTTCATTCAGATTTTTAAATAATTTCTAAAGTGAATTTCAAAAAGGCTTTGATTAAAACTATGTTCTACTTATAAAAAAATAAGCAGTTTTGGAAATGGTTTCAAAGTATTTATCCGATAGTCCTGCTCAAGCTCCTGCACCTGCTATAGACTAATCTTAGCTTCTTATTCCTGTTTCCTCTGAATCTCGCTTCCTGGATTATCTCGTTAAAGTATTAATGACTCCTCGCCCTCCTCGATGGATGTCTGATGTTTGCAAAGACCTCAGGACAGCGTGCCACGGGTTACCCCCATTGCATTGACTTCACCAACAACTCTAACATTGAGTCTGACTCAAGCACAAAGGTGGAGGTCGTGGAAAAAGCTACAGTGGAGCTATCCAAGGGGAAGAATGTCCTGGTCGACCCTTCCGAAGGAGCTGCAGCCACAGAATATGGCAAGAAGCTTATTCGCGGGTGGTACAAGGAACATAATTTCGGAACTCCTCGATTCTACAACAAGAAAAAGGTAGCAAGGGAAAAGAGAGCCATGCCAGCTCCCTTGGATGACAAGAGGAGAAAGTACCTCCAGAATCTCGTCCGACTGTACGGCATGGAACCATCTCAAAGTCCCAGTGAGGAGGAGTAAAAGAAGATATCCTTTTTGGAAACCCTAGCAGATGAGAAAGCATTTTAGGCTTTGCAAGCTAGAAGAGCGAGGCAGAGGCTCGGTGTCAGGGAGATCGGGGAAATATACAGGAATAAGGAACGAATTCTGAATGAGCTGGAGAAACGCTGTGATCAGGCTAGAGATGAGATCAAAAAAGAGATGTGTGAGCATGCTGAGTCAGAGAGAGAAGCAGCATCACAAAAGCATAGCTCTAGAGGGGACAAACTCGTTGAGTTGTATTTCTTTTCAGAAGATGACAAGGATTAAGATCTCATCAGAAATACCAGCCAAAAACCCAGATTCCTGCAGGTTCACAACCGATTGTGAACAAAGGAAAGAATGTCGTCGGGCCATCTCAGCAGGGTCCGCGACTATATGAAATGCGTAGTCTGGATGACACTACTTCTTCTATGGCTCAAGGTGTTATCTATCACCGGGCTAAGCCAATTAATATTCTTTTTTATTCATATGCTTCTCATTCTTTTATAGCCGAGCAAACTGTTAAAAGACTCGGATTAGAATCTGTGACTTTAGATGATTCTTTTGTTCTGAAGTTCCCTAATGGGGATAGAGTTAGAGGCAGGAAAATGTTATTCCGTTTCCCATCGCGATAGGTGGCAATGAGTACCTTGCCGATCTTGTTCTGCTTCCGATCCTTCCTCAGGACATCATCCTCGGCATGGATTGGCTTACTCGCCATGGTGCAATCATCGATTGTGGACGGAGAATCGTGACCCTCTCGTCGGACGGTAAGGTTGTGTGTAGATTTCATAGGCGCATCCCCGAGGAGGATGGCCGTGTTATTAATGTGATGCAGGCAGCCAGATTGTTACGTCAAGGGTGTGCCAGATTTTTATGCTATCTTCAAGATCAGCCGTCCGACCCGGTCCATATCTCCGATATTCCTGTAGTTCGGGATTTCTCTGATGTTTTTCCCGATGAAATTCCTAGTTTACCTTCAAAGCAGTTCATTGAGTTCACCATCGACTTAGAGCCAGGAACCGCTCCTATTTCCAAAGCCCCGTATCGCATGGCTCCATTGGAGATGCAATAATTAAAGAGTCAGCTTGAAGAGTTGTTAGATAAGGGTTATATTTGACCCAGTGCTTCACCTTAGGGTTTTCCCATGCTGTTTGTGAAGAAGAAAGACGGTTCCTTCCGTTTGTGTATTGATTATCGGGAGCTGAACAAGGTGACGATCAGGAACAAGTATCCACTACCACACAGTGATGATTTGTTAGATCAGCTTCAAGGAGCAAAGGTATTCTCCAAGATTGACCTTCGATCGGGTTACCATCAGCTCCGAGTTCGTGACGAGGATATTCCAAAGACTACTTTGAGGACACGTTATGGGCACTATGAGTTTGTGGTGATGCCCTTTGGCTTAACAAAGGCCCCAGCAGTCTTTATGGATCTGATGAACCGTTTCTTTCACTAGTATTTGGATAAGTTCGCCGTAGTTTTTATCGACGACATCTTGATCTACTCGCCAAGTGAGGAGGCTCACTCCGAACACTTGAGGACTATTTTAATAACACTGCGAGAGCATCATTTGTACGCAAAGCTGTCTAAGTGTGACTTTTGGATGAAGCATGTGGCATTCCTATGCCACATCATCTCAGAGAAAGGGGTGATGGTCGACCCCCAAAAGATAGCTGTTGTAGAAAAGGGGAATCCGTCAAAGAACGCCAAGGAGATCCGGAGTTTTCTGAGACTAGCAGGTTACTACAAGAGGTTCGTGGAAGGGGTTTTTTTTTTCAAATTGGCCCAACCACTGAACTTACTCCTGCGTAAATCCCAGAAATTCATCTGAGATGACAAGTGCGAAGTGAGCTTCCAAGAGCTCAAGAAGCGGTTGACCACAACACCTATTCTAGCACTCCCTAAGGAGTCAAAGGATTATGTGATTTACAGTGATGCTTCCAAGCAAGGTTTGAGTTGTGTATTGATGCAAGATGGGAAGGTGATAACTTAGGCATCACGACAGTTGAAGCCGTATGAGAAGAAATACCCAGTGCATGATATGGAACTAGCTGCTATGGTATTTGCTCTAAAAATCTAGCGTCATTATCTGTATGGACTTCGTTGCTAGATATACACCGACCACAAAAGCCTCAAGTATGTGTTCACTCAGAAGGAGTTGAACATGAGACAGAGACGCTGGTTAGAATTAATTAAGGATTATGACATTGAGCTTCTCTATCATCTTGGAAAGGCTAATGTCGTAGCTGATGCTTTGAGCCGCAAATCTCAGCGCGAGGCTATGATTAGCTTTTGACAGCAAGTCCTGTTATGCAAAGGAATCTGCTCAAGTTAGATGTTGAAGTTTTGTTTGAAAGGAACTGAGGACAGTTGTGTATGATGGAGGTTCTGTCAGATCTGCTAGCGGAGATAAAGACGAAGTAGACAGAGGATGTTGTGTTACTGCATATCACCGTTGATTTCTTAGATGGTAAAGCCCAGACTTTGTCGTGAGGGATGAGGGATCCTTATGGTTTGGGAATCGCATCTGCGTTACCAATGTCTATGATCCGACAGACCATCCTTCAGGAAGCTCATTCATCCGAATATTCGGTGCATCATGGATCTAGTAAGATGTACAAGGATCTAAGGAAGAACTACTGGTGGTCTGGTATGAAGAATGAAGTAACCGAGCACGTGGATAGATGCTTGGTATGTCAGCAGGTCAAGATTGAGCCATGAGAACATTGAGGTCTGCCCCATTAGAATCTATGAGAAAGAACCGGTGCAGATTCTAGAGCGATGAGAGAAGCAACTCCGAACCAAGGTAGTTCTGCTTGTCAAGGTGCTTTGGTCAAAGCACGGGACGAAGGAGTTGACTTTGGAAACTGCAAAAGAAATGAGGAAACGCTTTCCTCAGTTGTTTTCTACTTAGCGCGAGTCGCATAGTGATTTCATTACCTCCTTTCTTCGAATATTAATAAATAAGGGAAGCTTGGCAGATATCTTTTGTCATAGTTCCTTTGGTTAATGTTTTGGATTCATCTTTACAACCTTACAGGTTCGAGTCAAAGTAGGGAATTGATGTGCGAATTGGTAATATTCTAACGTTGAATTCCATATAACCTATGAACACTTCCCTACTAGTATTCCTTTCACTTTATACAGTCGACTCTAGTATGTTGATACTTCTAATTCCATACCAAGCTGGTCAACCCGTGTTCTTATAGACACCGAGAAAGAGTCGGGAAGTGCTCCCTATAGACTCTAGAAAAGCCCCTATGTTTCACTTATGTATAATCAGGAATGATACCCGCATGTGAAATCAGTGATTAATGATCGATATGTCATATGTAAGGTTCTTCATGAGGATAATAGTAACTTTTTATGTAGGTAGGTTCACCTTTCCTAAATCTTGATAGTAGTAAACGATCATGGGTTATATACCCCATCTCTCCTTTCCATGATTGAGCAACCGAACTCTCATTGGTAAAAAGCTTGAGAATAGTACTTTTAAATATAAATATACACGATTTATATTTATGATGAAGACAAGGACGCAAGGACGCATGTGCTGAAGAACCAGACAATGTTCACGTCGACAAGCCAGAAGATGAAGACCGCCAACTCATCTCATATGAATAAGGCTGGCTAGTTTTGTCAAAATGGTTGCCTTCAAAGCCACCCGGGCCATTTGGCAACCTGGAAAAGGAAGCCAGATGGGGCTGAGACGAAAGCCAATGACAATCTAGTTAACCATGTTTCTTATGTGATGCGAGTTCACTTAACTCGAGCAACGAGTGCGAATATTAGAAGATGCATTTCAAAATTTTATTATCCTTATTTTAGATACTTACAACTATAGAGATACGCTATTTTCATATTAAAAATTTCAAGCTTTGCCATCGAGGAGTTCGGAAAGCAATGAGTTACTTTGGATGTGATTCTCATCGCTTACGTATTCGATAAGTTAATTAAGCGAAGCATGCTTAAATTCTATCTATTCGGGAACCATTGTTGAGACACCTAGCTCTGCTTTGATCAGTCTATATCCTCTCATCTATTTTGAGGATATTATCCTATCTTCAATTAATTTCTCGTTTCTTTTCTAAGTTTCGGGACGAAACTTATTTTTAGTGGGGAGGTATGAAATACCCCAAATTATTTTTGGGCTATTTCTTATTTTTATTTAATTAAATAAGTCTATATTAGATTAAACCATAGTATATATCTTGTGAATTTGGTCATTTAATAAATTCACCTAAGATATATGGTATGAATTAGAATAATAAAATTATTCTAAAGAGAATAATATATGATTTGATTTAATTACATAAATCTTCTAAATACCTTTATTATTTAATTTATAAAGTTAAATTAAATAATATTCATCCCGCTATCTTCGTCTTTATCCAATTCTTTTATTTCTTTTCCTTAAAATCGATTATTTACTATCTCTATTTTTTTTTATTGATGCTTAATCCAAAAGAATCGAAAATTTATTTTTTTTATTTATTTAGACCTAACAGTATAGATAGACGTCAAATACTAGGGTTCCCACAATCCAAAATTCCTTCAACATCACGCGTCTCTCAGACTCTCACCCTCCTCCACTCCCGATCTGTGAGCTAGCCGCCCCCGCTGACCATCACCGCCTGAGTCGCCGCCGAGGTCCTAGCCTGCGCCGTTAGCCATCGACTCGGAGGAAGAGCCGCAAGGACCATCGCCCATCCCCGCCGATAGCCATCGACGCCGGATGTAGGGGCCCTGGTTGTCGTCGCCTCCGGCCTTCGCGCTGCCTTCGATTGTTGCCGCCGCACCCACTGCAGAGCCCAGCCCTCGCCGGAAGCACGCCCAGGACAGCAGCTGCACCCACCTCCGGCCTTCGCCCTGTTGCCGCCAATCCCTGCCCGAGCCATCGCAGCCGAGGAGCTTCGTCCCGTCGTCGTTCGTCCTCGCCTCTGTACGTGATTCGAAGAAGAAACTGAATTGGGTTTTCAATCTCTTTTGTTTTAATTACAAAAACTTCCATTGTTTTATACAATTTCCGTTTTTGGCCCTAAATTAATTATTTATTAAGTAAAGTGGCCAATATTTCTAAATTATTCAATTCTTGCCCATTTCAGCGACACCAAGAAATCTCGAAGCACTCACGCCGGATCCCGCTCCCCAAGGAATTCATATTGGTATATAATATTTAACTTTATAGAATTAATTCAATTTTAGATTGGGTTTAGTAAAGTTAATTTTCTAAAATATCAATATTAAATTTCCTTTTTCCGTTGGATTCGATAGGTGCTAAAATCTCGCCTGGTTGTCATCAGCTGATCATCGGAAGTCAAGGCAAGTGATTTCGTTCAAACGCCCTTTGCGTGTTTCGTGATTCTTTTGTTGTGCCTTTTAAATTCTTCCGTGTCGAATGCGGCCCTGTGGCCAATTTCCTTGCCAATTTCGATAAATTGCATACCCGTCTGCTTGATGTAATTTATCTTTTTAATCATAAATTGGCATGAGTTAAATTAATGGGCAATTATTATTAAAGTAATTATAGTGATATAGTATTAAATGTGATTTGTTTGTTTATAACTCGAGATAAGTAAATGTTGCCCATTTTCTTCTTCCTAAAGTGCATAATATTCTGCTTGTTCTTTCATGCAAACTAGTGGCATGCGATAGTAAGACTCTTTGAATTATCCATGCTTGTCCCTGTTTGATTTAATGTCGTTATTATGATCACCTAGTATAAATTGTTTATATATGATAAGATAGGCACCATGTGATGCTTAGTTGTGATATGTTAAAATGCGCACCACGTGACGCGAGTGGCTTTATGCCTTTGGCAAGTTATGCAGTAGACTGACTTGCAGGTTGTGGTTCGTTAAGCCACCGCCTTACAAGGTTTCATGAAACACCATCCCGGAATGCATTCTCTGCGGGATGATAAAACAACGATCTGATGTAGGTCGTGGTCCTTGTTAAAGGCCCGACTGGTACCACGTAGTATTATTATTATTATCGTTATCTTTATTATCAACTGTTAAATAGGTGATCATTTCAGCTATTATACTTATCTGCCTCAAGTATAATTCCTGTTCTTATCTTATAATCGATCGTTATGATCATCCGAGTCATGTCGGGAATTTTTATCTTTTTGTTCAGTTTCCACTATTAAATATTCGTGTCATTCCCTTAACCTGAGACATACCGTTTTATGGTCACTGTAAGGTTAAAGTCTGAACATTTTCCCTATCATTTGCTAGTCTTAATTGTACTAACCATCCTATTTATTGGATGGCTGGTGTCCTTCGTTCTCACGAAACACCAGACCATATTCCACAGGTCTAGTGCAAGCAGCGGAGCAGGAGAGAGTTGAAGAGCGGACTATCATTTATTGAATCTATATACTACAAGTTTTGAACCTCTAAAGTTTCCGCATCGCTACTTTAATCTCAGTTATTCATACTTTATGATTTTGGTATCCTTATTATTACTATGATCAGATATTTTGAACTAATAAATTATATTTACTTCCGCTTATTTTATTTAAATTATCATCTTGTTTATGGGAGCATGGTTGCATGTCCCTATAAGCCTCAGGTGAATTCAAAGACATTAAAGTCTGCGGATTCACTGGCGCTGCAACACTCCTTTGGAATCTAAAAGGGGGTGTTACAAAGACTCTCCTAACAATCAATGATTCTCCATGTTCATAATCAATGCCATCATCATCCTCATCATAGGTAAGCAGATTAAGGTTTTGATCATTATCATTAGCATGCTCTTCATTTTCATCACAAGAATTGTCAGACACATATTTACCCAAGTGATTAATCATGAGAGTTTTCATATTGGGACAATCCTTCATAGTATGACCTCTACCCTGACATTTAAAGCACACAATGTCC
This sequence comes from Persicaria maculosa, assembly GCA_963922045.1. Lineage (NCBI taxonomy): Eukaryota > Viridiplantae > Streptophyta > Magnoliopsida > Caryophyllales > Polygonaceae > Persicaria > Persicaria maculosa. Next base: position 43,064,926 of record OY998252.1, on the reverse strand, counting down.
GTAGATCTAGTAGTAGAGGGGTTATGATTACTCCCTTTGGGACCAGTAGATGTCCCAGACGACTCTCGTCCTGTCCAAGATGCCTTACCCTTATCAACAGTTGTAGGGTTGGTTCGGCCATCTCCTCTCCCAGGGGCTTGGTTTGGCAGAGAGGTGTAACCGCCGTCAGATCGCCCTTGGGGCTGTTGTGGCCGATTTTGGCGCCAAGGTTGGGGTTGTCCACTCGTCCATCTTCCACCTTGGTTCCTGTATCTAGCTCCACGTTCAACTTTAATAGCCAAATGCAACAATTCAGTAGGAGTAGAGTAAGGAAAGAAATCAATGTTCTTAGATAAGGCGGGATGCAAAATGCGAAGAAACCTAGCATTTGTATCCTCATGATGTTCAACAACATTTGCTCGTGCCATGGTTTCTTGCATAATATTAAAGGTTTCCTCAACAGATTTATTACCTTGCTTAAGGTTCTCTAGGCGTTGCCTAAGCTCTCTAGCATAGTGTTGAGGGACAAACCTATTTCTCATTAAAGCTTTCAATTGGTTCCAAGACGCGATAGGCGCATCAATGGCTCTTCTTCTTTCCTTAATCAAATTATCCCACCAAATAAGAGCAAATCCTTGAAATTCTAAAGAAGCCAATTGAACTTTCTTAGGTTCAGAAAAATTGTGACAGTTCCAGATTTGTTCCATTTTAGTTTCCCAGTCTATATATGCATCTGGATTTGTCTTGCCATCAAAGGAAGGAATTTTTACCTTAACCTTACCTATGCCGTCCAGATCATGATCTCTAGGCTCACGGTATTGGTAACGCCCTCCTCTGTCGTTCTGCCTCGAGCGTTAATCCCAATAGTCCTACTCTTGGAAGTCATCATCATGCTTCGAGTAATAGAACTCCTCTTGGAAGCCACGACCTCTACCTCTCTCTCGTCCATGTCCCTGCGCATTGGCAAATCCGTTATTTCTGCCATTTCTCTCCCCTCGTGGAGAGTTGTTCTCTTCAAAGATAGGATTATGCAAATTAAGGTTAGGAGGAGGGTTAGGATTTCGGACTTCCCTTTCATCATTAGGCGTCTCATCACGCCGTTGATTACCTTGACCACCAAGGTTATTAGAACCCGTTGGTCTAGCCTCCAAGGCCATCAACTTATCCATCATTGCCGCCAAGGTGGCGTTAAGAGTGTTCATTGTGTTATTGAACATTGCGACGGATATAGTTGCTTCGGAATTGTTGTCATCGTTGCCATTGTTGGCATTGTTCCCGTTGTTCACCTGCTCGTTAGACATTGCAAATAAAGACAAACACGGAAGTATGTCAAGATTAGCAAATAAAACAACTCACAATGTGTTTCTCTCGCACACTTCTCTCTAATTGGTTATGACAAGCTTGTTGGGGCAATCCGCTTTGGGCAAATCAACACTCAAGCAAGGACTTAACAATCAAAAGAGAGTAATCAAGAGAAAGGACAAAGAAACACCGAAGAAAGTGCTCGACACAAGCTGGGCAGAAGCTCGGAATCGACCAAACTGACTCGACAGGACCCGTACCGAGGCTGTAGAGGCTCGGTATGAGGTCGGTATGGGGACGGCACTAGTACAAAAATCATAATATAACCCGCTACATAATAAGCCGGATGTTAAATATCTGGGTTCTAATGTGAGAAAAACACAAAACTATGCATTTTACCTTTTCTTTTTAATAGGAAATTTGTAAATAACCCGGAAAATATAGGGACGTCCGGGCTATTTGAGGTAGAACCGTAGAAGCGAATAATCCAATACATATCAAATATCTCGGATCTCGAAAATTCGGGTTGTTTGCGGTTTTTATTATCCCGGGCGTGTCTCAACAGGCTTACCTCCAAGCTATTCCTCTAGCTTATTTCAAATAATCCATTAATACTACTCCGGGTTATTAGAGTAGTCAGGAAAAAAGGGGAAGGAAGCGACTAATTAGAAAAGCCGGAAGCGTTGTTCAGCAAAAGTGGGAGGCGACTTGGAACAAGATGAAATCACCGAGCTTGCTAGGGTTCCGCCGCCCCATCGGAGGTTCTGTAGAGAAGATCCTCCAGCCCTCTGCCTTGCAGTCGCACTTTCACACCACCATCTTCTCCGGTCAGATCTTCACTAAATCCTTCTACTGTCTTTGCCTCTCGTTGTCTCTCCTTCTCTCACGCAAGAGAAGGAGATTTAACCAGACCACCTGCCCGCCCCTCTTCACTTCCAGTTGCAGGAGATTTAACCAATCCTCCACCCCGCTGCCAGAGGGCGAACTCGAAAGAGGAGGGCGAGATTCAGACAGGAGGACATCAGAGGGATAGGTATCAAATCAGCCTTCGCTGTAATATCTTTTGTAAGTAATCTCTATCTTCTCTCTTCCATTTGTAACCCTTCACTCCCCCAACTGACTAACACCAGATAATCTTCCCCCTTCACTTCCAATTGCAGGAGATTAACACCAAATAACCTATTGTTTCCTCTAGGGTTATTTTTTTTAGAGAAATTGCCGCCTTCGTCTTATATTTGTGCTTATTGTGTCGCTAGGTATCTCAGTAGGCTGATTTTGTTGAGAATTGTTAAGAGTTTTATGGAAATTGAAGTTTAGCTGATTGTTATGATGATTTGCGCTTGGTTGGTTACCAATGGCAAAAAATTTACTCATTTAATTCTAGAGATGATGATTCATACTAGTGTTTGATCAATGAGCTGCTAAACTAGAGACCTGTTTACTATGCCACTACTCTGCTATGATTCATCCACTTACTATATATATCACTGCGTTGTTGATAACATTTTGCATCTTTCAGTTATCAAGCTTCAATTGTTTGTTGATTTTATGAAAAGAAAGTTTTCACATACTTGGTTTTTTTTTTTTGCACTCTTTAGTTTTCAATTAGAAGTAGATTGATTCACTGCTTCCGATTCCTCAAAGTTGGATTACACACTTCCATTTACATGTTTGGTTACACTAATCAGATCATCTCATTTCAATGCTTGGCTAATGTATGAGTAATATTGACCATGGGCCCATCACCGTAGATAATTGGGGAAATGTTTCTGAGGAGTAAAAGGATGCTATCTAGGAAGATATTGTGGTTAGTCCCTTATTTTTATTTTGTTGCTTTTATCTGATTGCGTAGCAATTATACCTACTGATTTTTTGGATTGCTTTTATTTGATTGCGTTATTGTGGAAATCTTTCTAAGGCATCCTCATTTCCCTCCCAATCTCCATTTGTATATATACAAACAGAGCTCAAGGTTTGGTAGAATATCTCATCTGAATGAATTCGCTGGTACTATCGTATTGCAAGATAGGAGCCAACCATAAAATTCTTTTTCTTTGTGAGGTCTTTTATGTAAATTTCAGTATGACAACCAAATCTTCAGATATTTGAAACTTTGAAGTGATTTTGGCAAGAGATGAGATCTTTTTCTTTACGATGTTATCTGATGTATTCTGCTTCATCATGCATTGATTATGCTTTGTGATGTTATCTGATGTATTCTTTGTGATGTTATCTGGCTTATATAGTTTATTGACTTTTATAAGTTTTTATAGTTTATTAACTCTTCTTACTAACTTTCGTACTTTATCGTTTATAACTTATAGTGTATAAACTGATAAGTCTTATAACTTTCATACTTTATAGTTTATATATTTCATAATTTATAGTTTATATATTTCAGAAGCAGTGTTTAAAAAAGCGGTGCTATAACGCGCTATAGCTCGCTATAGCAACTTCTGGACCTCCCACCGCCTGCCTTGACAAAGGCGCTCATAGAGTGGAATGGCAACTCAGAAGCGCTCAAGCGCGCCTATGGCGCAAGGCACGTTGTATCACGCTATTTATTGCTTTTCCATATTCTATGTAGATTTCACTAAAGATCAATTACTTTCCAGTTTTTTCTATGTCATTGTTTATCATTTCCCTTTTTCAATAAATATGATCAGCCCTCCTCAATTTCTCTACACGTCTGATTCCTCCCTTCTTTACCCACACCTTCCAATCTACTTCTCTCCATTCTCAATCCTTCTCACCTTCGAGTTGCTTGCTCTTCACTGCTGCTGAGTTGTCTTCGCTGCTGCTCACAGACCCAGCAGCTGAGATCACAAGAAGAGGAGGAGAACGACGATGAAGGATACAAGTCTGTTGATGAAGATGATTGGGACTTCGTTCCTTGTCCCAACTCCCAACATTGAGGAAGAAGATGATGAAGATGCCCTTGATGACTTCGTTTGACCAACTTCCTAACCATCCACCATTTCAACCCATTCCACTTGAAGTCTTTCTTTTCTCTAATCTCTTATGTTTTAGACTTGCATTTAGTATCTATGATGCTTTAGACTTGGTTTTATTATATTATTAGGTTTTCAATTGGGTTTTATTTCATCATGAACATATTTTATACTATTAAATTTGAAAGTTACAAAAGTTTAAAGTATTTTTACATTATTTATGGAAAAGCGATCGCCTTTGCCTCTAAGGCGCGCTATAGCGCTAGGAAGGTACCATCGCTTTTCATCGCCTCTAGCTATTTTAAACACTGTTCAGAAGGTTATATCTTATAGTGTATAAACTGATAAGTCTTATAACTTTCATAGATTATAATTTTATATTTTTTTTCACTTTTATGAACTTTTATAACTTGTTGAGTAATAATTATACTTGGTGTTCACGTTTTACAGGGCTCAAAGTGAATCGGCTTTGAGTGTTTGTACTGTCATTGATGTGAGTGTTTATACTGTCACAGCAATGGGGACCTGAGGCCTTTAGTTCCCACTGCCACAAATGTTGGTTGGTTGGTTCTGAACTGGCTAAATCACTGCTCGTCAGTTTTTAAATCCCGGCTCCAATTGGCTGTCCTTGAGCTTTTGTGGAAGATATTCATTTTGTGTTTGTTCCACTCAACAAGCATAATCTGCTATTTCTTTTATGTGTATACTGCTGCGTGTGCATTCAGCAGATAGTGTGGACGCCTTCCATTTAGAAAGTTGTTTTTTAGACTTAAGAACCACTTCAGCAAAAGTGTCTTTATTTACTTTCCCATTAATGACCGGGCAGCCAAGATATTTTTCTATAGCAACTCTGTGATCGATGCTTAGACAAGACTTAGGAGTTGCAATGGTAGAATTTTGTACATTAGAAGAAACCTGGAAACAAGATTTATGATAGTTTATTTTCTGACCTAAAATCTGGCAGTAACGAGTCAAGGAGGCGGAAATTTTCCTAGCCGCTGAATCTGAAGCTTGGGAGAAAACGATGATATCATCTGCGAATGCCAAGAAAGGGATCTTAACGCCATTTTTTGAGAAAGATAAGCCTAGGTCCTTATGAGAGATTGCCTCTTTTTGTAGTGTACGTGCTAGGATCTCAGCAGATAGGATGAAGAGAAACGGTGACAAGGGATCACCTTGGCGCAGACCTCTCGTAGGAAAGAATTGATTAGTTGGCCCATCATTAACAAGCACAAAGAAAGATACAGTCGAAATACATTCCGCAATCCAACCAACAAAAGTCGGATGGAAACCGAAACGGCCGAGAATTCTGTACAGAAAGGACCACTCTACACGGTCGTATGCTTTCTCTAGATCAAGCATGATGGCCAGTAATCCCGCCTTACCCTTCTTCTTTCTAAAAGAGTGGAAAGCTTCATGAGCAATAAGAATGTTATCTTGAATAGAACGACCTTTCGCAAAAGCCCCCTGCAAGGGGTGCACTAAACGATCAACTATCGGTGCTAACCGAGTTGCAATGATTTTAGAAATAATTTTATACGTAGTTGAACAGAGACTAATAGGTTTGTAGTGATTAACCAAGGACGGTGAGTCGACTTTAGGAATGAGAGTGATGAACATGTGGTTAGTTTGTTTTAACAGCTTGCCAGATCTGAAGAAACTCTTTATTGCTTTAGTAACAGAAGGACCAACGACGCGCCAATATTTTTGATAAAACCCAGCCGGAAAGCCGTCCGGCCCAGGAGCCTTTTCAGGTGCGATAGAAAACACTGCTTTCCTAATTTCTGCATTAGATACCGGAGCAATCAAAGCAATATTATCCGAAGCAGAAACATCTTCCTGTATGACTTCCAAGTCTGACTCGATATTGTGATGATTGTGGTTAGATGAGTTGGATCGTCTAGAGAATTCACGTTCAAATTCTTGTTTGATTAATCCATTGTCCGACAGGTGTAACCCATCCATAGTTATTAGCGTTTTGATGACTTGTCCATTCCGTTTGATCGAGGCAATACGATGATAATAACCCGTATTTGTATCGGAAAGTTTAATGTGCTTAATTTTTGCCCGTTGTCTCCAGTAAGTACGTTGAAAGTCGAGTAGACGTTCATGCTTATTGAGCAATTGTTGAAGTCTATAGTTAGCAAAAGAGCCATCGATAAGGAGTTCTTGCAGCTGAAGCAAAGGAGCGTCCGACTCTTTAAGTTGTTTTAGGACATTGCCACAAGTTGCCTTGTGCCATTTTGTGGCCAACACTTTGAGTAGTTTGGTTTTTTTTACTAATTTAAACATAAAAGACCCCGGGCAGTCTAGCCTCCATGCTTGTTTAACCACGTTGTCAAAATCCCGACGTTTAGTCCATGCTAATTTGAATTTGAATGGACGATTATTGAAAACAATAGAGTGTCTAAAATCGACCGAGATCGAGCAGTGATCGGAGGACTCGAATGGATGATTAATAATTGACAAATGGTCAAATTGGATGAGTACATCGTGTTGCACAAGGCAACGGTCTAGCTTAGCTAGGCTATTATTCGGTCCACCCTTACACTTACGCCAAGTGAAAGTGCCTCCAGAAGATGGAAGAGAACAGAGGTTAAGGTTATTAATGACTAAATTCAGTCGGGTGAAACGACTAGGAAGAGGTTCTGAACCACCGGACTTTTCGGATAGGTGAATGATATCATTCAAGTCGCCCATAATACAAATGGGTAAGGTGAGAGACGAGGTGTACTCATAAATGAGCTACCAAAATGCGTCCTTGTCCCTATTATCAGGTGGAACGTAAACGAGAAGGACCGCTATGGACCTGGATTGGACTGGATCGTAATAATTGAAATGAATAAACCGAGTGGAAACAAAGACAAGGTCAATAGAACCCTCTGCCATTGGAAGGTCTTTCCAAATAAAACAAAGGCCCCCCGCAAAGCCAGTAGCAGGAGCAAATGCTATATTTGTAAATCCATTTCTTTTCCACAAATGATCCTCAGGTAAGACATTAGATTTTGTTTCCATTAAGACAAAAGCATTGAAATAATGAGACTTTGAAAGCGTATCGACAGAGGTCCACAAATTGCGGCGCCGTAAACCTCGACAGTTCCAAGAGCAAAGATTCATAAAAAAACAATAACATGGGAAGATCTTGGTAAAGAAAATAAAGAAGGTATTAAAGACCTTATATAATACTACCTCCGTCCAAAAATACATTGCCTTTACTATTCACGCACGCTTTTTTAAGAAGGTAAAAACTATATAAAAAATTAATAAAAAAGTTAATATTTTATATAGTTTTTAACTCCTAACAAAGCGTGCGTGAATAGTAAAAGTCCATGTATTTTTGGACGGAGGGAGTAATATTCAAGAGTAGTCCATGAACGTGGTAAACACAGAAGCATATTTACTAATTTAGAATGAAGACAAAAATTGATATGACCAAAGAAAATCGAGTTGCCAACAGAAGACATAATGTGAGCAGGAGTAATCGGCCAAAAGTGCAGCATAAAGGGTGGACAGAACATAATACAATACACAGTACACATTCGAGACCATGAAAAACCCTTTTTCATGGGAAAGAATGCGACAACATATAAATCACAGTAATAGGGTACCTTACAGTAGTGAATGAAAGAACACAAATTCTTAGCAACACAGGATATATATAAGAGAAACTGCCCAGAATTTCTACAGTAAAAAATACACGGGAGGTGATCCCAATATTGTATTTGATTGCCATGTTTTGGCTAAAAGATTTTGTAGGTCGAGTAGCATGTTGATGGTAGCATGATCGACACCGAACAGGGTTTATGAAAGCAGATAGTAAGTAGAAGAGTGAATAAAGCAAGAAGTAATGAGAAAGCTTGAGGATTAGCCTCATAAGAACAGGGTTGATAAAGGCTCATGGTAATGATGAAACAACAAGATTCTAATCTCAGATAAATAGTAGAAAGTTTAATGTAATTAAGAGAGCTGTTGAGAGGATAGAACCTGATTAGAAGGTAGCTTCAAGTGGTAATTGTAATGGACGGAGCAAACCGCCCTAACGACGTCACTGGGCCAACCGAGCGAGAAAACGAAAGCGGAGCCGCACCCATATCTCCAACCGAAGCCCCATCGCCAAGGCCAAATTAGGCTCTGTTCTGATAGGAAAACTAGAGCACACCACTTGCAAAGAAAAGAGGAGATCCGACTTCCATAGGTGCAGTAGGAATCAGCCAGCACAAGAAGAGAGCCGACCACAGGGAAAACTTCATTCTGAAAGTGAACTCTCGCAAAGAAGGCGAGAATTGAGCAGGGGGAGCTACCCTCTGAATTTTTTTTAAGTTCTGATGGTAACGCAGGGATCTATTGAGATTAGGAAGCAAGTGGATGGCAATTGCAGCTGGCAAAGGCCGGTATGGCTTATCAGCGATGGGAAAGGTGAAGGAAAGGGTGAAACGGTGCGGCTCACACAGAGAGCGTTTTAGGGTTTTCTTTTTTTTTAAGCCCCGTAATTAAAATGTATCATACTATGCATCTATTATTATTAGATTATTTTTCTTTCAAAAAAAATAATATTTTCATTATAATAGGACCCTTAGTGATTTTGCTCCAGTACCTCTAACATTATAAGAACGGTCCTAGTCGGTGGATAAGGGGGTGAGGGTGAGTGATGTCTTTGGACAGGCCCGGTGGAGAGGGCGGTGCAAGCGGTCTACTTGCACAGGGCCCGGATTCGCTTGGGGCCCAATACTTTTAAACTGCTATATATAAAAAGAGGTGACTAAGTATTTAACCAATATGCACTTGGCGTAGTGGTTAGATATTTTACCTTTATTTAAAGCCTCCCGGGTTCGATTCCCATTAACCCCATCATCCATGCCTTCTGTTCTTTAATGGGCCCATCTCTTTTTTTTTAGTTCAGTGGCCCAACTCTTTTCTACGATTGACATTTTTTCATCTTCATTTTTCTCTAATTTATTTTTAACGCTTGCAATATTCACCGGAAAAAAAAATCAATTCCCACAATTATTCCATATTTTTCATTCTTTCATATTGTATATAACACATGGATTTTTTGTATTTTAGGTAAATAAAAGATTATTATTTTGTTTTTCTTCGCGATATCATTATGTCATATATCACAGTATATAAATATAATTATGATTGCATAAGAAATGAAAACACTATAAAAATATAGGGCATAATTTTAATCATCGCACCGGGCCTAATAAAACATCAAAACGGCCCTGTCTTTGGATGACAAGGAGGTTCAATTCGACATGGATGACAATGAGGTGGTTCTAGCCCATCCTCCTGGCCAGGAAGGCAAGCCAACTACTTGAGGAGGGCTTACTTCGTCTGCGAATATTGCTGCATAAGTAAATGAAATTTAATTAAAATAAAGTTTCATTTGTTAATTTTGATTGTCTATTTATGATTCCCTTGAACCGGAATACCCATGAAACCCTTCTCTCCCAAATTGGCCGAGCCCCCGCCGCCGCCACCAAAACCTAGTGATCTCCGTCCCGCTCACCTGCGAAAGCCAAAGGCTAATCCCCCTGCATCTTCCACCTGCCCTGGCCTGATCTTTCCCCTACCTGGTGCGAGTTCTCGAATCAAGCCCACTTGCTATATCCCTGTTTATGAAGGGTTTCACCTGTGCAAGGTCATCCGAGCGGTGGTGCAGCCTATTGATTCGCTCTCGTCTCGGCCTGACCGGCTTACTTCGAGGACTTTTCGGGCTTCCTTTCGGGCTGTGCTGTGGGTTGGGATTAGCCGGTGGTGGCCGGGTAGGTGTCGTCGTTTCTCTCGGTGGCGTGGGTGGCTGTTTGGTCCCTCCTCCTGCCCGTCAATCTGGTGCTCGTGTCTTTTGTCGCCTCTGCTCCATGTAAGTCCTCTCTATATCTCTACCACCTACTCCATTGCATACTCTGCCCACCAGAAAATTGCCTGTATATTTCCTCTGAAAGGATTAATTTGGGATTTGAATCCCTTTTTTACATCGGCTACTGATGCTTCTCATCTGCCTTACGAGCTTGAGTATACTCGGAATACAAACCCGACTTTTTCTCTGGCTATGGATGGTTTGTTTATTACCTCGTTCTGCAGTTGTTTTCATTTTCCCCTTGGTTTGTCGCCTTCCGTTGGCTGTGGTGGTTTGTTTTGCTACGTGCAGATGGTGGTGCGCCATCTTGTGCTGGGCTCGGTTAGAGCCGTCTCCCTGCTTCTTGTAATTGTCTTTGACAAAGATGTCCAAGACTCCCGGTTTTCCTTTGCCTTCTAGGCTTCATGGATCTGCTCCTACAAGGCCATTTGGACTACTGAGTATTTAACTATAATCTGTCCTACCAAGTGCGTGACCCAATACATTGACATCTACTACCCGTATGATTTACATGGACGTTTACAACAATTTATACATTGCATTGGGCTAACTAAGCTTACTATTTGTGTTTATTACGGTGATTGGCTTTACTTGGCCAATATGCTGATGTACATGTACTTAATTGACCACTCCCTTGTTGTTTCAAGTTTGGACTATGTGAGAGAATCCTGCAAACATCAAATATCAATTTATCAACTATGGTGGTTATCCGATGTTTTTGCTCGGTTTCGGTCGGCTTCTTCATGCTCCATAGTTGGAATGTACACCAGCTTTTTTCTACTAAGTAACGCTCTCTGTATGGTCTCTAGACCCCTACCATGGCTTCAAGGTCTTCTGTCATCTCTGTCTCAAGCTCTTGTCCATGTCTGCTGGCTGGTGTGGCTCTCCAATTGCTGCTCTCCATTGTTTTAGGAAGTAATTATCATCACCATGAGGTTCCAGTTATGCTTTGGTCAAACAGTCTCTCGTTCACAGTTGGGGTGTCTCAGCTTGTTCATGTCTTTGACGTGGTCGGAAGGATCCCATACGACTATTATTGTACTAGCACATGATTTATGTATGATCTACTGGCCTTTCGTAAGGTTTGTGCTGTTCCAAATCAATGTTGTATTACATACTCACTTGTGTAACTCAGGCCATTTAAAGGGTGTAATCACTATACTACTTAGTATCCTATCGCTTTGTTTCGAGTTCATAAAGTTTGAACTTCGCCAAAGGGGATTGGATTTTCAAACTGCCCTTTCTAAACTATGGATTTTAATTTCACATTATCGCCACTTCCATCAGGTAGTTTTCCTAATCGTACCAAGATGTTTACGAACACCTTGCCTTTTCACAAATTATAGGACAAAATATCTTAACCTCAAGGATCTTTTGGGTCGTTCACTGTTGTAGGAGGAAATCGAGTTCAATAAATAATAATATAGATCAAACCATATTCGTGCCCACGCAAATAATTACAAGACTTCCTCCTACTGTTGCAACAAAAAGTCAGGATCGATCCTCGAGGAAGCGAGTCAGCGGATCCTAGGTAGCGGCAAATCTTACGTCGATTTCGACCTCAGGGGACCACTCGATATCGACCAAGGGTAGTCGATATCGACCAGTTCAGTCGATTTCCGATTCTGTGCACAGAAGGTAGTCGATTTCGACCAAGGCGCTCGATATCGACCAGTTTGCTCAAAATCGACCTGTACCTGCAAAAACACAAACGAGCAGCGATCGTTCGGGATCGAAAATCAGAAGTCGATATCGACCAGTAGGTGGTCGAAATCGATCAGAATGCAGTACGTAAATAAAAGACAAAACTTCACAGATTTCGGAATAAACTATGTATGAAAGAAACTTCCAAAATTGGGGTTTTGCAACAACGATAACCAAACATGCATAAGGCAAGATAAAGAGATAATCATGCAATCACATCAAAGGAACAAGCTTTCGCCTTTTCCAACAACTAGATAACTCTTTCAAGAAACCCTAATTGTATCTACCAATTTTATGTTTAAAATCCAAGTGGTTAACCTGAATCTCTATTAAATAGGTAATAAACATATAAAAGGTAGTGGATGATCAAAGAACAATAAAAGTCGAATCTTTACCTCAAGCACGCTTGGCTATCGTCGGGCTCACCCCGACCCTAGAACTGGGTGGACTACTCGCTCTTCATCGTAGTAATAGACATTAATAATAAAAGGGAAATAAATTGCATTAATAAACTAAAATAGAGCTTACAACCGAACGAAGCTAATTCCGCTTTCGCTTCACAACTCCACTCGGCCTCCACTCTCTCTCTCTCTCTACTCTCTACTTCTCCTCTCTAGAACTGAATGAATAAAAACTAGCCACATGGGCTTTATTTATAGGCCTTAATCCTTGCTAATCAAGGTAAGGAATATCTATCATCTATCTAAAGATATAATTCTACTAGGAAATAAATAAATCTAAATTAGTAAAACAAGATAAATCCTAAAGGTAATTGAATGTTCCACCCTTAGGATAAATAAAAAGATAAAAAAGATAAATCTTCTCAAGTCTTCACGTGTAAGGAATCTTCTCTTGGCAATATCCCCATTGGACTTTAGATAGAACTTTGATTAGAACTCGGAATCGACCTCGTACTCATCACTGGGTATTGGTCGATATCGACCTAATATAGTTGATATCGAGTCATCTTTTCCGCTTCACTTCAGTCACTCGATTTCGGCCACTAGGAGAAATATCGAGTGCTTCTTGGTCGATATCGACCAAAACTTATCGATATCGAGTTCCCCTCTTGTCTGCTAGTCGATTTGAGTCGATTTGGAGATTTTCGATCAAAATCTGGTCGATATCGACCAATTCTGGTCGAAATCGACCACGTACTCTTCAGTTCTGAACATTCTACGCTGTTCTTGAAACGCACTTTCCCGAGTCCTCGTTTGTCAGATTGACGCATATGAGTATGCGTCGGAAAGCTCTTTTCGAGGGCTAAAACTCTCATGAAGACATCAAAGCTTGATTCAGAATGATGGATGTCGAAATATGGTCTTTTCTCCAGCTGCACCATCCTTAGCTTCTTCATGAGTTTTCTTTAAGCTCCAAAGTGCGTCCGATTTCTGTGAAATTAAACAGAAATTAGTGTAGAGTCTATAATTTGGAAAATAAGCATAAACTACATAGATAATGTACTATTCTAACCCAAATGCATGAGATGCATACAAAAGTCGATATAAAAGTCAATATAAAATATGGCACAAAACATGGACATCATTCACTATCGACTAAACATTCCTACACGGAGGTTCAATATCCAAAAAGGTTTTCATGAATATATTCACACGGAATTCGTGCGGTATCCGGAGCCGCAATTTCTGGACTAATATAGATTTCTTCTGCAAAACAAACTCTATAGACGTTCTCGCTCTCCTCGAAACTAAAACTAATAAAATTCCGGCAGATACTGTTTGGAAGAAGTGTGGCTTCTCTGGCATTGCCTTTGACCCAGTTGTAGGTTTCTCGGGTGGAATCTGCTTACTGTGGAAAGATCTCCCTTTCTCTGAAGGGTCAATCGACCTAACTTCCACTAATCACCGTTTCATTCATTTCAACTATACAGACCTTATTCGAGGGACCACTGTCGCTTTTATTATTGTATATGCTCCACCTGATAAATATACTAAAGCAAGCTTTCTGGGAATCTATCTCCGCTTATATCGACTATCTCTCTCTACCCTTTTGTATTATGGGGGATTTCAACGACATCGGTTGTCCAACGGATAAGGTTGATGGGGCGGTTACGATGCCTTCAAGGTTCACAAGACTAAATCAACTAAAAAATAATTTAGATCTACAGGATATCCCTTCCTTTGGTGGGGATTTTACCTGGCAGAGAAAAAAGGGTGGTCCGGATAACTGCCTGGAAAGACTTGACCGTCTCCTTATGCTAACAAATCTGCTACCTAGATACGATTACGTTCGACTACAGGTGCACCCTTTTACCAGGTCGGATCATGCCCCTATCTCGACTGACTTCCGGCTTGACGTATGACATAGTAACCGTCCGTTCCGGTTTGAGCTTGCTTGGTCAAAAGGGGGTGACTACAATAATATCGTGACTTAAGCTTGGCGCCTTAATCGGCCTGGTTCCCTCATGTTCAAACTTACTCAGAAATTAAGATAACTTAAATCACTTTCTAAAGTTTGGAATAAAAAGTCATTCGGCAACATCAATAGCCAGATCTTCGCAACTGATACGACCCTTTAGATCTACAATCAAAACTGGTGTCCAATTTCGCACAAAATGATCTCAGCCTCATGAAACGACTTCTCAATAAAAGGGAGCGACTGCTTGATTTTCACAAGCATTACTAGGCTCAACATGCTAAGGTTAGACATATCAAACTAAATGACTCTAATACTGGTTACTTCCACAGGGTGGCTACAATCAAAAAAGGAAAAAAATTCATCAAGAATATTACCCTTGAGAATGGAATTCAATCGTCTGACCCAAAATTTATTCAACAACAGTTTCTTCAACAGTTTACAGCTAGATTCCGTACATCCTTAGATCCTTCGTTGCGGAATGACGACTTGCTGCAGGTTATCTCCCAAGATGTTTCTCCGCATGATAATGTGATGCTTACTAGGCCGGTGTCGAACCTGGAAATTAAAAAAGCGCTATTTACTATGAAAGCAGATAAGACGCCCGACCCTGATGGATTTCCGGATGGTTTCTTCCAATCTTACTAGAAGACAGTGGGCTCCTCTGTTACTAAGGCGGGAAAAGCCTTTTTTTCCTCGGGGAAACTTTTGCGACAAATCAACCACACGTTCATCACTCTTCTACCCAAACATGATAATCCTTCGATGATTAATCATTATAGACTAATTAGTTTATGTTCGATTATATACAAAATTATTGCAAAGGTCCTGACTGCCAGACTAGGCATGATTTTCGACAAATTAATACATCCATTACAAGGCGCTTTTACAAAAGGTCGGTCTCTTCAAGACAATATCCTTATAGCTCACGAGATTCTTCGCACATTTAGATCAAAAAAAGGCAAGCAAGGCTTGGTAGCTCTAAAACTTGATATGAAAAAAACTTACGACAGAATCGAAGGGCCATTCCTATTCCAAGTTATGTCCAGATTTGGATTCGATCTAAAGTTCATCTCCTGGATTAGGGAATATGTCTCCACGTTCTCTTACTCTCTGTTGGTTAATGACGAGCCATCTTCGATTATTCTACCTTCCAGAGGCTTGAGGCAGGGCGATCCTCTGTCGCCTTTTCTTTTTATACTGGCGTCGGAAGTTCTGGCTCGAAACCTGCAAGTTGCCTCCACGGTTAACAAGGATCTTGGCACCTCATTTGGTCACTCACTTAAAGTTCCTTTTCTGGCTTTTGCTGATGACATTCTCATCTTCACCGAAGCTTCTCTAGTGGCATGTACTGCTGTTTCAAATATTTTGGACAAATATTGTGTCGCATCGGGTCAGAAGGTAAACTTACATAAATCAAGCTTTCAAGTATCCCCTAATACGAACTGAGCATCTATCCGATCAATTACCAATACGATGGGGATTCCTCAAGCTAATAATTTTGAAAAGTATCTGGGCTGCCCCATTATTAATGGACGTGTCAACAGAGACACTTTTGCGGAAGTCGTTCTGAAATCCAAAAACCAACTCACTAAGTGGAAAGGCAGTTGCCTTTCGGCAGAGGGTAGGAAAATCCTCAATGAAGTGGATAAGGTTTACAGATCTTTCTTTTGGAACAAAAGCTCTGGGTCTCCTCTGCTGATTAGTTGGGACAAAATATGTTCTGATACCCTAAAAGGCGGTCTGGGCTTGCACAAAGCAGAAACCATGAATATCGCTCTACAAATGAAATTCCTTTGGAAGATTATTGCGGAACCTTCCAACTTCTGGGTCCGAGTTATCTCGGAAAAATATCTGAAAGGAGCGCCTCTGCTCGACTATGTTAAAAAACAAAATACCTCCTGACAGTGGGGTAGACTGATGTCTTTCAGAAAGCTCTTCAAACCAGGGCTGCGTTGGAGTATTGGTAACGGAAAATCCGTTAACTTCTGGACAGACTGTTGGGCATTTGACACCCCTCTTATGGACCGATTGTTGTGTGAACTACAAGCGAAAGTGTCTAAACTTACAGTAGCTCACTTTATCAAACATCCCAATATCTGGGATTGTCATAAATTGCATCAAACACTGCACCAGTACTTATCCTTTAACGATATTGCCCATATTACGAATATCCATCTTCCAACAAATGAGTTCTCAGACCGTTTGTACTGGGGCCACAGCAAGGACGGCCGGTTTTCGACGAACTCAGCAACAAAATTGCTTACAAGAAATGTCGGATTATCTTCTTTCGACGGAGGATGGATCTAGAAGTTAGATGTCCCTAACAAAGTTAAACATTTTCTGTGGAAGCTAACCAGAGATGGTCTCCCAACCAAAGCTCGTCTATTGAAATCTCATATTTCTGTCCCACAAGGCTGTGTCTTTTGTGGCAATACAGATGAGTCGCATGCTCATTTGTTCATTAATTGTCCTTCAACAGAAACTCTCAGGCAGAGGTTGTGTCAGCCAATGCCTAATTACATTGTGAATAGGTTCAGAAATGATCAGCCGATCCCTATTACGCCTATCTTTAAATCTATTGGTCCTAAGCTCATGGCAAAAATTGCGCTAAGTTGGTGGTCAATCTAGTTCTTCGGGAACCAACTCATTTTCGATAAGGCCTTGTCGGTTTCGATTCATGAAATGGAAATTTTTTACACTACAGTGTTCCAATCCTGGTCGGAAGCAAAGGCTCTTGAGGACTCGAGGTCTCCTACTGGGTACCCGAAAGGCATGCCTAAGGATCGTCCTACCTTCCCGGGTGGTTTTTCTCGCACGCCTTCTATCCGACGGGTCTCATCTTCCTCTCATTTTAGAAGTGGGTGTTGGATAAGCCTCCGAGAAATTGTTCCAAGCTAAACTTCGATGGCTCGCTGCGCTCTGATGGTTCATCATCTTTTGGGTTCGTTATTCGTGACTATCAAGGCACTGTGCTTTCTTCGAGTGCTTGCCTTTGTAACGGAACTTCGGTTCTGTTTGCGGAGGTGCTGGGCCTAAAGAAAGGGATTCTTAGTGCTAAGCAACTCTGTATCACTAATTTACTAATCGAGGGGGATAACCTCACGGTTGTACGAGCGCTCCTTGGGGATTGGAAGTGCCCCTGGAACATAGAGCTCCTGCAATCGGATATACTTATTGATCTTCTATCATTTTCTAATGTTGCGATTCGTCATATTTTCAGGGAATCTAATGTTTTTGCAGATCGTCTAGCACATCTGGCCTACAGTCTCCCTGCCGACGGACGTTTAGAAGATGGTCCAGAACTTCGGGTTCTCATTCGGAAGGATGCACTAGGAAGAGCGGTCTCTCGGGATCGTCTGGCCTAATCTTTATCTGCTTCAAAAAAAAATGATTCCCTTGAACCTTGCAGTTTCATGAATTCGTTGCACATGTATATATGATTCAATAGAAACTTTTTTTTTTGTGGCCAGATAAGCAACTATCCTCTTATACCAATAAATTTAACTTTTTAGGTCGGAATTTAAATATGCTAAAAAATTAATATAAGCGGAAAAAACACTAATAGGTGGATACCTTTTTACTATATACACTATATGGGAATATATGTTACATTGACACAAATTCACAATGTAATACAAACCACATTGCACATTAGCTGAGCTTGCCACTACAAGGGTATTTTAGTCTTTTCAAGTCTTTATCCCTGATCTGTATTTGTAACAGATTGGCGCCAACTTGAGGTGCAAGTTGTTCAGTTTGCATAACAAACTATCGGGTGTTCTTGGAGTTTTCTAGAATGAAGTTTGGAGGAGATTTTCTTCCTTGATTGTGTTTGTTCAAATGGTATCAGAGCGAGGTGACGATCTGGTGATGCAGATCTGCTTGGATTGCAATTGTTGGTTGATCTGGTAGCGATTTCTAGTTGTCTTCGTTTTCGGTTGATTTGCTTGATAGATTTCTGAGATCTCCATGGCTGGTAGAGGATCTTCATCTCCTCATGGACAGAGTTTTACGGATGCTGTTACTGGAGCTAAAAGAGGTACTTTTGTGAGCGTTACAACCCCTACAGGTGGTACAGGAAGAGAACTTCTTGGAGGCATCAATGGCGGATTCCAGTTTGGGGATATTGCACAAGGTATGAATTCCATGCATTATAATCCATTATTTCTCTCAAATTCCGACCATCCCGGAATGCAATTAGTCACTACCATGTTTAATGGCTTGAATTTCACAAGCCGGAGTAGTGGAGTTAAAATGGCATTGGGAGCGAAAGTGAAATTAGGTTTTATAACCGGTAGCTGTGTGAAACCTTCCATGGACACTGATGATTATGCTAAGTGGGAAAGAGCTTATTACATGGTTAGATGCTAGTTAATAAATTCTATGACGAGCGATGTAGCTGAGACATTGATGTATATTGAGTCGGCTAAGGAGCTTTGGGATGAAATCAGGGAGAGGTTTTATGAGTTGAATGACCCTCTTGTATATCAACTCCATCGTGATCTTTGTAATGTGCGCCAAGCGAATTTATCTGTTGGGGCTTATTATGGAAAAGTGAAGAAGTTCTGGGATGAATTACAGTTGCTAGATGTCATCCATAACTATACTTGTGGAGGAATCAGTGGTTGCAGTTGTGAATTGTTGAAAAAGGTGATTGAAAGGGAAGAGAAATGGAAGGTCATGCAATTTCTGATGGGCCTTAATGATATATATGAACCTCTTCGTGGAAATGTGTTATCTAAGGATCCAATGCCTGGATTACTTAAAAATTTTCAGATGGTTACTCAATTGGAAAGATCTAAAGGTGTTACTTCAGTGGTGCCTACTGATGTGAATGTGCTAAATGTGAATAAGATGCAACAGATTGAGATTGAGGCAAATGCAGTAAACAGATTTGGAAATGCTAGGCCAAGTCAACAACAAAGGTATGAGCAGATTGATCAAGCTAAGTTTGAGCAGGCTAAAAGAGATTATAAGAAGGTCAAGTATGATCGTGTGTGTAATTACTGTGGAGAGAGAGGTCATACCAAGGAGTATTGTTTTAAACTGGTTGGTTATCGTGAGTGGTTTAAAGAACAAAAGGATGAGGATAAGGGAAAGCAATCAGGAAGATTTGTAGCTCAGTTTGACACTCCTCAAGTTGATAACCCTCTTGACTTTCCAACTCAAGAAATGAGGCCTGATCCTGCTATGGTTAGTGCAATCTATAATGAAGTGGTCAAGATGATGAAAGGCAAGAGCACTGCTGATCATTCTGAAAGTTCAGTGAATCAGGCAATTGTGCATTTTGCAGGTACTCTAAGTGTTTCTTACCTTATTGGTGCGAATAAATCTAATAATTGTGCTTGGATAGTTGATTCTGGAGCCACTGATCGCATAGCATTTGATAAGAATATATTCTATGAGCTTTGCCTCTTAAAAAGTGCTATTTCATTGGGATTACCTGATGGTACTCATATTACTGTGACATGCCATGGTACAGTTCAATTGCTACCTAATCTTGTGTTTCATAAGGTCTTATATGTGCCTCAATTTAGGCACAATTTGCTGTCTGTCTCTAAGCTTCTGAAAGATCAGAACATGGAGTTTAGTTTTGATGCTACTTCTTGTTGGTTACAGGCCCCTACAACTAGAAGAGTGTTGGTTAAAGGTTGGGAGGAAGATGGACTGTACAAGCTAAATGCTACTCATTACTTGAAGAATACAGAAGGATTGAATAATCATAGGTTCATCTCTAATAATGTTACCAACCTTCATGTTGTTCATGCAAGGCTTGGTCACATGTCTGTGTCTAAGATGAGACATTTATCCATTTGTAAACTTGATGATGTTTCCAATTTCACTTGTGATACTTGTTCTATGGTTAAAATGCACAAGCTTAAATTTGACAGAAGTGAATCCTTAGCATCTGCTCCCTTTCATTTGGTTCATATGGATCTTTGGGGTTCATATAAGACTCCTTCCATATGTGGTGCCAAGTATTTTCTTACTGTGTTAGATGATCATTCAAGAACTACTTGGGTTTGTTTGATTCAAGACAAGATGCAAGTCTTGAGATGCATCATTAATTTTCTAAAGATGTTGGAGAATCAGTTTGAAGTGTCAGTCAAGTGCATTAGAACTGATTGTGGAACTGAATTCACTCAAAAGGGTTGTGCAGAGTTATTTTCATGATCATAGTATTATTCATCACAAATCATCACCAGGAGTGCATGAACAAAATGGAATAGTTGAACGCAAGCATAGACACTTGATTGAAACAGCTAGAGCTATCAGAGTATATGATGGTCTACCTACCAGATTTTGGGGTGATTGTGTGCTTAGTGCTACTCATTTGATAAATAAGATGCCCTCTTCTTGTTGAATTGGAAGTCTCCTTTTGAGGTATTGTTTCATTCTTCTCCATCTTATGAACAGTTGCGTACTGTGGGTTGTCTTTGCTATGCCCTACAACCCAATGATTCTCGTGACAAGCTCAACTTTGTAGCCAGAAGGTGTGTCTTCTTAGGATATCCCCCAGGGCAAAAGGCTTATAATCTCTTTGACATAGACAGGAAAACTATTATCATAAGTAGACATGTGAAGTTTGTAGAGTATGTGTTTCCTTTCAAACATGTGAATCAGTCACTGTCTGGATGTTTCTTTCCTCAAGGGTCACAGTTCACTCATGAGCCTGATCATGAGGATGTCATTTGTTTTCCTTATAGGGCATCTCCATCTCTTGAGCATTCTCCTATCAATTCGTCTGGTGCAGATGAATCTACCAGTCACACTTTTAATGGCAGTTCTAATCCTGATGTTCATGAATCACAGGATTCTATCACTTCTGATCCAGTTAGTCTTGTCATTGGAAGCATTCCTCTTGATCTTCCAAAAAGGATTGGCAGGCCTCCTACCAAGTTACAGGATTATATTTGCTCAGGGTTGCCTACTAGATCTTCCTCCATAGATTCTGAATCTCGGTCCTTTGCAGTTTTTTCTGTTCAAAATTTAGCTCACCTATCTCCTTCTTATATTAAGTCTTTTGTGAGTATGTGTGCTACTTTTGAACCCAATTCTTATGCTAATGCTAAGGGTGTTGAGCACTGGGAAATTGCTATGAAGGCTGAGTTGTTAGCACTTGAAAAGAATCACACTTGTACTGTTACTCCTCTTCCAAATGGGAAGAAAGCCATTGGTTCCAAGTGGATTTTTAAAATCAAATACAGGCCAGATGGTCATATAGAGAGGTACAAAGCTAGATTGGTTGCTAAAGGTTATAATCAAGTCAAGGACAAAGATTATAAACATACATTTTCTCCTGTGGCTAAGTTGTCTACTGTGAAAGTCATTCTAGCTCTAGCTGCTGCAAATGGTTGGATTTTGCATCAACTTGATGTTAACAATGCCTTTCTGCATGGTTATCTCAAGGAGGAAGTATATATGGTCCCTCCTCAAGGTTATGATGTGCCTCGGGGTCATGTGTGCAAGTTAAATAGACCTATATATGGACTCAAACAGGCTAGTAGGCAATGGAATCATAAACTCACACAGTTCTTGGTGAGCTTGGAGTTTCTCCCGTCTAAGCACGACTACTCTTTATTTGCCAAGCACAGGGGTAATGTCATGACCATATCTCTTGTCTATGTAGATGATATGCTTTTGCTAGGCAATTCATCTGATGAAATCATCCACACTAAAAGAGCCTTGCATTCTGCCTTCATCATCAAGGATTTAGATGTTGCTAGATACTTCTTGGGTGTGGAGATTTCTAGAGCATCTTCTGGTATCCTCCTTAACCAAAGAAAATACATTTTAGACATCTTAAAAGATGCTAAAATGGAAGGCTGTAAGGTTGCTTCATTTCCAATGCAGCATGGCACCAGATTATCCTCTACAGATGGTGAGCCTATATCTAACCCTGAAGCTTACAGAAGGATTGTTGGCAGATTATTGTACCTTACTCTCTCAAGACCTGATATCTCTTACGCGGTCCAGTAACTAAGTCAGTTCTTACAGCAGCCACTACAACCTTATTGGAATGTAGCAATGTATCTACTGAGGTATTTGAAAGGAACCTTTAATCTGGCTTTGGCATATTCAGCTTCTTCATCTTTTACTTTGAGTGCTTATAGTGATGCTGATTGGGGAAATTGAAGAGATATAGGGCGATCTCTAACTAGTTATTGTGTTTTCCTTGGTTCATCTTTGATTGCCTGGAAAACTAAGAAACAGAAAGTTGTGTCTAAATCCTCCACAGAAAGTGAATATAGAAGCATGTCTTCTGCTGCGAGTGAGTTAGTATGGTTGCAGGGCTAGCTTGCAGACTTGCACATTCACATTCCTCTTCCCATTACTCTACATTGTGACAATAAATCTGCACAAGAACTTGCTGCCAATCCAATCTTCCATGAGAGGACCAAACATGTCCGGATTGACAGTCATTTTATTCTTGAGATGATGCAGGATGGCTTCATCAGAACCGCTCATGTGCCATCAGCCCTTCAGATTGCAGATGTCTTAACTAAGGCATTAGGTGCTGATCAACACAAATTTTTATCTACCAAGCTTGGCCTTGTTCTTCCTATCACTTGTCCAGCTTGAGGGGGGTATATGGGAATATATGTTACATTGACACAAATTCACAATGTAACACACACCACATTGTACATTAGTTGAGCTTGCCACTGCAAGGGCATTTTAGTCTTTTCAAAACTTTATCCATGATCTGTATTTGTAACAGATTGGCGCCAACTTCAGGTGCAAGTTGTTCAGTTTGCATAACAAACTATCGGGTGTTCTTGGAGTTTTCTAGAATGAAGTTTGGAGGAGATTTTCTTCCTTGATTGTGTTTGTTCAAACACTACTACCTTCATTTGCCTTGGTACAAAAGAATTTGAATAAGGTCTTCTAATTTTATCATAAAAGTTACTAAGACGCATGCAACTAGCATAACCTTACAACAAAACAACCAAGTAAACCTACTCACAAACTTTATGGTAACATGTACCCTTGAAACCTTACAATGTACGCACATCAACCATAGCTCAAGCTCACCACCATAACAACTCCATCGATGATTCTTCTCCACGAACATAGTGCTTTTGTGTAACAATTTGATCTTCTTCTTCGTCTTCTCTTCGAAAGTCTCCGTCTTCTATCTTCTCTTCTAAGTTTTCTCTACTTTTTTACTCGAAAAAGATACATTTTTCTTCCAAAATGTTATTCTTGTAATTATATAAATAACGTCAATTACAATAATCTCACTATACAAAAGAACTCTAAAAATAAAAGGAAAGAAATTAATATAATTTTCTATGGAAAATAATATAAATGTATAAATCAATATTATTTCAAATATATTTTCCTTACTCCCTAAACACAAAATCATATCTTTCTTAATAGACAATCGTTGCCTTTCCAAATTGTGGCTACAAAGAACTTCTTTCTATATGTGCACAAGACGAGATCTTCAACACTTTTTTTCAGCATATGCATGTCTCTAGGCTTTAGCAAACATCTAATGGTACAGACTTATTTTTTCTCGATCTCTTCTTCACTTCTTTGTACTTGAACTTGATCTACGTAGTTTGCACACACACTTTTAAGAAGGATAAAGTGGAAACTTTATCCTCCAACATTGTGATAACTTTGCATCAATAACAACTATATATATATATATATATATATATATATATATATATATATATATATATATATATATATATATATATATATATATATTATATTAATAATTAATTTGACGGGAAAAAATCTTCCTAAAATCAATCAAAGAATACTACATAAGCTCCTATGCATCGACTTTAGCATTATATATAAGATTATGAAAAATTACTCTTTCAATATAATTAAAAAATGTTAAATTTTGATTTTTCATGTTAAAAGTATATAGTTATATTAGTCTTTTTACACATTGAACATTCAAAACACCTTTAGAAACGAAATCTTTGTCTTCTGTCTTCTGATCGATAGCATCATTACGGATGAAGTGAAAGATCGAGATCGACTTGTGTTGAGGGCTGTAAGAGATCCACTAACTTGATGACCAAGGTGTGCAACCCTCTCTTCCATCGCGTTGCATTCGCACAAAACATGAGAAAGATTCCCGGCCCGATTCAAAGTTCAAACAAGGCCAAGTGAATCAATGCTTCAGGACCAATGATCTCTTGCTCTAGCGGTAAGGGTGAGGTATCCCAAAGGAGAGGTCCCAGGTTCGAATCCCACTTTGTGCATTTAGGCCATATTAATTCCCACAAGCGCGTACGGCCAAGCGGTGTATACTAATCAATAGGGCCAAGCCGAAGTGGTGAAGTGGTCCATGTACAGATAGGTGAGGTTACGACCGCGGATCGCACTTTGCGAAAGTGGTACTGAGCCTCCTCAAAAAAATCCCACAAGGGGTTTCTGGGGTATGGGGTCGTGAAGCGGTGGGGTCAGTCACTATAAAAAGTTTATCCTGCCAAAGTTTTACTCCTATACTCTTACCATTCCGGAATGGCTCATTGGAAAGAACTTGTGGGTAGTATCCATAGGTCCCCGGTTCGAACCCCGAAATTACTGCTCTTTATTTACCAATTTAGGGAATCAATGCTTCCGGTACAATCATCTCAATATCTCAAAGGGGATCCATATTGATAGCATCTATTTTAGTCATATTTTTGGGTTGTATTTGCATATTAGTTTAGGTCATTTTCATGCATATTTGACATATTTTATGCTTTATTTATTTTATTTTGCATTTTCGGAGTCTACACCGAGTTGTTATTTATTTCAGGCATTTTGGGATAATATTATGGAAATTCCATGGTCAATACGGAAGAGCGAGAATGATTGGATTGGACCTTGAAAGCTAAAGTGCGGAAACAGTCAGATTTGGAAATTGGATGATAATCTGCAATTATAATTAGATGTTGGGTTGATTTTTAATTCCTTAAATTACTGGGCTGAATTTGTAATTTTATCAAATTCGTTTATATCAAATTTGGTTGATCAGTAAAACTCAATAGGGATATATTGGGGGTTCGAATCATCTGTTCCCGACCTTGTCCCCCTCTCCTGTCCCCTCTCACAAAACCTCTCTATTTTTTAATTTTTAATCTAATTTTTTATTTATATTTTCTTTTGGGCCGGCCAAGGCTTGTGAAGGGGTGGGGGTTGGTAGGGCTGTTATATGAGCCGAACAGCTCGAGCTCGGCTCGGAAAAGCTCGAGCTGGGCTCGTTCGAATTCATAAAACAAGCCGAACTTGAACAATATTTTAGGCTCGAACCGAGCCCGAGCCAAGCCCAGAAGCTCGATATGGGAATTTACAACACTGCCCCTCCTAGGGTTATGAAGAGGTTGAAGCACTTCACTGCTTCAATCTTTAACAGTCCAGCCGCCTCTCCCTCTTCTCTTTCCTAATCCCTCTTCAGGCTCCAGCAATTCACTCCTTCCTTCCATCAATGGCCACTCGTTCAAACGCCGCCAGCCCCGTCGAAGTGCCGAACTGCTTTTCCGTCTTCACTCATTCAACCTTCCTTCCCTCAGCGCTGCACCGGCGAACTGCTATAGCGGCACCAGGTTCGTTCCTCCTAGAGTCCTAGATGTTTGTGGTTCCTCCTTCGTGGTTCCTTTTTCCCTCCTTTTTCATCTTCCTTGCTCCTCCTCTAGTCCTTTAGTACAGGCGGCGCCGATGAACTCGATCAGTAGCCATTACTCCCTCATCGGCTCCTCGTGCGGTTCCTCACTTCCTCCTTCTGTTAGTCGCTCGTGATTGATACGAAATGTTGCTTGCTTGCTGCGGGATTAGATATTTGTAGAAGTAGAACTTGAAATTTGTACAGGTTCCTATTGTTCATCTTGAAATCAATACCCAGTACCCATTGCTGTGGGATTAGAAATTTGTACAGGTTCCTATATGGATTAGAAATTTGCTTGTTCATTGTTCAACTGCGGGAATGGAAATTTGTGTAACTTACTTAATAAATATGGTGATTAGAAATGGGTAGAAATTGAAATTGATAAATTTTTTCTTGCTTCATCTTCCTGTGTAATTTGTTGTTTGCAATCAGACATTCAGATACAAACCGAGCCGAACGAGCTTGAACGAGCCCAACTGACGAGCTCAAACGAGCTCAGGCTCGTTCGTTCAGCTTGTTCGAGCTTAAACAAGCCGAGCTCGAGTTTCACCTTGGGCTCACGAGCCGAGCTTGAGCGCCAAAAAAAGCTTGAATAATTTTTGGGCTCGAGCTCGGCTCGGCTCGTTTCCCGTTCGAGCCAAGCTTGAACATGTCAAGCTCGGCTCGTTCGGCTCGAATATCACCCCTAGGGGTTGGGGAATAGAAGAGGGGGACATATTTGGGGACAAGTGAGTTGGAGCCATATATTGGAAACAACCAGGGTTCAATTCCACACTTGGGATGCCCATCTGTTTTTTATTTCCTTCTTCGGGATTTTATTTCCCTCTTCATTAAGTTTATTTGTCTAGGGTAGATCTGGGCAAACGCGAGTAGGCCCGCTCGGCCCGCCTCGCCCGTCCGTATTAGTGGGCGGGCTTGGACATGTGAAAAGCCCACGCGGGCTGCTAGGCCCGGCCCATGTCCGATGCGGGTGCGGGATTGGACAGATTAATCAACCCGTTACGGGCATAGCAGTCCGTAACGGGTACCTGCTTTTTTTTATTATTAAAATTAATATATAATAAATAATATAATTAGTATAGTTACTAATATAGTTACTGTCTTTATTAGTAACTATAGCTACTGTTTTTATTACGTATATTGTAGGTGCATAAATCTGCACCTTCTTTCTCCTCAACCTCGATCGATCACCTGCATAGAAGGAGAGGAAGAGGTGGGGCTGCTTCCCCGTGGAAAGCCTCCGACGCTCAAGTCAGCAGGTGTCGGCTGTCTTGAAAAAAAACCCTCTAAACCCTAGCTATATCCTCCTTTATATATAACGAGAATTAGGGTTTCAATTAATGTACCTAATAAAAGACGATTGTGCCCCCAAGATCTTGACGGGCTTACTTTAGCTATATCAATTGCCCCTCGGGTTTCCTTATCACGATCTAGTGATGAGGGAAGACGAATAATTTGATACTCTTCACTTGTTATGATCAATGATCAATAGTGATGCTTGCCCCTTGTCTTCGTTGTATCCTGCAAGCTCTGGCATTCTCAACCGAGTAACACAATATAATACAGTTGGTACGTTATTAACTGATCAAACGGAAGTTGCTACTTAAAAGTTAGAGATATCGTTTGTTGATCTTGCTTTTATTTATTATCGACGATTCGATGGTTCTCATTACGTTTGAGCATTTTGTCTTAAATGACACTCTTATTGCTTGATTTTGATTTTTGTTGGCCCTTAATAGGGTTATTATGGCCTAAAGATTGGCTTTTATCGGCCGTGAGTGGTTGTTTTGGCCTTGAGTGGCTAAGTTGGCCTTGAGCGGCTAATTTGGCTTTGAGCGGCTAATGTGGCCTTGAGCGGCTATTGTGGCCTTGAGTGGCTAAGTTGTCCTTGAGCGGCTAATGTGGCCTTGAGCGGCTAATTTGGCCTTGAGCGGCTAATGTGGCCTTGAGCGGCTATTGTGGCCTTGAGTGGCTAAGTTGGCCTTGAGCGGCTAATGTGGCCTTGAGCGGCTAAGTTGGCCTTGAGCGGCTAATGTGGCCTTGAGCGACTAATTTTGCCTTGAGAGGCTATTGTTAAATGTTTTATGGCTTTAATATAATGTTGTTCTATATATAGATGCGCGTATAAGCATTTCAAGAATTTATATGTCACCGATACAATTAACCATGCAATATGATTATCTAAAGAATAAACTTTTCCTCAAAATAAGACATAGAAAACTTAGCTTTTGAGTCTCATATGCTGGACCGGCCGAGCACAATACGTCGCACTTCCACGTGAGATATCCCGCCTTAGGTAAGTTGGACCCTTTTCCACAATTAGCTTAAACGTGTGGGCTGAGCTGCAATTTTCAAAAACTCTGGGCTAATCTTGTAATTAGTTCCAATTTGCAAACTAACGTAATTGGATTAATTACTTTGTAATTAATCCCAATTTTCAATGTAACGCTTCTTCGTAGGGTTGGCAGTGAGCGGCGGCGGCGCACGAAGTTGCTTCCTCGCCATCGACCCGGGTCTCTAACCTTGATCTTCGACGGCGACGAAGGATCCGGATTGGGGTGCCCCCCGCCTGCCCATTGATGCCGGCGTGTTCTCGTGGCTCGGTGAGAGGGAAGCTTGGTAGCGGCGACTATGGTGGCGATGGAGGCTCGATCAACCGGCGTAGTACGGTGGTGCGGCGAGGCTCGGACGCGGGCTGGCCCGCGGTTGGTTCTGCGGTTCGCTTGAGTGACAACCTTGGCCAGCGGAAATGACAACGAAGGCCGACGGCATGTACGGTCCTGCGGTTCGATGCTCATTGATTCGATCATCGTTGCCAAGGACGTCTGGCCTGATAGAGCAGGTACACGATGGTTTCCAACGGAGAGGACGCTCTTGGTGGGGCCGGCGAAGTGGCGTGGCGGCGGTGCCGCCTACATCGCAGCGGACAGACGGCTCCTGGCTCGAACCTCAAACGCTTCCTCTTTCCATAGACAGTTGCTTTTTCTTTTAGGGATGAGGAGCCTAGAGGCAGCCATGCTCCGGTTCAGATTCGCTCCAAAGCGCGATCGAGGCAAGAGGGTTGTGCTCGGTCTGACCATCATCACCATAGGAGGGGGAGATTCGGGATCTAGATCTGAACCATGCTCTGACCTCTTTTGGTTGAAAACCTCACCCAAAAACTACCAATCCCTCATTGCTTTGTTGATTGGGAGATTCGATCTCATGCCTTTTTGATCGAATTTCCCACAGACGGTGCCAAATGTAGGTGCATAAATCTGCACCTTCTTCCTCCGCAACCTCGATCGATCACCTGCATAGAAGAAGAGGAAGAGGCGGGGCTGCTTCCCCGTGGGAAGCCTCTGACGGTCAAGTCAGCAAGTATCGGCTGTCTCCAAAAAAAACCCTCTAAACCCTAGCTATATCCTCCTTTATATATAACGAGAATTAGGGTTTCAATTAATGTACCTGATAAAAGACGATTGTGCCCCCAAAATCTTGACGGTCTTACTTTAGCTATATCATATATATATATATATATATATATATATATATATATATATATATATATATATATATATATATATATATATAAATCTAATTAGTAACTATAGTTACTGTTTTTAATATTCATTATTATAGTTATTAATATATATGTAAATTTTATTAGATTTATTAGTAACTATATAACGGTAACTATATATAGTTATTATATTACTGTTTTTATTATATATATATACATATACTCCCTCCGTCTCAAATTAAATGTCGTTTTGCTTTTCGACACGTTTTTTAAGCAGCGGAAAACTCTATAAAATATTATTTTTTTAATTATTTTTTTTATATAATTTGATATTTATTAGTAATTAATATAAAAATATTTAAAAAAATTAATTAAAAATTGATATTTTATAGAGTTTTTTGCTCCTTAAAAAGCGTGCAGAAAAAGACAAACGACATTTAATATGAGACGGAGGGAGTACTAATTAGTAAATGTAATAAAAACAGTAACTATTAGGGATGGCAATGGGGCGGGAACTCCCCGTTTCCCGCGGGGAATCCCCGCGACGGGGACGAGGATGGGAACGGGGATGGGGGGCAAATTGATTCCCCGTGCAGGGACGGGGATGGGGACGGGGATAGTAGTCCCCACCTCGATCCCCGCCCCGCCCCGTCCCCGTTTGGGACCCCCACGGGGATCCCCGATGGGGAGTATGAAATCCCCGATGTTGTTTATATCTTACCTAAGTTTAAATAGTTTTTCTTTTATTTTTAAACTTCTACCTTATAATTTACATTTATGAGATATTATATGTAATATTTATATCATATTTTTTACATAACTTTAATAATATCTTATAGTTTTTTTATTAAATGGTTGGAAACCATGGGTTTTAAATGGGGAACCCGAAGGGGAAACCCGTAGGGAATGCAAACGGGGAAAATTAAGCGGGGACGGGGGTTATTTTTTATCCCCGAACGGGGACGGGGACGGAGACGGGGAGACTTTTTGATCCCCGAACGGGGACGGGGAGGGTACTCCCCGCCCCGAACCCGCCCCGTTGCCATCCCTAGTAACTATACATATATTACACACACACACACACACGCACACGCACGCACGCACGCACGCACACACACACGTGTGTGTAATAAAAACCTAATTAGTATAGCATTAATAAGAAAAATTGATTAGATTTGTGGGTACCCGTAGGCTACCTGCACCTGCATTCACGGACGGGCTTGGACACGACTTCCAACCCGTTAGTGATGAAGGTGATATACTCCTATCTCTCAGTGATGAAGGTGATACTCCTAGCTCCCATGCTTTGAGTTTCTGCTCCTCTAATTTCATTTTTATTCTTGAGCAAATGGCACTTTCTTCCTAGCCTTCCATTAACATACGCTTAACAACCATCCTTTCCATGAGCAATGTTCTAACATCACTAAGCATGTCAATGATATGTTTTCCCCTAGCTTTAAGAATGTATCCATTAAATGTCTTAGCCATATTGCTAACAACAATATCACACTTGCTTTCACCAAAAAAGAATGCCCTACAAAATACCCTTGGATTTTGTTGTAGAAGATCTGCGACTCCTTGAGGGGAAATCTGTTTGAGCTCTTCAACGGCTTCATAAAAATCAGCTTCAGTGTACGCTCGAACAATCCTCCAAAAGGCCAGTTTCAACTCATCACCTTTATTCACCTTATGCCAGTTTGCATATATATGCCTTGCACAGTTTCTATGTTTTGCACGAGGGAAAACTGCTGCAGAAGCAGCAAGAAGGCCATGTGGATAAAATGTATCATTAGATCAGTAACACACAAAGGAAAAACATTCACACTTGCTAAAAAATTACAAAATGTTCTAACCTTCTGTTGATCAGACATGAATGTCCATCCTTCCCCATTTGTATCATTCAATTCAACCTTCAAATGGTTCAAAAACCATTCCCAGCTTTCTCTATTCTAACCCTCAACTACTGCCCAACAAATAGGAAACATCTAATTATTCCCATCCCTTCCCACTGCACCAAGAAGGATACCTCCCAAAAATGTTTTCAAAAAACATCCATCCAAACATATAAATCTTCTGCGGCTCAACAGAAAACCACTTCTTAACCCTTCAAAACAAAGAAAAAACCTTTGAAATGTCGGAGGACTAGAAGGGATTGTAACTAATTCGAAGGTGCTTCTTCCATTTGTTCTGCTTAGCTCTTCAATGAACCTTCCAAGCTTGTTATAGTGCTATTTGACTGAGCCATGTAACATCTTATATGCAGCTATCCTTGCCTTATATGCAATCCATCTATTTATGATTACACCAAACCGTCTCCTCACACTTTGAACCATCTCATCTGCTGGGCAATGAGGGTTCTCCTTGAAACGACCAATATATTCTCTAGCAAGCCATCTTGATGTAAGCTTTCGACGATTTCTTTGCATATCCCTCACACAACGATGCTCAGTGGTAGCAGATTTCACCAGAATGCATCCCTCCTTTTGATGCCATGATGCGTAAATCTTGAATGGGCAATCCTTCTTACAAGTTACCCCAACCTTCACCTTACGTTTATCACATACAACAAATTTGAAACTATATCCATTGTAAATACCATACCTTCTCACAACTTCCTTGAACATTTCCAAGCTTGGAAATCGCAATCCAACTTTCCACAATAGATCTTTATAATTCGTTTTTCGTCCAAAAGTCATATCCCTTCTTCTTCTCCTCATTGAAGCATCGGCATCATCCTCATTTTCTGAAATCAAATCCATGTCACCATCAGACTCCTCATATTCACTTAACTGCCCCTCCCTTTGTTTCTCAACTTCTGTTTTGTATTCAATCACCCTTTATCTAACCATTTGAAACTCTTCATCAGAAGTGTCTATGTCACGCGCTGCCAAGTCATAATCTCCTTCCTCTTCTTCAGAAGACTCATCTAGTTCATACAAAAAAAATTCCCTTTAAAACTCCTCATCGTTCGACTTGTCATTCCTTCAAGAGTGTTGTCTTCTTCAGCTGCATCAATGTTGTCTTCCTGGTCTACCTCTTCACCATCAACTTCACTTGAAGAGTATTCCTCAAAGCCAATAAAATCAGATTCATCCTCAGACATTACACTATCCGCATTCTTAGCCAAAAATTCTTTCCAGTTCAGAGTAGGAGCATCATCAAATTCAGATCCGTCAAAAGCCCTATTTTCATCCTCATGAGAGTTATTTTCAGGGTCATCTTCACCCTAATCAACTTCATCCATCATTAAACACCTATTATGAAATGAAAAATACATAAAAATTTCGAAATTGTAAACATTAAACCCAAACTAAACCATGTGTTTCAACCCTAAATCAAACGATGAACTTACCTTTGTGCTTGCTTAGAAAAACCTCTGCGAATCGAAGAGGTTCGCAGATCTGGGTATGCTTAGAAGAACCTCAAACCCTAAACGATGAACTTACCTTCCTCCTCTGTGCTCCTCTGTGCTCCTCTGCGATCCTCTGCGAATCGAAGAAGCCCCTTTCGAACGTCTTCTCCTCCTCAGACCTGGGTTTAACTTCTTCTTTTTTTTAATTAATGAGGTAACAATTGGTCCACAAGTGGCATGGCATCCACATGGTATTTCCGGCGTACACGTGGCAACTATTGTCGGAACCCTTGTCGGATTTTTGGTCCATATTATTTTTGGTTAATATGGCAATAGTTTGTACATGAGATTGTCAATTATAAAGTTCGTATTATTTTTGGTTCACGGTAGATAGTTGGTATTAGTTTCGGTTATTTTTCCTTGAATAAATGTTGGCCGCATTAACACAAATCTGCACATGAGCTTATTAATAAATCCACATAAAATAAAGCCCATAAATATGTGATCCAAGCTTGATCCAAATAATCCAAACTTGAACTAACTTGTCCAAACTTTATCCAAGTCCAGTATTCGTATGAGCTAATTGATATTGGAAAAAATACTACCCTTTTTTTTGTCATCTATCATACTTACCAACATATTTCTTCTATCAAGGTGGAGTCATGAGTAGGGCAATTATATGAACTGAACAGTTCGAGCTCGGCTCGAAAAAGCTCAATTCGAGCTCGTTCACTTATTTAAACAAGTCAAGTTTGAACAAAATATATTTTAAGCTCGGTTGAAAACTTGACTCGTTCGAATAAAGTTCGAATAGCTCGAATTCTAGGAAATTTCTAAAATTTCCTTTAGGTTAACATGTTATAACTAAGTAGAACTACTTACAGCTCGAAAAAAACTCGGCTCGAACACGTTCATTTCCTAAACAAGCCAAGCCTGAACGAAATAAAAGGCTCGTTTAAAAATTAGGTTCGGCACAGCTCGAGCTCGTTTAACAAATGAATAAGTTTGAACATGTCAAGTTTGACTTGTTCGGCTCGAATAACACCCCTAGTCATGAGGATTGATGTTAAGCTAGCTAGTTAAGACGGGTAGGATTGACTCTTAGGTTTCAATTTGGATTGTTGATGGCTGCGCGCTTATTATATATATTGCACATTGGACTTGTGACAATACTCGTGACTTAAACTTTCTAACAAGGTTTTGACTTTTTACCAATCGCAACTTGCACGCAAGTGTTTACCCATTCATTACAAATCGAATTTAATTTTAAATTATAAAAGAGAGTATATATATGATAGGAAATGGATCAAATAAGGATGATCCGGCTTTCCCCAAGAAATGAGAATGATGTTATAATAATAAAAAAAAAACATACAATTTTAATGAAAATGTTTACCACAATACATATGCATCATTTTTTATTAAAATTGTGCAATATTTTATTGATGCATACTTTAGGTCAAAATAATGCACATTGTCTGCATAATTTTAGGATTGTGTTTTTTCTTATAATTTTTACTAATTTTAGGATTAAAATAGTTTTAAGAGAACAAGTAATCACAAAAATAACTTAGCTTATTTGCATGTAAGGATTTATATTTATTATGTTGGAGTCATGAGTTGAAAAGTGATCATTTTATTTTCACTTTTTTATAATTTAAGGTTTTCTCTATTATATTTAAGCAAATATGGAATAAATTCTTTTACATATATACATATATACAAAAAAAAGTTCTCGTTCTTTTATCATTTTTTCGCATTTTTCTACTAAAAATGGCTATTTACATCATAAATTTAAGATTTTTTTTAATATATTAAAAAAAATTATTTTCTATATATAAATATATAAAACCTAGTTAGGATGGGAAGGATAGTACTCCTCAATGGCTCCCTTATATGTTTGATGAAAAAAATCTATGCATATAATATTGATCTTGTCGACTTTCAATATTAATTTATTTTGCCTTTTCAATAACCTGTAGAACTCTGTTTCGTTCACGTCTACTTGATGCATATTTTCAGAATTTAAAAATGTTAATTAATTGAGTCGTTCCCCTAGCTACAAAACCAACAAAACTACTTCGATATTTTCCTCTAAAAAAAAAAAAAAAAAAAAAACTTCTTCTAATAACTCCAATTAAACATTGTTTCCAAATGTACATCACTGTCTTACGCACTACACGTAAACTTCATATGTATATCTATGACTATGATTCATCCAGAAGAAAGAAAATTCAATTGTTATTCTTGGCCAAAAAGAAAAAAATATATTGCATATCTTGAAGGTATATTCTTTAAACCCATGAAATTAAGCTAACGTGAATTATCAGTGAATTATTTTACCTGTTTTTATGCATATATGAACTTACGATTGATATTTTTTTTTGATGTAGGTAATCCGCCTTTGATAGTGAACTCCAGACACGTGGCCCAGCTTAGTGACGGATCTTGAAGCGGTTAGTTGAAGAGACGGAAAATTAAACTCTATTTTAAAACTTTTTTATGATAAAATTGAACTCTAAGTTTTTTTCAAAAAAAATATCAATTTTATAAATGTGTAAGTAGAATAAAAACATAAATGCGCATACTTTATTTCACGATTTTTAAATATTTTAAAATAACATACTAATTTGAATTTTTCGTGCTTAATAGAAGTATATCAATTTGGTAAATAATGTGGAAAATAGTTTACATCGGTTCAATCTCGAAACGTTTATAATTTTTTACTCATGTGTCAGATTTGAGAATATAATATATCATATCAAAGTTATCGACAAGAGTAATATATATATATATATATATATATATATATATATATATATATATATATATATATATATATATATATATATATATATATATATATATATATATATATATATATATATATATATATAAAATTTTATTTTTGATTGAGGATAACTGGCCCCTAGCCCTAAAAAAATCTGCCCTTAACCCAGCCTATATGAAAGCTAAATCCTCTGTCCCCTCATTGTGCCTCTTACAAACTACCAATTAAAAATAAAAATAAAAATAAATTAGATTAAAAATTAAATTAAATATTAAAAGAAAAAAAAATAAGAAAGATGTGAAGAGGATTTGGGACCCGCCTATATGAGTACGTGACGCGTAAAACTAGTTTGTGCCCCAAACATAAAACCTGAGAACTCTTCATTCATCCCCTCTCTCTCTCTCAATCTGTTACCGGAATCGAACCTCTACCTGAGGCGTTGTAGTGGAACGACCATGCCAGCCAGGTAAGAGGTGACTCTGGATAAAACCTGAGAACTCTGCGCACGTGGGGAAGTAAGGAGGATTTAACTTGTTAATTCTAATTTGAATACTCCCTCCGTTAAACAAAATTTGACGTTTTACTATTCATGCACGCTTTTTTAGGAGAAAAAACTATATAAAATATTGACTTTTTAAAATTTTTTTTTTAACAATTTCGTAGTTATTATTAATAAGTACAAACTTGTTAAAAAATTTTTTAAAAAAAATGAATATTTTATATAGTTTTTATCATTCTAAAAAAGCATGCGTGAATAGTAAACGATAAGTTTTGTTAAACGGAGGGAGTATCATGAAGAAGTCGCCCTCTTTGAAAATTCTTCGGTCAATAAACCATACCTAATCTCTCAGCTTTACACCTTGTCGTTCCCCCTTCTTTAATTTATTTATTTGGTACTTCCACCCTATTATTATATATAAATACATACATACGCATTAATCTCCAATCTCCATCAAAACCCCAATTAGAAACCAATCCACTATGGCCTCACAAAAGCATTCATCACGACCTAATAAAACGACGCCGTCTTCCTCCTCCCACGATCTTCTTAAGCCCATGGAGCTCGATAGGCAATACAGCTACACCACCCTGGCCCGGCTGATCGGGGCCGGCGACAACCAGCCGAGCCCCGTGCCATCACCGGTAGGCGCAGCGCAGATGAAGAGTGCGGTGCAGCGGCTGGAGGAGATCGACAGGGAGAGCCGAGAGCTCTTGCAGATGGTCTTCTCGATGATCGAGAAGGACGCGAGGCTTGAGAGGTACGTAAAGAGGCGGCTGGAGGATCCGAAAGTGAGCCGGATGTGGGAGCTGGTGGAGGGGGTCATAGCCTCCCACCATGGCCACGTCGACTTGGATGCCATGGCGAGATGTAGCTATGGAGAGGATGAAGAAGAGACGGAGTTGTTGGGGGTCAATAAGGACCGATTTGAAGGTAATGGTCCTAATGGAGGGTGTTGAAGACGAGCGGATGGATCGGTTCAAAATTCGACCTCTGGAAATTGCTGGTGACGTGACAGTTGAGGAGGGGCATCCCAGGAAGACCCGTTAAAGTAGTAAGAGAGGCCTATAACTACCAGTCTACCATGCATGATCGGGGGGATTCAAGGGGAACTTAATTGATTTGTTAATTTATTGATCTGTTTATTGTTTGTACATATGTGTGGTTTTAATATATTGCACTTGTTGAATGGGGTCCCATTCCGGATCATGTTAGTTTGATAGTATTGACAAATATGAATTTGTGTTTAATTTCACTAAGAACACTTCAATCAAATGAACAAAATCTTGAGGTTTCCGCCATTGATGAAGCGGGAAAGCTCTCAAGTGGATTCCTCTCTCTATTTCTGAATGTCCAACAAACAATAGCTCAGCTCCTTATATAGTGGAGCTAGTGATCAGTTACAAGGAGAAGGATCTCATGAGTCGCACCTACACTAAGGTCCCTAGGTGCTCAATCAAGGTAACTAAATCACAATTACATCACTCCCCCTCAGGCTAAGAGGGAGGGAATTGATTCTCGACTCCTAGCTTGGACAACAATTTTGCCATTCTATCACAAGCAAGCACCTTGGTAAAGAGATCTGCAGGTTGCTCAGTTGTGGCAATGTAGGAGGTGACAATGTCTTTGCATTTAACCATGTCACGAACTAGATGACAATCCGCTTGGATAGTACGCTCGTGGAATACTGGCTTACGAGCTATATGAAGAGCAGCTTGATTGTCGCAGAAGAGCTCAATTGGTGCAGAGAACTTGACAGTTAAGTCTGAGAACACACGAGTATGCCACTTGATCTCATAGCAAGTAGCAGCCATAGGCCGATATTCCGACTCAACAGTAGACATGGCCACAAACGTTTGCTTCTTTGTACGCCATGAATGAGAGAAGAGCCCAAGAAGATGCAGAAGCCAGTGAGAGATGGTCGAGTGAGAGGACAGACCTCCCAATCCGCATCACAGAAGGCTCGGAGTTGTAATGATGAAGAGCTACTAAGACATAAACCTTGTCCAGCAGTAGATTTGAGGTACCGAAGAAGGTGTTTAGTGGCAATCCAATGCTCAGATGTCGGGTGTTGAACAAACTAGCTCAGGACCTGCACCAAGTACACTATATCTGGTCTGGTGATGGTCAGGTAAATCAATTTACCAATGACCTGTCTATACTGTAGAGGGTCTACCAAAGGCTCCCCCTCATTTGTGAGTTTCTGATGCACATCAAGGGGTGTGTAGAGGCCTAGAGTTTTCCATACCTGCATCAGACAGCAGATCAAGGGTGTACTTTTCGTTGGTTCAAATGAAACCCACCATCAGATCTCTCAACCTCAATGCCCAGAAAGTATCTAAGAGGGCCAAGATCCTTGATCTGGAAGTAAGCAAGAAGATGCTTTTTCAACTCTGCTATAGCAGTAGGATCATTGCTTGTAATAATCATATCATCAACATAAACTAGGAGAGCTGTGAACGAGGCACCATTGTGTCTAGTGAAGAGAGAGTAATCTGAGTAGGACTGCACAAATAGAGCAGACACAACCACCTCTGAGAACTTAAGGAACCACTGCCTTGGCGCTTGCTTTAACCCATAGTGGGACTTCTTAAGTTTGCACACCAGATTGGTGTTAGTAGAGGAAAACACACAACCATCAGTGATGGAGGCTCTGAACTTCTTGAGAAACTCATACTCAGGAGGAAGTGTCATAAACACCTCTTCATCAAGGTCTCCATGAAAAAACGCATTCGTGACATCCATCTGAGTCACAGGCCAGCACTTTACAGCAGCAACAGCAAGTAAAGCTCGAACAGTGATCATCCGAGCTATAGGAGCAAAGGTTTCACTATAATCTATGCCCTCAAGCTGTGTAAAACCTCGAGCTACAAGCCTAGCCTTGTATCTGTCAAGTGTGCCATCAGATTTGAACTTTAATTTGAACAACCATTTACACGTGACAAGAGACTTGTTGAGAGGGAGAGTGACCAATTCCCATGAACCATTTCGTTCTAGAGCATCAAGTTCCACAATCATAGCCTCACACCAGGCAGGACTCTGAATTGCTTTCCTCACATACTTGGGTTCAGAATGAGGGGCAACATTGGCAACAAAGAATTTATAGGCCATAGAGCACGAGTTGTAGGACAAAAAAGCTGGGAGAGGATAATGGTTTACCTTTGAGGAATATGATGACAATGTAGATGCATTAGTGGTAGCCAATCCTACATAATCCTTCATCCAAACTGGAGGTTTGTGAGTCCTTGTGGAGTGTCTAACAGGCTGTTCAGTGGTGATCTCGAAAGAATTGGTGACTGGAGAGGGAGAGTAATCTACAGATGACTCATATAACAAGGAGTCAGAAGGGAATGGAGGCACAGTGTCTTCATGAGACATGTGATCAGTGGTCATAGGTGAGGATGTAGGAGAAATTGGCACACCATGCTCTTCGGGATTAGGAGAGGTAGTAGGATTTGCAGAAACAGATGTATCTAGAAGATCATCTGTTAGGTAGTCAAAGGGGAAATTATGACCACTAGTAACAGGTATAGGTGAAGATTTAAGAGCAAATGGAAAAATGTGCTCACTGAAAGTAACATCAGTGCTGATCATGTATTTGTGTGTCTTAAGATTGTAGAGTTTGTAACCTTTCTTGCCAAAGAGATACCCCACAAAGGCACAAGGAATAAGGATCAGCTCTAGGGTCAAATTTCTTGACACCAAGTAGATGAGTAGTAGTAGCAAAGGATAAACATCCAAAGGTGCGTAGATGAGAGTAATTGGGAGTTTTGTCAAAGAGAATTTCATTTGGTGATTTGTGATGTAAGATTGGATTTGGCAGGCGATTTATGAGATAGGTGGTTGTAAGTACACTGTCTCCCCAGAATTTTAAAGGTAGAGAGGAGGCAAGCATCAGAGATCTAGCAATTTGGAGGATGTAACGATGTTTTCGTTCCACTCTTCCATTTTGCTGGGGAGTTGCAGTGCAAGAACTCTGATGGATGATGCCAGATTATAACAGAAAAGAGGAGACTGAACTATTGAAGAATTCAGTTCCTTGATCACTCCTGACAATCTTGACAGTAGCATTGAATTGGGTGTGAACCATTTTAATGAAGGAACAAAGATGATCACTCACCTCATTCTTGTGTTTCATTAAGAAATCCCAGACCCCCCGGCTTTTGTCATCCACAATAGTAAGAAAGAAACGAAATTCATTCATAGTAGGGGTGGCATAAGGGCCCCAAACATCACAATGTAAGATCTCAAATACATGATCAGCAATAGACTTGCTTCCAGAAAAAATTGAGCGAGTTTGTTTAGCTAAAGGACATACAGTGCATATATGGGAATTATTTTTGGACAAATCAGTTTGTATAGCAGATATGTGTCTGAGCTTGGCCACTGGAGCATGTCCAAGTCGAAGATGCCAAAGAGAAGTAGAGTCTGGAATGTTTGTAGGTAGAAACATAGGTAAGGCATGGTTTGTAGAAGCTTGAGCAATGGTTGAAGAAGAAAAACCTTGTTGACAGGACTGAGTAGACTCACAGCAGGATGGATTCATGTAGAAGAGTCTACCACATAGCTTACCAACTGCAATCATCTTCCTCTTTGCTTGGTCCTGGACAACACAAAAGGCATCGTTAAGACTGATGTTGCATTTGTTTTCAATGATAAGTTGGGTAAGAGACAACAAGTGAAAGTGAAATGCAGGGATACACAGCACATTTGTAAAGGTGAAATGAGAGAGTTTTAGATCACCAATGTGAGTGATAGGATGAACATTCCCATCAGGGAGGTGTATGAATGAGTTTGGGGTTGACTTGGGGTTATCAAGGAGAGAGAGATCACATGTAATATGGTCAGTAGCCCCACAGTCCATGATCCACAAGTTTCCAGTACGAAAAGTGTTTGAGCACAGAGTACCTGCTAGGTGTGATTCATGACTTGGGGTACCAGATTGTTCAAGAAAGTTGATGAAGTTCGCCACCATTTTGTGATGTTCAGCAGTTAGTTGACCTTTGTTGGAGAAGTCCTGCACAGCTCCTTTCCCTGCAGCATTTGCTTTAGGAGTGTACTTGCCATCACTTTTCCTCTTGTCTACCCCTTTGTCAGACTTGTGTTGATCCTCATAGCGAGGTGTTTGTGGCTTGTCTTTACTCTTGGAGTGCCAACTGGGATATCCTATCAGCTTCTAGCACCTTTCAAACTTGTGGTTGCCCCCATAGTGACCACACTTCTCCTTTTTTCTGGTGTCCTGAGAACTATCACCAGATGCTGCTTGCTTGGCCATTAGAGCAGTGATCTCTGAGTGCAGATTTGTGGTCCTGGACCCTGACCCCAGCTCCCTCTGCATCAATAGCGAGTATGTTGTACTAGCAGTCGGCAATGGAGTGCTCATCAAGATTTGCCTACGAGCAATATCAAAATTCTCGTTCAGGCCCATAAGAAACCTCATTAGCTTGTCTTCTTGATCAGTTTCTTCAATATTCTTCTGGAGATCACACTCGCATTTTTCACACTTACACACCAAAGGTGTAGTGACAGCTGCAAGTTGTTGCCACAGACCTTTCATCTTGGTAAAAAAACTCAATTAGAGACAAGTTTTTCTGATCACAGGTTTGAATCTCCTTCTTGATTTGAAAGATCAATGGCGCATTCTTTTGGCCATAACTCTCCTCAAGATCTTTCCACATTTCTCTTGTTGTATCATACTCATCAAGAGTATTGTAAATCTCATATGAAACAGTGTTTAGAATCCATGAACAGACCATGTCGTTACATCTAATCCACTGCAAACCATTTTCCTCATTACGAAGATCCAATCCTTCAACAAGCCATAACTTGTTTTTGACAGATAAAGCTTTGATCATAGACTTTCTCCATCTTCGATAATTCTCACCAGTGAGTTTGATTGTTGAAACAATCATACCTGAATTATCTGAAGGATGAATGAAAATCGGATTTTGCAGATCCGATGCCGTAATTTGATCTTGACGTCTTTATCCAGAGCACTCCGCCATTGTTGATGATAGAACTCAATCGGCAAGCGAGCAAGAATAAGAAATCGTCAGATCAGAGAGATGACAGATGCAGAAGCTTCAGATGTGGATCATAAGCTGCTCTATACCATATTGACAAATTGAATATGAATTTGTGTTTGATTTCACTAAGAACACTTCAATCAAATGAACAAAATCTTGAGGTTTCCGCCATTGACGAAGCGGGAAAGCTCTCAAGTGGATTCCTCTCTCTATTTCTGAATGTCCAACAAACAATAGCTCAGCTCCTTATATAGTGGAGCTAGTGATCAGTTACAAGGAGAAGGATCTCATGAGTCTCACCTACACTAAGGTCCCTAGGTGCTCAATCAAGGTAACTAAATCACAATTACATCAGATAGGGTTGTTAATTTGTTCATCTTCTTGATGTAAATAATACAGTATTATATATGTATCCTATATCTATATGGTTAACACTTTTCTATCATGATTATTGAAATTTCAAACTAGATTACCTTAATTATTAGAAAACCCATGAGATAATTATCTACCTCATGAAATAAGACATGAAATTTTTTATTGGGTTGAAGACGTTGAAAGAGAGTCATCCAATAGCAGTAGTTGATTGTATATATCTTTCAATTTGTGTTGCACTACAGGTAATGTGAGCTTTCTTTTATTTTTTGTCTTT
Source organism: Persicaria maculosa (assembly GCA_963922045.1). Classification (NCBI taxonomy): domain Eukaryota; kingdom Viridiplantae; phylum Streptophyta; class Magnoliopsida; order Caryophyllales; family Polygonaceae; genus Persicaria; species Persicaria maculosa. Next base: position 43,022,309 of record OY998252.1, on the reverse strand, counting down.
GTACTAGGCTAGAAACCTACTTGTATGCATTGTATAAAAGGTTATTCTGCCTTGCAAAACATTTAACGAAATCAGAGCAGATTTTCTTTCCCCTCAAAATTCGATTATAGAACCTTCTCTCTAACTTAAATCATAGAACAATACAACATGGTATCGGAGCCATGGTTCTAAAGATTTTTTTTTGTTTTCCCTAATCTCTCACACACAAAAAAAAACCAATAATTGTTTTATTTTCTGCTTCGGTTTATTTCTCAATAAAATAGAACCTCATTTTTGGCATCGCAATAGACGATTTTTTAATAGATCCAAACAATCCATTGTACTTGCATCCTAGTGATCATAAAGGATTGTAGTTGATGCGGTAATATGGTGATCTCCTGGCTCGTGTCATATATACCGATTGTCTCTCTTTGGTCATGTTAGTAGATACTAGATAGTGTTGGTTATAGCTTCCGAGGCATTTTGGTCTTTACAGTGGAGCAGCTAACCTCCCAACTCACTAGCTCAAATAGGCGAGAGAATTAGTTTTGCAAGTTGTAACAAATTGATGGAAAACTCTCTCTCATTTCTTGATGGAGTTTACATGTTCTTCCAGATTTTTCTTCCATTGTTTTGATCTCGGTTTCACATTTGAGATCTGATTCTCATTTGTCCAAATGGTATCAGAGCTGTAGGTGATGATCTTCATCGTTTCTGTGCGTCTCTGCTTAGAGATTGTTGTTGTTTTCGTTTGTGTTTCTCGATGTTCGGTTTTCCGTCATTTTTTTTTTTTGCGAGATCTGTGGTTTTAAACATGGTTGGTGATAGCATGCATTTAGGTAGGCATAATAGGTTGCATTTAGCTTAGTTAAGATGAATTTTCATGGATGGATTAAGTACAATTTGCATATTTACTCTCTACGTTGGTGGAGTCGGAATCTACACACTTTTATTGATTATTTAAGGTAACTGTGGATCCGAGGATGAGGCATGGCTTGATGACGCATTAGATGAGAATGTATAGTTGATCGGAGAAGCTTACATGAAGATCTAAAGAGGTCCTGAGAAGAAGAAGCAAGCCTAAACGAAGAACAAGTCTGCAGAAGTTGTCGTCAGACATGCTGAACTTGTTTTGCACTTTTTGGAGGCCTCGGTTGTCCGATTGACTATTATGATCATGCGTTGAAAAGCTCTTTCAGAGGACTACCACTTTCCTGTTGACAAAAAGAGCAAATTCGGAATAGATTTTCCGTGAAAGGCCCCTGGCTGCGGCCGCAGCAACCATGCCGCGGCCGCGGCCAATCAATTTGCAGCGGCCGCAGCATTTGACGTCTGCGCACCGTTTTGTTTACGAAAACCCTAGTTTATGTTATTTTGTTTGGTGGCCGACTTAGACCCTTTAAAAGGCCGATTATTGTTAGTTTTTTAAGAACTTTTATTCTATTCTTACGTTCATCAGACACTTTAGAGATTTGAGCGATGTCTTCCATGAGGAACTAAACTCATCTATTCTGCCTGCAATTTGAAGCTTTATTTGGATTGATTGTGAGTTTCTAATTCTCGTTCCTTGTTTCCTATATTTGAATGCTTCAACTTCTTTGTGCTTGATTGTTCATTGATTTATTCTATCTTGTCTGGCCAACTTATTAGATCAATTCAATTGCTAAGGTTTTGTAGATTCCTGGTTGTGAACCCTAACCTAAGTGGCAAACGTATTCCTTTAGGGCTGGTTGAACTAATTGAATGAGTAGGAAGTTGAATGTGTTGTTAAATCCCTCTTTAGGGACTGCAAATACCTTGGTTAATCTCTGAACTAAAAGCTATCAATTGGGTTAAATCCTTCTTTAGGGACTGTTCAATTGATAAGGGTTGCTAGGACTGGTTGGACTAGTAACTATATTAGGTCGGGACAAGGGCATTCATAGAAAACTTAATAGGACGAGAAGAAGTTACAAGAATCGCTTCAATCTAATAAAGTGGAAAATTGTAGGTAGAATTGCTTCTCCTAATTGTCTGAATTACAATCATTTACTCTTGCTTTCTTCAATCCGCTTTGATAAAAGGCAGAACTTTCACACACAAAACCCCCCCAAATTGGTTACTTTGATTGACACCTGAATCACACTTGAGTTATAACTTTCCTTGTGGATCGACCTCTTGCTTATTGTTATACTTGCTATATGTTTGAGCTTTCTTTGGCGGATCAACGACAGGTTTTCCCTCCGTCAAATTTGGCGCCGTTGCCGGGGAAATTTATTGATTCTTGTGTGTTTTTGGTGCTGATTTTTGGTGTGGACCTCTTACATGGTCCGCACTCGTGCTACTAACATATGTTGAAGGTGAGGTTATTGCAGTTAGACGTAGAGAGTTTTCATCAATACTTCATGAGACTGCAGGAGTACATTAACGATGTTTATTCATGGGGATATCAAGCTAGTATAAGGGAAGTGCGTCTATACATATTTGATGGCATGACTCCTCAGACACGGAGTCTTGCTGAGCGCATGAGTGATGGAGGTTTATTAGATATGGAACTCTCGGAGATGTGGGAATTTTTCTGCTACATGGATCATCAATGTGCGCAGAACGAGTCACTTCCTCCAGTATCTCAAATCGTTGAGACCTCTGTTTCACCTCTGGAGGTCATGGTGGAAAATCACATTGAGAAGGTAGAGGAAGAACACACTTCATCTGACGAGATAATCCCTAGCTCCCCCATTGATGAATCAGGTCCAGAGCCTACTGTTGAGGCTACAGAGCAAGTAAAGGTTGTCTCCTGCACTAGAGATGATATTGGTGGATACGATGATCCATTTGACTCCTACTTTGACAAGCCACCAATAGAACTGAATTGGTGGTATTATATACCCTTTGTGGGTAGTCAAGCTTAGGAATACAATAAGTTGAAACGGCTTTTAAATTCTTTATTATTTAGTTTCAATTTATTTGTCTGTAGTGCATGTTTGTTTGTTAGTTGTGCACAAGAGTTTGACAGATTGATGAGGGCTTTGACTATGTCTGATTAGTGTCTTGAGCTTCAACATTACGTCGAGCCAACGACTTGAAACAAAGGCGCTTCTCGGGAGGCAACCTGAGGTAAGTTTTTCTTTCTTTTCCTTTTCCTTTTCCTTCACCCTGAGTATATTTGATTTAATTTTGTTGTCTCTACTGTTTCATTGAGGACAATGAAAACTATAAGTGTGGGGGAGAGGAATTCTGTATATAGATGCATATAGGAGATCATATTTAAATTTCCACATCATGTTTAATTTCTGTAATCATTTTTATTAATTTTTGTTTATTTTCGTATTTTAAAAAAAAAACAAAAAAATAACCATGCATTGCATACATATGTGTTATTCAAATACCCATTTGGCTTAGTTTGTCCTCTAATTTAAATTTCAAGCATGATCATATAAATCCCATGGAGTTCTGGATGTTTTGGTTTTGTCTTTATTTGATTTTTGTGGAACATGAGCTAGCAAATATAATTGAGCATGTATGATTGAGCTAAAGTATTATTGAAGTCCTCAAAACATGCCCTGTGAGAATGTTTGGCCTTATTTGAATTCTTTTGCTTAATTGTGTGAATTACTCTCCTTGTGTTGCTACCTCTTGGCATTGACTGTAGTATCGATTTTTCAAGACCGACTCACATGTTTGTTGCTTGCGGAGTTTATGTCGATATTTTGAGTCTTTTGGTTTGAATTGTGCATATTTAGTGAATAAGGTGGCAATGGTTGATGCACTTAGTAACCGGGTCTACGCATGACACCCATGGGTATGATTCACGCAAAAAGGTGTTGAAAACTATCCACTAGGAAAGAAAGCTTGATCATTGAGTAACCAGGTTCATTCATGACACCCATGTTTGCAACTTGCGTCAAAAGATGTTCAAGTGGACTTCATATTAGTAGGTTGAGGTGTTGATAGACCGGAGTCATTCTTGACACACATGTTTGCGCCTCGCGTAAGGAAAGCACCAAGACAAGAAAAAAAAGAAAACAAAAGAAAAGAAAATAAAAGTGTCACATTTTATTTAGTTGTCTTTATTGTGTCCCGCAAGTAATGACATTTCGGTAGATATTTGGTGATATGGTGGTCAATGTCTATGAGCTTAGTGCATTTTGGATTGAGTTGAGAGTTGTACCTTAAAGCCTAAACACATGAGTGAAACACATATTGCTGGTGAGGTTGGATGATGTCTACTTCTAAGCTTTGATCACTGGAACACATGTTATGACGTTTGTTTGCTTGGTTGATGTTTTCACCTGATATGATGTTGCTTTTTGATGAGGTTGAAACTTGAAGGGATTTCTTGTGGGATGCGTTGATTCATGTTCATTCTATCATTGCTTGGGGACAAGCAAAGGTTAAGTGTGGGGGAGTTTGATAGCATGAATTTAGGTAGGCATAATAGGTTGCATTTAGCTTAGTTAAGATGCATTTCATAAATGGTTTAAGTACAATTTGCATATTTGCTCTCTACGTTGGTGGAGTCAGAATCTACACACTTTTATTGATTATTTCAGGTAACTGTGGATCCGAAGATGAGGCATGGGTTGATGATGCATTAGATGAGAATGTATAGTTGATCGGAGAAGCTTACATGAAGATCTAAAGAGGTCCTGAGAAGAAGAAGCGAGCCTAAACGAAGAACAAGTCTGCAGAAATTGTTGCCAGATATGCTGAACTTGTTTTGCACTTTCTGGAAGCCTCGATTGTCCGATTGACTATTATGACCATGCGTTGGAAAGCTCTTTCAGAGAACTACCACTTTCCTGTTGACAAAAAGAGCAAATTCGGAATAGATTTTCCGTGAAAGGCCCCTGGCTGAGGCCGCGGCCAATCAATTTGCCGCGGCCGCAGCATTTGACGTCTACGCACCGTTTTGTTTACGAAAACCCTAGTTTATGTTATTTGACTTGGTGGCCGACTTAGACCCTTTAAAAGGCTGATTATTGTTAGTTTTTTTAAAAACTTCTATTCTATTCTTACGGTAATCAGACACTTTAGAGATTTGAGCGATGTCTTCCATGAGGAACTAAACTCATCTATTCTGCCTGCAATTTGAAGCTTTATTTGGATTGATTGTGAGTTTCTAATTCTCGTTCCTTGTTTCCTATATTTGAATGCTTCAACTTCTTTGTGCTTGATTGTTTATTGATTTGTTCTATCTTGTCTGGCCAACTTGTTAGATCAATTCAATTGCTAAGGTTTTGTAGATTCCTGGTTGTGAACCCTAATCTAAGTGGCAAACGTGTTCCTTTAGGGTTGGTTGAACTAATTGAATGAGTAGGAAGTTGAATGTGTTGTTAAATCCCTCTTTAGGGACTACAAATACCTTGGTTAATCTCTGAACTTAAAGCTATCAATTGGGTTAAATTCTTCTTTAGGGACTGTTCGATTGATAAGGGTTACTAGGACTGGTTGGACTAGTAACTATATTAGGTCGGGACAAGGGCATTCATAGAAAACTTAATAGGACGAGAAGAAGTTACAAGGATCGCTTCAATCTAATAAAGTGGAAAATTGTAGGTAGAATTGCTTCTCCTAATTGTCTGAATTACAATCATTTACTCTTTCTTTCTTCAATCCGCTTTGATAAAAGGCGGAACTTTCACACACAAAACCCCCCCAAATTGGTTACTTTGATTGACACCTGAATCACACTTGAGTTATAACTTTCCTTGTGGATCGACCTCTTGCTTATTGCTATACTTGCTATAGGTTTGAGCTTTCTTTGGCGGATCAACGACAGGTTTTCCCTCCGTCAGTTGGGAGAGGTACGAACCAGCAAGGTCAAGGATCTGGAGGTGCGGGTGACAACAGTGGTGTTGGCCGAGGGAATGTCGTCTTTGTTACACCTCAAGGGCCAGGCGCTGGTGCTGGTGTTGGCCGAGGCTAGAATTTTGCTAATCCTGGCATTCAATTTGGTTATATGATGCAAGGTATGACAAACACTCATGTGAATCCTTTATTTCTGTCAAATTTGGACCATCCAGGGATGGTTCTCGTGTCTACTCCCTTCAATGGAGCTAATTTCACGAGTTAGAGTAGGAGCATCAAAATGGCTCTTGGAGCTAAAGCAAAATTAGGATTCATTACCATTAGTTGTGTAAAGCCTTTATAAGGAACTGAGGGTTATGAGAAATGGATGAGGGCTGATTCTATAGTGATGTGTAGGTTGATCAACTCTATGACGAGTGAGGTAGCAGAGAGCTTTATGTACGTTGAATTTGCTAAAGAACGCTAGGACGAAATCAAAGAACGCTTTTATGAATCAAATGATCCCCTAGTTTATCAATTACGCAGAGATTTGGCCAATCTTAAGCAAGAAAATCTTTCAGCATGTGCCTATTTTGGCAAACTAAAGAAGATTTGGGATGAACGTACTTCAATTACTAGATGTTGTTCCAGGATGTAATTGTAGAGGTATTAATAATTGTGCTTGTGGTTTGTTAAAAAGGATTCTTGAAATAGAGGAGAAAGCAAAGGTTATGCAGTTTACGATGGGGCTTAATAATGTGTATGAAAATTTGAGTAATGTTTTGTCTAAGGATCCCATGTCAGGGATTAACGAAGCTTTTCAAATAGCCACACATATTGAACGATCTATAGGGGTTACTGGTGTTCCTCAAGGGGATGTGAATGCTCTACTTGTGTCTAAGTTTGGTCATTTTGATATTGAAGCTAATGTTGTTAACAAATTTCATTCTGGTGAGCAGTTTAAATAATACAATCAGCCTAGCCAGTTTGATCAAGCTAAGAGAGACTATAAGAAGGCTAAGCTGGATAGGAAATGTGACCATTGTGGAGAGAGTGGTCATACTAAGGATTACTGTTTTAAACTGATTGGGTATCCTGAATGGTTTAAAGGTGCTAAGAAGGATGGCAAGCCTAAGCAATCGGGCAAGTTTGCTGCTCAGTTGGAATATGCTACACAGGGCAGCCCTTTCGATGATTTTCCTAGTAGCAGTGGAAAGCCTGACCAAGCCATGGTATATGCTGTTTCCAAGAAGTTTTGAAGCTGATGAAAGGAAAGGCTCATATGGAAAGTGTTGATAGTTCTACTAATCAAGCCATGGTCCACTTTGCATGTACACTTAGTGTTTCTTTTCTAATTGGCATAAATAAGGCTCAAAGTGATGTATGGATAGTTGATTCTGGTGCTACATATCACATTGCCTTTGATTCTCATATTTTTTCTGATATCTTTGAGCTGAATCCTCCTATTAATCTTGGCTTGCCTGATGGTAAGTGCATTTCTGTGAACCAACATGGAATTGTGAGACTTAACAGTGGTCTAACTTTGAGAAATGTCCTGCTAGTGCCTCAGTTTAGGCACAACTTGTTATCTGTATCCAAAAGTTTATCCTCACGACAATTGAGATTCAACTTTGACGATGCACACTATTGGTTACAGGACCATACAACTAAGGTTTTGGTAGCCAAATGATTTAAAGATAGAGGACTTTATGTGCTGAAGGCTTCTGATTGCTTGAAGAATCAACAGTTGGTGTTCAATAATGTTTGTTTCAATTGTAATAAATTGCAGTTAGTGTATGATGACTTGGTCATATGTCTTTTTGTAATTTGCACCTTATAGCTTATTGCAAGGGTGCCGATGTAAAGGATTTGTCATGTGACACTCGTGCCATGATTAAACTTTCCAAATTGAAGTTTGAGAGATCTGATGTTATTGCTTCTAATGCCTTTCAGCTTGTTCACATAGATGTTTGGGGCCCATATAGAGTTCAGTCTCGATGTGGTGCCAAGTATTTTCTTACCATTTTAGATGATCACACCAGATCTACTTGTGTTTATTTGATGCAAGACAAATTACAAGTTTTGAGGTTGCTAACTTGTTTTTTGGAGATAGTTGAAACACAATTTCATACCACAGTGCAGACAATAAGAACTGATAATTAATGGCACTGAGTTTACACAAGAAGGTTGTGCTGACTTGTTTGCTGTTAAAGGAATTATTCATCAAAGGACAGCTCCAGAGGTTCATGAGCAAAATGGGAGAGTGGAAAGGAAGCATAGGCATTTGATTGAAACTGTCAAGGCTATTAGGCTACATGCTTGCTTACCTGTTAAATTTTGGGGAGATTGCATCCGTAGTGCCACTCATGTCATCAACAAGATGCCATCATCTGTGTTAAACTGGAAATCTCCTTTTGAAATGTTGTACAAAGTGCCTCCCAACTATGATCAGCTCAGAGTCATTGGGTGTCTTTGTTGTGCCATTCAGCCCAATGATCCTAGAGACAAGTTAGAAACTGTTGCTCGTCGTTGTGTCTTGTTGGGTTATCCCCCTGGCCAAAAGGCTAATAAGCTACTTGACTTAGATAGACATATTGTCATCATCAGCAAACATGTCAGGTTTGTTAAGGATGTTTTTCCTTTCAAACAATCATCTTCACCTCCTATCAGTAAGAGTTCTATTCCTACTCGCGTGGTGGATGATGATTTGCTTATTGATGTGCCTCATCCTTCAGCTTCTACCTCATCTGATCACTCTAACCCATCCTCAACTGCCATTTTTTATAGTCATCATTCTTTCACTCCTCATCATTCACCCTCACCTTCTACCATTGCACCTAACAGCGAGACTGGCAGTACTCCATCATCATTTCCTGAGTCTCTTCTTGTTATCCAATCTTTGCCTCTCAGAAGGCAAGTTCACATGCCAGCTAGACTCAATGATTATGTGTATTCTGGTTTACCCACCAGGGGTCAGGGTGCTGATTCTTCCTCATCTGAGTCTTTTGTTATGTTTGTTGTAAGCAATCTATCTCATCTTTCTCACCAGTATATTCAGTCTCTGGCTAATGCTTGCATAGTCTTTGAGCCTAACTCTTATGCTCAAGCAAGGGGTGTAAAGAATGGGAGCGAGCTATGGAATCTGAGATCAGTGCTCTAACAAAGAACAACACGTGAAAGGTTACACCCTTGTCTCAAGGTAAAAAGGCTATTGAGTGCAAATAGATTTTTAAAATCAAACATAGACCTGATGGTTCCATTGAAAGGTACAAAGCAAGATTGGTGGCTAAGGGTTACAACCAAGTTAAAGATAAGGATTACAAACAAACTTTCTCTCATGTGACTAAACTGTTTACAATTCGTGTAATCCTAGCAATTGTTGCTTGTAAATGGTGGGTTCTTCACCAACTTGATGTCAACAATGCATTTTTGCATGGTTACCTTGATGAGGAAGTGTACATGGTTCCTCCTCTAGGTGTCAATATCCCATCTGGCCATGTTTGTCAGCTAAAGAGATCATTATATGGTCTCAAGCAAACAAGTAGACAATGGAACCATGAGATCAAAAGATTCATGATCAAGTTTGGCTTCACACAATCCTATCATGACTATTCTCTATTTGTCAAAGTTGATGGGAATTCCATGACCATAGCACTTGTCTATGTGTATGACATGCTAATCATGGGCAATTCTAGCATTGAAACAGTTGTCACCAAAGCTGTTTTGCATAAGGAATTCACTATTAAAGATCTTGGTGTTGCAAGGTATTTCCTTTGCATGGAGATTTCAAGATCTTCATCTGGCATTTTGCTAAATCAGAGGAAATGTGTTCTAGATATCCTCACTAATGCTCAGATGGAAGGGTGCATGCCAACAGATTTTCCTATGTAACATGGTCTCAAGGTATCTTCATCAGTTGAGGAGCCCATTGATCATCCAGAGGATTACAGAAGGTTGGTTGGTAGACTTCTCTATCTCACTCTAACCCAACCAAACATTTCATACACAGTGTAACAGCTAAGCCAATTTCTTCAACAACCTCTAAAGCCTCATTGGAATGCTCTCATGTACCTACTCAGATATCTCAAGGGCGGTTTCCACTTTGCATTGTCTTATCCTTCCAATTCATCACTCACTGTCAAAGCATTCCGTGATGCTGATTGGGGTAACTGTCTTGACACAGGAAGATCACTCTCTAGCTATTGTGTATTTCTAGGTTCTTCATTGGTTTCATGGAAAACTAAGAAACAGAAAGTGGTTTCCAAATCATCAACTGAAAGCGACGAGTATAGGAGCATGTCAGCCGCTGCAAGTGAATTGGTGTGGCTTCAAGACATCCTATCTGATTTGGGGATCACAGTTTCCCTTCCTATTAATTTGTTTTGTGAAAACAAATCAGCTCGGCAACTAGCCATCAATCCAGTTTTTCATGAGCGTATCAAACATGTAAGGATTGACTCTCATTTCATCCGTGAAATGGTACAGGAAGGGTTCATCAACACCAAGTTTGTCCCTTTTGCTCTCCAGGTAGCTGACATTCTAACAAAAGCATTGGGAGCCAAGCAACATGACTTTCTAAGGTCCAAGTTGGGCCTTGTTCTTCCTATCCTCGATCCAACTTGAGGGGGGTATGTTAGTATATAGTGTTGGTTATAGTTGCAGGGGCATTTTGGTCTTTATAGTAAAGCAGTTAACCTCCCAATTCAGTAGTTCAAATAGGCGGGAGAATTAGTTTTGCAAGTTGTAACAAATTGATGAAAAACTCTCTCTCCTTTCTTGATGGAGTTTACATGTTCTTCCAGGTTTTTCCTCCATTGTTTTGATCTCAGTTTCACATTTGAGATCTGATTCTCATTTGTCCAAAGGTCAGCTAGGAGGAACTCAATTGTACTTGGTACAAGACATTAACACAGAGATTAAGTAAAGTGCAATATATACCGATTTGGTACAAAATAGTATTCTTAGAACATGTCCAGCAACTTCCTTAAAACAATTTCTAAAATAGAGAATTTGAAGTTAAATATTATGAATATTTTGTGGCCCAATTCCAACGGCTCCTCCGTTGTGGAGTTTACCCTAAAATATATAGAGTTTTCTCCAAATTTAGGGAATGGTCTCTATATTTTTTTCTCTATTCCCTATTTTGGAGAATGTAATGGAGAAGTTGTTGGACCTAAAACCATTCCAATATTCTCCAAAAAATCAAGATGGAGAATCTGTTGGGCATACTCTTACTTGCACCTGTAGAGGCCTATGGGCTAGAAACTCAACACATAAACCTAGTGAGTTCTATACTGAAATCAATTAACCTTAGAAAATAGTTCATCAACCTTCTATGTATTATATATACGAGACACAATTTAATCGCATCTTTCAATTATTGTAATAAGGTTCAATCTATAATTCCGTTCTAGCCAAATATGAGTATTGCGACTCAACCGGGCATTGGATTGGAAACCATGTAAGAGGCCCAAGAAGTTGGTCAAGAAAGATCACTTGGCCCATATCCGAGTTTTCCACCAGGAGGGCATCATCGCAACAATAAGATTATTTCCAACTACTGTAATTTCTAGTCCAATAATTTAATTTATTTGGGTTCTTTGTTATAAAATAAATTATAAATATTTTTTCATATGGTTTGTTTAATCTATGTCCCCAAAGACATAAGTTAAGCGTACTTGATTAAAAAAAAATGGGTTAACCACAACAAATTATTTAAACAGTAGTTATACTCTAATAGAATCTTTCTTAAATTGGTATATTTAATCTATGCTTTTATATTTTCAACAACTCCTGCAACATGTTTTGATATCTCGATTACATATGCCCTCTGGTCTGGAAAGCTGACTGTAATCTTTGTAGCATGTCAATTGGTTCAAAACAAGGCTCTACAACTCACACAAAGGCTAAGCATGGTGCCAACTGCCAAGCAGCCAAGTGATGGAGAAGTTGAATGTTTTCGTATTAGGATGAATGTTGCAACGGCTGAAATAAGGTAATTTTGTTGCTAGTTATACAAATATTTGCAGAACTGTAGATTTTCAATGTCAAAAACAAAATCCAATTGATATCTCCATGATTGATCATATATATTGCTTCCCGAATTACATCTTGTAAATGGATTGCAAACCGATGTGACAACACATTGTTACATGGTAGACTGCAAACATCCGGAGATGCAATTCAAACGAAGAGTATGCAAAACTGCACTGTGAGATAACATCGCTCAACATCTAATGCATACTTTTCAAAAGGAAAATTCCAGTACAGGGTAATTAAAAGCTAAAATGCCCAAATCTCAAGTTTTTTCAAGGACTTCATTATTCATCAACAAAAGGGAAAATTTTGCCAAGGCTCAAAAGTTGCAAACCCACACAAACTATGTGAAGTTAAAGCTCCTCCCATCTTTCCTTAGTAGGGCTCAACTGGCTGGCGGAAGTTCACTCCTGCGTACACTGCCTCTGCGCCCAGCTCTTCCTCAATACGCAACAGCTACATTTTGCAGGGGTAGTGAATATCAGTACACACTTCATTACATGATGCTAAAGAAAATGTAACAGAAAGAACACGAGACAAGACAAACCTGGTTGTATTTGGCAAGACGCTCTGAGCGGCATGGGGCTCCGGTCTTGATTTGACCCTGAGGAGTAGAAAATAAGGGAGGATGGTGAGCTCGGAAGAAATAATTGTTAATTCAGGAAACAAAAGCGAAGGCTTTGCCATGGACATGTATGACCTACCGTGGCCAAACCGACTGAAAGATCAGCAATGAAGGTGTCTTCAGTCTCACCACTGCAATGAAGGAACACAAACTCAGTTTTCAAAAAATGAAACAGGCAAACAACAGCAAAAGAATTATCCTAGCAGTAGTAGAAATAGAAATTTCATGAACATACCTCCTGTGGCTGGCCATCACACCCCACCCAGCACGCTTGGACATCCTCACGGCTTCAATACTCTCTGTCACGGTACCAATTTGGTTCACCTTGAGGAGAAGAGCATTGCAGGACTTTCCACTAATGGCCTTCTCAACTCTCTGCAAAAATCAAACGAAAATGTAAGGACCTTGTTAAAATATAAGGACCTTGGCAGTTGGAACCATACAGAAGGCCGCCAATAAAGAAATCTCGCAAACCTTGGGGTTGGTCACCAAGAGATCATCGCCGACAATCTGTACTTTCTCTCCAATTTCTGCAGTCATCTTGGCGTAGTGCTCCCAGTCATCCTGGTCAAATGGATCCTCAATTGACACAATTGGGTACTGGGCCACAAAAGACTTGTACAGATCTTTCAGTGCTTCGCCAGAAATCCTTTGTGAACCATCATTGTTCTGCAATTAAACAAAAAACTGATTAATTACTCAGTTTCAACAAGAAATAAAACATATTGGGTAGCCTCTTTACAAGGTTTAAGTACAAATATCTGGAAATAAAGCATGCATTGTTTATAACCAATGCTTACATCTTCCTTGAAGTTCAAGTCATAGCTCTTGTCTTCCTTGTAGAACTCAGATGCAGCAACATCCATTCCAATAACAACCTAAAAGGAATCACAAAGAATTTTTTTTTATGCCTAAGAAAGTGAGGTTGATAAAGGCTTATTACAGAATTTAATGCCAAATAATGTAAGAAGACGCACTTTGCCGGTGTAGCCAGCTTTATCAATGGCTGTCTTGAGCAACTCAAGACCTTCCTTGTTCTCCTGAAACATCCAGATATAAAGTGAGCCATTTATTGTAGGCAATTAAAATCAAACACAGTGAGATATACTCGATCACTATCAACCTGAATGTTGGGAGCAAAGCCACCTTCATCACCAACATTTGTTGCATCTTGGCCATACTTCTTCTTGATGACACTCTGCAATCAACAGCAATCAATAGTAATTAATAGGAGTATGAGGTGTGTGGAGTTCTTATATGCAATAGACAACAATTAAGCCGTAAAAACACATGGCCAATAGATACCTTCAAAGTATGATATACTTCACTGCCCATTTTCATGGCCTCTTGGAAGGATGAAGCTCCAATAGGAAGGATCATAAATTCCTGCACACAAACAAATGAGAAATTCAAAAGGGAAAATCTACACTGTTGTAGTAGCCAATAGAAAACAAATTGTATACCTGCATTGCAAGCTTGTTTCCAGCATGTGATCCACCATTGATGACATTAAAGGCAGGGACTGGCAATACCAACTTCTTGTTACCGGCAATCTCTGCAATGTGCTGAATCCACAACATAGTTCCACTCAGATACAAATTTCAAGGGCACTAAATGGGACAAAATCATAGCTCTTCGACCTTTAAATCTAGATCAACTTCCCAAATATGGAACAGCATATGAAATCAGATTAATACAGAAACAAAGTTCTTATTTCAACAATAAAAACGACAAGCTTACAACACAAACATGTCACATGCCACTTAATTCAGATATTCAGCAGTTGCGGTAAAGATAACACAATCATACTGCATGAATTAAATTATGTGTACCTTGTATAGGGGCACCTTGCGGACCATGGCGCCAGCCTTGCAAACAGCTAGAGAAACAGCCAAAATAGCATTAGCTCCAAGCTGCCAAGCGGGAGAAACAAAAGAAGGTTAGCATTTGTCACGTCCATCTCAAGATCCATTTCACAGTGCAAATAGATCATTTTCACCGAAATAAAGAAAGCGAACAGAACAGGTAGTAGCATTTGGTTAGAAACCTTTTGCTTGCACCACCCCCACTCGTTTACTGTTCCGTCAAGTTGTTGAACCATGAAGTTGTCAATGTCAGTCTGCTGAGTTGGGTCCTGTGAAATCCCAATAAATGATGGTGTTAAATGCAGGTGCAATATCAAATGACAACGAAGAAAGAAACCAGAATATGTATAACTTCATTTATTTTCTTTTGTATAAAAGGCATAATTAAAGGAAATCAATATAGCTAACAATTTAAGAGCAACCTTGCTTCACAAACCACTTCTACTTGAGAGATAAATAACGTGAAACTGATAATCGGATACTCACCTTGCCAACTAGTGCTGGGCCAATAATGGTGTTAACATTGCTAACAGCCTGCAAATATTAAGAAGAATGCAATTAGCCAGCAGTCAATCTTTATACAGAACCGATAAATAAAGTCATTAGATAGACAATATGTCAATATGAACACCCACCTTGAGAACACCCTTTCCAAGGTAGTCAGATCCACCATCCCTGAGCTCCAAAGCCTCGTAAACTCCTGAAGATTAGAACGAATGTGTGGGATCAAAACCAAATTCAAGAAAGTCGCACAAACTTTAATCTAACCAATATCAAAACTAGGTAGTTCATCAGTAAATGCAATCACTTCATTTCAGTAAACTTTCAGATCACTCAACACCAAGAGGAACAACGTATCCATATCAGACAGGATCTTATAAATTGACAAGTAATTCATCAGCACTCCAAACGTATCAGAAAAAAAGAGGCGGACTTTACGAGGAAAATGAATGGGACCAAACAAGATATAAAAGAGAGAAGCCAACTCACCAGTGGATGCACCACTTGGAACAGCGGCTCTGGCGTAAGAGCCATCTGACAAACCAATATCAGCCTACAAATAAACCGAATAAAATTAAGTAAAACTTCAAACCGCCCATCCAACAATCAGATCAAAGCAGGCTATTTCATGGAATAAATGAATCAGTCGATTTCGAGGAGGAAAAAAACAATCGACAAACTCGATCTCACCCATCTCACAATTATCAACAAGCCATGCAACTTCAAATCTATACAAGCTAATTATTCGGGATAACTTTTTACAATATAAAAAACGAATCTGAAATTGGACAAAACAGATACATGAACATCTAGTATCGAAACTCCAAAAATTGAAGCCGATCGTCGAAAATTTCAAGAGGGGAAAAGAAGAGAGTAGGAAAAAACAGAGGATGGAGGGAAGGGGAAAGAGAAGAAACCTCAACAGTGGGATTGCCACGGCTGTCATAGATCTGCCGGGCCTTGACGTAGGTGATGGTCGCCATGGAAGAGATGTTGAGATCTGATATGGAGAGGAGTGAGAGAGGAGAGGGCAGAGGGTTTTTGAGAAATGGAGAAGCGACTGAAGGAGAAGAGGGTTAGGTTCGATTAAAAAGGGGGAGACGGTAGGTAGGTATTGGGTCGGGTGAGTGAGATGCGTAGCCAAGCCGTCGCATTAGTCTAAGCAGATCTCTGTCGTCCATTCCTCCGTGCGATTTGGTCCGTCGATCTTTCTTGGGCAAGAGGCAAGAAATTTTTCCTTTTTTCAGAATACAATGGGCAACAAATCCATCAAAAAAATCCATAGGCAAATGCAAATTTTCGTTTTGCATTTCTTTTTTAAAATATCCTTTTCATGTTTTTAGGGTGGAAAATAGCCAAATAGAATTGCTTTATTATGGCTTCTAGTATGAGACTTTGAGCCAGGGACGGCCCCATGATGACCTTTCGACCCACTCGCCATAGGTATTTATATATCTAGTGCCGATCCCGTCCCGTGTACGGGAAATGTGTTAATCTAAATATAAATTATTTTTTCCTCCAAAAAATAATATAAATATAAATATAATTAGTTTGATAGGTTATATATAATCTAAATATCTTTTAATTAGATTCTCTCAAAATATAAATAAAATTCACAATTATAAGGTACTACGTAAAAGTTTTTTTTATCTAATCTATGGTTAATTAAATCTCATGTAATTTAATTAGATAGTTGATTTTTAAAAATATTTTAATACTCTTTTTTATTAAATATTTAGTACATATTTATTACATTAGTTTACTAAAATATCTATGTACGGATGGATTGTGGCTACATATATAGCTATATAATATTTTAATTATTTATTTTGGCCTCAAAAAATAATATAGATAGATATAAAATAACAATTATTAAATGATTGATTTTGATATAAATCATTATTTCCACCAAAAAATAATCTAAATATAAATAAAATAGCACCTATCAAATATTACATATTTATCTATTAATATTTTTGGTAAGTATGACTATGAAAATTAGTTTTATTAATTATTTGTATTATTACTACTACTATGTTTAATTATATTGATATAGTTTTTTCCTTATATAATATTTACTCTTTTAATTTGTAAGATATTCCATCTATCCAATTATATGTGTTAATGGTAAAATAAAATAATTATTTTTATTAGATTTCCTTTTTGACGGGAGAAAGCTTTGCGAGACGTACTCTCGCGCCGCCACGTAGGCAGATTCACTCACATGTCGCCACACAGGCCGCAATGCATCGGTTTTAGTATATGTATATAGATTATTATTGTAATAAGTAAAACTATGATGAGTTTAGTATCAATAAATCCATTTAGCTCAATTGCTAAGTGGGAAGGAAAGAAAATTAAATGGTCATAATAAACCATCGGGGTTCAATTCCAACTTTACCCCCTTTTGTGGGTTTTGTTTTTCCCACATGAGCAGTGTCTCCAATACTCAGAGGCTAAGCGGCAATCCAGTGTTGTGGTCCTCGCACCACTGCTGCTCTTCTCTGAATCCGGCATGGCGGTCCTCGAACAATCGCGGCTCCTCTCCGAATTTTTTTTAGATAGACGACAGCGGGTTGTTTGTGGGTTTTGTTTTTCCCACATGAGCAGTGCCTCCAATACTCATAGGCTAAGCGGCAATCCAGTGTTGTGGTCCTCGCACCACTGCTGCTCTTCTTCGAATCCGGCATGGCGGTCCTCGAACAACAGATGCTCCTCTCCGAATTCGGCATGGCAGCTCCGCTGCAACGTACCTACAGCCCCGCTGCAAGCATGCAGTGCACGGACTTGTTCTTTCCCAAATCTCAATTCTTCCCCAAACCCCAAATCCAAATTGAAAAGGTTAGTGTTATATTTTGTGAATTTATTAGATTCGATTTATAAGTAGGATATGAGAATTAGTTTAGGGTTTTGATTTTGAAATCAATTGGTGAAATTAGGGTTTGATTTAGAGAGTCAATTTTGCGAAATTTTGATTAGGGTTTGTGGATGAATTGACGATGTTATTATTTTCGTATTGAGTCCTAAAAATTTACAAGTTTGAAAATCCGCCCCACCTTTCAGATAGTGATGCGGCCGCCACTGCTTTGAGCCAAACAATGTCGTATTCAAAAGTCCACTTTACATGGCTTTTTTTTTCGTAGAATCCATTTTACATGCCATTCGTAAATGTGTATTACCCGTTATCTTTGTAAATTAAATTTTTCAGTTGTAAAATGGGTGCAAGTAGCCAATTAGTAGAGTATATGAAGTTAAGTTGATGTCATTTCTAAGTTTCTAACCCTATGTCTTCCCCATAAATTGATTTTCATTGATTTATAAAAATTACATTCATATTGCAAACATTTATTTTTGTAGTAATATTTTTTCTTGAAAAATCATATTTTCAAAAATTGTAAATATTAAACAGACAATTGTTTACGAAATATTATACATATTTTTTAAACATGATTTTTTGAATATATATATATATATATATATATATATATATATATATATATATATATATATATATATATATAGGTTGGTTCCGGTGTACTCAGCCCTTAACGTGTATCATGTGAATAAATCTGGGTCGTTGATTAGATTAAATGGATGGATGAGATGAAAAGGCAATTTTCACTTTTTTTTTTATTAAAAATCAGTGAGACCCACGTTTTTTCTAGCCCACTTGCTGAATTGGGAGCGTGTGTGATACACTCTCTTGAAATTATTCGATGGTATATCTGGATTATTTGATCGTATCGACGGATTATGCGATCGTATCCACTTGCCACATGATGGGGCGGTTATTTTTTTCTTCGAATTATTCGATAGTATCACTGGATTATTCGATCGTATCAGTGGATTATGCAATAGTATCGATGGATTATTCTGATCGGCTAGCACCCTGAAAATGCCATAAACTATTTACCAAAAACTATTCGATGGTATCGTTTGATTATTCGATGGTATCGCTTGATTATTCGATTGTATCGCTTGATTATTCAATGGTTCCGTTACTTATGTCATTTTAACAAATAACTAAAAAATTATTCAATGATATCACTGGATTATTCGATTATATCACATGATTATTCGATGGTATCGATACATTCGATATGTCCTAAACAAACTGGAATGCAAAAACAAGATATCAACAAAATTGATACATCCCTGGTGCAACAATCCAATTTAATTAAGCGCAAAAAACTCCAGTTTGTTTAGGACATGACTGAGGAATAATCAAACAGAGCAAAACCTAATTTGTAAAATCAAGAACAGAGCAAGTAGAACTTGACCGAGGAATCACAACTAAAAATCCTAAATCCAACAAACAAAATCTGTAAAATCAAGAACAAAACCTAATTTGAGATCGTCCACAAACCCTAACAACCGAATACCAAAGATCCGCCATAGCCAAAGATACCTGGGTTTTTTGAAATCAATTTCAATTGATTTCGCAATTTCAATCAGGGGTAGAGAAACCACCGAGGAGCAGCGGCAGGATGGCCGGCCTTGCCATCGCCCCCGCCACCCGCTCCGCGCGCCATCACCATCACTTCGTAGCAATCGGCTCCGCGCGCCTTCGCCACCCGCACCGCCGCCGTTGTCCCCTGTAACTGTCCCTGCCGTCATCCCCTTCTGAAACCGCCTCTGATCTCCCCTTCTGAAACTTGTTGGAAGCCGCCTGCATCCGATCTCTCCTCGCCTCCACATCGCTCGGATCTCTCCTTTAGTCTCCGATCTCTCCTCGCCACCACATCGTCTGGGCTCTCCGCCTCCTTCAACTTCCGCCTATTTCGCCTCCTCCAAGCCATAATTAGTGCAAGTCTGCGACTTCTATGGCGCCTCCTCCTTCGACTTCTATGGTGCCTCCTCCAATATGCGAACGAACACCGGAATCGCCTCCGCCTTTCTTCCGCTTCTCTCTCAATTGTTTTGGAATTCCCAAATCTGAAATTGAAAGATTGCACCGATGGAGTTTTTGAAGGGGTTGGGGAACACGCACATCATTAAGATAGGGAAGATCTCTTTTCTAATTTTCAAATTAAAATAATTAATTATTTATGAATAATCACAACCCTCCATTTGATCTTAATCAACGCCCCAGATTTGTTCACATGATACACGTTAAGGGCTGAGTACATATGATCTACCCTCTGTGTGTGTGTGTGTGTGTATATATATATATATATATATTAGACATTTGAAATATGAACTAACTTTTTTTTTTATCTTAGTCCAATTCGATCGACACAGTCACTCTACATTTAGATCGGGTACGGTGTGACCATTTGAAGTTTTTTTTATCTTAGTCCAATTCGATCGACCCAGTCGCTCTACATCTAGATCGGGTACGGTGTGGCTATTTAAGGGGTTGACCCTCCCACTCACAAACGACTCCATGTTTCCAAGAGAATTCGAACATCGAACCTCTTGGCATGGGATGTATCCCCATTGGTTATGAACTAACTTTTTTACTTTTAAAAAATTAAACTAAGACCAACTTTTTCTAAAAAATTTAAACTAAAATAATTTAATATAATGTAATAATACACTAAATGACTAAAATATCCTCATTCAACAACCGAGCAAGAATCTCACACACACACAAAAGTTCATCATTAAAGGAAGGGAGGGAGGAAGCCAATGCCTAAAACGGATAAAAGAGAACCTGGCCACGAGTAACTTCATGTGGAATAATGGAATATGCTTGATTCCTTGTTGGTGATTTAAAGTTTATTCCCTTGTACAATACATAACTTTAAAAATAAAAAACTAGTTAAGGCATACCTGTGCTACCCACGGGAGGTAAATATAAATTTTGCTATTTTATAAGACTATTTAGGGGCATCTTCCCTCGTAGGTTATAATGGCTAGGGAAAATAGTCTACTAAAAGAGAATATTCTATTATACGATTTCGTCGTTTCTCCCGTAGGCCAACTTTCCCAAGCTAAATGTCCTATAAATACTAATATAATCATGAACTGTCACGTCTCATTTTTTTTCACTCGATCTTATCTTTATTTTTTATTATAATTTTGATGAATCTATAATAAATAAATAAAAAGATTAATATCATTTTCTAAAAATATTATTTATGCAATGATAATTCAAATATGTCAAATATTATAGTCATATCGAAGAACTCTTTAATATCTTTACAATACTACAACATTTATTTTTAATTAAAAATCATAATTTTTTAATATAGGGTCAATTTAGTAAGTGTCCTTTTGGTGCCCAAAATTTAAACCCTAGGACAAAAAGGTTGATATATTAGGTGAGTGTCCAATTTTACCAATTTTGCCCCTGCCGTAGTATTCCCGTTTCTCCCCCAAATTAAAACAGATCTGGCCTGCTCTCACCGCCATCAGTCCATCACCCCATTGCCGACAACCACCACCGTCTTCATCGCTCTCACCGCTTGGCGTCCTCCCTGTCCGAAGCTGGCCCACAGCATCTCGGCGCCGCCGCTTGACGAATCTCTCGCCGCCACTTGACGTCTGGAGCTGAAGAGTTTCATCTCAGATTTGAGGAATGTCAGATCGGAGGAGCTCAGGTTGCTCCATCGGCATGAGTTTCATCTCGGATTGTGTCGATTTGAGGTGGAGGCGTCGGCCGAGGCAGCACCTCGGCTTTGCCGCCTTCTGCGTTACAAGCATTGGTGTTTCTACCGCTCACGGTGGAGGAAGAGTTACAGGCGTCGGAGTCCCGTGGAGGAGGAAGAGGTTCCGGTTGATTGATCTCCAATTTCTGTACAAATTTGATCTCCAATTTCTGTACAGTTCATCATCAAATTTGATCTCCAATTTCAAATTTGGATTTTTGAAATTGATTTCGGCTTCTGTTGAATTGATTTCTGAAATTATAATGTTTTTTCTGAGATGGTGCTACAGGTATGCTTTTGGGGATGTTCATTTAGGACAGAGCTGTAGGTTGAGATTTTCTTCAACAGATCTTCTGTTGCATTACCTTTAGTCTATGTAGGTACAGTCTTGTTTTCACGTGAACATGGTGATGAACATGTCAATATACTATCACTATGTGAGTGTAAATGGTGGTGTAAATGATGTGTGGTTACTGTACGTGGTAGTGGTGGTGTAAATGGTGTGTGGTGGTGACATGGTGATGGTGTGTACTGTGTATGTGTAATGTGAACATGTACATGTACTGTCACTTAGGGGTGTTTAATTGTTGTTTATTTGTTTTTTAATGAATTATGGACTAAGGAGTAGAAACTATTATATAGAAAAATAGTGGTGTACATACAATCCATTATCCATGTTATTCTCCATTTTACTAAGTAAGGTAATGTTATTCTCTATAAAAATTAGAGAGGTATTAATTAATATCTTCGAATGTAGGTAATTAATAGGGTCAAAGACATTATCACCACTATGAAAAAAGGGTCAAAGACACTGTAATCAAAGGAAAACCCTACGACAAGGGAGGCACAAACCCTATAGGGGCTAATGAGAAGCCAAAATACATGTGGTGACAGTTCTCCTCTAATAAATGAATGGGTAAGGGGATTATAGACGCTGTAATCAAAATAAAAACAGGGTTATAGACACTGTCACCACTATAAAAACGTGGTCATAGACACTGTAATCAAAGGGAAATCATATGATAAGGGAGGCACAACCCCTATAGGGGCTAATGAGAAGCCAAAATAAATATGGTGACGGTTCTTCTCTAATATATGAATGAGTAAGAGGGTCATAAACGCTGTAAGCAAAATAAAAATAGGATCATAGACACTTTAACCAAAGGAAAACCCTAGGACGAGGGAAGTATAAACCTTATAGGGGCTAATTAGAAACCAAAATACATGTGGTGACAGTTCTCCTATAACATATGAATGGTTAAGAGGGTCATAGATGTTGTAAGCAAAATAAAAATAGGATCATAGACACTGTAACCACTATAAAAACAGGGTCATAGACACTGTAATCAAAAGAAAAACCCTATAGACGTTGTAACCAAAATAAAAACAGCTTTATAGACATTGTCTCCACTATGAAAAAAGGTTTATAGACACTGTAATCAAAGGAAAACCCTGGGAAAAGGGAAGCACAAACTCTATAGTGGCTAATGAGAAGCCAAAATACATGTGGTGACAGCTCTTCTCTAATTTGTAATTTGTAATTTCTAGTTTTTAAGATTTTTTTAAAGTACTGTCACCGCAATAAAAAAAATTAAAACGTAACTACTATTGTAACCACTATAAAAAAAAGTCATAGATACTGTCACCACTATAAAAACATGGTCATAGACACTGTAATCAAAGGGAAATCATATGATAAGTGAAGCACAAACACTATAGGGGCTAATGAGAAGCCAAAATAAATGTGGTGACAGTTCTCCTCTAATAAATGAATAGGTAAGAGGGTCACAGACACTGTAATCAAAATAAAAAGTGTCATAGCCACTCTCACCACTATAAAAATAAAGTCATAGACACTATAATCAAAAGGAAAACTCTATAGACGCTTTAACCAAAATAAAAACAGGGTTATAGACATTGTCACCACTATGAAAAAAGGGTCACAAATACTGTAATCAAAGGAAAACCATATGACAAGTAAAGCACAAACCCTATAGGGCTAATCAGAAGCATATATTCATGCGGTGACAATTTTCCTCTAATATATGAATGGGTAAGATGGACATAGACGTTGTAAGCAAAATAAAAATAGGGTCATAGACACTGTCACCACTATAAAAACAAAGTCATGGACACTGTAATCAAAAGGAAAACCCTATAGACATTGTAACCAAAATAAAAACAGCTTTATATAGACACTGTCACCACTATGAAAAAAGGTTTATAGACACTGTAATCAAAGAAAAACCCTAGGAAAAGGGAAGCACAACCCCTAAAAGGGCTAATGAGAAGTCAAAAGAACATGCCTAAATCCTAAACCCTAAACCCTAAAATGTTTAGTACAGTACGTCGTTAAGAGATGATTGCTATCACCAAATGGAAAACCCTAGTACAAGGTAAGCACAAACCCTAAAGGGGCTAATGAGAGGCCAAAAAATATTAGGTGGACAGTTCTCCTTCAATATATGAATGGGTAAGAGAGTCATAGACATTGTCACCACTATAAAAATTGGGTCATAGACACCGTCACTACTATGAAAAAAGGTAATAGACACTGTAACCAAAATAAAAAAAAGGGTCAAAGACACTATAACTAAAATAAAAACAAAGTTAAAGACACTGTCACCACTATAACATACTAACCAAACAAAGCCAACAAATTATATTCTACCATTATGGGAGATGAATGTCAAAGCAAGGATATATAGCAAATTAGCAACCACTTCCCACCAAAAAAAGGATATATAGCAATCACTGCACTAAGGAATCCAAAGCTTCGCCAAAATTAATTTTCTCATATTTTTACCATCATTCTCAGAACAATTCGTATATATCAATTAAAAGCAACTAAGTAATTACTTAATTAATTCCTATACATAGCTAACCAGATCTCGATCAGACGATCACCTTAATTCACGATTGCGAAATGAATTAAACGTACATTATGCATATTGGGCCTCCAAGCCACCATTGACGTCATCGTCTGATTGGATGAGTCGTATCAGGCAATGGCCTTCATGAGTTGCTCGAGCACCTGCTGGACCGTCAACTCGATCAAACCAGACTCGATCGATCTCCATCATCAATCACCATTGAAGCCACCAAGCGCTTCCACCTTCACCATCGAATTCGGTGCGGTTTCCGGCGTTCTCGATCCTGTCGATTTCACCATCGGTCTCTTCTTCATTTCCATGGCGTCGACCAGTCGAAGCGATACCGGAGATCCACAAAATCGCCCCAAATCACCACAAACAAGGATGCATGAAGGTGGCTCCGGCAAGGCTAGGCCGGCCGAAGGCGGAGAATGTGTCGAAGAGGTTCAAGCGTGGCCTCCAATGGCTAGGTCGAACGGAGGCGGTGGGTGCGTTGAAGAGATGGAATGCGGAATAAGAAATTAGAACGCGAGTTTTTATTTTAATTAAAACAGGGTAGTGTTGGTATTATGAAAATATAATGTACATTTACTAGCAATGCTCCATTCTTAGGAAATTTAGCATTTGGTCCAAAGACCTTCGGCCTTTGAACCAAATTATTTCTATAATATATAGATTTATAATTGTATTATTTATAGGTTTATATAAATATTAAACAATTAAAAATAATTAAATAATAGCATTTGACATTCCAAAAAAAAAAGCCAAATTTGGCCTTTCTTTTGAAAATAGGCAAAAAAAAAAAAAAAAAAAGGCCAAAATCTAGGATGGGAGCAAAATAAGACCAAAACCCAATTTTTAGCCTACCATGGGAGCTGGCTTAAGAGCTTACTTTATAGGGAAATTCCGTTTGGTGCCCCTGAGGTTTGACAATTCCGCTTGGTGCCCTAAGGTTTTATTTTGTCCGAATGGTGCCCCTGAGTTTTGTCAAAAGTCCGCCTCATGCCCAAAACTCATATTTTCACTTTTTTAAATCAATAAAATGGCCCATTATTTTTCCTTATTTCACAAAACCTCTTTTACTTTTAACAATGAACAAAATTACCTATTATTTATCTAAATTCAAGATAAAATTGAAAAAACACCTTTATTTCTAAAATTTAACAAAATCACATATTATTTCCAAAACTTTTATCACAAAATCACCCTTCTTCCAAATTTTTTAAAACAAAATCATTACGGTTTTTAAAATTATACAAAAGACATATTAGTTTCCATACTTTGAAAAAATAAAATAAAAGCACTCGTTATTTTCCAAAACAATATTTAACACCTATTATTTTCCAAAATAATATTTAACCTATAATTCACTAAACTTTAATAATTGTAAATGCGGTTGATCATATGGTGGCTCAATATTTTGGTAGTATATTTTTTTTCGGTTCAATCCGTAAACCCGTAATTATTATTTTTTTCAATTTAATATTTAGCCACAGTAGTTCATTGTATAAGAAAGAAATACATTATAATTATCATTTTCTTTTAAAATCGGGTCTTTGGGTTTCACCTGAACTGAAAATGTCGGATCGGATCGAGTTAACCTAGCATGAACCATCCTAATTTATCAATCTAACCCGATACTCTATTAGAATTTTATTGGAAAAAGTAATGTAAAAAATAAAGGGTGGATTGATGAATAAGAGGGTGGGTTTTTTTTACCTAATACTCAATTAGAATAAAGGAGATTTTTTTTATCCAAAGTATGGTTTTATGATTTTTTTCCTTTTTGTAATTTATAGGTAAATTTTTTTTTCACAAAATGTGAGGATGGATTGATGCAAATTTTTTATAGGTAAAACTAATTCAAATAACCCAAACTTTGGTGGGGTGAGCAGGTAGCACCATGGACTTTATAATGTGACTAAAATAACTCAAATCTTTTACTACTATGTGCTTCTATCACCACCAAACACAAATATCATTTTTAAAATAAAAAATAACACCCAATTTAATTTTATAGTTTTGAAATAAAATCTAAAACAATATTAAAGAAGGTTTTTTAATCAAAATTAAACAAAAGATAAATATTTATTAATGAAAAATAAATTTTTTAACTTAAGATAATTGAAAAAAATATCGATAATTTATGTCATATTTAAAAATCCCAAAATTTGGTTTGAACAAATGATAAAAGTTAGAAATATTTTTGTAAAATATTTCTTAAATGCATTTTTTAATAAAAATTACAAAAAAAAACATAACTTTTTATATTCCCTTTAAGTATTTCTCAAATTATATAACCTTTTATATTTTTCAAATAGGACCTAAACAATGTTAAACTAGGTTTGTAATCAAAATGACATAAAATATACATTTTTTAAAATGAAAAATATAATTTCCTACTTAATATAATTGGAAAAAAAATTCGCTAATTTATTTCATATTTCAAAAACCCACAATTTGGTTAGAACAAATTATATGAGTTAGAAATATTCTCAAGTGAATATATTTTTTTAAATTTTTGTATTTTTGTTAATTTATTATTTTTTAATTAAAGATTAAATTTAAAAATTCATTTGAGAAATATTTTAAAAAAATATTTCTAACTTACATCATTTTTTCAAACCATATTTTGGGTTATTAAAATATGATAATAAATTTGCGATATTTTTTTCAACTATCTTAAGTAAAAAAAAATTCATTTAAATTTTCTTTACCTTTTGTGTAATTTTGATTAAAAAACCTAATTTGATATTATTTCATTTTCTATTTCAAAACTATAAAAGTTAGGTGGTATTTTTTATTTTAAAAAAGACATTGGTGGTGATATAAGCACATAGTAGAAAGAGTTTGGGTTATTTTTGTCACTTTGTAAAGTTCATGGTGCTACTTGCACACCCCACAAAAGTTTGGGTTATTTGAATTAGTTTTACCTTTTTTATAAATAATGGGTGGTATGTTATGTATGTACAATGTTTGACAAATAATGAGATTTTTTTTTGCAAAATATTAAAAATAATGAATCTTTTGTGTAATGTTAAAAATAAAGGTTGATTTTCTTCTACAAAAAAATTGTAACAATGGGTGAGTTTTTGCTAAAATTTTGGAAATTATGTGTGCTTTTATTGAAAAAATATATAAAAGGTGTTTTTTTTTTCATTTTTATGTTGGATTTAGTTAAATAATAGGTAATTTTATTCATTGTTAAAAATAAAGGGGGTCTTGTGAAATAAGGAAAAATAATTGACCAATTTATTGATTTTAAAAAGTGAAAATATGAGTTTTGGGCATGAGGCGGACTTTTGACAAACCTCAGGGGCACCATCCGGACAAAATAAAACCTTAGGGCACCAAGCGGAATTGTCAAAACCTCAGGGGTACCAAACGGAATTTCCCTATTTTATATTATCTCATTGACTAATCTAAGCAATATAGGTGTACAAATAGTAAATCTTGGTTTTATATAGTTGATAATTTGGTTTAAGTTATTTGTTAAATATTTATATTTTTATGAGTTTTTTTTCAAGAAGGTACCTTGTAAAATAATTTTTTTAATAAAAAAACATCTTTTAATTTTTTAAAAACAAAACACCTTATATAATAATGTATAAGGTATTCGATCAATTGAAGCACCAACTTTTATTTTACAACTAAAATTTCAAGTTTTCAGTGATATTTTTTAATCTGTATTTGAAATGTCCTTATTTAATTAACATTTTTTTAAAAGGGAATTGTATATAATGAATTTTTTCTTTACATTTTTCCTTTGTAGTTTTTTAAAAGGAGATGTATTATATTATATAAAATATTTTTATTAATTAAATAATCAATTTGAAAATACGTGAAGCATTAATGTCAAAGCCCTATGACATACAATTGATTAAATATCCTTATAAAAGTACCTGAAGTACCTATAATTGTGAAAGTGGCGACATTGTATTAGGTCCCGAAGTACCATACAAAGTTGAGAGAATAGAAAGTACATCAGCGGATATTCAAAATCCAATTCCTCTGTTCTATCACATGGTACCAGAGCCCTAATTATTTTTTCACCCAGTTGCTTCTCTGCCTTTTCAATGGCGTTGAATACCACCCAACACCTCTTGGTTGCCGCTGATATGGCTTCCCCCAACCTCCAATTCCAAATTCCCTCCATAAGTATCAAATTGAATCGTAATGATTACCCGCTTTGGCGAACCACGATCATCTATGCACTTGAAACCTTTGAACTAGAGAGGTTCATCTTCAACCCCGATCCTCCGACTGAAACCATTCCTGTCGCCAATGATCCTACTGGCGCCCCGGTTCCCAATCCAGAATTCACCATCTCGAAGAAGAGAGATCGATTTGTTCTACTTTGGATCAAATCGACTCTGACCGAGAACGCTCTTGCCTTGGTTGCTCGTTCTTCATCCTCTCGCCATGCATGGATGGCTATCGAGAGCACTTACCAGGCTCAGACCAGGGCGCATCGTCTCACGATGAGCAATCAGCTACAGACTATCACCAAATGAGCCTCCTCGATGCATGATCGAGCGTAAGAGGGCTATTGTTGATGCCCTTGCCGAAAATCTCCAACCTGTGTCCGACAAGGATTTGATTAGCCACATTCTGAATGGATTAGACTCTACCTACAATCCATTTATCACAGCTTTTATGCTGTGTGTTGACGACCTGACCGTGGAAGATCTCATTGGTCATCTTTATCGCGAGGAAGATCGAATTGAATGTGATCTTGCTCGTCAGGCCCTGCCACAGACTCCTTCCCTGTTTGCTCATGATCCTCCGCCAGCCCTTGTCGCCAACACTATGAGCAGAAACAGTGGTCGCTCCTACGACTCCTCTTCCCACGACTCTAGCTCATCCTCCGATCCTCGTAACACTGTGATACGTTTGGGCTATCCGATCCTTCGCCTGTGGGCTCAAGATCAAGAACCACGCCGTATATTTGCTAGATCTTGCAATGCTCTTCCGATATCTCTTGATTTGGAACAATTTAAACAAGTGATTAAAATTCTGGAATAGCGACAGTTTAACACTTAATAAAATTCCAGCAATTTTCTAACTAAGAAATAGCGACAGAAACTAAATAACGGAAAGCGAGAGAGAAGCAGGGGACTAGGCGCGCGAGGTTGCTGGGCACACAGGCTCTAGGCCTCAGGGGGTGCGGGCGGGAGTGAGCGCGGGGGTGTCCGGATGCGCGAGGCTTCTCTCGCTGGGAGCGAAGGTGCTGGCGATTTGGATGCGCAGGAGCGAGCGCGCGGGAGCGAAGACGCCTGGAGACGTCCGCGCTCGCTGGGAGCGGTACTGGCAGCGAGTGTCGCCAAGCGCAGGGACTTCTCGGGAGCGCTGGCTTCACTGTCCGGGATGGGGTCTTTGGTTTCCTCGATCTCGACAAGGACAGTGTGGGTGGTGTGGTTGTGATTGCCGAAAACTCTCAAGAACACAAGACAATGATAGTGTTTTGGATTGATAACCAAGAAACCTTTAATCCATAAAGGGGTTCTCAATTCTAATTCAATCTGATTAATTCAAAGGTGCATAACATGAATTTATAGAAAACTATGGGAGATCTAACCAATCCTTCCTTGCAAAGAAAAGGGGTTTGGATAGATTTATTATATCTAAAGATAAATGAAATAAATCTAAGATAGATATTTCCTAATAAAGATAGAAATTCAATAACTTGGTGGCCAAGGATTATATCTAGAAGAGATATAATTAATTCCACCTTATTAATCTAATTTGCATAAAATAATAACATAATTATTAACTAAGGTAACTCGGCCCATGCACAAGAATAATCTCGGCCCACTCGGCCCATGGTCATGTCGAGTGTCCAAGATCATGTCGAGTCTGGTTGCCTCATGGTGGGTGCAGACGAGTCTTCATGAGCTCCGTGTGTGGACGCATGCTCACTTCTTGTGCTGGTGGTGTAACCTTGAGCCAAGTGATCCAGGGTGGCCTGAACCCTTGCTCTAAAGTTCCATGGTGACGGACAAGAAAGGCTTTAGTTGCAATTTGAATCTTCTTGGCCCTTGCACGAGTGACAGGACCATCGAATGGAACCTTCATGTTGTCCTCAATGTCACCAGGAGTCATCGATAATTGGACGGCATCACACTGAGCCTCATTCCCAGGACAACCGTCGGCGACGTCCACACTGCCAACTGTGCAATAAGCCAGGCCATGAGGCCATTGCTGGCAACGCTCCAATTTGGTGGATTATCCGGCTCGACGTCTGAATCCTAGGGAGTCACAGAAGCAAGCAAACATGGCCGAATACAAGAGTTCTTCCACCATCGACCCGTCTTGGTACTTTGATACAGGAGCTACAGACCACGTCTCTCCTGATCATCAACATCTCATGAAATCAGAGGAGTATTCTGGCACCGACAAGCTCCAAGTCAGGAATGGTAATCAATTGTCTATTTCTCATATTGGTTGAAGTTCTTTTGATAATCTTAAGTTGCTCAATATTCTTGTTGTTCCTCGTCTCACCAAACATCTTATAAGCGTGTTTAAGCTTTGTCGGAACAATAATGTCATGATGGAATTTTGGCCTCACCATTGTTGCATTAAGACCTTTCAGGGAAAAGTCCTACTCTAAGGAGACGTTAAACGTGACCTTTATCGGTTACCCGCACCTATTCCTACTCCACCGTCCATGGCTATCGCCGCTGTCCAAACCACCATTCACCGTTGGCATTGTCGTCTCGGGCATCCTCATGAAGCTATACTTTGCCTTTTGGTTTCTACTTTCAATCTTCCGCTTCACTCTAATAAATCTTTTGATGTGTGTGATTCATGTCAATTAGGGAAAAACCACCGTTTCAATCTTCCTTTATCTCATGTTTGTTCGCAAAGACCTTTTGATTTGATTTAGTCGGATGTTTGGGGTCCAGCACCCGTTTCTTCGTTGAATGGTAGTCGTTATTTTGTCTTGTTCATGGATAATTTCACTAAATTTGTATGGATTTATTTTTTAAACACAAAATCCCAGGTTCTCTCCACGTTTGTGCAATTCCACGCTATTATCAAAATGCCATTTCAATGTGATGTTAAAGCTATTCAAACCGATGGTGGGGGTGAGTTTCGTGCTCTCACTTTCTTTCTCCAAACCCATGGCATCAACCATCGGATCTCTTGCCCATATACCCAGGAGCAAAATGGGGCGATTGAACGCCGGAACCGGATTGTTGTTAAGAAGGGCTTCACACTTCTGGCTCAATCCTCTCTTCCTAAGCAATTTTGGGAACACGCTTTCAAAACCGCCATATATCTCCACAATCGCACCATTACTCCCTCCCAGGCCTATGTCGCCCCTTACCAAAAGCTTTATCACAAATCGCCAGATTTCGGCTTCTTAAAGACGTTTGGGTTCTTGTGTTTTCCCTTTCTTCGTCCATACACCACCAATAAAATGAAGTTTCGATCTCTCTCATATGTGTTTATTGGGTACAATTCATCTCATAAATGTTATCTTCGCTTACATATTCCAACTTCTCGCATATATATCTCTCGCCATGTTGTGTTCAACGAGGAGAAATCCCATTCGCTGAAGCGCATCGATCATGTGTCTGCCCGAGTCTACCGACACCATGCTCCCCACCTTCACCCTCTCTTCTTGACCTTGCAACCCTAACCGGTAGCTCTCAACCCATCCCGTCATCCTCTATCTCCCTTTTTGCAGACTCGGCTACACCAACCTAAACTCCTCCAACCTTAATTTTCGCCTCCGCACTACCAACAATCCACATCTAGCTCTCGCGCTAAGAAAACACCCCCTCCCACCATTCCTACCTATTATCGTCCCTCCGACACTAGCCGACATCCTATGGAAACGAGAGCTAGCACTAACTCCCTTAAACTGAAGGCTCTCACTACCTCTCTCACTACCGATATTGAACCCAAAACAGTAGCTCAAGCCTTGAAACATAAGTGTTCGCAACTTGCGATGCAAAATGAGTTTGATGCCTTATTGAGGAATAACACTTGGTCACTTGTTCCCCGTCTTAAACAGGCTAATCTTGTTGGTTGCAAGTGGATTTTCAGGATCAAAAGGCACTCGGATGGATCGATTGAGTGTTACAAAGCTCGCCTCGTTGGAAAGGGGTTTATTTAGGAAGAAGGTGTCAATTGCTTCGACACATTTAACCTAATGATCAAGCCGACAACCATCCAACTTGTGCTCTCCATTGCACTCTCCAAGGGCTGGCCAATCAAGCAACTTGACATAAATAACACTTTTTTGAATGGTGATCTTCGGGATGAGGTCTACATGGAACAACCCAAAGGATTTGAGGATTCAGCTTGTCCTACTCATGTCTTCCAACTCCCCAAGGCTCTCTACGACCTCAAGCAAGCTCCGTGAGCGTGGTTTCTCAAGATCAAATCATACCTTATCACTCATGGGTTTCAGGCTTGCCACTCGGACGCTTCCCTGTTCGTTCACTCCTCGTCGCCAACTCTAATTTATATCCTTATTTATGTTGATGACCTCATCATCACAGGCATCCATTCGGAGTTCATTCGCCGCTTTTTCACCGCTCTCAACTCCACCTTCGCTCTCAAGGATCTCGGGGATTTACACTATTTTCTGGGCATCTAAATCACCCGTACCTCCAGTGGCATTTCGCTTTCCCAACAAGGGTATATTCAGGACATTTTGAATCGAAGTAAGATGACTGATTTTGCTCAAATTGCCACTCCTGCATACCCGTTGTCGCGTCTGACACTCACCGGAGAACCGTTTTCAGATCCTTCCCTCTATCGGCAAACAGTTGGCTCGCTTCAGTACGCTACGATCACTCGCCGAGACATCTTCTTCGCTGTCAACTGGGTCTGTCAGTATATGCATTCTCCGACTCTAGCTCATTGGCAATTAGTCAAGCGTATACCCTGGTACCTTAATGGGAGTCTCTACATGGGTCTGCATTTTCATCCAACTGCGGTTCCTTCTCTTCTTGCCTATTTCGATGCTTGTTGGATCTTCGACCCCGATGATCCTCGCTCTCAATACAGATTTGTTATCTTTCATGGTTGTAATCTCATCAGTTGGACATCTTAGAAGCAAAAAGTCGTGGTCAGATCGAGTACCAAGGATGAGTATCGAGCCCTTGCCTACACCTCCGCTGAATTGATTTGGATCAAACAGTTGCTCAGGGATCTGGAGATTCGTTCTTAGCCTTCGCCTACCATCCTTTGTGATAATATTGGTGTTGCCTTCATGTGCAAGAACCTCGTCATCAGCACCAGGTCGAAGCATATAAAGCTTGATTTTCACTTCATCAGGGAGGAGGTTGAATCTGGTGATCTTCACATCAAATATGTTTCTTTGAAGGATCGGCTAGAGGACATCTTCACCAAACCATTAACAAAGGATCGCATAGCATGACTTCGAACCAAGCTCCAAGTTCGCCCCGCTCTTGGTCTTGCCGGGGGTAATAAGAGTAGTTAGCACAAGTCCCTATTTAGTTGTTATGTGGGATCTCAATCCCTTAATTATCTCACCCTCTCTCCCACTCTTCTATATGTACATTAGTAATGCCCTCTATTCTCTCAACTATCTCAACCTCATGTTATATATATATATATATATATATATATATATAATTGTAATCTGAGTATAGAAATACATCAGCGGATATTCAAAATCCAATTCCTCTGTTCTATCACACTCTTTTCCTTAATCTTGGTTTTTATCCCACTGGGTTTAAGCTAAGGTTTTTTTAACGAGGCAACTTACGCACCATTTAATATAATAGATCCCCCTGATGAAATGATGAAGTGCAAGCTAGGTCCTAAAGTACCTTATGATTATGCATTGAAAGCAGCTTAACACCAAGACATATAAGTCAAGCGCGCCAATGTCAATTGCAATATATGAAGACATTTCGGCTTGTACACATCAAATACAATGTTCATAATCGACCATGAAGCTCATGAATTCAATATTATGAAGAAGTTTGAAGAGGTTATGAGAATGAGAAAGTTGTAAGAAGAATGTTGAATTCAGGGGGAAAATATACGCACTGCACTCTTTTTTCCCTTCGATCAGGTTTTTATTCCACTAGGTTTTTCCTGACAAGGTTTTTAATGAGGTAGTATGATCAAAACTTATCAAACGACATCTGTACTTTTTTTTCCCTTAGTCCTAGTTTTTGCCCCATTTGGGTTTTTTTAGGCGAGATTGTTAGAGAGACAGTTTGTAATGTTAGAAGTGTACATCCAAAGGGGAGTGTTATAAAATTATTGGTTTATGGTGGGTGTTTCATCCCTTAACTCCCACATGGTGGAAAACTAAAGGACCATTATTTATGACTCTTTTATCCTTAACTTGTAACCATCTCCATCTATAACTATATATGGCCTTTTTTTAAAACGGAAATAGATTAGGAAGGACTATAATCGATTCGTAGTCCATCCTAGAGCATCCTTTTGGATGAGAACTTGCAATTCTAAATCTGTGTTAGGGTTGGTGATAGTGGTTGAATGACCTAAAATGGTCAGTCTGTCCGCTACGCTATTAATTTCCCTAAACATGTGATGAATGTGTACCGTCTGAAGCCGAGAGAGGTCTATCGGGGAATCGGAAATGATCATTTCGATTTCCCAGGGGCATTTCCAAATACTTTTAAGTGCATTGATTATGCAAAGGTTATCCCATTCTACTTCGATGTTCTGAATATTAAGATCTATAAGATCAAGAGATTGATTGTAATGTCATCCTTTAGGGTTTCCATTCATTGATAAACATATATATAGGTTACAAAGGTATTGGGCCTTATTGGGCCTTTGGGCCCACTATACATGAGAAGACCTATGTAATCTATCAAACCCCCGCAGTCGAAACTGGAGGGGGTTGTACAGTGAGACTGCATCGAAAATCAATGAACAACTGTCGAGGTAAACCCTTGGTGAATATATCAGCGTACTGATAAGAGGACGGGACATGTAGAACGCGGACATGTCCAATGGCAACCTTGTCCCTGACGAAGTGGAGATCGAGCTCAATGTGCTTCGTGCGTTGATGCTGGACTGGGTTGCTAGCCAGATAGACGGCGGAGACGTTGTCAGTGTAGACCAGAGTGGCCTTCTGAAGAGGGCAACGGAGCTCAAGCAGGAGATTGCGGAGCCAAGAGCACTCGGAGACAACGTTGGCAACACCCTTGTACTCTGCCTCAGCGCTGGAGCGAGACACGACAGACTGACGCTTTGCTGACCACGACACAAGGGTGTCGTTGAGGAAAACACAGTATCCAGACGTGGAGCGACGTGTGTCAGGACAACCACCCCAATCCGCATCAGTGTAAGCAAAAAGGTCAAGCTTAGAGGAAAGAGTGATTGTGGTGCCTAGCTCGAGGGTGCCGCTGATGTACCGATTGATCCGCTTCAAGGCCTAAAAGTGGGGTTCCCTGGGTGCATGCATGAACAAGCAGATCTGCTGAACGGCGTAACTGATATCAGGCCTGGTGAAGGTAAGATACTGAAGCGCACCAGCGAGGCTTCTGTACAACGTCGGATCATCAACCAAAGAACCAGAATGAGCACTAAGCTTGTTGGATGTATCGATAAGGGTGGCAACAGGATTACAGTTACCCATCTTGGCACGAGCAACAATATCAGCAGTATACTTACTCTGAGAGAGAAACAGGCCAGACGCATGACGTTGAACAGCAACTACCAAGAAGTAGGACAACGGACCCAGATCAGACATGGCGAACTCCGCACTCAACTGTGAAATAATAGACATCCGAAGAGCATCAGAAGAGGCAGTGAGAATGATGTCGTCGACATATAGTAACAGGAATGCCATGTCTGAGCCTCTGCGATAGATAAACAAAGACGTATTCGAACGGTTGCCAATGAAACCCAATCGTAGCAGATGAGAAGCAAAGCGCTGAAAACAAGCCCGCGGAGCCTGTTTCAGACCATACAGAGAGCGCTTGAAGAGACAGACGTGCTTTGGACGATCAGCATCAGCAAACCCCGGCGGCTGAAACATGTAGACTATCTCATTCAGATGGCTATGCAGAAAGGCGTTCTTGACATCTAACTGATGGATGACCCAGTTGCGTGACAAAGCTAGACTCAATACCACTCGGATAGTGGCAGACTTGACCACAGGGCTGGACGTCTCATCACAAGTACCATTCTTTGTAAGGGCCCTGTATTCGTCGAGCATAGCCGCCTGCCAATTCGGGTCGAGGAGGGCTATTTTGTGGGAGGTGGGTATGAGGGAAAGAGAGATCGGGGAGGAGGCAGGGGGGATGGGGAGTCAGAAGGGACGGACGCATGGGGGGCTGTGAGGCGGCGGGGAAGGTTGCGGGCGCTGCAAGCCCGCAACAGTTTGATTGGCCGCGGTCGCGGCAAGATGCTGCAGCCGCCGCCAGTAGCTTGGGTGAGGGGTGGGTGTTGGGCTTTTGATTGGCTGCGGCCGCGTCATCAGATCTTTGGTAGGCGATGGCGGGGAGTATGTAGGGAGATAGGAGGCGGGGTGTTGTGCGGTGTTCATGGAGACAATCTGACGGGGTCGGAAGACACCGGAGACGCTGCGAGTGTGTGGTCTGGTGGTAGGGGGTGGTGGTGGTGGGGGAGGGGGGGAGGCAAGAGCACCGGGAGAGCTCTAGGGAAGAAGAAAGTGAGGGAACGATGACTCTGACTCTGACTGAGACACAGGGGGTGTAGGAGATGCAAAGGGAAAGCGGGATTCATCGAAGGTAACATGACGGGACAGAATGATCTTGTGGGTCTTGATATCGAGGCAGAAGTAACCGCGATGATCAGACGAGTAGCCAAGAAAGACACAAGGGGTGGAGCGCGGGTGAAGCTTGTGAGGGGCGGTGGATGATTGATTTGGGAAGCACAAGCACCCAAAGGTACGAAGGTGATCATACCTAGGCAAAGTGCAATAAAGTGCCTGAGTTAGTGAGCGATGGTGGAGGGTAGTGGAAGGGAGTATGTTAAGGAGGTAGCATGTGGTGGCTAAGGCGTAAGGCCAATAGAGAGAAGGAAGGGATGCGTGGAAGAGGAGAGAGCGCATCATATTGGTGATGGTTCTGATGATTCGTTCGGACTTGCCATTTTGTTGGGAGGTATAGGGGCATGACAAGCGATAGGAGATCCCATTGGTGTTGAAGAAAGTGTGAAATTATTTGTTATCAAATTCACGGCCATTGTCATATTGGAAACACTTGATAGAGGTGTGAAATTGTGTTTTGATATAAGCATGGAATTTGGCAAAGATAGAAAACACTTGAGATTTAAAATGCAACGGGAAAACCCATAAGAAATGTGTATAATCATCCAGAAAGAAAAGGTAATACTTATGACCCTCCTTGCTAGGCACAGGAGATGTCCAAATATCACTATGAATAATATGAAATGGGGCAAAAGTAGTGTTTAAAGACTGCTGAAAAGGGAGTCTGGCATGCTTGCCTAACTGACATGAAGAACATAAACTAGAGCGAAGCTCTTTATTACATTTGACTAAACTCTTGGAACAAAGTAAATCTAAAACACCAGGACTGGGATGACCAAGGCGTGCATGCCAAAGACTGGATGATGATGCCGAGAGGGCAACAGGACTTGACGGGCTGGATGGTGAGGGTGACGAAACAGGATAGAGCTCCCCGGTGCTATTACATCTCAAGCGAGTAACCCCCGTAGTAAGATCCTTCACAGAGAAACCAAACAGATCAAACACAAGAGAAACATTATTGTCAGTGGTGAACCGACGGACAGAGATAAGGTTTTTGATAATTTTGGGGGCAACGAGGACGTTGTTGAGGTGTAATGGGTTGGTAGAGGTTGGTAATGTGGCGTGGCAAATGCCCGAAGTAGCAAGGCGACCACCGTTGCTGACGATAATAGAATGTGCAGGAGCCTTAAAAGAAATAGAAGAGAGAGTACCTAAGGAGTTCGTCATATGAGAGGCGGCGCTAGTGTCCATGTACCAAGCGGAGTCAGAAGGTGCCAGCTGCATGGAAGAGAAGGCGTGATGCACATCAGTCGGAGGGTATGCCTGATCAGACGACGACGGGTAAGCCCGATGACCTGCGGGGCGAGGAGCAGGACCCAACAAGCCCCCTCCATGCTGACGGTTGGGATATGGGGTTGGTGAGCGATACGACGCACTGAGGTAGCCAAAGGGCATCCAAGGCGGATAGCCGGGGTTGGGGTACCAAGAGGGGCGAGAGGACTCGTGTTGCTGCGGCCGCGGTCTCTCGATCCTGGTTGGTCGTTGCTGTGATTGTGCTGCGGGGCATAGGTCTCGTCGATGTCGCTCGACGAGACCAATGTCATCTTTTCCTTGGCGGCGTCGGTGGTCTGACGGTGAAGACGAGTCTCCTCCAGGATCAATTGAGACCAGGTCTTTTCGAAGGTAGGGAGAGGTTATGTCTGCTGAATATGAGTAGTAGCAGCGTTGTATTCAGTGGGAAGACCCGAAAGTACCCGGAGGACAAGGCGGGTAGCGCTGGGTTTGGAGTCAACGGCGCTGAGTTGATCAGACAGGGTCTTGAGATGCTGACAGTAGGCGGATATCGACAGGAAAGAGGAAAGCTTGCAACTTGAAAATTCGTGCTCAAGATAGATAGCACGGGTGAACTTGTTGTCCTGAAAGAGATTCTGAAGCTTCTTCCAAGCACCCAAGGCGTTGTCTTTAGGGTCGAGGATGGTTGTCAATAGATCTTTGGAGATAGTGTTGAAGATCCATTGAAGGACAATAGTGTCGAGTTGAGCGAAGAGATCGTCGTCCTCAGTGATGGGACAATCGATGGAAGAATCAATATGGTGGAGGACCTTATGAGCCTTGACATGGGTCGTGAAGAGGTGCGACCACGTGGTGTAGGAACTGGATTCGTGATCAAGGATGATGGGGATGCAGTTTTTTATGTTGGAGATTGTGAGAGCGGAGTGGAAGGGCGGCTTGATGGGGTTGGTAGGGGGTGGGTCGGCCATTGGGACAAGAGGGAGAGAGGGGTGACGGCAAAGGGAGGTCGATAGGGGGGGAGGCCGGCGTCGGGAGGTGGCCGAGAAGGAGGGGAGGGTGGCGGCGGCAGGTAGGGGTGGCGGCAGTAGGGGTGGCGGCTAGGGTTAGGAGAAGAAAATTTAGGGTTTAGGGATCTTAGGCTGTGATACCATATAAAATCACGAGATTGATTGTAATGTCCTCCTAGAGGGTTTCCATTCATTGATAAACATATATATATATATATATATATATATATATATATATATATATATATATATATATATATATATATATGTTACAAAGGTATTGAGCCTTATTGGGCCTTTGGGCCCATTATACATGAGAAGACCTATGTAATCTATCAAGATATAATGCTTTATGGATTCCCTCTCAGGGCTGTAGCTTTAGCTCTGATGACCGAGCACGATGGGATGCTGGTACCCTTCATCGAGACCCAATTGGCTTCGTGATCCCGGATCATAAACCCAATTGCAGAGTTCCCGTTATCTCGGAAGGACCCGTCAAAGTTTAACTTGAAACTTGATCCTTTTGGTTTTTCCCACTTAATGCCTTTTTTCCTTTTGTTTTTATAACCAATAGAGTTGTTAGGATAAGTAGAAGTAGACATTTCGTTTGTCTCTTCCTCGTCGATTTTAGCTGTTTTCCAATTGAGGATTTGTTGTTTGATAAATTTGATAATATTGTTAGCAGTACTAGCCTCGTTTTTAAAACTATTTGATTTCTGAAGTACCAGATACTCCACTAGATGGTTGCCATTATACCTGTTTTATCGGTGCCGATTGTTTGTCTCGGTGTTTTTATAATGGAGTATTCATCTCTCACATTTCTATTCCATTTGTCGATAACTTTAAAAATTTTAGCATCTACTTTTTGAATAATATTTTTGACGAAGTTACAATCCATGAATAAATGGAAGAAATCTTCTTTATGGTGGTTACAAAATTCACATTGCATAGGAACTGCGATCCTACGTTCTTCCAGTTTTCCTTTTGTTGGTGTTCCTCCCTGGGATGCCCTCCACAAGAAGTGTTTAATTCTAGGGGTACAATCTAAGTCCCATATCCAGTTTAGATCGGATTTACAGTGACCTTTTTTATTTTGAAGTAGATTGATAGATGATTTTGTTGAAAACCACCCATCTAGGCTTGGTCTCCAATAAAGTCTATCCGTGATATTATTACTTGGGATTGGAATGTTTGTCATTTTGTCAAGTGTGTCTTGGTTTAACTGATTTCCGAGTTCTCTCATAATCTTTTTCTTATTCCATGTTTTTATTATGAGTAATGAAATCTGTAACTTTGATCATATCATTTATCGAGTTTTTATTTCTCGCTATTTCGATAAGAGGAGTATCCAAGACCCAGTTATCGAGCTAGAAATTGATGGTGTTCCCATCACCTACTTGCCACTTAAGACCCGAGGCAAAGAGCTCCTTTAGGGACATGAGTTTAGCCCATTGTCAAGATGTAGAGTGTTTCTTTTTGTATTGCATTAGGTTGCAGTCTTTAAGGTATTTCTGTTTGACAATTTTGACCCATATATTATCTGGTTCTGAAATGATTTTCCAAAGTAGCTTAAATTGTAATGCTATGTTGATTTCCTCGGCTTTCCTAATACTCGTTCCTCCATTTTGTTTAGATTTGCAAACTTGATCCCATCTAATTAGAGGGTGATAATTTCCTTCTTTATTCCAATAAAAGTTTTTATTAATTTTGTCAAGTTCCAGGAGTATGTTTTTTGGTAGGAAGAAACTTTGCATAATATATATAGGTTTTGCGCTTAGGTTAGTCTTTATGAGTAAACTTCTTCCTTCCTGGGATAAAGAATTTGCTTTCCATTTTTTTAATTGTTTTTTTGAATTAGTTACAATCTCTTCAAAGGTTTGTTTGTTCACCCTACCGTTGACAATAGGACACCCTATGGTTTGACATATTAGTCGTGGTTCGGATCGCTGATTTGTGATAGTTAACAGCTTGGCCTGATGTTTCACAATAGTCATTTAAGATTTTTTTGATCCGTGAGCATGCTAATTCATTTGCGTTTGCAAAAATGATAATGTCATCTGCAAAGGTAAGGAATGGAATGATATTACCTTGGCGACATACTTTAATTCCTATGTTACTGTTGGAGTTATTGCTTTCTTGTTGTAGCATTCTAGAGAGTATTTCCGCTCCCAAGATAAAGAGAAACGAGGAGAGGGGGTCTCCTTGCCTAAGGCCCCTTTTAGGAAAGAATTGTTCGGAGGGACCATCATTTACTAGAACTGAGTAAGAGACCGTGGTGATACATTCTTTAATCCACTTAATGAAAGTGGGATCAAATCCAAATTTGTTTAGGACTTGAAAAATGAAATTTCATTCGATTCTATCGTAAGCTTTTTCCATATCAAGTTTGATTGCCATTAATCCTTTTGTTCCTCTTTTATTTCTAAAGGTATGAAATATTTCGTGAGCGATAAGGACATTGTCATGAATAGATCTGCCAGGAACAAAGGCCCCTTGCATGGGATGTATACGTTTAGACATAACGTTTTTCAGTCTATTTCTAAGTATTTTAGAGATAATCTTGTACACCGTTGAACACAAGCTGATTGGTCTAAAGTGGTTAATCGTGTTAGGGTTGTCACATTTTGGTAAAAGAGTTTTGAATGTATGATTTATTTGTTTAAGGAGTTTTCCGTTTCTGGAAAAATCTTTGACTGCTTTAATTATTGATGGTCCAATTATATGCCAGTATTTTTTATAGAACCCAGATGGCATACCATCAGGACCTGGGGATTTTTCTGACCCAATACTCAAAAGGGCTTGTTTAATTTCAGTGTTTGAGACGAGTTTAGTTAGTTCTCTGTTTTCCACGTCCGAGATCTCTTTGTTAATTAAATTTAGTTGACTGTTAAGTTTATTTTGGTTGATTTTAGATGTGGAGAATTTCTTCTGATATTCTTTTTGAATTTCCTCTCTAATCCGTTTCTCAGAATTAATTATCAGCCCATCGGCATTGGTGAATGATTTGATGATTTTTCTGTTTCTTCTTCCGGTGGCCACCCGATGAAAATAACTAGAGTTGAAATCCATGGATTTTAAGTGTTTGTTTTTTGCTCTTTGTCTCCAATATTGCCTGTGGTAATTATGCAGCTGTCCTAGTTTCCTCGACAGTCTAGATTCTTTATCTTCTAGGAGGTTATTTGGATTCCTCATAATGATAGCCCGGATACTTTGAAGTTCATTTTCAACTTCTCGAATTTGTTTGAATATGTTTCCAAATGTTGTTTTACTCCATAGTTTAGCTTTATTTTTTAAGAGTTGTGTTTTCTTAGTTAGATTGTACATGTGAGTCCCGCCAAAATTTGGTCTCCAAGCTTGCTTTACAATATTTTCGAATTCTTTCCTTTTTGTCCACATCATTTCAAAACGGAAAGGTTGGAGTTTGAAATCAGAGTTATCGTTCATATCAATTGATATTTGACAGTGATCGGATGTTGAGAAAGCATGGTTTTTTGTAGTTAGGTTTGGAAACCATTGTAAAATCTGGTTTTGGACCAAAACTCTATCGAGTTTTTCAAATATGTTATTAGGGCCTCTTTTCTTTTTTCTCCATGTAAACTCATTACCAAATGTTTGTAGATCGGTTAACCCGCACTCGTTTTTAAAGTCAATGAGTCTCTCGAATCTCGAAGGTTTTGGTTGTGAGCCACCTTGCTTGTCATTGCTCTGTTGAATCTCATTTAAGTCGCCCATGATAACATATGGTAAATCTAGTGAGTTGAGAAAGAATTTCATGTCGCTCCAAAAGATGGTTTTTTCCCGATACGACGGAGGTGCGTACACCGCTACAACGTACATGTGTTGATTCAAGTTAGAGTTACTGTATTTTAGGCAAACAAACCGGTCTCTCTTTGTAACCAAATCGACCGATTCATAAGTCATTTGGTAGGATTTCCACAAGACACAGATTCCTCCTGATCTTCCGGAGGCCGGACTAAAGACCATGTTGTCAAAGCCAGCGTTTTTCCAGTTTGCTTCTGTTGGTTCAATTTCTGTTTTAGTTTCTACTAGAGTCATGACTTGAATATGTTCGATCTTGCATATAGTTCTGAGGTTTGACCAGAAGTTTTTCCGGCCTAAACCTCTAACATTCCAAAGGCTAATTTTCATGAACTATTATTGAAATTTTCCTCCACCAACTATTAAGAAGTGAAGGGAATGTTAAGTAAACTATAGTCTTGGTTAATTGGGGAGATTGGTTGATAATGTACGTACAACTTTATTCCATATCTCCTAATGTTTGTCCCAGAGGCTTTGATATTTTTTGTTTTCCTTCTTGACAATGTGGCCATATCTCGCAAAGAAGAGGATTACGTTATTCATATACCTGTTGCTGATATGCACTTTCTTTGGTTTATTGCTTAGATTAATGGACATTGATTTATGGTTAAGATTTG
Source organism: Persicaria maculosa (assembly GCA_963922045.1). Classification (NCBI taxonomy): domain Eukaryota; kingdom Viridiplantae; phylum Streptophyta; class Magnoliopsida; order Caryophyllales; family Polygonaceae; genus Persicaria; species Persicaria maculosa. The sequence goes on along the minus strand of OY998252.1, from coordinate 42,978,629 downwards.
TAGTTGGTAGGTAGTAAAGGTGTATGAGTGTATGAGCACTCTCCTGGCTGTTAAGCATGAAGGGTGGATCCCTTCTAGGTATAGATTTAGCAGCAATGGATTTAAGAAATACCAGTACACAGAGCTCATCAAAACAACCAATACATAAACACATATTCAGATTCTCATCACAAAATCTAATCGAGTACCAGGGATAGGAGGGTTGCAGATTTAGTTGGTAATTGTTCTTTGGTATGCGGGTTCGGTAATTTTTTGGTTTGATAGGGTGCGTTGTGCCTTGGGTGTTAAGCAGTGGAGTAGGTGGATCTTCGTGGCTGTTAAGCATGGGAGAATACACATCCAACCCAACTATTTCAATACAAACATTCTTCCATTTCAGGGTTCTTTGGACACAATTTGTTTTAAAGCAAAAGGTACAATTAATTTCAAACCGGTTGTGGTCAACAGAGGAAGGCCATGGTCGCGCATAGCTCCAAGTGTTGCCGGAGCTCCTGGAACAGGACGGTAGGTGCCGCTCCAGTCCTCTTTCCCCCCTCGTTACATGAAAGAAGCCCAGGTCGGACAGACTCCCGTCGATCAAGAAGGACTCCGAAGAACCGAGATTTTTGGATCTCCCACTCCGCTATCCACCTCCTCGCAATATCCTTCCGCCTGACCCTTCGTTTCAGTAGATCTAAAGCAAATCTGGTTTTCCCTTTGAATTTCCACCATCGATTTCTGCGATTAGCCTTCTCTATTGGATTTTAAAGTCGCTTTGAACTCAGCTTCTTCTTTGAGCCGTGGTTCCGGTTCAGATTGGCTATCGGTTGCTTACTTGAAGCTTCGGGAATGGCTTCATTTTTTGGTGGTGGATAGGTACTTAGCCTAGTTTGGTGGCAATCAAGAAGGAGAGGGTAAGATTTATATAAAGTCTTTTAAATCTCCTTTGAGACAAACACAAGTAATAGAGAAGATTTCTCTTTTTTCTCTTCCTCCTCTTTACTCATATTATTCTTCCACATATTATAACACAAATATATTTTCCTCAAAAATATAGATAATTCTCCTAAATAAATCGAGACTGTTTACCCCGGACCATGCCACACACTTCCACTCTACAGGTTCATCTTCCACTCTACATGTTCATCTCTTACCTACCACCGCCAACGCCACCATACCCGCCTAGCTTTGACCCTTTTAGCGGATGCCTCATGCAGTCAAAATCAATTGTATTCAAATACTCCTTTAATTTAAAAAAAAATCATTTGAAGGCTAATCAATCCAGGTGACAACTTAATTAATTAACAGGATCACGATCGAAATTGAAGAGAGATCGATCGATCATGGATCCCATTTAATTGATATGAGACTAATTTAAACATTGTATTTGCCCGCATCTGATTTGCAGATTTGGGTGCGTATGCATGTGTAAGAACAACACACAAGGTGTATAAATTGTGATAAATAATTAAATTAAAAAAACACAGTGTATGTCTGTATTATACATTAAATTAAGCAGGTAGACGTACTGTTGTAGTGCCACTAAGCACGCCTGTTTCCGAATATATATTCCATCGTTAGCAAGTAACGTCACAGGTACAAGCCGGCTAAAAATAAAATTAACCTGGAAACTAATACAAATGCTTTGAGAGTCCCCGCATGGAAACTGACGTATGATGTTTGGTTTGACAAATACATACTAGTTTTTTTTTAAAAAAAATAAAGTTTTAGAAATAGAGAGAATTTTAATGTTTCAGGGTCGGACTTGAAATTTTTTATGTCTGATTCGAGATTTCAAAATAGCCCCCCTATCAATTGATTTTAATCTCAACAAATTCAACTTATTTTAGGTGCACGAATTCACAAATCTATTGTCAGCATATGAAAGTTTATGGAAAAATCCATGGTGGATGCCCTTGTAATCGCAACAGGGGAAAGAATATGTTCAGAGAAGAAACGCATGAGATGGGATGAAGATGACAAAATATGAATGAATAAACGTAGAAGGAAGAACATTTTCTCAAAATTTATTATCAGAATTGCACGAAGCCTAATCAAAATTTTTACCGAATTGATTCTCAAATCGACAACATCTAATCTAAATTGATTTTAATCTCAGCTAATTCAACTTAAAAACAATCAAATTAAAAGTAGAGGAACAAAAACTAACTTTGAAGAATGAAGGTCTAGATCGATTCTAGAAGAAGAAGAGGTTGGCGGCTCCTGTGGCTGCGGGAGACGGTGCGAGGGTTTCACCGACTGCCGAGGGGTTGGGTGAGGTGCGCCGGTGGAGCCTGCTTTGGCGGGTCACTGGCCCGAGGACTCTCGCACTCGCCCGACTGCTGAGGGGCTGGGTGAGGTGCGCCGGTGGAGCCTGCTTTGGGGGGTCACTGGCTCGGGGACTCTCGCACTCGGATTTTCTTCCTTCTCTGCTCTATCAATTGAGGTTGTTGGTGTGACTGTGTGAGTCTAGGACAGATATAAAATGTGAGGGATAGGATTTGAACCTGAGCTCTCTGCAATCTTGAATTAAAGATCTTCTGTTCCCTAACCATTGAGCCAAGTTGCCTCTTTGTTTCACATCCCACTTCACTTTTATTTATTATAAAAATACCTGATATACACACACAATGCACTCCTTAGACTAATTGGGTCCTAGGCGAGAGTCTGTTGAGCCTGCCTCACCTTAGGCTCGGTCCTGATTTATTTGTCCTACCACTTATTTTCTACCCAATTAAGTCGTAGTTGCTTGCCACTTGTTAATTTTTTTTTTTTGGACAGGAGTTCATTTTCTGTAAAAATTCAAATCTACCCTTACCTCCCACCATTTCCCCTATCTTAACTGTAATATAATCGAGGTTTAAGAGTTAAGACCATCTTCTTTGACCGTTTGGTCAAAAACATAAGCGTTTGTTCGATCAATATTTTTATTTCTACTTTGTGAGCACAAAAAAAAAATTATTTTGTTGAACATAATCAAGCATTTCAAGAAGAAAGGCATGATAAGCAAGCTAGTAATAAACAACCAGCGAAAGACAAGAATGAACTGCATGACACTATACAATTGAACTATTGAAGGAACGATAAGTTGTACTGATAAAGACACTTCCGTTTGCATAGCTATATATTATAGGTTATAATGCACAATAATATAATACAATATTGTGCATTATAACTCATAATATATACAGTTTGGATTCCATAAATTTAGCCATCAAATTTATGAGTGAATTTAGATTTTGCACTCGCAAAAAGAATTAAAAAAAAAGGGTGGGGATGAGGGTGAAGAAGGGAGGCAAATCTAACTGTCAGTTATTTTGTTTTACAGTTGAGATTTGTCCAATTTCACCCATGAATTTGATGATCAAATTCATGGATCCAATTCCTAATATATGACTATGCAAATGTACCTATTTTGTATCTTTGACAATTCCAGTTTTTCATGTGATGGTTGATCGTTTCTATTAGTTCATCTGTTATTCTTATACTTTATACTTTGATTTTCAAATATAATCTTATTTCTCAATGTCTAAATACTCCACCAAGTAAAGAATATAATGACTTTTTATTTGGAATTTAACTGTTAAAATGCTTCGATAATAATAATCTTAAAACTTTTATTACTTGTATTAGTATTTCTAATTAATTCTCTATAGTTTTGTCCAAGAACACTTTTTGTACGGAGTATTGAAAAGATACTAATTGGGTCATTATACTCCGGAGTCCGGAGTACTGATCAATCAATGGGTATGCATATGCTGAAATTCTAGTGGGCCCAATTTTCTTTTCTACCTTAAAAAAAAAGGGATAATTAGGTTAATGTACTTTTTTCAGTTTTTTTATGGGTAATTATATCAAGTGAAGTTTTGTTTTGGTAATTGTACCTTTTTTGTTTTTAAAGACTGATTTGCCCATAGAGAGAGAAAAACAGAATAATGATGATAATTTTCTTAAATAACGTATATTGTAACAAACTCTTCTTCCCCAATTGATTAAAACTACGGTTAATGGCTCAATACACCAAATTCTTCTCATCCATCAATTTATTTTGATGTTTTTGGGAGTAGTGTCAATTGAAATCAAGTTTACAAGATTAAAGGTATGAGGTTATATCTTTATATACTATAATTATTGTGGTATATTTCATATTTAATTGAGATTATTATTAGCTTCTCTTCGTAATAATATACAAGGTTAATTGATCAATTGAAGCGAGACTTCCAGTAAATAGCCATTATGAATTAATTGTTGATGGAATCGATTACACATGTCATTAGGTTTCATCCATTATGAATTAATTGTTGATGAAATCGATTACACATGTCAATAGGTTTTATCACAGTAATCGACTAACCCATAATTAATCTCTCTCCCTCGTCTCCACTTTTATTTTGTGTATTTGAAACCTATTATTGTAACCAAATGCAATTGTGTATTTATTGTAACCTACTAAAACCTTAACAATGAGGTTAGTTACGATACAAACTAAATACAATTAAATAATTACAAGAATCAAAATACCTACAATGAATTAGTTACAATATTGTGACAATATTGATTACAATTACAATTACAATAAATTAGTTACAATATATCGTTTGTATTTATTGTAACCTATTAAAACCCTACAATGAGGTTAATTACGTTGCAAACTAGGTACAAATAACAAGAATCAAAACACATACAACGAATTAGTTACAATACTGTGACAATATTGATTACAAGTACGATTACAGTAAATTAGTTACAATAAGTAATCATGGTTACAATAAGATTTCAATAATAATAAGGTTTCAAGAATAATAGTTACAATAAATAAGTTTCTTGTAGTACTCTAGGGTTACAATCGGTTACAGTATGCTACAATAAATTGAATTACATGTAACCCTAGACAATTCACTAGATGATTAATTGAGCGTCTAATTGAAGAAGTAGCGTTTGTACGTGCAAATCAATAATCCGAATAATTTTCCTTTTCAAAACGTAAAACAATCTTATCTACAATCTAAATCATCTAATCTATATCGATTTACTTTTATTTTAATTTTAAAAAGATAAAATCTTATCTATATCTACTAACTTTTATTTTAATTTTAAAAAGATAAAAATTCTACGGGTATTTAGGTAAAATCCACCCTAAAAAAATATAATTACTAAAAAGAAAAATTGAAGGGTATAGTTACCCAAAAAAAACTTGAAAAAGGTATATTGTCTCAAATTTTCGCAAAAAAAAAAAAAGAATTCAAAGCTGTAAAGAAGAATTGGGGCTGGGTCATGAAAAGTTGGGTCCTGATCCGGCTTCTTCTTCTAGCAGGCAGCAGCCTTTGATTCTTTGAATATGGGAAGGTGTTGAATGGAGGCATATCGGCCATCTAACATTGAATTCAACTTCTTAAGATCGGACCATATGGGATATTGGAAGTGTGTCCACCACGAATGCACAAAATAATCACCTCACATTTTCATAAATTCTACACATTCTTAAACTTGACTATTGTTAACATTAATTCAAATCATCAAAACTTTGACAGAGTGATATAAACTAAACTTTACAAATTAAAGTAATAAAAATAATTCAAATTCTCACTTTTATGTGCCCATGCCATCACCATTGTATCTTTTAAAAAATAAAATACAGCCTTTATAGTTTTCAAATAGCATATCCAAAACAATAGTATTATTATTTAAAACAAAAAACAAAATTAGATAAGGGTAAATTATAACAAATGAAAGATGAAGTTTTCAACTTAAGAAAAGTGCATACAAATATCTTTATTTTATGTCATTTGTTCAAAATCCCATAATTTTATTTTAACAAATGACATAAATTAGAGATATTTTTGCAAAATTGATTTCTGTTGATTTATTATTTAAGTCAAGGTTTTGATTAAAAAAGTAGTTTTATATTGTCTTGGTGCTTATTTTACAAATATCAAAGTTAGGTATTTTTTTAATATAAAAAACACCAATGATTGTATCAACATACAAAAGAAAAAATTTGAGTTAGTTTTTTCATTTACTTATTTCCTTAGTTGCAAGTTTTGGAGTACTTATTTACTGTTTTAAATCACCATTTTGTAAGTACTTCTGATTTAAAATATATACAGTAAAACTTTGTAATTAATATTTAACACGTATTTTCATAAAATAAAAATTATATAAAATATTTTTATAAAAAATAAATCTTATATTTAATACGGAGTACTAAATATTACTAAAATTAAAAAAGTAATAATAAAAGAAATTTGAGTACGTACGTAGAGTGGTGCGAAAGGGCGGAAAAGGTTGGGGAAACTGGAAAGGTCAGTGTACCATCCTACTTGCCAAGAGTCGTTGTGTCGTGTTGGTGCTGCACTTGGTTAATGGTTTGGGCCTTGCCCTTGTCCGTCCTTATCACGTGCCCCCACCACCACTAATCCCCTATGCACGTGCTTTTTTTGTTCAACTACCCACACACCACAACACACAAGCTCCTCCGTACAGTTCTTACTACGGAGTATTCATACTCCGTATGTATGAAATTTTACCCTCTCAACCCCAACTATTACCATCAACATACTATACTACTATAGTATGTATTTAGAGTTTCAATTAAATTAAACTTTGATTAAATTTAATCCTTTGGTATACTAATACTCCTATTGTTTATCATCGATCGAGTTTAAAGTTTCCAACTATTGTCTTAGTGATATTTTATTATTTAATGTAGTGTAGATATCGATCCGTTTATTTATGAATAAAAACATTGTAAGAAAATTTATTGGCTTGCATAATTCACCGTCTTAAAATTAAATCACAATTGCATCAGATCCCATCGAGAACAGTTGCTACAAAAAAGCATATTATTTCTTCCCTTTTATGCAATTTCGGGAATCTAAGAAGCATATTACTTGTTCAACCTAGCTAGGGCCAAAATATTCGTTTTTAAATGTAAGGAGTAATAAATAAATACGGAGTAAATAAATAAATAAAACTTATTCGTAATTTCTTTACATTTTATTTTTTCCCCCAAAAATTCAACAGACAAACATCGCCCTCCTTCTCTCTCCTATCATATCGTTGTTACTCACTCCGCACCTTCCATCTCAACCCTCCTCCTCGTCGTTTCCTGTATCTGCTCAATCGCCTCTTCCAGTTTCGATTCAGAAAAATCCCAGCGAAGATGCATTCCAGTCACCTTCTCCTCGAAGAACCGATTCGCATGGCTTCTATTCTCGAGCCATCCAAAGCCGTAAGTCTTATTTATTTTTCTCTGTTTGGTTTCTTCTTCTTCTTCTTCTCGTCCAAGCTTCCTGTTTCCATGATTCTCTGTTCCATTACAAATCCATGAAGCTTAATTTACTTTCCTCGGTTTGCACGGTGGTTTTAGAGACTTCTTTCTTCTTTTCTGCAGACCTTCTTCCCGGCAATGTCGAAGATCGTCGGTACCCTAGGCCCCACGTCTCAGACTTTCGAGATTATTTCTGGTTTGCTAAAAGCCGGGATGTCTGGTAATTTTGATGGTTTCTTCCTTCTGAATTGTAGTTTTCTAGTAAATGAATCGATTGGCTTGGTTATGATTCAGCGATTTGTGTTTTTGGTGAATTTTGCAGTTGCTAGATTCGACTTTTCTTGGGGAGACGCTAAAGCTCATCAGACTACACTCGAGAATCTGAGACTGGCCATAAAAAGCACTCAGAAGCTTTGTGCTGTATGCTCCTCTTCTTTTAGGATTTTCTTCTACAGTTACTAAATCTGCTGTTAGTGAATATACAGTGACCGATTGACAGCTTGATCCATTCTTTAAGATTAATGCACTTTCCTTATTAATTATGGAGTAATCAGTATTATATACTGAGTATATGGGTATATCCTATGTGTTTAAAGCAGAAGATGGGGGTGGTGGTTGAGGAGGGATTGAGGGAATATATTTACTTAGTTACTTTGGGCGATACCGTTGTTTATTAATGTCATTCCAGGCATCATTAGTCGCACAGTACGAGCAATCACATTTTTATCTGAAAATTAAGTAGTTACATTGGATAATGCCTTTTTTGACCATTTCTTTACTTAATTGCTTATCCTCAAACACTGCACTTCTATAGTTTTATATTCTAGTGTTCTGAGTTGTGATGTTATGTTTGTCACAAGAAGTAGATGAGTTAATATTGAAACTGAAAGGCTGTGGTTGCATTTCAATTCCAATATAAAACAATTATGTGAAGTGGTGATCAGTGAGATTGTTGAGATGTTATTTCACTTGACTTGTAAAATTTTCAGCTTCAGCAAATTGCATGTGTGAGATAATTGAACTTTTTAAGTACGTTGTGCGTGATGAACTGATGATAGTTCTTTTTTCAACTGTCAGGTCATGCTAGACACTGTTGGTGCTGAGATGCAAGTTGTTAATAGAAGCAATCAAGCAATCACACTTAAGGAAAATGAATTTGTCACACTCACACCAGACCAAGGAATTGAGGCTTCTTCGGAGCTACTTCCAATCAACTATGATGGACTTTCAAAGGTTTGTTAACAACTTAACACTAAAATTGTACTCCATATAGTCTATCTCCCCACATTGGATGGATTGGTCATGGACGAAGCATCATAATGGAGCATTGTAATTCTTAATCCCAGTGCAGTGCCTTGATTTGAAATGTTCAACTTTCAAAAGGAAGTTCAATTTCTAACGTGAAAGGCGATTTGCAAAAATTTACATATTTCATGCCACTCAATTCATGATTTCCCCAATGCTCACAAAACATATAATTGTTATACTTTTCTCAAGGCATTTTTGGCATTCCTATCTAACTTAAGGAGTTCTTTTCCCCTGGTGCAAGTGAAGTTAATGATTGATATCAATGTTTATCCAACATTTTGCTGTTATACTAGGCTGTCAAGCAAGGAGACACCATTTTCATGGGTAAATACCTGTTCACAGGAAGTGAAACGACTTCTGTTTGGCTGGAGGTAAGAGAAAGAAGGATTATTGTCCCATTACTCCCATATGAAAGGAGATCAAATTCCCTTGTCCCAGTTTCCTTGCTTTACTCTATGAGATATCTGTTTCGGAATAGTTGCTGCGATCTAACTGGTAAATCTGAATGGTTTTTTTCTCAGGTTTCTGAGGTGAAAGGAAATGATGTGGTTTGTTTGGTTAAGAATTCTGCAACTTTAGATGGATCATTGTTCACCTTGCATGCTTCTCAAGTCCCAATTGATCTACCTACTCTGTCCGACAAAGATAAGGAGGTGAATGCTTTTACTGAATGCAGCTCAATAAAAGTTCGACCTTCCTGATGGAAGTCTTGTTCGTTTAATTTCTCACTCTACTTGGCTTGTTTTGGGCAAACCATTCTTATACAATCTTTTATGAGGGAGATTTTAGGAATGGATTTTGGAGTGCTAGTTGGTATGTACATTGATATTTTGTTTCATTTAGACTTTCTCATATTTCTCCAAATGCTTGATTTTATTTGCATCATTTCACAAGTTTTCTTGACTTGGATAATCGGTAGAAATTAGTAGGTAGTGAGATTGAGAAAAAGATGTCACACGAGTCAACTAAGTGTAGTAAGATACTAAGATGATAGTACAAAAATAAAAACAGAGAAGTGATATGTTTTGGGACTTGGGAGCTAGAGAAATCATGTCTTCCCAATAAAATTCAGCTGGTTGAGAATATGTAAATATTTTTATTTTATCAAAGGATTGTAGAAGAATTGATGCATTTCTAGTGCACCTGTGCACCATCTCTTCGATGATCGCCTGATGAGGTATTTTGCTTGTGCAAAACTGCAAATTTATCTCAGGTCATAAAAACATGGGGTGTGAAAAACAAAATTGACTTCCTTTCACTCTCGTATACTCGACATGCAGAAGATGTCCGCCAAGTAAGCAATATTCCATTTTGCTTTTTAAGTTTTTAAAATTGAACATATATTCCCCCCTTTTATAGTTCCTTTCCTTGTTCCCTCATCTCAAGTAAACTTTCCTCCCATTTTCATAGGCTCGTGAATTTTTATCTACATTGGGTGATCTTAGTCAAACCCACATTCTGGCGAAGATTGAAAATGTAGAGGTAAGGGCAAGCTATGCTGACTAATTTGCTTCATACATTTGTCAATGTTAAGCATCTATGCTAGAATTCATGATGTTTTTAACTTGCTAAGATTATAACTTCTAATCTTGCAGGGTTTAACCCATTTCGATGAAATTCTACAAGAGGCAGATGGTATCATTCTTTCTCGTGGAAACTTGGGCATAGATCTTCCTCCAGAAAAGGTCTGTTTAGTAAATAAAAATAAGTTCAAATGTTCCTAGTGTACTTGTCCAAGGGTGATGTAAAGTTAATAGTTTTTATGCGCAACACTGCAACTTCAAGTAATATTTGATTATGCCAAGTATCTCTAATCCTGATATAGTGGTTTTCTTTGCCTACTTTTCTGAAAGGTGTTTTTGTTCCAAAGAGCTGCTTTGCACAAGTGTAATGTGGCTGGAAAGCCCGCTGTTGTGACTCGTGTTGTGGACAGCATGACCAATAACCTCCGACCTACTCGTGCTGAGGCCACAGATGTTGCTAATGCCATATTGGATGGTTAGGATTCTTTCCTACTCAAAATACTTTGATTAAATGCGCCTGCATGTTAGAGATTTTTGTCCTTTCAATTTTGTTTTTGAGCTCACTTGCTGGTGGCTGAATTAGTAACCTATACATGCTTTTACCATCGGAGAAGTGCGATAAAGGAAGACTAACCTGTTTCACTTTTGTCCTGTTGAATGGGTTATCAGGAAGTGATGCCATTCTTCTTGGAGCTGAGACCTTTCGTGGTCTGTACCCTGTAGAAACTGTATCTATTGTGGGTAAAATCTGCGCTGAGGTGAGTTTTGTAGTTTCTGTGCCATATGTTTATAATGTACAAAGATTTTAGGAAGATTGATTTGAAAACTTCATCTTGGATTTTGGTTGTCTCTACTTGTTGGTAGATAATGGTAGAATGAGTCTTACTCTTGCTAGAGTCACTACCTAACCTTTTGTCTTGTCTGCTATATAGGCTGAAAAAGTTTACAATCAAGATTTGTTCTTCAAGAAAATTCAGAAATATGTTGACGAGCCAATGAGTCATTTGGAATCCATCGCTTCTTCTGCGGTAATTCTTTTATCGATTCGTTTACTGTGATTTTTACATCATATCAACTCATTGTGATCTTCTTTATTGGATGATATTGTAACTTTCATGGTTTTATATTGTTTAGGTCCGTGCTGCCATAAAGGTTAAAGCTTCTGTCATTATATGTTTCACTTCCTCTGGAAGGGCTGCAAGGTATATTTCTCTTGGAAGCTTGACTGCATAGTTTACGCGAACATCGCCACCTCTTTCCTTGCCCAGCCACAGACCAAATTTCTTTATACAGAGCATCGTGTTCTGCATAACCTCTTTCCTTGCCCAGCCACAGACCAAATTTCTTTATACAGAGCATCATGTTCTGCAAATACTTCCCTATGCATCAAGGCAGCAATAATTCATTTCCTGTACTAAACAAGTTTTTATCTCAATCGTTATAAAGATGTTTAGAAAGTGATTTTGATCATTTACTCACTTCTATGCAGATTGATTGCAAAATACAGGCCAACAATGCCTGTGATCTCAGTTGTGATTCCTCGACTTAAGACAAACCAACTGAAGTGGAGTTTTACTGGAGCCTTTGAGGTATATTGCCTGAATCTGTTTTCTTTAACCCCAACAGGTTTCATAAAAATATTAATTTGGTCTAGTTTTAGAATCAATTTGACTTGTTTTTACTCTGATGACTGATCATTCCGTTTTCTTGGAAAACAAATTCAGATTTGCTTTGTTTTGCTGTCTAAATTCTGGTTTCTTGAAAAAGAACGCCATATCTGTATGCATCCATGATCCATCCTTGTATTCAGTGGGTGCTATGGTTCCGAAAGCTGGATTCTTTTTTCTTTTTGATAACCCGAAAGCTGGATTCTAGAATCATTGGCTTTGCTTGAACTCATTCTTTGTTTCTATTCCTTCAAAAGTTGTGCTTTGTGATGCTACCATGGTCGATCATTAATCATATGCATACTGATATAATCTTGATGGCTAAATATACATGTTTTCTAATACTCGAATACTTTATGAATGATAGGCGAGGCAATCACTGATAGTCAGAGGCCTCTTTCCCATGCTTGCTGACCCAAGACATCCAGTAAGTTGTCACATTCATTCAATTTGCCATTGATTTCCCACTAGGAAGTTTTTTTGGCTTGACAAGCATAACATGAAATGTGCTGGTTGTCACATTCATTCAATTTGTCATTGATTTCCCACTAGGAAGTTTTTTGGCTTGATGAGCATAACATGAAGTGTTCCTATGAAAGTAAGGCCTTTGCGAACTGAATTGGATGTTTTAAAGCACCAATCGGCCTACTCATCTATATAAGCAGGCTTATGCATCAACAATTTGCTAATAACGTTGTTGCTTGTGTGTGTAGGCTGAATCGACAAACGCAACAAATGACTCCGTCTTAAAGGTCGCCCTTGACTACGGGAAGACGGCTGGCATAATCAAGCCACATGACCGGGTCGTAATCTGCCAGAAGGTCGGTGATTCCTCCGTAATCAAGATCATCGAACTCGATGAATAGAGCCTAAGCACACACCATTGAACACCTACATATATATATGTAATGCAGAACCATGTTTCTCAAGCGCCCTTTTGATTGTTGGATTCGACCCATAATTTTGCTCAATTGTTGGCAAAACTCGCGACAGATTTGTTGCTGTAAAAGGTGCCCTTTCGACTTTTGTTCGCATTTACAATGTACTATGAAAATGTCAAGAAAATCGCATAGAAAGCTTCCATCTCCTAAACCTATTACACAAAAGAAGCCTAACAAACCCTACGAAAAAGTATCGGATCATTTTGACGCACCAAACACGCCCTAAAACAGAGACTGATCGGAGGAGGCCAGCTCGAGCTCCTTGTGTCTCAAGAGCAGCAGCATCCGCTGATTCTCGAGCCTCCGCTTCTCATTGTCGAGCTTCATCCTCTCCATCTCCCTCTCCTTCTTGCTGCTGTACACCGCCCACTTCATCCTCTGCTTCTCTATCTCCAGCGCCTCCCTCTGGTACTTGAGCCCCTCCTCCTCCACCTCCGCCGCCCTCGCCGCCACCCACTGCCTCTTCTCCCGCCCGCTCTTCCCCCCGTCCCCAATCACCTTCATAATCTCCCCCTTCAATTGCCCCCCCGGCCCTCCCTCATTCCCTCCCTGATCCTCTTCCTCCTCTTCGAAATCATCATCCTCCTCGTCCTCCTCTTCATCCTCGATCTGGCTCCGCTGAATTGGCTGATGATGGTGGTGGTGGTGGTGATTAGGGTGGGGATTCTGCTGCTCCGGCGCCGATTCCGGTGTTGCTGCTGCTGCGGCGGCCGTCGCGTGGCCGCAGCTGTTGTGGTATGCGCACATCTCCCGGAAAAACAGGTGCTTTGAATTGAGGAGCTTGCGGACTTCCTCTTTGAGCTTGGGTGGGACGTCCATGGATTCCAGTAAGGACTGGTTCTCCACCACCCGGCAGGCGGTGCCGCGGCCGAGGATGTCGTTGACACGCTTGTAGCGCTTGTTGAGGTCGTTGAACTTGTCCTCGCACTGCTGCGGCGACACGCAGTAGCCCTTCTCCATCATCGCCCTCGACACCGACTTCCATTTCCCCTTCTTCTGCAGGGCGCCGGCGGCGGACGCGGCGGCCGAGGTCTTCGGCTTCTTGCTGTCGGGGGCGGCGCCGTCGGAGGACGCAGCACCGGCGTCGTCGCCGATGTAGTAGACGGCCATGATGAGGAGCTTGACCATGGTGTCAGTCCACTTCATCCGGTGCCAGGGGGAGGCCTTGCGCTTGTTGTCGCCGAGTCCGGCGCCTCCGTCGTCGTTGGCGCTGCCGTTGGGCTCGTCGTCGTCGCTGGCGGCGGAGGAGGGAGGCTTGGCGGCGTACTGGGGGTAGCTGCTCTGCCTCATGGAGAGCTGGGTTTGGGGGTGGGGGTGGTCGGAGGAGGAGAAGTCGACCATCTGGGCGGCGCTGGTGGCGGCGGCGGGGGGTGGCTGGCGGTTGTGGAGGGGCATTTCGAGGCCGATCATACCGGGGGTTGCCATGGTTGGGTACATCCGACTCTGCATCCCGCTAGAATCCATGTAGTTTTTTTTTTTGTCTTGAACAAAATTCAAATTCAAATTCAAATGCGAGGTTAAATTTGGTTTCCAAATTCAGAGATGGGAGAAAGAAAATGGGATTCCGGAAGGTACAAATTTAGGAGTCAAATAAAGAAGTGGCAGTAGGGGGAATTATGTAAGAGGGGGTGGGGGTGGGGGTGGGAAACTAGCAACTAGCAACTAGCAACTAGCAAGAGGGGGTTGAGACGACGGAAAACCGCCCATGGTTTAGGATCTGGTATTGGTGGAGGGGAAAGAGATACCGGGTGCTTGGATTGGTTTGGATTGGCGAGAGAGACCCACGGGTTTCCCAAACGTAGAGACCAGTCCCTTGTTTCCCCCTTTTTTTTTCCTTTAAAAAAAAACGTAAAAATCAATTTCGATACCTTTGGTTAGAGTTGACAATCCCTATTTAGGTTCAATTATATATATTGAGTCGGGTAAGTTTTTGAGTTGGGTAAGTTCGAGTGAAAGGGATTTCGAGTTGGATCGGATTCGAATTAGGTCAAGTCTGGTCACATTCAGTTTTATTATAAAAAGACGATGTTTATTTTTGTTTATCTTAATTATTAACTATTAAACACCATTTATTTAGTTATATTATGTTTTATTATATGTAATTCACGTTATTTGAGTGTTTAAAAATAAGAAAAATAAAGTAATTATAAGGATGAGTTGAGTTTTGTTCGGGCCAGGTCAAGGATGCATCAAGTATGGGTTAGGTAAGAATTGTCTATGTTTGTCTCCATTTGGGTATTGGATCAAATTGGGTTGGGCTCGAGTTCGAGTTGTGAACGACACTGGATTTTTTGGTTTCGGTCGAATTTGGATTCGAGTGGGTGGTGGGTTGGGTCTGTTTCTCGGGTTAGGTTAGATTTTGTCAGCTCTATCTCTAGTCTTCAATATAGGTACGCAAAAGTAGATTACGTCATCGGGGATGCCAATTGGTCGATTATTGGTCTCTCTACAGTGACACTTTTCTCCTATGACAAATGTACGCAAAAGTAGATTACGTCATCAGGGATGCCAATTGGTCGATTATTGACAGTATTAGGTCTCTTTGTAGTGACACTTTGTCTCTGTAGTGACACGTCATCAGGGATGCCAATATTGTCGTTGTTCGAGAACTAGGCTTGCAACATCAACATCATAAGTGATAGCCTTATTGTTATCAACTCTGTCGCTTGTAAGTGAAAAAGCTTATGAGAGATCGAGGTGATTATCATGGATATCCTGCATCTTATCCCTCACTTTGAATGGTTCTCTTGGATTTATGGGTTTTGTGAAGTCAACATGGTGGTGGACAAAGTGACAAATTTGAGCCATTTAATGGATTACACTGACATCGTGTCGCACCTAGAGTTTCTTTCCCTTGTTAAAAGGGACGTGATTAAGTGGTGAAACAACAGAGTCTAACACCACCTAAAACCTTACCTTGTATAAAAAAGAAGAAGAAGAAAGGTTTACCACTTGCGACACGATATGTTTATAGTTTTTTTTTATCAGATTGAAAGTTAGCATTATTGCTTGTATGTGTTAAATAGCCCAACTGGACAAAATGATAAGCTATGCAAGCAATCTCCTTGAATATAGGCAAAATATGAACGTATTATGAAGTTTAAGTAAGTCTAGGCAGAAAGCTGAGATAATCATCTCATTCACCAGATGAAAGATCCGAGTGACTCTGAGTGCATTTATAATACACACATTATCACATCTGATTTCGATTTGTTGGACATCAAGGTCAATAGACTCTTGAGTCTAGCTCTTAAAGGAAGGAAAACTGTATACTTTAATAATTGATTAGTCTAATATGGAAGCCAAAAGAATACATTCCCATGAGAAAGGAGTGAACCAACAAAATTAAGTTTGAATAAAATGTTTGTTGGTTTACTTAATTTGATGTTATATTCTCTAAATAAGAGTTTTGTGAGTTTTTGTATTCCAACCAATTATCATTATCATTTTTATTTGCGTCCCACTCTACTAGCCCTCTCTTCTTTAGTTGTGCGAAGAATGGTAAGGCATGATCCGCCAACCACAAACAAAATCGAATGAGGTAATTTACTAACCCATTTAGCTTCTGAATGTCCTTATATGTTCTGGGGGAGTTCATGGAGAGAATGATCTCAACTGTTGTGGGATTTACATATATCAATCCCTCTATTAGTGATCATAAAGCCTAGGAATTTTTTGGAGTCCACTCCAAAGACACATTTCTTGAGGTTTAGACATATATGATACCTTCTTAGAGTGTTGATGATCTCCTGTAGATTGAATGGATGATCTTACTTGGTCATTTCTTTTATGATTATGTTGTCAATATATACGATGACATTCCTCCCTATTTGAACTTTAAACACTTTCTTGATCATTCTCTGAAAAGTTGTGTCCGCGTTTCTAAGGACAAAAGGCATATACGAAGACATTCCTCCCTATGTCATCAACATATACGATTACCTTCCTTGCTTTGACCTTTAATGATTATGTCGTCAACATATACGATGACATTCCTCCCTATCTGAGCTTTGAACATTTTCTCGATCATCCTCTCAAAAGTTTCGCCCGCGTTTCTAAGGACAAAAGGCATAATTGTGTAGCAAAAAGTTCATTGATTGGTGATGAAGATGATACCAGTGGCGGATGGCTGAGGGAGCAATAAAAAATTTCAGAATTAGGTAAGATTTTTTTCTTTTCTGGGTCATACTTTGTTTAGGTGGGCTTAATTTAATTTAGGCCCAAATTTTTTCCAAAATTAGTAGTCATCCTTCTTCCACATATATAATGAAAAGTTTCAATATTCAATTCAATTAATACGTAAAACGCAGAAGTGGCATCACGTAACACGTTTCTTTTTGCGTTTTATCAAACTTCAATTGTTTAATTTCGATTTCCGAACTCCTTTACCATTTCTTTGTCATGACTAAAACTTTTCCGCTCACCTAGCTTTCATACATTAGATTCACCACTGGACGGTACTCTTCTCGAGTGGATACATCTTTAGTTGGTTGTACCCGGAGTACGCATCAAGAGAAGTCAACATTGCATGCCCTGCAGTGGTGTCTACCAGTTCGTTAATGGATGGTAACAAGTACCTATCTTTGGGGAATGCCTTATTTAGATCTTTAAAATTGACACACATTCTCCATTTACCACTATTATTTTTTACTAGGATGACATTTGTGAGCCAGGTTGAATCGTTGATTTCTCATATGAAACCTACTTGCAACAACTTGTTAACTTCTTGAATAGCCGAATCTACTTTCTCCTACCACATCTTTCTTTTCATCTAAAAAACTAGAGTGGCGTCACGCTCTATCCCGAGGGAGTGTTGGGCGATATGATTTGATAATTCTTTGAGCTTTTGGGACACCATGCGAAAATGTCATGTGAATTCCTTAGTATCTTCTTGACTCGGTCGAGGCGGGAGGAGCAGCTGTCCCAAATATAACTTTTCTGCAATATCTGGGTATGGTGAGCAAATTTTTCTTTGTTCATCGACCCTATTTGATACTCTTTTGGGTCGTACTTCTAAATCAACTTTCATACTTTCCGGTCTCATGTTTACCCTACTGCTTTCACCAACTTCTGACCTTAACAACACTCGATCTTCACTACGAGCAGTGTTTTGACGTGATCATGCCCCTTCTTCATGGAAGCCAGGCAATAGAGTCGTCCCTCAAGTTGATACCCGCGAACTTCTCCTGCATTTTCTTCCATAATAGGGAATTTAATGCTGAAATGATAAACAAACCAGACTACCTTGAAGTTGAACTGGGTCACTCGACCAAGGATGACATTGTAAACTGAAGGCAAGCAAATACACAGTGAAGTCTACCATACCTATTCTATGGATGAAAGTTTTTCCAGTGTCAAGGCCAGCTTGATAGTTCCTACTACCTCTACTTCGTCCCTTGAGAGAGATATGAGTCTTTTTTGTGTAAGTCTAGAGAGCACTTTCTGCGATCTCTAGTTATTCGAATGCATTCCAGTACAATATGTCAACATACAAACTAATGTCTACAAGAATATGTTTAACCAAGTTGCTGCCAATTTGAGCATGGATCACTAGAGGGTCCGAATAAGACATATGGAGATTACGAGCATCTTCGGAGGAAAAATTGAGCACCACATGCTCTGTGGTCCTTGCCTCACCCTGGATTTAAAGGGAGGTTGGCACCCCTCCCTCTGATAGTATTTTGTCTCATGTTTGTTGGTGCCTAATGAAGAGGGCCCTCCCGGTATAATGTTGATGCACCCATTAGGGAAGGGACGATGGGGATGAGGACGTGGATTTCCTCGATTAGGTTTTCTACCTTGGTATCCTCTACCTTTGGGGTGACCCCATAAATCATAATACATGAGGGGTGGGGGACATTTGTTTTGCTAATGACAAAATACTATTAGAGGGAGGGGTGCCAAAACAAATGTCCCCCACCCCATAAATCATAATACATGAGGGGTGGGGGACATTTGTTTTGCTAATAATTGAAAGAAGAAGTCATAGCCTGATTGTGGCTCTTTATACAGAGATGTTTGGACATATCCACTATTTTGTTGTTCAAGCAGGCTGGGTGGATGAACAACAAGGGGATGTCGTTTATACTTATTATACTGTTCTTCACTGCAGATAGGATATGGTGAAGGAGAAATGAAGGGATTCCATTGTTGGTTGTCGCGATGAGATGCATCATTTTTTCTCTTCTGTCGAAACATATTCTCTATCTTTCTAAGAAAGGAAGGGTTTCCCTTATTTTCCTTAGTGTCGGAGCTCGTGGCCTCCAAAGCACGGATTTGTTTGGACATATAATTGCAGAGTTTGTCATAGGCAGATGATTTTTTTTTTAAAAAAATGCGTCTTGAAGTTCCATTCGACCATGTTCTCCATTAGGATTATGATCGCGAACTGCTCGTTAAATTGAGGGATTTGGACCACCGTATTGGTAAATCTATTGAAAAAGCTTCCTAGCGATCTCAAGTGTTCCTGCTTTATGGAATTCAAATCCACCATGGTTCTTTTCCGCGTACAAGCATTGTCGAAGTAAGCAACAAAAACCTCACATAGCTTAGAGAAACATCCTGTTGAATATCTAGAAGCTTGGTAAACCAACTCAATGCTTCTCCACTTATGGTTGATGGAAAATATCGACAGAACATGGCGTTGTTGGTTTCATTCATTCCCATGATCATCACAAAGTGGTCTAGGTGACCATTGGGATCAAAGCTTCCATTGCACTTTTGGATAGTTATGTCCCGCCATCTTTTTGTGACTCCGTGTTGTTCCATGGGGGTTGGGGGTAGTGCTATTTCCAAGGGAAGATTTCCTATTGAAGGAAGCAAGGTGTAATCCACTTGATGTATATAGTCGTTCGTTTCTCTCGTTGGATAATCATTGAGATCTTAGGCTTCACCCCCTTTGCTCTCAAGAAGATGTTGTTGATCATAATCCTCTCTAAACAGGTTGAAATTCATACTCACAATTCTTTGAAGAGCACCTGTAAATATCCAATGTAAGCAAAGGAGAGTTGATACCATAAAGATTTCATACGGAGGACTCTGCGATCACTCCTCGATTAATATCTAGTCGGGGAACCTTGGTTCCGGTGATCGCGTTTGAGGTCCATAATTTGTAAATTGTAATACATGATGTATGGAAAGGTTTACATTGCATACCTTATTAAGATGGATTTAGTTTTTAAATAAAGTGTTGAAACAAGGAAAATGCAGAATTTGAAAAATGATTACAGGGAGCCTTCCATTAACAAAGGTTTCCATAGACATTGCCAATGAAATGACACCAAAGAATCCTTACCTTTATTCTTCTTTGTCTTTGAATCCTGTTTCATTTTTATTGATTTTTCATACTTGTAAATGCCTGATTATTCGGGATTTAAATAGTGCATGAGATACGATTCGATAAATTAGGGTTTGCCTCAATTTGGCTTCAAAGTATGATATTACTATTCACTTGCCTTCCTTGGGTTTTACTTCTGGTTAATTCTTTTTCTTTAGGAGTCGATTCGATACCTTTTAGAGATTTAAAAACTCAATTTCTTGGGATTTTACTTCGGGAAGGGATTATAGAGATTCTCTTTGTTTTTCCGGTCCCTTTTGCCTTGGGTAGAGGGGGTATTTATATATACTACATGTTTATAGAAAGGGAGGATAAAGCTTCTTTTAAGGGGATTTTGAGTCCATGAATCCATCGTGAACAAATAGTACGCATGGTATTTTGGTTATAAACATAGCATAATTGTAATAATGTTGATCGCGATGGCAATGTGCTGAGTTTTGGAATAGATTCATCATTAGCAATTTGTTTATTTTTCATAGGGTTCTTGTGATGATGATATGCATTTATTGCGATGAGAAATTTTAGGGTATTGTTAGTGTTGATTTTAAGTTCTTTTAAAGCATGGCGAATTTGAAGATTTAAAACTTAGAGTTTCTCTGTTTGTAAAAAATTCGAAACCCTACATCTCTAATTCGTATCTTTGTCGGATTCAAGCATGAAAATGAACGATATAAAATTGATACTCGATCCTAAAATCTTGATATTTGGCCTAATACTTTTGTGCCCTACTTTTTTTTTTATGTATTTTCTTTGACAACTTCTTGAGACTTCAATAGAGAAGTTCATTATACCATGCCCACAAAGAAGGTCATTACACTGTTCATCTCCGGTGCAATTAAGAGCGCTTGACCAGTGAGCTATTACCCACTCTTTCAAGGGTTGTTACTTCTAAGTAAACCTCTTGGTTGTCTCTGCACCCCTACCTCTTTTATCAATTGATTGTGTAATAAGGTTTATTATAGATAAAGAGGGAGTACCTATAATACCCCACCCCTACCTCTTTAGCAAGGGAGATTGTAACACCCCTTCCCAAAGTGGATGTAATAAAGATGTTGAGAGTGATTTATAAGGGATTTAAACTCTACTCAAATACAAGAGCTCATCATTTTCCGATTTTAAATGGGAACAACAAACCTTATAAAATTAGGTAACATGTATGAGTTTGTTGGAGTGAGTTTGATGACATTGGAGAGGTGAACGATAATAAAGTGGGATACGAGTCATACAATACCATGGGTGCATCGAAAGAAGGCGGCTTGGATATAAGATAGTTTGTAAGAAGGCGGCTTAAATATGAGATAGTTTGTTGAAGTGAGTTTGATGACATTGAAGAGGTGAATGATAAAGAAGGCATCTTGGATATAAGATAGTTTGTTGGAGTGAGTTTGATGATATTGGAGATGCAAACGATAGTGAAGTGAGATGTAGGCTGATGAAGTGTGGCCAATTGTGTAACAGACTTAGAAATCTTGAAGTCGTGCTGATTATGTGTGGGTTGTGGCCTAGAATCTTGAAGTGAGATGTTGGCTGATGAAGTTTGTGCTAATTTTGTGTGGGTTGAACGACCACATGTTTATAGAAAGGGAGAATCATGTTTCTTTTAAGAGTATATTGAGTTCATGAATCCATTGCGAACAAATAATAAGCAAGTATTTTGGTTATAGCGCGCATAGCGTAATTGTAGTAATGCTGATCGCGATGGTAATGTGCCGAGTTTTGGCGAAGATTCATCATTAGAAATTTGTTTATTTTTTCATACGTTTCCTTATGATGATGGTTTGCAGTTATTGCGATGATAATTTGTCAGTGCTGATTTTGAGTTCTTTTACATCATAACCAGTTTGAAGCTCTAAAACTTAGAGTTTCTCTCTTTGTCAAAAATTCAAAACCGCACATCTCTAATTTGTGTCTTTGTTGGATCCATGCATGAAAATGTAAGCTAAAATTGATACTTGACCCTAAAATATTATTATTTGGCCTAATACACTTTTGTGCTATATATTTTTTGTGATGTATTTTTCCTTGCAAGCTTCTTGAGACTTCGATGGAGAAGTTCATTATAATATCATGTCCATAGAGAAGTTCATCATACTGTTCATCTTCAGCGCAAGAGAGCTCGATAATTGAGCTACTACATACTCTTTCAAGGGTAGTTACTTCTAAGCAAACCTCCTGGTTGTCTCTGCACCTTTAGCTAATACCTCTTTTTATCAATGGATTGTGTAACAAGGTTTATTATAGACAAAGAGGGAGTACCTGTAACACCCCACCCCATATTAAATATAATAAGAGCATCTTCAGTAACGGATCTTTAGGCCTTTAACCACCGCCACCTTAGCAAAAAAGAAAAAAGCAAAAAGGAAAGGGCCATGAGCCCGGAAAGAAAGTCTCGCTTGCAAGTGCCGCGAAATTAGAAGCCCATAGTGCAACCATCGAGGCAACACTTGTATATGTTTTTTTTAAAATGATTTTTCTGAATTTTTTGAAATTAAAAAAAAAATTATTTTTAAACGTAATTTAATTTTATCTATCCATAGACATCCATATTGCATATATGTTTAGAATATTTTTTTTAATAATTAATATCCATATGTTCTTTATGAAACATTAAAAAATTATTTTTTTGACACACATTTTATTATTAAATAAATACAAATATAAATCATAATAATGGAATAATTTATTAAATAATATTAAAAAACATACCCAATGCTATGTTTTTTTTGAAATTTTGTTCCGTTTACAACAACAACAAGAATAGTAGTAGTAGTAGTAATTGAGTAAATTAAAAGATAAATAGTAAAAAAGTAAGTTAAGGGTCCGAGAATCGGGATCATGAATGCGGGTACAAATAATAAAAATTTGGAATGGAACCCTTAAGTTGATGTGGCACAGAAAAAGTAAGTTAAGGGCCCAAGCTCGAGCTCACGAATGAACATGCTCTAAACCTATTGTGAGTAATTTATAAATGATTCAAGCTTTACTTATGTCACAACAACTCTTTATTTTAAAGCTTCGAGTGAGGACAATGAACCTAAAAGAACTAGGTACATGACATGAGGTTGTGCCTCATAATACCTTGAGTCTTATAGATGGTATGAGAGACAACTATGGGCTTGGAGATGCTCCAATAGTAGCCCGGAGGGTAGTCCTTGGACTTGATGCGGTCGTCATTAGTTACCACGGGAGATTGTCACACACCATCACACAGTGGATGTAATAAAGATGTTGAGAGTGATTTGTAAGGGATTTAAGTTATATCCATATACAACAACTCTTCATTTTTTTTAATTTTAAATGAGAACAATAGACCTAAAAAATTAGTTAGCATTATGTTAGAGTAAGTTTGATGAAATTGGAGAGGCAAATGATAGTGAAGTGAGATATAGGAGTCGTACAGTATAATAGAGCGCATCGAAAGAAGGTGGCTTGGATATGAGGTAGTTTGTTGGAGTGAGTTTGATGACATAATGAATTATAAAGAAGGCAGCTTGGATATGAGGTAGTTTGTTACAGTGAGTTTGATGACATAAGAGGTGCAAACGATAGTGAAGTGAGATGTAGATTGATGAAGTTTGACCAATTAATGTGTTACAAAACTTAGAAACCTTGACCTTGTGCTGATTTTGTATAGGTTGTAAGGTTGGTATGGTACGGTAACCACCACAAAATGGAGATTACCACGTATCAACCACCAAATAATGGTACGCTAATTTTCGTACCATGTACAAATCACAAGTCGTGGTTGCCACATATATTTATGGTAACCATATTTGTAGTTATAATCGGTAAATTATCATAGTTACCAAGCTAGATTTCTGTTTGTATTTTTTGGAAGCCTCACAATTATTGAACGAGAGTCATCAAAGTTATTGAATTGAAGAAATTTAAGGAGAAATTGGGTGAATGACTTAAAGACTGGACAGGCCGAACGTCTTCAACTAAAAGGGGAGGCCGAGAAATGGAACCGAAAAACCTAAATCCCACTAAGAGAACGCGCTCTCTCACGCGCGCCCCCTCACCTCTATCCCCAAACCAAAGCGACAAAGAAAACCCAGAAAAAACTCCCAAATCGATTGCTCTACAAAGCTTAATCCAATCCCATGTTCAGTCATTGATTCGATCTGTCAAATTAAAGAGCTTCTGGCACTGGATCTGGCCTAACAGATGGATCCCGGTTGGGGTGAAGGGGCGCCTGCTTTCTCTGCTAGGGTTTCGATAACACGGTTCAATCAAATCGGCTATATGGTCTCTTCTCGCTGCAACGATCGCTACTTTCAGCGGGTTTTCCTCTGGTTTATCCCCCTCTGTGTTGTACGGAGGATTTGACGAAGGCTTCTTCTCGGATGTCCTGTTTTGGGAAGTTGTCGTTCGTAATTGGCTTCACCTTCTTTTCTTCCCCAGTTCGCTGAGATGCCGGGAGACAGACCCCTCTAATCACAGGTATGCTCACCCAACTCACTCCTACTCTTCTTCTCCTCTCATATCCCTTCTACTTTCTGAGTTTGCAGCCTGGATCTTCTTCAACCCCTATGAATTAGCTTTTATGGCTAATAACCCATCTAAACTAAAAGAGAAGGGGATTCTCTCTGAGAATCCACCGACACAAAAAAAAAAAAAACCCCAATTGGAAAGCCCTCGGGTGAACCTCAATCTAAACCCAATCCCTCCAAGTCAACCAAAATCGACAAGGGCAAAGGGCAAATCAACCTTAACATATTCTACAACCAACTCCAAAAATTCAACACACTCTATGCACTCTGGATTGTCATTTGTATTTTGAAACTCAAATTAATCTGTACTGTCTGCCTT
This sequence comes from Persicaria maculosa, assembly GCA_963922045.1. Classification (NCBI taxonomy): domain Eukaryota; kingdom Viridiplantae; phylum Streptophyta; class Magnoliopsida; order Caryophyllales; family Polygonaceae; genus Persicaria; species Persicaria maculosa. The sequence continues at coordinate 42,953,793 of OY998252.1, read as the reverse complement.
TTAAATCATGAACGAGATCAATACCAGACATCAATGTACAATTTCCTTTTGTTGCTGTATGATCTACCAGTCTATCTTCTCCTACTGTTATGGCCAATACTTTTACATTCTTTACACACATACTCAACTGGATACTCCTTCCAACTAACCCATCCACTAGAACTTTACTACATTGATCACTATGCACTTTGGATTATCCTTTGTATTTTGACTCTCAAACTGACATGTACTATGTGCTATTTGAATCATGTAAAACATAGTTATAAGATACGTGATTTATCTACATATAACCCTCTTCTCTCCATAACTCAGTTTAGGCCAATACATTTATCGGTTTTACACAAATACTTAACTGTATACCCATATCAGTATCACTATAATTCAGTTAGAAGCATTTCTAACACTGCTCGAGGGGCTTTGCCCCTTGAGGAATGGCTTTACTTATCTATGACACAGGAATACTCATTCATACACTCACCTAGCTGGTGGTTTGGACCCAATACTAGAATTCTTCCAATCACAACAACTGTTTACAACTGCTGCTTGAGACCAACACACCAGAATCATCAAGCTGGCACCACTACTTTGGTCTCCTGCAGCGGCCACATGGTTCGTGTCCATGCTTCAATCGTCTATGGCTGGGTGCTTCAGTTCAATGGGGTTGGGTTTCAGTTTACTGGGTTCCGAGGAATCTGTTCTCATCACGGCTTCTGCTGGTTCTTGGACCTGCTAGGTCTTCGCTTTGGCAGGTATGTCTACACAACCCCTCTCTTTCTCTCCGAAATCCAGAAGCTATCTGAAATCTTCTCATTTAATCCTTCCTTGTGTTTGCTTGATTCCTATTTAAACTTTTACAATGTTCAATCAAATGCTCCTCTTCCTACCATCCTCAATTCTCGCCCTGTACTTAAAAAAAAGTGGTTTGCTTTTACTGCCTTGATTTACTGTAAGTCTCACTGTTTTGCCTTTATGGCTACCAACCAAAATACTAAAGGGAAGGGGATCCTCAATGAGGTTCCACCGACACCCATCGAAAAACAACACAACGGGAAACCTTCGGGTGACACCCAAAAACCCAATACCCCATCAAAAACACTGAAAAGTGACAAGGGAATTGCAAATCTATGGTTTCTTGGTGGCTTTTGGTTCTGCTTGAAGTACGCCACTGATTCACCTTGCACTGTTCATGATATATGGCCTTCAATGCCTATTAAGTGCTACCTTTGCTACTATAATATTATGAAATTAGGTTTTATGACACTCCTATCAGCTCCTTACTTGGTGATCATAACAGAGCATTCTGATTTCACTGGCTTGTACGGCTTCAATCTTCACTGTGTTGCTTTAATGGCAAACAAACAACCTAACAAAGGGAAGCCTTCGGGTGACACCCATAAAAAATCCACTACCTCCAAGTCACTCAAGGGTGATATGGATAAAGGGAAACTTGATCTTGATTCACTCTTTACCCAATTGCAACAATTTCAACCCAAACATCGCTTTACTACTGATGCCATCCTTGCTGGGAGGGCATTTGGTACCCCTATCGACTTTAAAAAGCTTGAAACCAAGCTTAATACATGTTATGGTTGTTTGAAAGCTTTTCTTATTACAAAATATGCTATTGTCAATTTATCTGTTTGCTTAACTTGGACCAATGCTTTTGCCTGTAATCCATCTAACTCAATGAGCTTGAATATTCAACGGTTGGTTTATACACTGATTTCTCCTTTTCAAAACATATTTATGTTATATTACTCCACACACCAGATTCTTATCACTTTAAATGCCTTACTGCTCTCACATTATCATGGTATGTGTGTAAGAGCAAGCACTAACTATGCTCGAGAGAGGTTCTCTCTCTCTCTCGAGCAAAATATACATTCACACACTGTGCAGATTCAGCTTCCAGAGCAAATTAAATCTGAAGGAACTCATGGACAAGCATCAATGCAATCAGCACTTGGATACCAAGCACTCATACCTGGATTGCCAGCTTCTAGGCACAATGAGGATCTTCACCTATACCAAGGAGAGAAAACACATACAAGGTACACGGGCTTCCATCAAATATTCATTAAGACAAGCACATGTAAGAAGAAAACAGTTCACTCTTATACTCATGCTGAGAGAAATACATTATCCCTATATGGTCTTGATTCTAATTTGGTTAATCATGGACTATATGAACTTAATAACATATTTTTTTTTGTAATTATCCTGATTTGATAGGATTTATCACCTCTAATGTGCTGCTGCACTCTACTATCAGAATGTATAAGTTCCCAAGATTATCAAATTCCACTTGGTGGCCTTTAGGGGTTTGCTTATTCCCCCCCCCCCCCCCCCCCGATTATACTTTTCCTCTAAATAGATTTTCTCAACAGTTTACCAATAAGTTTCATAGCTCAAACTCGGGTGGGGCTTGTTCTTTTATGAGCAACCCCACATCCCAACACAAAGCTAAAGGGAAGACAATAGGCGACACCCGATCTCCTCAAAACCCAATAGGGAAGCCTACGGGCGACACCCATGTGAATCAAAACCAAAATGGGAAGCCATATGACAACACCCAATCACATGTGGAATCCATGACAGTAGTTGACCAGATCATTAGAGCATGCAACCTAAATGAACTATAATGAAACAGTTGGAATTGTAATGCACATATTCATGCCATCATTTGTCACATTCCATTTTATTCGTCTATTGCATTGCATTTACTGGTCAGCTACACTAAATTTATGTACCAAGAGCTATATTCATATCTGATCATTACATGCCCATTAAAATTCCTATTTTTGATGAATCTTTGGGCACTAAAACATACCCTCACCTTGTACCCAATGGTGATACATGGGTTACTAGGTCAAATCCTCACAAATCTTCCCACTGACTGCCAAGAGCCCAAGCCGCCCACCAAACTTCTATAGAAATTATTATTAGTGACTTTCCTATACATAATCTAAATGAAATCATCAATACTAGAATAAAAATCAGAACTTACAAAGATTCAAATTGCATTCATAATTTTGCACTTACTATCTCAAAAACCACGTACAACCCCATTCTTACCCAAACAAGTAAAACCAGATCTATCAAAATAGGACTTACCCAGTCTTATACAAACACATCAAATGAAGATAAGTTATTGGAATATTAGAGGTCTTAGTAAAAGAAACATATGGACCCAGATAGAAGCAACTTGCAGAACTGAACACATCAAGATTCTAATGTTAACTGAAACAAAACTTCAACAACCTCCCATGGACAATTACTGGAGAAAATCGGGTTTTGATAAAATGCACTTCTGTCCTTCAAACGGACTTTCTGGTGGGCTTTGCCTACTTTGGAAAGAATACCAGCTCCAAAACGAAACCTTTAGAGTGATAAATTCGGATAGCAGAACAATAAAATCCACATACCAAAACCATACACTAAACATTGAAATCACAATCTTTTTTGTTTATGCCCCGGCTACTGAAGGCGAAAAACAAGAATTTTGGAACTCCTTGTCAGCTCAAGTGAGAAATACAATAGGCCATGTAATTATAATTGGAGATTTAAACGAAATCCTAGAACAAAGCAACAAATTAGGGGGGAACCAACCGTCCATTGGGAGATTTATGCGAATCAAGGACTTGATCACAAGTCATACTTCCCGAACCCAAGTACAAAACTGGATAAATACTTCCCGAATCAAGGACTGGAAACAAATTTACTTTGAGGAAGAGGCAGCAAGGAAATGATAATATTTTCGAAAAACTGGATCGAGCACTGGTTAGCTATAGTCTATTACAATACTTCCCGAACCCAAGTACAAAAAACCATGCGTTTATCAAATCAGACCATGCCCAAATAACACTTGACCTATTGGACAACCAGAAACCTAAGCTTCAACCTTTCAAATTTGAATTGGCCTGGACCACGCGACCAGATTTTGAATCCCTAGTCCGTGGTGCCTGGCGAGTTAATCCTCCAGGTTCTCACATGTTCAAACTGACCAAGAAACTTCAGGAAGTCAAAAGGAAAAGTAAAATCTGGAGCAAAGTAACATTTGGAAACATATTCCGAAAAATAAACTTAGTAGAGCAAGAGCTACAAGATCTGCAGATCCGACTTTGTAATTCTTACAATCACACACTAGATACCAAGATAAGAAGGTTATCTCTTAAACATGCGGTACTATTGAACTATCAACAAAAATATTGGGGACAAAGAGCAAAACAGACTCATATCAAGTCAGTAGATGCAAACACAAAATATTTTCACAGAATAGCTACGGGAAGAAGGAACAAAAACATTATTAAAAATATCCAAACCACAGCAGGCCTCAGTCTTACAAATGAAAAAGATATTCGTGAAGTCATTAAAAATGATTTCATTGGCAGATTCACACAAGAACAAAGACAACGAAGACCTAGTAATCTACTTAATCTCATAACAAATGAAGTAACAAGTGAGGACAATGAATGGCTGACAAGGTCAATCTCAAACTCTGAAATCAAGAACGCTGTGTTTAGTTTAGCAAACGATAAATCTCCTAGCCCGGATGGGTTTCCGATCGGATTCTATAAAAAATACTGGCACATAATCGAACCATATGTGATCAAGGTGGTTAAAAGCTTCTTTCTTAGTGGGAGAATATTGAAACAAACAAACCATACCTTCATTGCATTATACCAAAATGTGACAACCCCACAAAAACGTCACAATATAGGCCCATTAGCCTATGTTCAACAAGCTATAAAATCATAGCAAAAATTCTGGAGGCTCGACTGAAGAAAATTATACCGAAAATCATCAACCCCTACAAAGCGCATTCTCTTCGGGCCGAGCCATACATGACAACATCCTCATAGCAAATGAAAATTTCCATTCTTTCTCTAAGAAAAAAGGGAAATTAGGATGGTTGGCAGTTAAATTAGATATGGAAAAAGCCTTTGACCTTGTAGATTGAGAATTCCTACTAACAGTAATGACTAAATTTGGGTTTTTTGATCGCTTTCCGGGTGGATTAAAGAGTGTATAACCACGGTTACCTACTCGGTGCTGGTCAACAACGAACCAACTGACCTATTCACACCCCAGAGGGGTCTTCGGCAGGGTGATCCACTATCACCATACCTATTTTTGATACTATCAGAAATTCTTGCCAGGGGGCTCCAATCTGAATCCACTAAACCAAAAAGTCACCTGGGAATCAAGATGACAAAAAGCGGAACTAAGATTCCGTACTTAGCATTTGTGGATGATATTGTCATCTTCGCCTCCGCTACTAAAACAGCATGTGACCAAATTAATAAGATTCTCACATAATTCTCTTCACTATCAGGACAGAAAGTTAACAGGAACAAATCGAAATTTCAAACCTCCCCTAATACCAATGCAGCCCAAAAAACTACTATCCATAACGAACTTGAAATTCAGTACACAACAAACCTAGGAACCTACCTAGGCTGTCCTATTATTAGTGGCCACACCACAAAAGAGGACTTTAAAGAATTATTAAACACAACCAAGGCCCAATTGAATAAATGGAAGGCTAACTGTCTTTCACAGGCGGGTAGGTTTACACTAATCAAAACAACGCTTTCAGCTAAACCACTGCACCTAATGCAATGCTTCATGCTTCCTAAATTAGCACATGTAGAATTAGATAGGATTAACAGGGATTTTCTATGGAACAAAGGACCGTCACACAAACCGCTTATAAGCTGGTTTGAAATCTGTAAAACAAAGGAAAATAGGAGGTTGGGACTCCGAAAATCAGAAGACATGAATCAAGCATTACAGCTGAAGCTACTTTGGAAAATCCTTGCGGAGCCAAGTAACCCCTGGGTCTCCATAATAAATGAAAAATACCTAAAAGGACAAAGCATATTAAATTACCACAGAAAAAGCGGAGCATCTTGGCAATTGACACAATTAACCAAACTACTACCATTATTAAAGGACGTGATAACTCCACTCCCTTTGATGAAAATCGGAATTAGTTTCAAAGGCTTTGACAGACAGTTTGTGTCAAAGGTCTTGAAGCGACAGCTGTGTTGATGAAACACAAAACCTGTACTTTATTATATTATGTACGAATATTATATTATGTTATTATATGCTTCCATATTATTATTATATATTCACTAACCTTTCAGGAAGCTATTTGAATTATATCTCCTTCCTTAAGCGTTCAAAGCTGAGAAAGATCAAATCGAGATCATGGCTTCCGAAGTTTCCAATAAGATAGAAGATTGCGCTCAAGCCATGATCCTCTCTTAGCCGTTGGAGAAGATTCCTTCCTCAAGTGGTGCCGATGATCTTCACTATATAAAGGAGATGAAGAAGAGAGAGAGAGGGACGCACTTCAAGAATATCATTGCACAATCAGCCCTCAAGTTTACGATCTCTCTTCAGCGTGTTCTCTCTGCTTGTTCTTAAAAGTCTTATATTTTGTTTCAAAGCATTTGAGAGATACACAGTGAGCTTATAGGATATATTTCGAGAGAGTGTTATACTCGAGAGTTTATAACTCAGGAAGTGAGCACTAGGCTATTGATTCACGAGAGTAAGAGGATTGTACTAGATAGCTGAGAGAGGTGGGGCTCTTCTAGATTGGTCTAGGACTCCAAGGGAACGTGAGTTGACTACATTGCAATTGTATAGGAGAGAGGCTTCTCGGTGAGCTATTAGGATCCTAAGCTTTGTGAATCAATAAAGCCGGTTGAATCCTAGGGTTGTGGAAGAACCCTAGGCGGGGACGTAGGCCAAGTTCGTGCCGAACCTCGTTAACAATTCGTTGCGTCCTTTACTTACTGCTTTACCATATTTCCGCACTTGGTTCGTATTGTATAACTTGTTTGTGATTCAGGTTTTCAGAGAAAAGACTAAGTCTAATCTCAAAGGGTTTGGCAAGAGCTTCAAACGTCTTGAGACTTTCTGCGAAAAATCGGCATACTCTATTCAACCCCCCTTCTAGAGTATCTTTATATTACTTTGTTATACTTTATCGAACCTTCAATTGGTATCAGAGCTTTACTCACTGCTTTTGATCTAACAATCTTGTGAGTTTTTGATCATGTCTGGTGAAGCAAGCGAAGGATTTGCACAAGGGAGGTCTACCATTAGACCACCACTCTTTGTAGGAAACAACTTCGTCCACTGGAGGTCCTTGATGAAAATGTTCATTATAGATCAAGATCTGGAACTTTGGAACATTATAGAGAATGGTCCGAAGGTTCCAGTGAAAGAAGGACCAAATGGAACCAAAGTCGCGAAGACAGAGGCTGAATACATCCAAGCGGATCTTGAACTCGTCTCCAAGAACTACAGGGCCATTAACTTAATATATTGCGGTCTTAGTACTAATGAGTTTAATCGTATTTCATCTTGTAGGTAGCTAAAGAGATTTGGGACAAGCTGGTTGTCACCTACGAAGGAACCAGTCAAGTGAAGGACACCAAGATCAGTATCTTCCTTCGAAAGTATGAACTCTTCAAATGAAGCCAGATGAGTCTATTAAGGCTATGTTCACACGGTTCACGGAAATCACAAACAACCTTGACTCTCTCAGCAAGACCTTTGAGAATGTTGAGAAAGTGAGGAAGATATTGAGATGCCTCCCAAAAGACAAATGGGGTCCGAAAGTAACAGCCATAGAAGAAGCCCAGAATCTCACCACTCTACCCCTTGATGACTTGCTTGGGAAGCTGATCACACATGAGATGATTCTCAATGAAGACGATGGAGAACTCCCAGCAAGCACTAAGAACTTGGCGCTCAAGTCTAAGAAGGATGAGCCCAAAGATGTGTCTGATTCTGAAGATGAGGATGATGATGAGGATGATCCCTTTGATCTCATTAAAAGGGGTCTTTCTCGAATCCTCAAGATGAAGAAGCAATTCAACAACAAAGATGGATCAGAGTCTTCTAAATTTCGAGGTAAGTCTCAATACAACAAATATGACAAGAAGACTAAACCTTTGTCTTGTTTTGAATGTGGTGAAACAGACCATCTAGTGAAAGATTTTCCTCAAAAGACGAAGAGCCAGCCCAAGAAGAGTGATAGATGGAAAACGAAAGCCATGGTGGCAACTTGGAGTGATTCTGACTCGGACTCCGATAATGAAAAGGCCAACCTTTGTCTCATGGCCACAGGAGATGAATCCCATGATGAGCAACTCGAGGTAACTGTAAGAGCGCTCATGGTAAGTCCAAAAGAGGTACTATCAGAATTCATTTCTAATATGATTGCCAATGAAGAGAAACTTATTGCCCAGACTAACACTCTTATTAAGAGAACTGTGGACCAGGAAAGAACTATTGAGGATCTGTCTATGAGGGTCAAAAGTCTTGAAGCTTCTTATTCAGGTCTTGACATTAAAGTCAAGACTCTTGACCCAGAGAAATCTAAACTCAAGCAAGATCTCTCGTCTCTGAGAAGTGAACATCATGACTTAGAGAACGAGAAGATCTCCCTGAATAATAAGATTCAAGACCAACAGACAGCCCTCATAAGTTTTACCAAATCCAAAGGCACTCTTGATAGGATGTTGGGTGAGCAACAAAGTTCTCTAAACAAAAGTGGTATTGGTTACAATCCAAGGTTTTTAAAGAAGCAGCACATTACCACCTTTGTAAAGGCAAAAGGAAGCAGAACCTCTCCTATATGTCACCACTGTGCTAGAAAGGGACATGTAAAAGAGACCTGCCCCTATAGAAGAAAGGATCCTCATATTATTCGCAATAAATTTCTTATTCACTTGAGAAAAGAACGGATAACGCAAGTTTGGATCCCTAAAGGCACTATTTTACCAAATATGGTTTATCCCAATAAAGGATCTAAATTTGCTCACTGGTCTAGCCACAAAGGTTGATGTTTATTTTGCAGGAGATCATCAAGGTGAGGGAGCAAAAATGGAATATTGATAGTGGATGCTCAAGGCATATGAGTGGGAAGAGTTCTCTCTTTCATGATCTAAAGAAGCAATCCACATGAACAATCACTCTTGGTGACAAAGGAAAGTGTGACATCGTTGGTATTGGTAGTGTTGGAAGTGATTCCAGCCATAGTATTAAAAATGTCTATCTTGTTAATGGTTTAAAGTATAATTTGCTTAGTGTCTCTCAATTATGTGATAGTGGCAACCATGTCAGATTTAACAAGAAAAGATGTATAGAGTGCAGAGATGATACAGGTGAAGTTATATTGACTGCATATCGTTACAACAACATATACGCCGTAAATGCTGATCACTTGGCCTTGAAGCGACAGCTGTGTTGATAACTCCACTCCCTTTGATGATACAGGGGAGATTGATAACTCCACTCCCTTTGATGAAAATCGGAATTAGTTTCAAAGGCTTTGACAGACAGTTTGTGTCAAAGATCTTGAAGCGACAGCTGTGTTGATGAAACACAAAACCTGTACTTTATTATATTATGTCCGAATATTATATTATGTTATTATATGCTTCCATATTATTATTATATATTCACTAACCTTTCAGGGAGCTATTTGAATTATATCTCCTTCCTTAAGCGTTCAAAGCTGAGAAAGATCAAATCGAGATCATGGCTTCCGAAGTTTCCAAAGATAGAAGATTGCGCTCAAGCCATGATCCTCTCTTAGCCGTTGGAGAAGATTCCTTCCTCAAGTGGTGCCGATGCTCTTCACTATATAAAGGAGATGAAGAAGAGAGAGAGAGAGAGGGACGCACTTCAAGAATATCATTGCACAATCAGCCCTCAAGTTTACGATCTCTCTTCAGCGTGTTCTCTCTGCTTGTTCTTAAAAGTCTTATATTTTGTTTCAAAGCATTTGAGAGATACACAGTGAGCTTATAGGATATATTTCGAGAGAGTGTTATACTCGAGAGTTTATAACTCAGGAAGTGAGCACTAGGGTATTGATTCACGAGAGTAAGAGGATTGTACTAGATAGTTGAGAGAGGTGGGGCTCTTCTAGATTGGTCTAGGACTCCAAGGGAACGTGAGTTGACTACATTGCAATTGTATAGGAGAGAGGCTTCTCGGTGAGCTATTAGGATCCTAAGCTTTGTGAATCAATAAAGCCGGTTGAATCCTAGGGTTGTGGAAGAACCCTAGGCGGGGACGTAGGCCAAGTTCGTGCCGAACCTCGTTAACAATTCGTTGCGTCCTTTACTTACTGCTTTGCCATATTTCCGCACTTGGTTCGTATTGTATAACTTGTTTGTGATTCAGGTTTTCAGAGAAAAGACTAAGTCTAATCTCAAAGGGTTTGGCAAGAGCTTCAAACGTCTTGAGACTTTCTGCGAAAAATCGGCATACTCTATTCAACCCCCCTTCTAGAGTATCTTTATATTACTTTGTTATACTTTATCGAACCTTCAGGACGGAATCACATGGTCTATAGGCGGTGGTGATTCCATCAATTTCTGGACGGATCACTGGTTCGGAGACACCCCCCTAATTAACACAATATCTGACCCCCAGCAAATAGACATAAACACTAAGATCCAACATTTTTTCACAAACACTAAGACTTGGGATGCAGGAAAGCTACGTGACGAAACTAAAGACATTATACCTAATGAAACAATTGATTCTATCCTCGCAATTCCGATACCCAAGCACATTCATATTGACAGACTATACTGGAAATGGAGCCGCAATGGTTGGTTCTCTACTAGCTCAGCTATTGATATGTTCGATGCTGGGAAACAACATCATAGATCAAATATGAGCTGGATCTGGCACATGGACGCACCATCTAAAGTTTAAACATTTATTTGGAAAATCACCAAAAATGGAGTGTCCACCTCGGCCAGACTCGCCTCTCGTGGGTTTGGCATTCCGACTACTTGTCCACAATGTGACTCTCAATATGAAGACCTTACTCACCTTCTATGGTCCTGCCCGGTTTCGCAAAATGTCGTCACTTGGATGGACCCATCTCAATTTCTTGCTATAAACACATCTTTTGCCCAAGAAACTCAAATTAACGACACCCTACAACAAATCAGAAACAAAATAGGAATGGATCGTTTCACTAAGCTCGCCTTTACTTGGTGGAGCATATGATACTTTCGAAACAAAGCACTTTTCGATAACGACAATCCAGACCCAAGAAGTATTTTATCCTTCGCAAAGGAACAAATCGTCATGTGGAGATCGACAAAAATTCAAGAGGAAGATGCGGAAGCCAAATGCACACCGAAACAACAACCATCAACAACGACGGATCCAAAACGGAAAAAGGCTAAATGGGTTCCACCTAAACCCGGGAACCACAAGCTAAATTTTAATGGGGCTATGGGATCAACTGGACATGGTTCCTATGGTTTTGTCATCAGAAACTATAAAGGAGAATCAATATACTATGGCGCTGGGCCTTCTCCCTTCACTTCCGTCTCAGGCTATGAAGGTTTAGGGCTTTGGAAGGGCTTGCAGGCTGCCCGTATACTAAACATAACAAGACTAGAGATCGAAGGAGATAATCTTACGATCATTAACAGTCTTAAAGGTATTGGTCAGGCAACAGGTGACTCTGATATGATTGTCTCTGACAGTCTAGTCACGCTTGTCTTCTTCAATTTCATAGAGATTCGTCATGTCTACCGGGAAGCTAACCGTGTTGCGGACCTTTTATCGCACCTAAACGCTGACTTCCACAGCCATCTGGCACCTGACAACTCTAGGCTTTGTGGTTTCATCATTTCGGATGCTCTTTTCGTTTCTAAAAAAAAAAAAAAAGGGGAGGCCGAAAGCCTTGAATGACCGATCAGACGAGCGTCCTCACGCGCACGCACGCATAACCGTTGTGGTGGATTTTGGGCAAGTTTTGTGCTAAAGTAGAATTTCAAAATAGAATTTATGTTAATATAAAAATTGGAAATTAAGTTAATCTGGAAGGTGGACCCCATATTTATATGTACCAGAAATTCCGATTTTTGTGGGGAGCAGTCGCACAACATTATCATCTTCCCGATTACGATGATCTCTTGAATTTCCGGAGTCCAAAGGTTGACATTCCAACTGCCTCTCTCTCTCTCTCTCTCTCTCTCTCTGAAATGGAGTTAACACTTGTCTCTCACCCCCATCGTTCTTCAATCTTCAACTCTCCCCTCTTCCTCTCCTCCTGTAATCCTCTTAATTGTTTCTCTCCTCTTTGTTTCTTCCTTGGTAGATTTTGTTTTCGATTGCACTCATCAATTTTTGTTTAGCTCGCAGGCAACAGATTCTCAAACACAAAACCACCACCTATCCTCTGCGCTGTTCATGTTCAATCTCATCTTCAACTGAAACTGCAAACCAGGAGACATTGAATTTGGCCAACGATTTGCGGCGGAGGGAGCTCGTCTCCTCTCTCTTGCTGACAGGTACCTTCCTCGTTTTCATTTCTTCAGAGATCAAAACAGATCGATGTCCGTGTAATAATAGATTCAATTACAGTATTCATTTTAATGAATCAGCGGCTGGGATGTGTATATCGGATGCTGCTACAGCAGTCAGTACTAGCAGACGGGCTGTAAGCTCTAATTAGCCCCCTTTATCCCTTCCATAGGCGATTGGTCAATTTTGCAATAGCTTCTGTAAATTGTTGCCTTCGTTTATGTACAGCTCAGGGCCTCCAAAATTCCGGAAAGTGAATTCAAAACCCTCGCCAATGGCTTGAAGTTAGTTACAGAACATATCTCATATTTCAAATCCATGTAGTCTGTATGATCTTGATCTTGATTTTATTGTCTGTATATGTTGTTAGGTATTACGACTTTAAGGTTGGAGGTGGCGCGCAGGCTGTCAAGGGCTCTCGCGTTGCAGTACGGTTTTCCTCTGTGATTTTGTTTATGTGCAATGTTATGACAATAGCTGTTGCTGTTGGCGATCCATTGGCATTGATTAGTTCTGTTTCTTATGAGTTTTATTCCGTTGAGTTTTCTGAACTGCCAACTTGTTAGCTAGGTACACTATGTTGCTAAGTGGAAGGGGATTACTTTTATGACGAGTAGGCAAGGGCTTGGAGTTGGCGGTGGAACGGTAAACTTGCACTCTTTTTTACTTCTTCTTGTGAGTTGTGACAGCTGAAATCGATACCAAAGTGTTACAAGGAAGAATTGTTTTTTTTTTTTTTTTTTTTTTTTTACAAATGATTGATACTTTTTTGGCTAATGGTGTAAAATGGCTTGGCTAATGCAGCCTTATGGGTTTGATGTGGGTGAATCGGAGAGGGGAAATGTACTCAGGGGACTAGATCTTGGCGTTCAAGGCATGCGAGTAGGAGGTCAGGTGAGCACGAGCCAACTTACAGCATTCAACATTCCGTTTATTAGGAAGCTTGGAAATAGGACTCTAAAGTAAGAATGTTATTGCAGAGATTGCTCATAGTACCCCCGGAGTTGGCATATGGAAGCAAAGGAGTTCAAGAGATCCCTCCCAATGCCACTATTGAGGTACATTGTAACCCCTTGCAAATTTTCTACAAGTTAATATGCCAGTCTTTGGTGTGCGCTGATCAATTTGATTTGCAGTTGGATGTTGAATTACTATCCATCAAATCAAGTCCTTTTGGGTAAGTTGCCGATACAAGTTAACTCCTCCAGAGTATTCTGTCTTTTGTGATTGTTGTCGAAGGTAGTCTTATGACTGAGTTAATATTGTGCCTGCAGGACTGCGGTGAAGATTGTAGAGGGATGATGAAGAATGCACAACAACATCTCCTGATCTACAATCTATATGCATCCCTCTTTTTCGGATCATGCATGATTATTTGGAAGATATGGCCATTGTTTCCTTCTTGGAAGTGATAAGGTCTGCTCAAGCTAGCTAGCATCATTGTCGTCAAAGTAAACAGTAGACCAATTTTCCGAATTCAGTGGATTCATGTTTTAATGGTGAAATTCATCATGTAAACAAAGTACTCGATCAAGAGAAAACTCATTCAATTAAGGTGTATGCAGTTTCCCCTCCTTTGACAAAATAACTTACTTTGTCACAATCTTTAGAGATGGATTATCATGTTCATTCATCCATAGATGACTCAAATGGTGATAAACTGCAAGTTCTAGTCTGATCAAGTCACTGCTTTTTGTTCAACCCATTCAAGATACCACCATTGGTAAATCCGCTAACATACATACAGGATAATCGTAAGTCATACAGGATACTCGTAAGTCGTAAAAGCGTGATCTCCCTACAAACAAACTTCTTATAAGCCATCAGCACACCACAATCATGTTGTTGGTTTGCTTGCCTCACCAGCATTATAAGTCATTCTGTATCATTGAAGTTTAGGCTCCCGTTTGGTATCCACTATCCTTGTCTTTAAACAAATATCAATATGGGTATCTCTGTCAATCAATTTGGGCTTTTACAATTTACGTTTGGGCCTGGGCCTGGCAATAGCCCAGTAAAAGCTTAATCGTCTTTACCAATCACTTCTTCAATCCATGAGTGTGCAATGCAGGAGCCGTGTTGACTCGCGATCCAGAGCGAGCCACGTAGACGGAACCTGTCGACTATGGAGAAATTTAGGGAGAGGAAAGGTCGTACTCATCGATGGACAACTGGACAGAGAGGGGAAGAACTCGGTAGCTCAGTTCGGCGATGGCGGCGCGTTCTGTGAGAGGGATCGCTTCGGCTGTGAATCGTTCGCTTGTAGGAATCCGTAGAAGGTCGTCCTCTTTCGAGATTTCTCCGGTTGCTTTGTTCAAACGCCCCGGTGGTTTCGAACCGAGGTTTGCTTCATCCTCATCCATGCCGTGGCCATCGCCGGAGTTGCTATCATCCTCGAGTAGTACGGTTAGGAAGGCGGATAAAAAGATGTCTGATCGTTTATCCGGCGTTATCGATGCCGTCAACGATCGCAAGCTTCCACCGGAGCTCCGTGGTCAGCGTAACGCCGTCAGGTCTCTCTCCAGCTCTCTCTGTTTGTTGGAACTGCAATTTTCATCCATTCGTCTGTGGTTTGATTGTTGTAGTATGAACCATATGCGATTTTCTCTGAAGAATGTAATTTTTTTTTTTTTGCTGAAAATTCATGTTCTTCAAAGAATCATAGAAGGTAGGTAACGAATTGGTTTGGATTAAAGGATAGAAAATTATTTCGATTATCGGACTTACGGATGACGGATGATGGCGTTTTTGTGCACTTCATTTTGGGGACACATCTCCATGTTCATCAACTGTAAAAATCTTCACATTTCAGGGCCTGTGAATGAACTTTTGGGACTTTAGATGGAGCTTTCTAGCTGAAGCATCCATGACTTTGTCATCCTTGAAGTGAAGAGATCAAGTTTTTTATGTACATTTTCTGTCATCACTCATCTGAGATTTGTCACAATATCAATGTCCATGATCTGATGTGTATGCTAACTTTGCCGCTTTAATGTTGTTATCCATCTTGTTTAATTCTATGTTGTACTATTAATCATTGATGTTCTGCACACCGCTACAATTAACCTGATTTTATTGTCTGTTTTTCGGAAATTCAAAATCCAGTCAATTTTGCTGATGACATTGGGGAAAAATGAAGGCAGATGTGAAACTTTATCTGCAAAAACATTATCTATATGCAAACAACTTGAGCTTTACTGTCCATTTAGTTCTTGATGATACAAAACATTTTGCTGCCAAAACATTCCAAAAATGATCTTCAGTGTCCAGTTATGAACTTATGATAGTTGAGGCCATGAATCATATACTAATATTTCCAGAATATCTTTTTTTGCATTGCTAGTATGTGAATCAGTTTGTTTTCTCTGCCAGATTCATTTCCAATATAGTTCTTATAGAGAATTGTTCAATTTCATGATCTTCCTTTACTGACATTAAATGTATCCCTTTTGTACAGATCTGAAACCGATATAATTAATGTGGTAGAGCACAGAATATGGCAATCCATGGAGGAAGGGCACTTTGAAAACCTACCAGGGAAGGGCAAGCCCTTGGATCTCAAAACTAACCCCCATGCTGACCCTGCCGAGGACACCTTATACAGAATACTCTCAAAGAACAACTGCGCACCAGAGTGGGTTGAACTTAACAAGGAGATACGCGTGACTGTTGCTGAGTGGCGATCAGCATTGCAGAAAGCATGGGCTCACAAGTGTAGTGGAAATGACGCTAAATGGAACGAATACTCAGAGGCATTGAGGGGACAAATTCGTGACATAAATTATAAGGTGAATACTAGTAGATCTTGTTGTTGATTGCAACTGCCTTTGAATCACTCGCACATGTGCTTGATCTGGCTGGTTCAAGGCTTTTCACTAGTACATGTACAGGTTGGTATATTTGCCAATTGTTAACATGTGCTCATTGCTTTGCTTAAATTGTAGGTTTTTCGCTACAATCTCATCGTGCCCTTTGGTCGACAGATGTTAGGGCTCAAGTGGGAGAAAGAATTGGATAGGCTGCAGGACTCTTGATGGTGCACTCTCTTTCATCTACTTTACACTCTCCCTTCTATTCTCTAGTACAGGGTTCCTTCTTCAAATTGGAATGACATCGTATACTTAGCTTGTGCTGTAAGAATTAAGCTAGATTGATCATAGATGTGCTTTATTTATTATGCCTTTGCCCTACAATCCACACATCACATTTTATGCTAATTTTGAACTGGAACTAGTTTTCCCCTCCTCTTAAATCTTAATCCTAGAGGTTTAGAGATCGCCATTGTTGATTACACAGTAGGAGTTGCGAATCATGTTAAGCTGTAACCATCAACTTCCAAAGTTCCAATTCACACTGGCATGTGAATGTGAATGCGTCCTAAAGAATTGCTGATGTGCCTCACTCGTTGGGCCAAATCCCTACAGCCACAACAATTGTGTGGGATGAGATCGGGATGGAACAAACGAGCCTTGTCTTACCAAACTAGTAAGGTGGTAACGCTTTTCTATGTTTTTTTTGGTAGAAGGAGAGGCGGAGCTCTCCGCGCATTTTCTATATATTGGTCTGAGATGCATTGCACAGTTATTTTTTATTGGTCCATCAATTTGTGATATTACATGAAATGAAAAGGGGTGTATTTGGATTCCAATTGTATTATGTTTATAATACAAATTAGTGTAGGTTTCATCTCGTGCACAGAAAATACGTAAATACAATATTGTAAATGATCTAAGTAGATTCCAAAAAATAAAAAATAATAATCTAAACATAAATAATTTTTTCACCAAAAAATAATATAGATATAAATAAAATTTGTTTGACGGATTATATATAATCTAATTATCTTTTATTTATATTCTCTCAAAATAGGAATAAAATTCACATTTATAAGGTAAAATGTTTTTTTTTTCTAATATATCGTTAATTAAATCTCATGTAATTTAATAGATAGATAATTTTTAAAAATATTTTAATTTTTTTTATTAAATATGAAGTATATAATTATTGAGTTAGTTTACTAAAATATCTATGCAAGTATGAATTGTGACTATATATTATTTTAATAATTTATTATAGCATAAAAAATAATATTGATATAAATAAAATAATAATAACTAAATAATTAATTGAGATATAAATAATTTTTTCCACCAAAATATAATCTAGATATAAATAAAATTGCACCTAACAAATACATACTGCATATTTATTTCTTAATATTTTTGGTAGGTATGACTATGAAATTTTTTTAGTTATAATTTTGTCAATTAACCAAAAAATATATAGATAGATTATGACTTATATAAGTCTCTATAAATTATGACAATATATTATTTTATTATTTTTTTCCCCAGAATCAATCAGAACGCGCTACATAGGACATTATGCATCAGATTATATAGACAGATAGATCATTAATGTGATATTTGGTTGACCCAATTTTTAAGATGTTTAAATTAAAGGTGTGTTTGGATTATATAATATATTAATTATAATACAATTATTTTATATTAATTTATGTGATTATTTGATTAAATTACCGTTTTTATGAAAATTTTAATTGTATGATCAAATGATGACATAAATTCAGATAAAATAATTACATTATAATTAAAATGGAATGAAAATTTGGTTTCTTATGTTCATACTTAAAAAAAAAAGCCTATGCTACTAGGTAGGATTAGATTTTGCTTACGATTTCAATGTCATTATATGGGTGGGGATATTATATATTCAGGTGCTCATCCAAGTGCTGAAGAGTTGTTTTGGTACATTTTATATTTAAAAAAAATAAAAAAAAAGTAATCGTGGAGGTTCCTTCCTCAAATGTACGTTAAAGTGTTAAACCTCCCCCATGTGTTTCTTCCCTTCCTTCCTTTTAATTGCTCTTTCTTCATATTACACTAATCAATGGACACAAAAACTCTTTTGTTGTGTAATAACAGAAAGCGACGGATCGGAGTTAAAAGGGAAGTGATTCACATGGAAGTAGGAAAAGCGTCGAAGGAGTCGTTGGCAGCCAATTGGAATATCCGATGGAAGATGCCATCACGCCACCCTCCACTTACTCTCTCTCCCCCCTCCTTTAATTCGATCTACTTTAACCTCCCCCAAATTGTTTATATATATACCCTGATCTTGGTACTTATTCAGCCCTCTCTATAAACCCTAATCTTGATCAACTCTCCTCCCTCCGCTGGCCGGAGACGGCCAGCTGCGGATCTTCGAGGCGATGGAGGCTGGAGGATTGAGGAGACGTAGCGGCTAGCTAATATATATGGTTTCCTGCAAAGAGAGAACGATCTCGATCATCAGGAGTCGAGATCGAGAGTTTGCTATGTGTTGATCGATCAGATGATGATCGATGGATGACGATATGTGAGATGAAGAGAGGGCAACTTTGGATCCTTTGGCAGATTTTTGCATCCTCAGAAGAGTGTCTTCATGCGTCCTTTAATCATGAAGTGGGCCTCCGAGGAATATACCTTCAAATGGGCAATGCAGATTATGTTCATGTTTTAGTCTTATGTAGTTATATATACGATCTATACGGGTATCAAGTGATTAGATATTAGTGTAATATTACCACACTTCTATGTATTTCATTTGGCACTTGATTTCTCCCGAGTTATGGATGATATGAAAAGCAAAAAAGAAAAAGAATTATCCTTATAGTGTACATCATATACATAGCTTATGCGATCAACCTTGTTGGCTTAATTAATAAGGTTGGGTCACCTTCTATTAAAAGTTGTATCATGAATATTTATAGTTCATATACCTTTTTTTCCCCTTTAATAGATCCTTGCAATCATAATTAATAAATTAATAAATACTAAAGTTCCAACTGAAGCAATAATTGATAATTTAATTTGATAGGTGCAAATTCACTCTCCACTAACTAAGAACCTCCTTCAACAACAACAACAACAACTTTTGAAGATATCAAATTATTTAGATGAGCGAATAATTATTTATAGTGAAGATATCAAAATTTGCCAAATTCAAGAGAATTGAAAAGATTGAGAAATGAAATTTCTATTGATTAATATTGATGTTTTTTTTAACGAATAATACATTAATAAAGTAAAAACAATATGATATCAGAAGCAAAATCACACACAACTATATATATATATATATATATAGGGGCAAAACTATATATCCGTGCTTTCCAGATTAACCCTAATCTGAAATCAAAACCACCCCCAATTTCTCAGATCTGTTCCCCTCTCGATCTCTCCCATTGCCGCTCTCCTCCGTTTCCAGATTTCCGTCCGCAGATTTCCAGCTGCTGCTCTCCCTCGTCCTCGCCCTCGGCCTCGCCCTCTCGCTCATCGCCATCGCTGACGAATTCGAGTTCGAGCTTGAATCGCTTATCGCCATCGCCATCCCCAAGCCGAACGCCATCGCTGACGAGTTCGAGTTCGAGATTGGAGGCCAGGCGGTGGATCGATGCTGACTCCGGTGATGCCGATTCTTCTCATCTTCCTCTGACGAGAACGGCGACTGAATCCGGCGACCGGTGACTGGAGGCACAAGGCAGAGAAGATGGTGACTGAGTTTGGAGAATTCGTGCTTGTTATCGTAGATCTGGTGGGCCGTTGATGAGCCGAAGGAGATGGTGTCTGGATCTGGAGAATTCGTGCTCGATTGCGATCTGGTGGCGGAGGAGATGTTTGAGCGCCTGCCTCATCGCTTCAATCGTAGCTGCTTAGGCGGCGCCTCCCTCCTCTTCCGCCTATGCTTCTCCATTGCTGACAGCATATTGAAGGTACTGCTCGCAATCGGAGTTACAGAGAGATGGAGGACACCAAGTCCTTCCTCCTTGGGGATGTTATTGGATCTCCGTCAGCGCTGACAACTCCTCTTCCAATCTCTTTTATTCTCGCTGGGAGCTTTACTATCTCGAGGTTTTGTGACTGAGCCGAAGGAGATGGTGACTGGTCTGCTTGTTGTGTTGCTGACAGTGAAGAAGGCAGTGAAGATGAGAGCAAGTGTATCCATGATGCTTTTGTTAAATTTATCATCACCCGTCATCAGCCCTTTCTCTGCAGCATCATTCATCAGTGCTTAATTGCCGGCATTACATCACCTACTATATAACTTAAGAAAGATGAGTTATTTTTGTTCAAATTTAAATAGAATATAAACTAGCCAAATATTATGTAAGTGCCAAAAAGGATATAAACCAGAGTTTGGTTGGACAACTCCTCCAAAAAGGGGTTAACTTTATACTGTATATATATACTACTGTGTGAATTTGGAGAATGAAGAAGGTAGGAAAGAGAATTGATTGGGTGGGCAGCTGATCCAGTGCTGACGTCGGCGTCGGAAACGCTGACGCCGTTTATAAAAGGCTGACGCCAACGTCTTTTTTTTTTCCGCGCGTCAGTGCTGACGCCGACGTCGGAAATGCTGACATCAGCGTTGCTGATGCCAACACCAAGTATATCGAATTTTGCTGACAACGCTGACGCGGGGGACGTCGACTATACTAACACCGGGGATGTCGACGATGCTGACGCCAATTATAATGGCGTTGATGTCGGAGAAAATAATTGCTAACGAGAAACTTTCAAAGAAAAAAAATATATATACGATTGCTGATGTGAATAGTAACAATTTAACATAATAGAAACCACAAATATGAACACAAAATGTTTAATAAATAAAGAAGTTAGACAAAAGTGTAATTAAATAAAATTTCAAAATCATTGTACATCTTCATCCTACTCCACCGATAGTGACATTGGAGGCTCCTCCGCTGACGTCCGTCGATGCCACCGAATCGCTCAAAATCACTGTACATCATTCCTTCTCCATCTCTTATATTGCTGACACCGCAGACTCCGACAACGCTGATGTGGAGGACATCGATGATGCTAACATCGGCGATGCTTATACCGTTTGAGGGATGCTGACGCCGACGTCGGGAATGCTAACGCCGTCTACGAGAATGCTGACGCCGTCGGGAATGCCCTTATCAACATAAAGCTGGTACAGTCACTGATTTGATGTCCTTCAACATGGATGTATGCTTTGCTGCACAACTTCTAAATTCAGAAAAATACACTTGTGCTTTGAACTATAAACTGGTATCCTTGGTTGATTAATAAAGAGTTTGGTTGGGAAATAATGTCAATCAAGTGTGAGCTTTAAGAAGTTTACACACGTCTAAGTGTAAATGCAAATCAGATACAGAAGCAAATGCTTGGTCAAATCAACTACTGAAACTTAGATGTCCACCCTTTCTTTTCTTCTTCTTCCTTTTTCTGCTTTAGAAGAGCATTCCTCCGTTCCAATGCTGAAACACTAGGACTCCTTGATTTCTGAAAAGGTGAGGATGAAGTGCTCCTACTTTTCTGTCTCCTAACACGTCGTGGTGTCGGAGAACGGACCATGTCAGCGCTGACATGGTCAGTGCTGACACAAACATAGATTCAGATCCGACAGGTTAGTCCAAAGAACCTACCTGGCAGTTCGGCGATTCGTCACAAATCCGACAGATGGCTCCGGAAGAGTTGCTCTGTCCATTCCTATTGGTACTGTAATCAAAACAACAGCCCTAGATCAGTAAAATCCCCCAAAAGATCAAACTGAACAAACAAAAAACCCTCAAATGGAACAGTAACAACACATATAAAAGAGAAATTACTTCACAATTGTGTAAATTGTCCAAGCAAAATGGAATGGAAAAACACCCAAAACTCAAATTGACCATCAAGAAGAACAGAAACTGGAGAATACATACATGGCTGGTGAAGGAGTGAAGCCGCTGGGAATAAGGATGAGTCCGTACAGTCGGTTGTCAGCGCTGACGGAGCTCCCACCTGCAGTAGATGAGACTCAATCTTGCGCATGAATTCAATTGCATCCTGGATTGGCCTTGTCAGCTCTTCCTTGTACTTTACCAGCATGTCATAATAAGCTTCCTGTATATATCAATGTTCTTATCATCAGAGAATCAATTAAACAGGCAAAAAAAAATGAAGAGAAAAAAAACAAACCATGAATTGGTCAAGTTCAAGGTCCTTGGAAGCATCTCTAGCAGCAGTAAAAAGCATTAAAATAAATACTATAATCCAATGGATTAGTGCTAATTCTTTCACAGCTGAAGATTAAGAAAAGATTTGCTGGTGCAGGTGTTAGCCTCAATTTACACTGCACTTCAGCAAACTGCAAAGCAACATCATTCACACTGTCAACACCCTCCCATATTACTGTATTAGGCAATTCCTACTATGTATATTTAAGATGCCATAGTACTGTCCATAGCAAAAAAGAATTCCAACTAATTCTTCAACCATCCATAATTAACTACTCCATACATACATACAAAAAAGCACTGTCAAATAAACAAAAGCCAACAATGAGCACGCAGTACTACTACTAGCACGCAGCAACAATGCAACATGAATTAAAAATTAAGGCAATGGGAGCAACTGTGATAATTTTTGAAGCTGTCACAGTATTTTAACAACTATGAAGAAAGAAAACAGTTTGGACAGTATAAACCAAGTAACCAACACAATGTGGATGATAGAGAGTAGTAGGCATTGGAAAACAAAGTTCAAATTCATACCACGAGAGAATCATCGATTCGTTCCTGCAGCTTTGCCAATCCATCATCGCTGAACATCAGCATCTTGTTCCTCAGGCTGTCGTTCGGTTATCAGCGCCGACGGCGATGAATTCAACGGGATCTCTCATTCACGGATGATATATACCGTCCCTGCCCAAGTGCAGCTTCTCGTTCACATGCCGAAGATTCAGAACACCATGTCAGCAACCTAGACTCGATCAATTGCACTCGATCTTGTTGAATTGATCAACACTGTGCTAGTCTAATGCAAACCACGATTACCTGGTTTCTGTTACCCGAGGATAGATGCAAGCCTCAAGCTGCTGCTATCCAGTCTCCACTGGAGTTTTGGTCAGCGCTGACGATAAGCGAGAGGGCGAGGGCGATGGGCGATGGCGAGGGCGAGGGCATTAGATTGCCTGAGAGCTCATTAGATTGCCTGAGATTCAATACCAAAGGTCGACTTAAACTCTTTAAGGAAGCAAACTAAAGATCATTTGCAATTTACAAAGTGAGATAAATATATTTCCTACCTACTAAGCATCAAGACTTGCTTTAGTATTTTGCATAATAATAGCTGGCAACTCAAAAAATTCATCCTCAACTACATATTCACACAAGCTAAAACAGTTCCTGATAGTCATTAAACCATCAACACAATATATCATCATAATTCATCAGTGAAAAAAATAATGAAAAGGCTCAAAAGAAATCCAAACATTTAGTAGGCTCTCATGCTGTACAATCAGTAGCCTCTCATGATGTACACTCAGCAGGTTCCAAAATCACTTAAAATGAAGCTGTAGTTAACCATAAACAGGTTCCAAAATCATTAAATTCGCACTCATAAACCAGGAAAAAAAAAGATCGATCTACTTATAAAGCCTATTTGTGTAATCTGAAAGGAACAGAAAGATAGGGCAAAGAACCACAATACATAGTGTAATCTGAAGGGAACAGTCAACATGAAGCTGAAATAAAATCACAATGTGCTTAGCAGCAACTAAAGAACAATGTTCCATGGAGTATGTCAGCAAATCGAGTAATACAAAGAGGAGGAGGAGAAGGAGCGAATCCAGATCTAATCTGGTATTTCCTCGTCTACTCCAATCGATCAACGCATTTCCAATCTCTAATTGCTAAGCAATAGGAATCAAAACATCAAACAGAGAGAGATGAATACTTTCGATCAACGCATTTCGTCGAACATGTGGAAGACGAAAGTAGGCGGAGCAAGGATGTCCGACAGAGCACGCGAGAACAGCGCGGACAACTCCTTGGCCATGGAACGGGGCTTCGTCACCCTAGCGTCGTCTTCACCGCCTCGCCACAAATCTGGAAATTCCGTCTGCAGCAGCAAGCCAGCAACATCTCCGGCGACTGCGCCTGGAAGTAGCGAAGAGCTCTCAGAGGCAAGGACGAGCGTCGACCGGCTCTATCGCCTTCTCAGATCTCTTCCTCCCTCCCCTGACTTCTCGAGCCCTAGATCGACGAACGACGATTCTGAAGCCCGGACTTCTCAGATCTTCGATCTGATCCGGTTGAGCGAGAGAGGTGAGCGATGAGATCCGGTTGAGCGAGATTCGGCGGTGAGAGGGAGGACGATTTGGATCCCAAATCGGGAGCGTTGAGCCAAAACGGAGAGGTCGGGAAGGAGAAATAGTGCAGAGAGGTTGATGTATAGTTTTGCAATTTTTACACAAACGTGTATATTTGGCTAATTTGATTGAAAATTTGCGCCCTCGGCGCAAATTTTCTCATATATATATATATGAACGAGGAGCTCAAATGAGCTTGAATTGGAAGCTTCAAGAAGGTTTGTTACAACCTCTTTTCCCGCCTCTGCCTTCTACTTATACAACCGAAGAGGAGGAGTTTGTTCAGAGACAAAAAGACCAAAATGTCTGTCACAAACTATGTAACAAAACTATGCTAAACAATGTATAATATGTACATATAATATCATCCATAAATATCAATATTGATTTTTGTAAATTAATTAAACTAGTCTTCTTACCCGCGTTTTTTGCGGTTTGTTATAAAATTCTATATTGTTTTATTATACTTATTACTAATATGTATGAATTATCTATTTTTGAAATATTCGATATTGTTTTTACCTTCTTAAAAGACAATTAAAAATAAAATAACATGTAATAGTGATATCATTTGGCCGATTTCATGTCAACATATTTTGCCCGATTTATGGTCGGAAAAAATGGTCAGAATACTTTGTTACGTACAAGTTATAAATAATTTAGTCAAAATTCAATAAATAAAAAAAATTTATTCTAAATATAAATAATTTTTCCGCCAAAAAACAATATAGATATAAATAAAATTATTTCAAAAAAATAATATAAATATAAATAAAATAACAATTATTAAATAATTAATTTTGATAAAAATAATTATTTTCACCAAAAAATAATCTAGATATAAATAAATAGTACTTATCAAATATTAAATATTTATCTATTAATATTTTGGTAAGTATGACTACGGAATATTTTTATTTATGTTTTTGTTAATTAACTAAAATATATAGATAGATAAATTGTGACTTATATAACTTTTTACAAAATATTGTTTTATTAATTTTTTTCTAAAATCAACGACAATGACACATATGAAGCTATTATTTATTCAATTAATATTGTAGTACCTTATGTGAGCATGCCCACACACTTCAACTAATTTAAACTCGGTTTTGTCATTGAAGATGAAAAACAAATTAGAGATGAAATCACAAATGAACTAATAGAAAGATTTATATCAAATAATGAACCAACTACCAATAACTCACATTTTCTAAACCTTATCAATCACACCATTACTGATTCGGAAAACTCAACCCTAACTCAACCCTTTACAGATAAAGAAATTAAAGATACTCTATTTTCAATGACAGAAGATAAATCACCTGGCCCTGATGGTTTCCCACCTGAATTTTATAAAAAATACTGGAATATAGTCGGAAACCTACTATGTAAAGCTATCAAATCTTTAATTCATTCTGGCATTCTTCTCAAAGAAGTAAACACAACATTTATTGCCCTTATACCTAAAGTAGATAACCCTACAAACATCAACCACTATCGTCCAATAAGTCTTTGTAACACTATTTATAAAATAATCTCTAAACTATTAGCCAATCGTCTAAAACCAATCTTACCCCGTATCATTAACCCATTTCAAGGAGCCTTTGTACAAGGCAGAAATATTCAAGATAATATCTTAATAGCTCATGAGATTTTTCACTCCTTCCATAACAAAAAAGGAAAATCCGGATGGATGGCTATAAAACTGGACATGGAGAAAGCTTATGACAAAATTAGCTGGAACTTTATTCGCATCATACTAAACAAATTTGGCTTTGACAAAAAATGGATAAACTGGGTCATGACATGTCTCACTAAAACCAACTTTTCAGTTTTAGTCAATAACTTGCCAAGAAAGACTTTCCAAACCTCACGGGGTATACGACAAGGAGACCCTCTTGCCCCATACATCTTTGTAATAGTAATGGAACTATTAGGAAGAATGATACAACAAGAATCATTAGAATATGAACCATTAGTCGAAATCAAACTCACAAATAATAGTGACCCCATACCTTTCCTTTCATTCGCAGACGATACCCTCATCTTTGGAAACGCCAATGACTTAAGTCTTCATACAATCAAAAATCTCTTAAACAATTTTTGTAATATTTCAGGCCTATCTATAAATTATAACAAAAGCTCCCTACAAGTTTCCAAAAACATTCCAGTTCAAAAATCTCAAAGCCTTGCTCAACAACTAAACATTCCTGTAACCAAAACAATGGAAAAATATCTAGGCATACCACTTATTAGTGGTAGAGTTAATAATAGCTTATTTGATGACGCAATTATAAGCCTAAAAAAACAACTATCAAAATGGAAATCAAATACACTTTCCCAGGCAGGCAGATCTGTCCTCATTCAAGCAAACCTCAATTCTAAAACAAATTATCTAATGCAATCATTTCTTCTTCCTAAAGGAATCCTTGATAAAATTGATCAAATCAACAAAAACTTCTTCTGGAATAAACTCCAATCTGACAATTACCATCCTCTAATCAGCTGGGAACATCTATGCACCCCTAAAAGGGATGGGGGATTGGGCTTCAAGACAGCTGAACAAATCAATATAAGTATGCAGATGAAATTACTATGGAGAATAATAGCAAATCCCACTAATATCTGGTCAAAGATAATCACCGAAAAATACCTCTCAAAAGAAACATTGATGGAAAGAACTAAAACCAAAACTTCATGGCAATTTGGACGACTTTTTAATATCAGAGATCTCTTCTCCAAAGGCTTGCTCTGGCTTGTCGGTAATGGTAAAACTATAAATGTCTGGTCTGATATCTGGGTAAATGCACAATACCTAGAAAACTTCAGAAATGATCGTAACCCTAACTTAAAAGTTAGCGACCTCTTCACAAATCTTAAAACCTGGGACACTGATAAAATAAACAACATTTTCCCCTCCCATATTGCTCAAATGATAACAAACATTTACATCCCAAAAGTGAATATCCCGGACAGACTAATTTGGATCTACAGTAAAAATGGTAATTTTAATGTTAAATCTACATCTTCTCTTTTCAATACTAGAAACCCTAACAAGATCTCAGCAGAATGGATCTGGAAACTTAACATAGCTCCAAATATTAAACACTTTATTTGGAAAATTATTTTAGACATTTTACCTACTGCTGCACGTTTAAATAGATACATAAATAGAGTTCCTAACATTTATTCTCTTTGTAACTATGAAATAGAAGACGCAAACCATTTAATTTTTAATTGTCAGATTACCAAATCTCTTATTCGAAACCTAAGTAACAAACTAAACAAATCTTTCATCATTCCAAAGTTAACTGACGATATCTCTGAAAACATTATTAATACTAAAGCACAAAATAAAGACTTTACTGATCTTTGCCATCTATGGCACTCCATTTGGGAACTCCGAAACAATATCATCTTCCAAAAAAATTCTAATAATAATATAACCAACACCCTAACTCAAACTATAGACAAAATATTATGTTGGAAAAAAGAACAAACTAAAACCACCTCACCCAAACACACCAGACCTCGTGACAAACTGATTTGGAAATACCCTCCTAAAAACATCGTGAAAATAAATGTTGATGCCTCCGTCAAATTTGGTCTTCAATCTCAAATTGGCTGCATTATTAGAGATAATATAGGAAAAATAATTTTAATCCATAAATGTAATGGTAAAACAAATTCTGTCGTCCAAACAGAATGCTTAGCAATACTTGCAGGTATAAGACTGGCAACAGACCTTGGAATACGGAAGACAATCATCGAAAGTGACTCAACAATCGTCGTCAATGCCATCAACCACATAAACAATGCACCATGGGAGATTACACAAATAGTGGAAGAAATACGAGCCCTAAGGAAGGACTTTGAATTCATTAAATTTCAGCATTGTTACAGAGAAGCGAATGGTGCAGCCGATTTCATTGCAAAATCGGACATGAACTGTATTTCCATTTTAGATTATAGTTGTGAATTCCAGAACATCATCATGCTAGATGATCATGGATACTCCCAGTATCCAAATCCTTGCCTACTGTAAAAAAAAAAACTAATTTAAACTCGGTTGGTTTGAAGAGTGCAACCCAAATGAAAGGGGAAATTAAACGAAATCTAATTTTAGAAGTGGTGGATCTATTATTTCAAAGATAGCGAGCAAAAAATTATTTAGGGTGAAGATATCAAATTTTGCCAAAGCCATAATTCTTATAGTAATTCATAGCTAAATTATACGAGTTAATTGACATTTCTAATAATAAACAATTTCATTCCATCAGTTTTATATTTTAATAGACCAGTTAATAAAAAAAATACTAAGAAAAGAGTCAAGACTCAAGAGGCAGACTTAATTATTGATCAGATATTAAAAAAAGTTCAGAGTCGGTGAGACGTGATAAACGTTATGATAGAAAAATTTGATCTTTTGGGTGTTGTCACGGTCACATACGTCGTTTGTTCAAAGCGACGGGGGAATCGATAGGGATATCGATCACCGGATCTAGGTAGGGTGGATGCGATAGAGGAGGGCGTCGGGTGTGCTTTGCGATAAGAAAGTGTTGGATATAATGCCTAGGGTATGTGGTTTTAAGGTGTCTCTTAGACTTTCCCCATCCCATATGGAATGTTCAAGGATATCCTAAAAGGGTTTTAAGGAGACTCTTCCATTACCTACATTGAGAGGTAAAAGATGAGGTGGAGCTTTGTGGAAAATATCTTTTCTTGAGGCCGAAGATATTACGGATAGACTTGTTAGTATTTATCCGCGAATATCTATTTTTCACTAAAATTATCTTTTTTCGGTTTTGGATAAGCCAAGATCTTCTGAAGATAGACTCAAATCTTCCTTTTGCTTGCTGTTTAAGGATTGATTTCGCAGCTATAAAAAGGGATCAATGGCTTGGCTTTCAAATACAACGAACAACAATCACCTCTCTCCCTCTCCTATTTTCTCATACCCTTTTCCCATTTCGAGCGCCGGTTCTAGTTCCAACTTCTCTCCCTCGAGTGCACCTGTGAGAGAAGCCGGTGAAATCCTTGGGGGACGTTGCCTCGCATACGATCTGCACCACTGTCGGGGGCAAATACGTTTCTCATTCAGTGGCTTCCTTACCACGCGTCACCGCAGCCCTAGCCCCTTCACAGAAACGAGTTTGACCTACATCCACTAACACTTTATAGCAAATTTGTTGATTGTCGCAGGTTTTAGCAAGGTTATTGTCCAACAGAAAGTCCCTGCAAAACTGAAAGGGAAATTCTACAAGGTGATTGTTCGACCAAAGTTATTGTATGGCTCTGAGTGTTGGCTTGTTACTAAAGCCACTGGCGGAGAGAGGGGTGGGCTAGTATGGGCTCCATCCCACCAAAAAAAACGAATTATTTTATTTTTTTTTATTTTTTTTTTGCTTCCATTCCTTTCAAACTCTAACTAGTTTTCATCCTTGTTATGACAAATGTGTTGAAATTGTCCCTTAATCCCCATATTAGCCTGATGTTTTGTAAAAAAGCATTCTTGGCTTGCCATTGTTAGTGATTGCAGATATTTATTAGAAGACAAAATTTAATTTGATGAATAAAATATGAGCTTATTTTTTTATATTATTCGATAATTTAGCATAATTTTGTATTGAGTTGTTCTTTTAAGTTTTGAAAATAGTTGTTCGTTTTACTAATTAGTTCACTCTTGACAAAAAAAAACTAATTAGTTCACTAGATTGTAAATTGACCGCATGAACACTTTTTGCAATGATTTTACTGGTGTAAAATTTGTATGTCAATTTATGCTTTCGGGTTCTTTAAATCCCGCCCACCCCTTAATGTTGCTCTGGGTTCACCACTGACTAAAGCTCAAGAGCATAAGATGTCAGTGGATGAGATGAGGATGCTATGTTGGATGAGTGGGTACACAAGACTTGACAGAATAAGAAATGTCGACATTAGGAGCAAGGTGGGAGTTACGAGTATCGTGGATATGATGCGGGAGACTAGATTGCGTTGGTTTGACCACGTTCGAAGGAGACAACCTTCGACACCGGTTCGTAGGTGTGAGAGCTTGGATCTTGGAGCTACCCGTAGGGGAAGAGGTAGACCGGAGAAGAGTTGGATGGGGGTTAACCAACATGACCTCAATGATAATGCATATTTTATATACGCATTATATGTAGGTCTTAGGTGCATTAGAGAGTCGTATTGCATGTTTAATACACTTATTCATATTCTTGGACATTTGGTATTCGAAGTGCGGAATCTACGATTTCTAGATGTTTCTATGCTCCGCATGGGTTGTTCCTTTTTTTCCTACTTACATTGAATTGATATGCCAATTGGTCTAAGCACTTGATGTAAGGACCAAAAATTTTAAATTATTATTTTATTAAAATATGTGATTTATTTTGGGATCCATTCGGGATAAGGTCGAGCGAGTAGGTTTCTAAGGTTTAATTATCTGGTATTTTGAGATTTATTCCGGGTATTTTGAATCCTTGCTTTCGGACCACATTTTGTCTCTTTCCCCTTTCCTTATTTCGGATGACAACCATGCCTACCTAGCTCTACTTCTGAATTCCTTTGTATTCATTCTCCTTTCTGCCCAAACACCCCCATTCAACTGCCTCTCCTCTTCCATACTTCTTACCTCCTCATGGCCATTCAACCCAACATTTAGCATGCCAATCCCAGGAGCTCTCTCCCCCCTTTTCAGATTCAGAAAACCCATACCATTACAGCTCCCCTCCTTTGTCTGTTTTGCCTGCAACCCACCCTTCATCTCTTTAAAAGTTCCCTTGGAGATTGGACCCCAAGCAAACCCACCAGCCCCATTCTCTTCTATTCCTTCTTCCATCACCCTGCCGTGAGCAGCAGTAGCCACCCAGAACCACCATCATAACCTCCACCTTCCATTCTAGACAACAGCCAATGTCTCCACCCCTGAGCTCTCACCGAGGTGCCTCCTCTGTTCTCCTGAGCACCACCACTTCTCCCGATTTTCGCCCACTGTTGACATCATCATTCCCCTCCCCTATCTGTTTCACGCCAGCAGGAGAAGCATCGACCACCATATCTTCCGGTGTAGACGAGGCCGAGCCGAGCTCAGGAGTCGCTAGGGGAAACGCCGCAGAGCCCTTCTCCTCCTCTTCCTCTGTTGTCCCGTCCAACACGACCGGTAAGATCCTTCTTCCTTTTCACTCGAAAACAAAGCAAAGTTCCACCTTTTGCCCCCCTTTTTTGACCCAGGACAAGAACGAACACCCCAAGCCTCCGATGAAGCCAAACCACACCTTCGACGAACATTCCGGCGAAGATTGAAGACCTTGGGTGGGTATCTCCTTTCCCTTCCCTTTCTTGCTCGATTGTTGTTCCTTCGTGTTGGAAGGAGTGTCCAGAGTTAGGTTATTGCCGACAAGCTTCTCCCTTTCCTCTTCCTTCTTCCAATTTTCGAATCCAGGGATTTCGTTTGAAGAGGGTGATGAACAGTACGGTCAAGGGTTCGGTTTTCATTTTCTTTCCTTGGGTTCGGTTCATCTTTTATTCTTTAAACCGGTTCATTTAATGGGAGATTGGGTTGGGTTTGTTTTGAATCCGGATTAAGGTTGGGCCTAATTTTTCTTTCTCCTTGGGCCTAATTTTGGTGGAAATATGCAAAGTGTATATATTATGTTTAAAACTTATTATTAGGGGTATTTTCGGTTGACTATTTAAATTATTAAATAAATGAAATATATATATATATATATTGTGTAATATTATTGTGAGATTTAAAATATAATATTATTAGACTTGAATTTTAAAAAGCGAATTTGGGAAAGGTTTTAAAGGTTGAGATTGATTTTAAGGTTTAAATGTTTAATATCGGGATTCTTTGTCTTTGTTCGATGATGTTGGTTTTGAGAAGGAAGTTTAGAAAAGATGGTTGGTATGGTTTTATCGATGGGGTTGATTGGAAGTAAATGCTTTTAGTTGTTGTTTTCGAAAAGGATTTTGGAAAATGGTTTTACCGTCGATTGGTTTTGAGGATATTGAGAACTCGGGTTCGTGTGTGTGAGAATGTTGGTTCAGTAGCTTGTGAAAATGGCTTGATGATAGGTGTGTATTGCGGTTGGATTGCTTTGGACTTGCATTTGGGCCCTTGCTTGTGTTATCTTGCTGTTCTACATCTTCAAGTAAGTTCCCTAGGGGGCTTACTCAGGTTGGACACTCATGCCTATTGTTGGATTTTATGTTTGGTGTTGCATATGCATAAAAGCATGTCATGTAGTATCATGCTAGGATTGCATTGAACCGAGCATGTGGTTACTATGTGTGTTTGAAACAGAACGGTCGTTATCTGTGATAGTCCTAGAGTCTTTGCTAAGGTCATAGGGTAGCCCAGCCTCATCGAGTACCCTGAGTCAATCGAGTCAATGTTACTATAGCCCAGCATCATCGGGCAAACTTGGTTACTTTATGTTGTTGTTTATTCCGTGGTCCGTGCACCACCACGAGGAACTGCTATGTTATAACACCGACTAGCCAGGCTCTGCAATAACGGGAAGGGGAGCAGAGGTAGGAGAGGGATATATCATTTGGCATTGTCTTGGGCCCTTTACAGTATTTCTGCACATTATTATAACTAGGAGCATGCTAGTGTGTTTAACTTTTGTACTGCATTAGAGCATCTTTATTAGGTATAGCACATACTATGTGGCCTCAGCGAGGACTATCGGTCCCGCATGCGTGGCTCGATCTGACTCCTTTCCCCGTTCTTTTTTTAAAGGTATTTTCTGCAGATTTTGAGTGCTGGATGTCTATATGACGGGGTTCCCTTTTGGCGTTTATTGGACTGAAAGACCGACTTCCATAATTATAAACTTGGATAATTTGGATACTCGTATGCATATTTTTGGTTTTGACCCGGCTTCACCGTGGCAAGCTGTACCTTCCTTTCAATTTCGCAGTTACTCTTAAATGAATTTCCGCGACTTAGTCTATAGGACAGACTGAGGGTACCCAACGGCCCTCCGATTGCTTTGGGGTTCGGAATTCCCGCTTTAAAAGGATAGTCTTTTTAGGTTTAAAACCTCGACCCGTACCTGAATTGCAAGATCCGAATAAGGGGTTTCATCCCTTGAAACGTAACCCAAAAATCATAATTCTGGGCCGTTACAAAGTTGGTATCAGAGCTGAAGTTGTGCAATTCAAGTACGCAAGAGTCGAGTGTATGTTTTGGAAAACCGCCAATGAATTTCAAAGGATTTGAAAGGATTTTAAAAAAAGGGCAAAATGAACTTAAGATGCCTAACCGAAATTGGACTAAGTAATGAACTCGACTTGTAATAAAAGAGGAAAATCGACCAAACAGGGACACGAGTGGGTAGTAAAGGCGCTAGACCACCCCTATTGGGTGTAGTTGGGAACGATAGGCAAAATACTAGCTTGCTCTTTACAGAGGGTCTGGAAGACTCCAAGAAGATTGCACCAAGTTGGTTGGAGTTGCAAGTTAGGTAGGATCGCGAGGTTTTGCCCCTCCAGTCAGTCGCTCCTCGAAGACCGACATTAGATAGCTTGATGTGCTTTATATATTGAGCCTGAGCACGATCTCTCTTGAAGGACGTCATTATAATTGTCATTGACTGATTCTATGTTCAGTTCTTGATATGCTAAAGTCTGATTGGTATGCCTAACAATTAAATATGTCTTGACTGATCTGTGCAAATGGGATAGTGGGAGTACTCTTGTTTCTGTGTTGCAATGATTATTGAGTATGATGGTAAACTGAGACTTGTTGAACCCATGATGTTATGTTTATAAATGCTAGTTGATATGATGTAGACCTTATGTGTGATGATTTTCATGATTGCTTCTTCTTTAAACCTTTGGGTGAGGTCCTTTGGTAGAGTGGTGAAAGAAATTAAGTGGGTGGAATGATCGATTATATTATGAGGTAAGTTGCAAGAGAGAGATGATGGCGTATGTAAGACCGAGTAAGTTTTGGGATTTATGAGAGGAAATGCTTGGTGGTTCCGATGAGCTTTTTGGTGAAACTCGGGTGGGGGTATGGTTAGCAATGGGTCGGCTAGGCGATGATAAAGAAATTTTCTAGAGGTGGATGGTGTGTGGGAATGCTTGGTGGAGTGAAGGGCGAGATTTGAGCATCGAGATGAATTGAGATTTCTTTGGGAAATTTTTTGTCTGAGTTGACGTTGGCAAGTCTAGAAGAGGATTAGTCTTGACTTGAGAGTGGAGATGGGCGAGTGGGGATTGTGTTTATTTTGACTGGTATGATGTGAGGATTTTCTTGATTATGTGATTTATTTATATCTGCTGGCATGATGTTAGATAACGTCCATGATAAAACCTGATATGGCATGACACTACATGTTGATACGCAATGTTGAAATCTAATTGATAGTGGCAAGTGTTATCATGATATATTGATGTTTGCTATCATGTTATATTATTTTAGAAGCATGATAGGATGTGTTGTGATATGATACATGAGACAGTAATGTGTTATTATGTGAAAGCATGATGTTATATTATGTGGTGGTAATCATGATGTTGTATTATATGGTTGGCAAGCATGATTATTGATATGTTAAATGATGAATATGATTTGTATATATGAGATAATGGTGCCTGATGAGTAGAGGATCGGTATATGGTATTGTAATGAGTTGAAATGATATTTTGTGATTATGTTAGCATTTTGATGCATGGTATTTGGTTGGATCTTTCCTTTTGCTGAAGCGTAAATAACATGACCTTGTTGTGGTGATATGTTAACGTGATGAATCTGTTCTACTTGTGTTACGATATCGACATGTGATTGTGAGATTTGATGTGTACTGATGTACTAACCCCATAACACCTAACCCGTTGATTTTTGAACATGTGTAAGTGCTTACGTGATGAGTGATGAGCATTCGATTATGCACTTGTGATGCCTTCAGTATGTTATAGATATACCTTATGATTCGTAGTATGTTGAGGCTTGTTGTTCCTTGTTACTTGAGAGTTGAGACTTGTTGGCATGTTTATGTTTATGTTAAATGGTTATGTGATGGTTTGTGACTATGATATGATGTGGGACTTGCCATGTGTGAGATGGCTTATGGTATTATGCTTATGTAAGAGTTGATGAGACTTTAGGTTATGGTACTTTTTGAGTTGTGAATGATGTTGCATAATCGGGAAACTAGGAAGAGAATATGAGATTAGCCCTTAGAGGTGGATGATTACACCTCTGAGCTTTTGAATTTGATTGATTGTTATGCGGGAAACTGATTTGGTTTTGGAGGATTTTGACGAAATTTTGATTGAAAGGATTTGACTTGTTTGGTGTAAAGTTGCTTGGTTAAACGTTGGATTTGAATATTTTGAGCGGTTTTGAAAATGACCAATTTGGATTTTAAAAGAATAAATGATATCGAGAGTTCCAATGATTTTAAGGTCAATATTTCCCTTTACAAACACTTTTGAACTTTACGGAACTGGATTACATTATGACGTCTCACGAAATGGATACAAGCATTTTATAGGGGCAATTATAGATTGCTTGCTAAGGCCTAGTCGGGAAGTTATGATGCTTTTGAGTTATGATACAACCGAGAAGTCGGGGTAAGGATGTGATAAGGGCCCATATCACATACTTGCTACGACCAATTGGGAATATCATGATCACGTCGAAGATGCTGTGAGGATCTCATACGAGTCCTTATGAGGTGCTTACGGAATCAACGTCATGATCCTCGGACTCACCAATTTAGAACTTTATCCCCTTGCTTTATAATGATTTTAGTCTTGGGGACGAGACTTGTTATAGAGGTGGATGAATGTAAAGACCGAAAATTTTAAATTATTATTTTATTAAAATATGTGATTTATTTTGGGATCCATTCGGGATAAGGTCGAGCGAGCAGGTTTCTAAGGTTTAATTATCGGGTATTTTGAGATTTATTCCGGGTATTTTGAATCCTTGCTTTGGGACCACATTTTGTCTCTTTCCCCTCCCATATTTCGGATGACAGCCATGCCTACCTAGCTCTACTTCTGATTTCCTTTGTATTCATTCTCTTTTCTGCCCAAACATCCCCCATTAACTGCCTCTCCTCTTCCATACTTCTTACCTCCTTATGGCAATTCAACCGAACATTTAGCATGCCAATCCCAGGAGCTCCCCCCCCCCCCTTTTCAGATTCAGAAAACCCACACCATTACAGCTCCCCACCTTTGTCTGTTTTGCCTGCAACCCACCCTTCATCTCTTTAAAAGTTCCCTTGGAGATTGGATCCCAAGCAAACCCACAAACCCCATTCTCTTCTATTCCTCCTTCCATCCCCCTACCGTGAGCAGCAGTAGCCACCCAGAACCACCATCATGGCCTCCACCTTTCATTCCAGACAGCAGCCAACGTCTCCACCCTTGAGCTCTCACCGAGGCACCTCATTTGTTCTCCTGAGCACCACCACTTCTCCCAGTTTCCGCCCACTATTGACATCATCATTCCCCTCCCCTATCCGCTTCACGCCAGCAGCAGCAGCATCGACCACCATATCCTCCAGCGTAGACGAGGCCGAGCCAAACTCAGAAGCCGCTAGAGGAAACGCCGCCGAGCCCTTCTCCTTCTCTTCCCCTGTTGTCCCGTCCAACACGACCAGTAAGATCCTTCTTCCTTTTCACTCGAAAACAAAGCAAAGTTCCACCTTTTGACCCCCTCCTTCGACCTTGGACAAGAACGAGCACCCCAAGCCTCCGACGTAGCCAAACCACGCCTCCGACGAACATTCCGGCGAAGATTGAAGACCTTGGGTGAGCATCTCCTTTCCCTTCCCTTTCTTCCTCGATTTTTGGTCCTTAGTGTCGGAAGGAGTGTCCGGAGTTAGGTCATCGCCGGCAAGTTTCTCCCTTTCCTCTTCCTTCTTCCAATTTTCGAATCCAGAGATTTCGTTTGAAGAGGGTGATGAACAGTACGACCAAGGGCTCGGTTTTCATTTTCTTTCCTTGGGTTCGGTTCAGCTTTTATTCTTTAAACCGATTCATTTAATGGGAGATTGGGTTGGGTTTGTTTTGAATCCGGATTAAGGTTGGGCCTAATTTTTCTTTCTCCTTGGGCCTAATTTTGGTGGAAATATGCAAAGTGTATATATTATGTTTAAAACTTATTATTAGGGGTATTTTCGGTTGACTATTTAAATTATTAAATAAATGGAATATATATATATATATATATATTGTGTAATATTATTGTGAGATTTAAAATATAATATTATTAGACTTGAATTTTGAAAAGCAAATTTGGGAAAGGTTTTAAAGGTTGAGATTGATTTTAAGGTTTAAATGTTTAATGTCGGGATTCTTTTTCTTGGTTGGATGACGTTGGTTTTGAGAAGGAAGTTTGGAAAAGATGGTTGGTATGCTTTTATCGATGGGGTTGATTGGAAGTAAATGCTTTTGGTTGATGTTTTCGAAAAGGGTTTTGGAAAATGGTTTTACCGTCGATTGGTTTTGAGGATATTGAGAACTCAGGTTCGTGTGTGTGAGAATGTTGGTTCAATAGCTTATGAAAATGGCTTGATGATAGGTTTGTATTGCGGTTGGATTGCTTTGGACTTGCATTTGGGCCCTTGCTTGTGTTATCTTGTTTTCTGCATCTTCAGGTAAGTTTCCTAGGGGGCTTACTCAGGTTGGACACTTATGCATGTTGTTGGATTTTATGTTAGGTATTTCATATGCATAAAAGCATGACATGTAGTATCATGCTATGATTGCATTGAACTGAGCATGTGGTTACTATGTGTGTTTGAAACAGAACGACCGTTATCTGTGATAGTCCTAGAGTCTTTGCTAGGGTCATAGGGTAGCCCAGCCTCATCGGGTACCCTGAGTCAATCGAGTCAATGTTACTATAGCCCAGCACCATCGGGCACCCTGAGTCAATCGAGTCAATGTTACTATAGCCCAGCACCATCGGGCAAACTTGGTTACTTTATGTTGTTGTTTATTCTGTGGTCCGTGCACCACCACGAGGAACTGCTATGCTATAGCACCGACTGGCCAGGCTCTGCACTAACGGGAAGGGGTGCAGAGGTAGGAGAGGGATATGCCATTTGGCATTGTCTTGGGCCCTTTATAGTATTTCTGCACATTATTATAACTAGGAGCATGCTAGAGTGTTTAACTGTTGTACTGCATTAGAGCATCTTTATTAGGTATAGCACATACTATGTGTCCTCAGCGAGGACTGTCGGTCCCGCATGCGTGGCTCGATCTGACTCCTTTCCCCGTTCTTCTTTTAAAGGTATTTTCTGCAGATTTTGAGTACTCGATGTCTATATGACGGGGTTCCCTTTTTGCGATTATTGGACTGGAAGACCGACTTCCATAATTATAAACTTGGATAATTTGGATACTCGTATGCATGTTTTTGGTTCTGACCCGGCTTCACCGTGGCAAGCTGTATCTTCTTTTCGTTTTCGCAGTTACTCTTAAATGAATTTCCGCGACTTAGTCTATAGGACAGGCTGAGGGTACCCAACGGCCCTCTGATTGCTTTGGGGTTCGGAATCCCCGCTTTAAAAGGATAGTCTTTTTAGGTTTGAAACCTCGACCTGTAACTGAATTGCAAGATCCGAACAAGGGGTTTCATCCCTTGAAACGTAACCCAGAAATCATAATTCTGGGCCGTTACAAAGTTCGTATCAGAGCTGAGGCTGTGCTTATTAGATAGCGAAGAACCATCAAAATTCAACTTGAAGG
The DNA here is from genome assembly GCA_963922045.1 of Persicaria maculosa. Lineage (NCBI taxonomy): Eukaryota > Viridiplantae > Streptophyta > Magnoliopsida > Caryophyllales > Polygonaceae > Persicaria > Persicaria maculosa. Next base: position 42,914,505 of record OY998252.1, on the reverse strand, counting down.
TTCCCTTTGGAGGTTTCCGACCCGGTGGGTTTGACCCGTGGACAGGCCTAGCTTTGAATACCAAGTTTCTGAAAACTTACGTTTATAGGCTGCCCCTCCCAGTCCCGGATAATGGCTCCCACCGAGCTGTCCTTATTAGATAGCGAAGCACCATCAAAATTCAACTTGAAGATTCCCCTTGGAGGTTTGCGTAATTTAGTAAAGGTAACCTTTTTTCTTTTGCGTTGGTGTGTTTATTGTCTGAATTTTTTTTATCTTTGCGAATATCCATTACACCCTATTTGACAACCAAGTATATTAGAGAGAGATGAAGGATGTGAAATTGAGTAAGGTAAAGGGAGCGAAGAGAAATGAAATAATTTTACTTTTCCATCAAATTGTATAAAATCCCATATAATAGAAAAGTTATTCAAGTTTAAAATTCATTCCCTTCCTCCTAATTATCCACCTTTTTTTTTCCCGATCGATACAAGCGGGAATTTGAGGGTGTCAACCACGATTGTACCACCACTCAAGAGTTTGGGTGTAAATCCTTTGTCCCTGATCCCGTCCCCCTCTCCTATTCCCTGTCACATAAAATCTTTCTTTTTTTAATTCTTTTAATTAATTTCTTTTTTCTTTTTTCATTTTTCTTTTAAGTTGAGGTTTGTGAGAGGGAGGAGGTTGAGGGATAGGACATAGGAGAGGGGGACATATTGAAGGACAGGGGATTTGAAGCCCAAGAGCGTCCCTACGGACGAGAGTTTGGAACCTAAATCAGAACTTCAAGACGTTGAGACGGACTCCAAAGCCATGTACGTGAGACGATCAGCCGCCCTGTTCGCCTCCCTGAAAATGTGGGACACAGGAAACGTCTCGAACAAGTGAAGTAGATGAAGGGCATCCGATAAATGGATTTCGATCTCCCAAGAAGTCGACCACACACCATTGATCGCATTCACAATTGTTAGGCAGCCCCCCTCCATTGCAACTCTTGGGATCCCCAGCCTACGAGCTTCGAATCCTCATGCAATAGCAGATTTTTTGTTTGACCAAAACTCCCCCTATCAACGTTAGCGTTATGATGGCGTTGAAGTTGGATTGTGGAGAAGCCCAATCTGGCAGCCCATTACCCATCCCCGCCCTCCCCCTTCTCTCTTCCATATTTCCAGGAGTTGAGGATTTCCATCATCCGATTTTCTGACAAGGACGAATCGATGTTATCGTTATTATAAGTTGAGAATGTCTCTCTCCGTGGTTATTCAAATGTCGTGTAAACTCTACAAATACCGGTGTTCTCACCATTATCTATATTTTTCAATTTGACACCCATTCTGAATACCGATTGACCACCCATATAGCCTACACTACAGCAGGTATAATCCCTGATTTTTGCTTTTCCGGTTAATTTTGTGGCTGATTTTGTTTCTTTATTGAGTCATGAAATCGAAGACTTTGCCCCTTCTGACATTTGTGTTGAGTGAAGAGTTGAAATTGTGAATTGATGATGGATTCTTTCTCCCTTGTGAATTGTGATCATACTGCATCTATGTATGGCGAATCCACTTTTCTTTTTAATTTGGGCTTCTCCTTACGTTTTTAACGCGGTTCCTCGTTCCTTGGTTCCGACCAAAATTTCTGGCAATTCTGATTTAAACTAAGATGTTAATGTTGCTGTGAGTCGAAACTCGACAATTTGAAATCCAGAACTTGCTCAGATCACGAATTATTTTATCCGGTGATGTTAATTTCCAACGTAAATCAAGATTCATGGATTAATTTTGTTCTGTGTTCACCGGCATCTAGGGTTTATTGCTGCCATGGTAGATCTGAGATTTTTAACACACTTGCTTTTTTGATGAAGTAGCATATGCTTGAAACCTAATTAGTCTGTTACTGATTTGCTCTAAAACTTCCATGTGTGGCCCTCAGGTGAGTAGTTGATTGCTGACAGATCAGGAGATGGCCATGGACTTGCAACGCCGCCATCTCCACTTTGTTTTAGTCCCTCATCTTGAGCCTGGCCACTTCATCCCCATGGTGGACATGGGAAGGCTGTTGGCACGACATGGAGTTACGGTCACCGTTGTTGCAACTCCGCTGTATGCCACCAGAATCACTCCTGTTATCGCTCGAGATTCCAGCTCCAGTCTTCCGATTCGAGTCCTCCAAGTGCCATTCCCTTGTGCCGAGGCTGGCCTGCCTGAGGGATGTGAGAGCTTCGAAATGCTGCCTTCAAGGGACCTGCTCAGCAATTTCTTCAATGCGATCAGCCTGCTACAGAAGCCTCTAGAGCGGCTGTTCTCCGAGTTAGAGCCCCGTATAAGCTGCATCATATCTGACAAGAATCTAGCTTGGACTTCTGTCTCCGCTGCCAAGTTTGAGGTCCCAAGGCTCGTCTTTGATGGGACGAGCTGCTTTTCACTCTTGTCCACTCACAACATACTTGCTTCAAAGGTTCATGAGATGGTCTCCGAATCAGAGCCTTTTGTGGTACCGGGTCTACCAGACCGTATTGTGCTAACAAGATCCCAGCTCCCTAATGCAGTTGTTGGTTCGGATGTGAGTGGTTTGCGCAAGAAGATCAGAGATACTGAGCATTCTGCCTATGGGATGGTGGTCAATTCATTGGAAGAGCTAGAGCCGGGTTATGTCAAGGAGCTGAAGAAGGTAAGGGGCGAGAGAGTTTGGTGCGTCGGTCCAGTGTCCATGTGCAACAAAGACGAATCAGACAAGGGTGAGAGGGGTAATACAGCTTCAATTGAAGTAGAACAGTGCCTGAAATGGCTCAATTCGCAGGAGATGAGCTCCGTGGTATATTGCTGTCTTGGTAGTCAAAATCGGCTGCAGTCTGCTCAACTCAAGGAGCTGGGATTGGGATTGGAGGCGTCGAAGCATCCGTTCATTTGGGTCATAAGAGGAGGCAAGATATCGGAAGAGACGAACAAATGGCTTCTTGAGGATAGATTTGAGGAGAGGACAAAGGGCCGGAGCCTAATAATCAGAGGATGGGCGCCGCAGATGCTGATTTTGTCGCACCCTGCGGTAGGAGGATTTCTAACACACTGTGGGTGGAATTCGACACTTGAAGGGGTTAGTGCTGGCCTACCAATGATAACATGGCCTATGTTCGCCGAGCAGTTTTACAACGAGAAGTTCATAGTACAGGTGGCGGGCATTGGTGTGAGTGTCGGGGCTGGATCCTCTATCAAGTGGGGCGAGGAGGAGGATGTTGGAGCGACAGTGAAGAGGGAGGCCGTCAAGGAAGCGATTGATGAGATCATGGGCGGGGCCGAGCAAGGAGAGAGTAGAAGACGACGAGTTGCAGAGCTCAGTAAGATGGCAAATGAAGCTGTAGAAGAAGGCGGCTCTTCATTTCTCAACATGGAGCTGTTGATCCATGACATCGAACGAACTGTCAGCAGCAATAGGGCGATCGGATGAACAAATTTCAGCTAGTCGTGCTTAGAAACTGTCTGCTGACATCTGTCTGCTGACATGAAGGGTAAATTGCAATTGCAATTGCAAACTGAAGGTCTTTTTTTGTTCTTAGTGATGCACTTCAACGAATTATTTTTTATGATTTTTACCATTTTAAAAAGCATAATGAAAAGTATAACGGCAAATAAAATGAAATGGAATGAGTATATTAAAGCCAGGTCCTGGGATCCAACAATCTGAAGATCATATCCAAATAACATGCCAAGAAGATGGATTGCTGTTTAAATTGCATAGGACTGAGGTCATGTACTAGTTATGTGATTCCAAATTATACAGCAACTAATCCATATATGTTGTGTGTACAGATGAAATGAAAGAATTTGTGGCTCAGAGGTGGAATGTTCGGTTATTCTTAATAAGTTAATAGAACAATTAATAATAATGAGATTATATTATACGGAGTAATTAGATGACAACCAAAGAAAGAAGGGAGTGGGGGAAGAGTACACTTGCTCTGCACATGGCCCTTAATCATTCCTTTTTGGAATTGGAATCATCCTATGAAAATGCAACTCCTATCTAAAGTCTAAACATGCTCAACTTTAACTACTTTTTTCCTATTTCCGACTTCTTGTATCAATCACCTTCCCCTCAAACCATTTGAATTTTAGTACAAAGTAGAGATTTTCTTGCATGTCACATTGTCATATTAAAATTTTGATGTATTTTCTTCGTGGCTTGAATATTCATTCTCTACTAATGCAACATATTATTTACCTTGTTATTCGTTCACAATGAAGGCTATTCAACGGCTCGAGTCAGATGCATTTTGTGTGAAAGGATTTTGAAATTGAAAAAATGTGAATGATGGAAAAAGATGTGCATTTTTAAATCTTATCTGGGGAGGATGTTTGCTCACCTCATAATGTGGTTGTGCAAGCTTGTGATGATTTGTAAGCAATTAAGACATATCAACATAGTGATCTATGCATAAACATAGGAGCATATTTTAAACAATCAGTTGCGGGTGAAAACTTTTATTGATGTTGTTCATTACCTAGTAAGCCTAGGATTTGCTTTTCAAGACCACAATGAAACTTTGGGGTAAAAAAATCCAAGTAATTTTTATGAGTTGATTAAATTTTGGCTACATATAATGAAAAGGTTGCACAAACAATTTTAGACAATGCTCCTAAACATGCCAAGTACACATCCCCTCTAATTCAAAAGGAAATTTTACAAGTAATGGAAGCAAAGTGAGGAGTAATGTTGGAAATTCGAAGTTCTGTATCATTGTTGATGAAGCCCGTGATGAGTCTAAAAGAGAACAAATTACTCTTGTTTTGAGATTTTTCAATAGAGAAAGTGTCATCGAAGAGTGATTATTCCATCTCTCTCATGTTAAAGACACTTCAGTAGAAACTCCAAAGAATGAAATTTGTGTCATTCTTTCTTGCCATTCACTTGATTTACAAAATATTCGCGGAAAAGGGTATGATAAAGCTAGCAATATGCGTGGAGAGTGGAAAGGATTGTAAGCTTTGTTTCTTAACGATTGTCCATTTGTGTACTATATGCATTAATTGCTTTGCTCACATATTACAATTGGCCCTAGTTTTTGCATCTCATGACGTAATTCATGTCCATTAGTTCTTCTCCTCTCGATTTTTGTAAATAGAGAGCGGCCACCTGGGAATCGAACCGGGGATGTTTGGATACTACCCTGAGATCATTTCCGGCTCGACTTCCCCGACATGGTTCATCAATTCACGTTGGCACATTAAGAAGAACAAGTGACACTCGATGGAGTTCACGTTAATTTTCATTTTCTTTACAGCCTAATGCAGCTATTTGGTCCAACTATTATAGTGCTTGAAAAAATTGAGAAAGAAAGCTCAACTTATCAACAAAGAGGAGATGCTATAATATTTGGACCAAATAGCTGAAAAAATTGAGAAAGAAAGCTCAACTTATCAACAAAGAGGAGATGCTATAATGCAACAAGCAAAATGATCAATTCATTTGAGTTTGTTTTTGTTATGTATGCATCTAATGAAGGATATTATGGGTATGACAAATGGTCTTTGCTTAGCCTTGCAGCTAGCAAAAGAATCAAGAGGTGTAAAATGTTATGCATTTAGTTTCAAATACAAAGAAAATGATATATTCAAAATTTTAGAGAAGATGGACGAGTCACCTTTCTTGATCAAGTTGTTTCATTCTCTAAAAAACTTAAAGTTGACGTTCCTTGCATGGATGCTCCTTATTTTGAAGGGCGGAGTCGTCGTCCACAAAAAGATGTTACATTGGAGCACCATTTGCACTTTGATATGATTATTGTTGCAATAGATGCTGAGAGGCAGGAACTTGATTGCATGTTTGGTGTGTCTGCTGTAGAGCTTTTAAATCTTAGCAGTGCTTTGGATCCAAGAAATTCATACAAGTCTTTAAGTATCGATGCCATCCGTTTACTTGTGAAGAAATATTACCCATGTGATTTTACAAATCAGTAAAAGATTGGCTTGAGATAACAATTAAATTCTTTTCAAATCGATGTGCATAATCATCCGGTCATTGTCATCTATTCAAGAGTTATGCATGAAGTTGGTGGAGGCAGAGAGGGGAACCAGGTATTATCTATTTGCTCGATTGATTCGCATTGTTTTGTCTCTTTCGGTGTTTACTTACTAGTGAAAGGGCATTTTCAACAACACTCATCTTCATCAATTATTTCCATTTAACAATTACATTATTATATTCATTTTTAATTAATAAAATTATTATTATAATACTGTATATTTAAAAAATGAATAAAGTAAGCGAATATTTACTAAAATAATTAATTTTATTCTACAATTACATTATTATATTCATTTTTAAGTAGCAAAATAATATCATAATATTTTTAATATTTAAAAATGGCTAAAGTAATCGAATATTTAATAAAATAAATTTATAAAAACAAACGATTTAATTGATTAAAAGCATGGAAAATACACAAAAAATATACTTGACTGAAAATAACTAAGAACAACAATGCAAAACAACAATACATGAAACAACAACGCAAATTCGAATTCTTGGGATATTGATAAACTGAACAATATTTTTCCCTCTCATATTGTTCATATGATAACTAATAGAGGGAATTGCACAAACTAACCCAAAAACCGAAAAGTGTTGCAAGGTTAACCCAACCCGGATTAAAATTGGGTGAAACCGGTTATCCGGCAAACCTGGCCAGCAGGTAACAAGTAGGGAAAGTGGGGGCCAACTGTGACACCTAAGCGAGGAAGAGAAAAGGAAGGCGAGAGAGAGAAAAGGAAGGACAGAGAGAGAGAGAGAGAGAGAGAGAGAGAGACGTCCATTGAGAGGAGAGAGGTAAGAGAGGGAGCTTTTGAGTTTGATTAGACAAAGAGAGAGAAAGATAATTGAGTTTGACAGGGACTCTCTGAACAGTTCGGGGAAGGCAAATTCCCGCCAAACCTTTGCGCCAAAAAATCCTGAAGAGGAAGAGGAGGGAGGAGGGAGGAGGGGGAGAGTATATAAGCATTGAAACTCCACCTCAGTCCAATGATTATTCCACATTAATGCACTGCAGTAGGAGAATTAAAAGGTGAAAGAAGAAGCGCCGGCAAAGAGTGAAGGAGGAGGGTTGGTGGCCAATGATATGGGGATCTATATAAGGATATGGGAGGGATTGATGGGGGTGGCATTTAATGGGTACCAGGTGGAAAAAAATCTGAAGATTCATAGAGTAGCCAATGTAGAAGAAGCAAGTGGGCCGGGGTTTTATCTTAAAGTTGAAGCGTTACGAGTTAATACTAACTGGACAACCGGGCGAGAACAACGTGACAACCAACAGCAAACAACGTGACATCTGGTGGAATAGACTGGACAGAGTTGCGACCGCCTGCAAATAGAAAATGGGTAAGTAGTCTCTCAATGAAGATGACGAGAAAAAAAACTTTGCTACAGCTTAATGTAAACTTACTGTATCCCCTCGCTATGTAAATGAACAGGGGAGAAGACAATCGCATGTCTGACTGTGGTGTTCGGAGGATGGTGGGCTTGCGAAGAAGGCGGTTGGGTCTTCAAGGGGTCACGGAGCCAGAAGGCTCTGCTGGTGGACGAACGTATCGACTACGTTGCACTAAAGAAACTCGTGATGGAAAAGTTTAACGTCGATGGGAGAAGGCATGAGGTGGAGCTCACATATGGGAAGCTGAAGAAGGGCGGGTGCAGGCCATATGCAATAGGAGATGACGAAGACCTGCAGGCCTTCAAGTTTGTAAACGGACTCACTGGAGAACGATCGCGGTCTGTCGACCTCCATGTCTCCCTGCGAACCAAGCTTTGTGGCAGCACTGTGGCACCTACACAAGGATCGTCCACAGGTGGCTCCGTCGGGGTGGGTATCTCAGTGGCGGGAGGTGAGGAATTTATACTGCCATTAACTGGGCCGCTTATGACCCAAGAAGATCACGCACATACGGGCCTCCAATTGTCTGGTGGTGAAGAAGACGAATTCCTGGTAGCCGGAGGTGTCCAGGCAAAACAAACAGGCGTCCAGTTAGATGCCCAATGCGTCCAGTTAGAAAACGAATGTGTCCAGTTACATAATAGTACCGACGAGTTAGGGCGACATGAGGAGTTGGAGTTCGAGTTGGCGCAGAAGGCAAAGAAAGCCGAGGAAATAAGACGTGGGAAGCAAGTCATTTCTGTCAACAGTGATCCGGAAGATGAAGTTATTCCACCGGGTAGAGATGGACGGGTGCCCATTGACATCGGCAGCGAGTCCGACGACGATGAGGTACTCCCAAATGCGTTGAAGATGGAGCTCGGGTGCGCAGTTCCGACCAAGTCGTGGTCATGGGATATTGAGGCCGAGCAAGCTGTGAGGGAAATAGAGGAAGCATACGCACGCGGAAAACAGAAGTTGGGACCGAATCCGGAGGGTGTGGAAAGTGAACCAATGGTTGCGGTGAACCCATTGGGTCCCCGTCAGCACACGGTTGAGCTCCGGGAGGGAAAAGTGCTTCGGTCGAAGGAGGAGGTCCAACAGACAATCAAGTGGGCGGCCCTAGCTAGGTGTTTCACGACCAAGGTGAACAAGTCGACGAAGAGCTTGTATGTTGTGCGCTGCAGTGGTCCCAATCGCAAGTGGCTTTGTCGGGTTTCCACATACAAGAAAACGCGGATTTGGATTATCTCCATGCTTGTGGACGATCACAAGTGCGACCTGACCGACATGATGACACAAAAGCGTCGTGCGACATACACCCAGTTCCCAACGACTTCTACAAGGTAGAGGCGTGGCGTGCTTGCTACGCGGAGGTTTTGTACCCAGTTCCGTCTCGAGACACATGGAGGGTGCCTCCGGAAATTGCCAAACAGACCTACCTCTCGCCCAGTGTGAAGGCCTGTCCGGGTAGACCCAAGACTAGACGTTACCCCTCGCAGTGGGAAAGGAGATACAAGCGCCGGACGAACTAGACAATATATGGGACAAGACATGACGATCAGGTAGGAAAAACATGACGATAAACTAGGATTAACATGACGTGAATGCATCTGTGGGTTTTGGATTTTGGTCATCTAGACTAGAATGCGTCTGTGGGTTTTGGGTTTTTTCAGATGGACATGAATGCATCTGGGGGTACTACTGTGTCTAAGTACGTAAGTGTGTTGATGTGTGTGTCGTTGTAGCTTTTTGCTAGTAACTGGTATGTCACTTGTTTCAATCTTGACAGGTAATGTTTAAGACATGACGGGTAATGTTGTCGACATGACACCGTCTACGTATTTGTTGATAAGTTTTTCCTTAGTGTCTGTGATTAACGATATCAATAAACCTAAATCATCCATATAAAACGACAGAGGTAACGAAAGATGTTCAACATTAACGACTAAAATAATCCATCTAAAACGACAATCTAAAACATCCATCCCAAATAGTGCAAAAGTAGGTAGAAATGTCAACAAAACATCGGAATCCAAAGAGAGTATTGATGTTAACGGCAACTACAACCATGTAAACCAATAATGTTCACTCCTTCACATAAGGACGAGGGGACTACTGAGGATCGTTGCTGACACCGAAGCCAAGGTGGAAGATAGAGACGCATAGCAGCTGACGGTATGCAGTGATGAAGTCGTCGTCCAAGCCATCGAAGACGCGGTCCCCCATAGCGAGCTGCTGCATGTACCGGATCGTGTACGGGCCACAATCTCCCCTGAACACGGTCATCATTTGCGTCAATGGATATATGCGGGGATATTCGGGAACATTACAAAAAATGAGGGAAGCGGGACATGTACTTACGATTGTTTGTTTTGCGGGATCCCCTTCACGCGGGCGAGGGTGAGGGGGCAGGCAACATTGGCATTGTGCTTGGCATGCATCTCCTGGTGGACGGCGAACATGGTGGGCAGGACGTGCGTCACGGGCTTCAGCAATTGGGTCAGCTGGCGCTCTCTTATCAAGTTTGTATCGGGGTCAAACACAAGCACGGTCCATTCGGCGAAGTTGATCTCGAGAGCCACCCAGTGCTCGTTCTTCAAATTCCAAGGGAGCAGGATGCGGTCCACGGAGGCCCAAGGCTTGGGAAACCGCTCTGGCAGCACACCATCCATGTACAACTTCAACTCGTCCTCGACCACCAAGCATGTATGCCGCTCCAGCAAAACCCGGAAGAAATTATCGAGCACGGCCACGGATGCGAACATCGGGTCGGTGAGTATGGCCCTGCGAAGGATTGCGCATGCCTGCTCGATGTGCTACGTTACAGAACTCACATGTCAGAGGTACATCAAGGGGGAGGTGCTCGATATGTGAGGCAACAAAAAAGACTGGTGCGGGGAGGAGCTTTACCTCAGAGGTTACCCAGTTCGTCGGCGCCTCTAGATCCAGGAATAACTTCTTCTCGAGGAGGGTACCCTCGATAGACCGTGTAGGACTTGTGCCCTCTTTTATCCAAGCATTGTAGGCGTCCACCTCTACCCTAGTCAGAAGGCCCAGGTCAACGACGTCTTTTTTGGTCTTGGACTTGCTCACCCGTGGCTTCTTCACAGGCTGAGTGACCTCGTGCCCAGCAAATGCAGCAGTAGCCTTACGGGCTCTCGTCCCCCTCCACGTTAGCGGCTCGACCTGAGAGGTTTCCTCCGTGTCCATGTCACCCTGCACACACATGACAACGGGAATATTTCAACATGACAACAGGCAAATTTCAACATGACAACAGGAAAATTTCAACATGACAACAGGAAAATTTCAACATGACAATAATAACGGTCGGAGTGAGGTGACATACCTCACTTGTTTTCTGGGTGGGTGCATCGCCGAGGACCGCTTTCCCCTTCTTATCCATGCGGCCACCATTGGCCTTCGTCACACCCTGGGCATCCCGGTCACCATCGTCCTACACACACGGTTGTAAATGACATGACAAATGGAAAATTTTAACATGACACTTAACCACCATAACATGACAGTTGACGGGAATTGACATGCCTCAGCGCTTGTCTGGGTGGGGACGTGGGCAACGTTGGCTGTCCCCTTGCCGTCCTTCTTCCTCTTCGGGGGCTTCTTGTCCTTCTTCCCCACCTTGCCCTTCTTCACCTCCTCGTCCTTCTCCCCCCTCTTGTCCACAGAAACTCTATTGGCATCCCCTTTGTCCTGCTCCTTGTTCTCATCCCCTTTGTCTTGCTCGTTGTTCTCATCCCCTTGGTCCTTCTCCGCCTTGTCCCCAGCTACCTCATTGGTGATCTCCTGGTCCTTGCTCGCATCCCCTTGGCCCTGTTTCTCACTATCCTTTGGCTTTGGTTCTTCATCCACTTGGTCCTGCTGCTCACTCTCCTTTCTCTTTGCTTTTTCATCAACCTGCGAACATCGTACGAATTACAGTATTGGGTATCCAACTAAATGACTGTTAGACCAAAGGTGCTATCCAAGCCTCCGGAAACTCTTACCTCCTTCGCCGCCGACGATTCTGCCCTTCCCAGCGAGACTGCGTGGTCGGACTCGTCCAGGCCCTCCCTCCCCGTCCTCTGCAGCTGGCGGATGGCATCCTCAAGGGGCTTGATCCTCGCAGCGAAGTCAGCTCGTAATTCCCTTGCCAGGTCATCCATCTTCGACAACATCTGTGAGAAGTCACCCACCGATGGCCCATGTGTCTTTTCCTGCGTGGGGGCTGCCTGGGTCGTTTCCTGGGTGGCGGTCTCCGCTGTCGCCCTCGTGTGCATACCCTTCTTGTACTCGCGGCGGAGGTTTTCGAAGAACATATCGGTCTTCTCTCTAGGGTAGACAGCCCCGTGCATCACCCGTTTTTTCCCCTCAAAGTCATCGGGGATTAACACTGTCTGTACACTGTCTTCAAGGTCAAAGCTTTTTAGCTCGTCCTTCTCCTCCACCACGAGGCTGACGATTAACTCGTACTTGATTTTGTGCTCTTTCGACGCGTACCGCATGCACCGAGGGTGGGCATTGACGTCAAGGACGGCAGCAAATTGGGATCGGATTGGATAGAAAGCTTCGTAAGCCCACAACTACATAAACCACAGGGCATGGATGTCAATATCTGTCCAGTGTAAATATAAGCGTGTCTAGTTTAAATATAAGCGTGTCCAGTTTAAATATAAAGGTGTCCAGTTAAATTCTAAGCATGTCCAGTTATATTATAAGCATGTCCAGTTGAAATATAAGCCAATACCTGAAAGGCGAGGGGGAAGCCAGCTAAAAAATATGACGACCGAGGGCCCTTCACCCCATGCTGGAGCTTGCGCTCAACAGCGTTTTTGAGGAACTCATGGGTCCTCTCATAGTAGTGCCTGTCCCACGGGAATCGCAAGAAAGCGTCGACATCGGCCACCATATTCACCACCCATCCATGAATGTAGTTGCGGGGATCCTTCCCAAATAGCACCCCCTCAACCAGCATCAGCAACGCATACTTAAACTTCAACGCGGGCGAATGCTCTTTGCCCTTCATTGCCACTAGGAATTCAACCTCGAACTCTCCCATCCTCATCTTCTCCACCCCAAAGAAGTCCTTCACGGCCGACCTGTCCCCATCATTCTCCTCGGGCAGCAACATGAATGAGCACTTAAGCCCGGTCACCAGTGCGAAATCTTGGATGGAGAACCGAGCTATTTTGCCGTATATCATGTACCAGCTCTCATGCTCCTTTCTCGTCCGCAGCTGGCGTTGCAGGACGTAGTGCACCAGTTGGGCTGAGAACTGGACACGCGAACAAAGCCTCGCAATGGCGGCCAACGGGCTTGCCATCAACTTGTTCCAGTCCCCCTCGCTTAGGTAGTTGTCCAGGTTTGCAAGTATTGCCGGCCGGCCGTACTGGTTTACACGGCCCTTGCAGTGCTGGTCCTCGGGGACTGCATAGATGGCCTGCAAAATTACGCACAACTGTCAGTCGCACATTGAAACTACTGTATTCCGTTGATCAAGACTACGCACACCATACCTCGCCTTTTGTCTGTGAAAGGGGAACTCTTTTTACAGAGCGGGAAGTCGACATGTTCGCTTGTCCTTGATATCCTGCAAAATTGGGAAGCAAAACCTTAGGACTATCAACCAACATGACAGTAAATGTTATAAACATGACATTTGACTAGTAAAAACATGACATGTAATCAAGTCTCCCCTGAACTCAGTCCAATGTTCGAAGGCATCTCAAAAGTAAACATTTTGAACTCGCACTACTCCTGCTATTTTCATAATACGCAAGCGCCTTTCCCCATTTTCCCCAATTCCCCCAAAACCCCCAAATCTTCCAATGTCGACAATTCCCCCAAATCCCCCAATTTCTCCATCCAACTAATTGTTGTTTTCCCCCAATTTATCCATTTAACCCCAGCCAATGTTGAAGAGCAATTGTTATTTTCCCCCAATTTCCCTTCTATCCCCCTCGTCAATTTCCTTTCGGAAACTTTCCAGCCCTTGATGTCTACATGCCGATGGTTGAAACTTACATGACAGAGGGAACCTCAAATCCCTTTCCGCAACTTACTTGATTTCTACATTCCAAACAATGGCAAACACATTTGGATCTGCAACTACAGTTCTCGCCCTAATATTTTGTTCAATCGGTAATTATTCGGGGGCTTTAGGGTTTAGGCTTTACTTACTTGTTGTCGTCACTTGTGTGCAGGGGAGTTAGGGTTTGATTTCCGCTTCTTCGTCGTCTCCTCTACCGCCTTGCTCTACTTCTTCTTCAAAACCCTTCCGCTTCTTCCTTCGGTTTTGAGAGTTTGAACTGTATGAGAGAGAGAGATGGAGAAACAGTCGGGCTCAACAAATACCCCTTTAATAAACCACTCTCCTAGGCAGTTGAGGTGACAGTTTTGAAAAAAACTGTCAACTCTCTCTCCATCCACAGGCCTCCCTCTCTCTCCTCCATCAATGCAACCGGTTTCCCTCCTATGTGTAACCGGCTGGGCTGCAAAATTAAAAGAATTTGGGCTACCCTTTTGCAAATAATATGGAGAAGGGATAGAGAGGGCAACACAATCGGTTTTTTAGGTTAGTTTTGCAAATAGCCCCAATTAATATCCATATTCCAGTAACTGATATTCCTAACAAGTTAATTTGGATTTACAGTAATAATGTGAACTTTTCTGTTAGATCCACTTAATCTCTCTTTAATACAAGGAATATAAAAAAAATCTCAGCCGACTGGATTTGGAAACTCAACCTTGCCCCTAGGCCTGTCCACGGGTCGGGAAACGCATGACCCGCACCCGGACCCGGGAAATAGCCGGGTCGTCGGGTCACGGGTCGACCCGTCGGGTCAACGGTTCGATTCGAAAAAAAAACTTTTTTAAAAATTATACTATAATATTTATATTTATAATAATAATATAAATATAAATATAAACTAGAATATATTTAATATTTTTTATATTTATTAATAATTATAATAATATAATTATAATTATAAATATAAACATAAATAAATTATAAACAAAACTAGAATTCATATCCATAAAATATAAATTCATATTAAAATGCAACTCATATGCAATATGCAATATGTAATGCATGGTAAGATTCATCACTTGCTTATCTCCTTTTATAGAGTAGGATACTCCCAACCACCTATACTCTCATTTCTGATGTGGGACAAAAAATCTCTCATTTTCAATGTGGGACAAAAAAGATGGAACTTATTCATCACTTGTTTATCTCCTTTTTTGCATACTATATTGATATATTTGTATAATTGTCTTTGAAGATGATTAATTAGTTATGATATGTAATGATTAATTAATTCACACAATTCGAATTAAAATTTCACATTTGAAGTCTATATGTGTTGTTGGATACAATAGTTGTGATCGGTGGCTAAGACGTCAAATATAGCCCACAAAACTTGGAACAAAATGTACATTACTTAAATCATGGATTCATGTGTAATTTGGGGAGGCAAGATGCTTTGATAAGAAACAAGAAATTGATAGGTGAAAAAGAACAATTGAAATTGTTGGAGTTGTTCACGATTTCGAAAGAGGCAAAACATTCATGCCTATCTAACTCTTTATGAATCAATAACTTTAACAATATCCATTTTATTATCTTTAACAATCACTTTTGTTATCTTTAACAATAACTTTAATGTTAATATAATTCAACAAAAAAAACTAAGTGAGTATGTGACATGATCACATGAAAAGAGTGTTAGTATGTGAGTTCCATCCTATTTGTCCCACATTGAAAATGGAAGGTTTTTCGTCCCACATTGAAAATGAGATGGTAAGTGGTACCCTAACTCTATAAAAAGGGTAAAGGAGTTCAACACATGTACAACTTATCATGCATGCATATGAATGCATATGAATATGAGTTCATATTTCAATATTTTATAAGTATGAATTCTAGTTTTTTTTTATAATTTATATTTGTAATTTATAATTATAATTATAATATAATTATAAATATAAATTCCAGTTTTTTGTTTATAATTTATATTTATAATTTATAATAATAATATTATTATTATTGTTATAAATATAAATTTATATTTCAGTTTTTTTTTAGTTTTTGTCACGGGTTGCGGGTCGACCCGTCGGGTCATGACCTGCCGGGTTGCCGGGTTGAAATATGCTCGACCCTAACCCAGACCGGTAACCCGCCAAGACCCGCGACCCGCTTGACTCGGACCCGCCGGGTCCATGACCCGTCGGGTCACGGGTTGACCCGTGACCCGTGGACAGGCCTACTTGCCCCGAGTATTAAAAATTTCATTTGGAAAATTATTTTAGATATTTTACCTACTACTATTCGTCTAAATAGATATATAAATAGAGTTTCGAGTACATGTTCTCTTTGTAATTCTGAGATAGAAGATACAAATCATTTATTGTTTAAATGTAAGGTTACTAGATCCCTTATTCAAAATTTGGGTGTTAAATTGAAAAAATGTTTTATTATACCAAATTTAACAAGCGATGTCTCAAAAAATATTCTAAATACTAGGGCTCTTAATATAGATTGTACAGTTAATTTGTGCAGCTGATTTCTTGCGAAATCTCAGTTGAGCTGTAATTTTATTTTGAGTTCTTGTTGTGAGTTCCAGAACATCATCATGTTTGATGATCATGGATATCGGTAGTGCATCCTAATTTTTGCCTACTGTACACAAAAAATAACTCAAAAAAAAACATAAAATACAATATGAAACGAATATCTTCACAACGCCGTCATTTTAAGCTCCGCTATTTTCAAACAAGAAACGAAATGAACTTTGTATATATGAAATTAATGACAATGCAGTTCATGCATTCTTGTCATTTATTGGTCTTTACAAATGAATTGACTATACTATGCAACTTTTTAAGTAATAAAAAATTCATTATTTTTACAAAATTGGGGAAACATTGAAAATAAACAAAATTGCACATTACAAACAAAAAATTATCCATAATATATATATATATATATATATATATATATATATATATATATATATATATATATATATTATAGAGGATAGATCATATGTACTCAGCCCTTAACGTGTATCATGTACACAAATCTGGGTCGTTGATTAGTTGAGATGGAGGGTGGAGATTAATTAGCCCATTTATGGTAGATTGCCTGCATAGATGATTATTCGGTCGTGTATAAATGATTATGCACTAGTATATGAAGGATTATTCAGTCGTATGAGTCTGTTTAGTAGGTTAGTCATTATTCGATCGTATTGACGGATTATGCGATGGTAATTTTTAGGTAAAAGTTAGGGGCGTTTTCATGGTGCTAGCTATTAGAAAAATCTATCGATACCATCGCATAATCCATCAATACGATCAAATAATATTGTAACACCATCGAATAATTAAGTTATACCATTGAATAATAAAACAATAGCATCGCATAATCCGTCAATACAATCGAATAATATTGTGAAACCATCAAATAATCAAAATGACTAACCTACTAAACAGACTCATACGACTGAATAATATAATCTTTCATATACTAGTGCATAATCATTTATACTCGACCGAATAATCATCTATGCATGCAATCAAACAAATGGACTAATTAATCTCCACCCTCCATCTCAACTAATCAACGGCTCAGATTTGTGTACATGATACACGTTAAGGGTTGAATACATTGGAACTAACCCCATATATAATTTATTATTTTGGTAAAGAAAATTATTTTTATTTTTAATACTGTCCCCTTCCCATTCTCTGGCTAGCACTAAATCAAGCCTTTTCAGACGGTATTTAAAGAAATGATTTTAATTGCAGATTTTTGTTGTTTATATAATTTAATTTAGGTTTCCTTAGATTTTTCATGTTGTACAATGCAATGCATTCATGTCTTTCTCTCTGGTTCTATATTTTATATTCGATGATTTTTCGTCTGCTGACTTATTGAGCTATCGAAATTTAGACTTGTCTGAATTCATACTTCATACAAAAAAAAAATCATTTGGGGTCATTTTGTGTATCATCAAGCACAAAAAAAAGGTGAAATCAAACATGGCATAGTGTTGGCGAATGGTGATACACTGATACCGTTGGTATTTGTCTTGGTACTCTAAACATCCAAATTAATTTATTCAAACAAAAATTCTCATAGTATTACACTATCACTATATTTTAATAAAAATGTTCTTATAGATGCAAATCATCTTCGGTGTTTGTGTCATCATCTATTTCATCCAATACGAAAAACAATACTGTATTTCCTTCTCTAATCGAAACAAAAAGAAAAAGTCAACTAAAACAGGGGAATAAACCTAATCATTTGATAATTAGTGGTATCTTAATTTGGTAGTGAATGTGCTATATAGCAAACCCACTACTACTCCAACTCATTTTTATCCTCCAGCTTGCCTTGCACACATCCACTCTCAAACATTACTTTCATATTCAACAACGAATATACACCTTTTCTTTCTTATCTTTTTTACAAATTAGGAAGCACCATTTCATTGTTTAATTACATGTGAAATACATCATATATATCATTACAAATAAAATAGACAAATGCTAATTGTGTCAAAATTGACATACAAAATTTGCATCTCTCAGATTACAATTGAACATATAGTAGAAGAAAATGAATGTATATCCGGCCTGTATAATTTCATGTCTGCACTGCAATAATCAGATTACAAAGAACAGAGATGCAAAAGCTACATGATCGATTGAGTGTCAATTTACCTTTCTAATTAACAATTTTAATTCACATGATTAATTAAATTGATCAAAGAATGAGATTAAAACAAATCAATTTAGGGACTTAATAACGGCAATCCACCAAAGAAGCAGCAAACACGAGAGTCTTATCATTGGATCCGAAGGTGAATTTGGGCGATTGCGTCACCTCCTCTTGTTCGTCGGCGGGGAGGTTGAGGTCCAAGCACAGCTGGTTCCTCGGCGGCGCGGCCGTTTGTTCCGGCGGAGACCCCGCGGAGGCGGAGGGGAGCGGGCGGTGGCGCCTCATGTGGCCGCCCAGCGCCTGGCCGGACGAGAACTCGGCCCCACAGATGGAACAAGCGTGAACCTTGGGCTTGTTGTTGCTTGCACTCAAGGTGTTCGACGAATTGTTGTAACCACACGCCATCTGAAGAGAGAGCCCCATCATCTCAGCTTCTTTGATGCCGCCTTTGCTTATAAAGTAATCCTCCTGGTGGTCGCCGTCGACAGTGAAAGAGGGAGATGGTGCTACCGCTACCGCCACTGCCACCGCCTTCTCTGGCGGCGGCAACCTGGGCTTGTTGTGGCTCGCCCTGTGCCCGCCGAGCGCTTGGAAGGACGGGAAGCAACGGTTACACGTCTTGCACTCGTACGCAGCACCGACCGATGTGACCGTGGTGATAGGCTTAGGTGGCTCTTGGGTAGGCTTGGGGAATTTAGTGCCACCTTGTGCAAGAAGGATCAAACAGTGTGCAGCCATATCCTGATCCTCCTCCTCGCTGGCAGTGTTGGTGGTGGTGGAGGATGAGGTGGTGGCCACCCTGGTGCTTTCGTGGTCGCTAGGGCGGGGCCGTTTTGTCCTCTTGCCTTTGATCATCATCATGATACGGTTGATGTGATCTGAGGCGGAGGTGGCGGTGTCGACGATGGACCTAGAGATAATTAAGACGGGGTTGTTATATATGTGGATTGCAAGATTGGGAGTCTTTATACAGGAGAGAGATGGGGGGGGGGAAATGTGGGAGGGAGTGGTGTGGTGGTAAGCAAATAATATTCCAAGCTTGGGGTTTGGGGGAGTTAATTGGAGATGAGTGATGATTTCAGAATTCATGATTGAGGAGAGAGGAGGGCTATATTTGGAATTTGAGAGGATATATATTATATTAATTAATTATGAAACTGGATTAGGAAAGGTAAGAGAAAGTGTAGGGAAGTTAAATTATACTTTCTCGATCGAGTTGTTGAATTGGGATAATGAAGGAGGTGATGGCGATGGACAAAACCACAGTGAGATTCGGTTGGCTTTCAAGCAAACTCGCTCCTTCCCATTACTTCTCCACCACGTCTCAATCCCTCTCTCTCTCTCTCTCCTCCTATAACGGTTAAAACATCACCTCCTTTTATTCTCTACCTCTTTTTCGATCTAGACACTCCTACGTACTATGGTCAAAACACCATTAATTTCAAAGTTTTAATCCGATGCATTAGTATTTGTATGGTCGCATTAGTTCTGATGAGATTCGATTTGCTTTTCCTAAACAAATCATCATCTGAAAAGCATACAAATATTTTCAAAATATGATATGATACATTATTAAAAATCCGATTTAATTACCCTTTTTCATTTAATTATAGATATCAATATTATTGTTATCAAAAAACCGGATTATTGAGTATTGATAATCTTAGAAAAAAATCGCACATTTGGTAACTCTTTTCCTAGACAACATGTCTTTTGTAATAAAAATTCGCACATTCGGCCGGTATAACAAATTGAAAATCGGAAGAGATAATCTCATAGAACGAGAGAGAAAAATTCTTATGAAGAGATACAACACTAGCTTATAATATAATGGAAGAGAACCTTACTATAGAAATTAGTATAGGAACATAAAAGTAAAATTACTGGTGGGAAAGCCGATCAAAAATCAACTTTCCGACCATAGTAAGGAAAAGAGATGGGATTGTAGCTTCTCGGTCTTAGGCTGTGTTTGGCACTAGATGGAGATTCTGGGGATTATGGGGATTTCTGTAGATTTTAGGAGATGGAGATTATTTTGGTAGATTATTGAGATTATGGAGATTGAGATTATGTATGACGGAAATCTCATAAAGGTGTTTGGTAGGTAGGGGATTGTGGTGTATTTCAAAGTAACAAAATGACTATACTGTCTAGAGCTGGCAAAATCTGACCCGACCCGAAAACCCGACCCGACTCACCCAAACCCGAACCCGACCGGGACATGAAAATCTGGAGTCATTCATAACCCGAACCCGAGACCGAACCCGACCCGAACCTGACCCGACCCGAAACAGATCCGAACAAAGATAAACCCGACCCGACTCTGAACCCGACCCGACTCTCAACCCGACCCGACCCAACCCACCCCGAATTGAAATCGTTATTTAACATCAACATTTTAATACTTGAATGTTAAATGTTTTTTATTTTATTTTAACACAAGTTTATGATTATACTTTAACATATAAAACACCAATTATTTTTGCTAATTGTTATTATATGAATAAGAACCCAAGTAAAATCAACAGATAAGCAGATAAGCCAATGAGTCAAGTAAGTCAACCGCCATACATCAAATCAAAACTAATGGGCCAAAAACTAATAATATTTTGATAGAATTAATTATTTATATCTAGATTTGTTAAAAACTAATAATAATAATGAAAAAAAACTAAGGGGCCAAAAGCTAAAAATGAAATGGGCATTGAAAATGATATGGGCCAATGATATAGTAAAACCACAAATAAGTCAATTTGCAACTTGCTAGTTAAAATAAAGTTAAAACCAACTATACCGCTATACCCACTTTGATTCGAAACTCAAATGAGACCGACCCGCCTCTTGACCCGAAACCCGAACGAGACCGACCCACTTTGACCCGAACCCGAATGGGCATGACCCGACTTAACCCGAAACCTGACCAATCTAAAATTCATTATGACCGAACCCGTCCCGAACCCGACCCGACCAATGTCCTACCCGACCAATACGCGACCATAAATTTTACCCGAATTGACCCGACCCGAGCAAACCTGACCCGAACCTGACCCGAACGACCGACTTGCCAGCTCTAATACTGCCCCTAAAAAAACAACCCCATACCCCTCGTACCTCCTCCCAATTTCTTCCTGTTTCAGAACCTCAACCGAGTTCTAGACAAACACCACTGCGAAATCGACTTCACTTGCAACACATCAAGAATAATGGAGAAGTTCATATGTGAAAATTCGAAGGGAAATGGGCGATTGAGGAGGGGAAATTGAATAAGGTAATTGAAACAACAGTGAGAAACAAATTTGGGGCTTCAATGGTTGGGATTGGACAGTCGATTGGCGACTGGTGACAACGAAGCTCCACAGCTGCGGTTACATCGCTGGGCGGTAACCAGAACTCCGGGCAGCCATCGCCTTGAACCTTCGGCGACGAAGCCATGAGGGAGACGATGATGTCAGCAGAGGTAGCAGATGAGCAGCTCTTGGAGGCTCTTCCAGCAATCCCCGACTTCATGAAGCCCACGCGCCTCCACCATCTCCTCCATAGATCACCGGAAATCTGCGTACGGGTCCGGCAAATACTTCTGCACCGCCACGCCTCCCGATGCCGCCTTATCGCTCGGACATGGCTCCAATTCCGAAGATGAGGAGGAGTCGACGATGGAGTTGGAGCGGCCCGGGGAGGAGAAGAAGAACCGGTGGGAGGCGTAGGCGGTGGCGAAGTCCGGTGTGGAGGCGGCAGCGTGTAACAAGTCTTCTTCATTGTCGTCGGTGGAGTGGTCGGAGTTTGTTTGATAGAGAGAGTCGTCTTCATTGTCCTCTCCAGATCTGGAATTGGGAATTGTGGAAGGCAGGGGCAAATTTGGCCTTTATCTCTAGAATCTTGGGGTAGGAAGATTTCAAAATAATCCCCTGAAATCCCCACAATCTCCATCCCCAAATCTGTAGGAAGCTGCTACCGAACACCATTGCAATGGAGGAAATCTAATTTGTGTTTGGGCAAAAGCTCCACAATCTCCCAAAATCCCTTGTCGAACACAGCCTTAATGGCTTCCAAAAAATTGATTTGGACATCATAAATTTGCAGACTTGTTGGGTAAAAAGTTTAACAAATCTATAAATTTGCCAAAAATTTATATGCCTGACAGGTCTACAAATTTTTATATTGTGTACCTAGACCTGGAATTTTCTTGGGTGCCCATAGTTTAATTTACCTAAAATGAAGCTTAACATATGCTTATAATAGAGGGAGCGAGAGTCAAACTCGTAACTTAGATGTCACTCCATGTCATCCTTATTATTTATATGCTTAATTGATTTAATCCTAAAATCATTTATTGACCAAAACGTACTCGACTCAACCTAACCTAAGTATGTGTTCGGGAGGGGTGGAAATTTTTTCGAAATTCAAGCTGGAATATTTAGGAGGGGACGGAACGGGTGGAGGAGGTGGAACGGGATGGAGATGGATAAAATTTGATATCCCCAATTTCCTAGATGAAGGAGTGAAGGGACGGGGTGGGGAGAGCCGATGGAAAGGAAGGACGCCGAATGACAGTCTCTGGGTGATGTGTTGTTCACAGAGGAGATTGCTGAAGAGAATGTGAAGCGGAGGAAAGGGTTTTGGCTGGCACGAAAGAGAGGTTAGGAATGTGCTTTGCATTTGCCCTTCCAGCAATCAAACCAGAGAATAATCCTCCTCTCACATTCCTTGTGGGGCCGGGGGTGAGGGATGTCTAGGGTGAGCGATTTCACATATTTTGGAGCAAGAGATTTGTTCGATCTAGGGTTTCGATCTTTGAATAACTCATAGTAATCACAATCCAAACAAAATGGAAACGAACAAGAAAGCACACACAAGACTTTGTTTACGCGGTTCGGTTTCCCTACATCTGCGGAACCCCGGGAGGGGAGGTCTACCCAATCCAGTAAGCATCCAAAGGTCCAAAAACAAGTTTCATAGGTTCAGATGCACAAGCCGACAAAAGTGATTCTAAATATACAAGGACTAAGAAGATAAACAAGGGATAAGGTTAGAGATCGTCCGTGAAGGACACCGAGAAATCTCGAGGGCGATTTCTCAACATATAACCCTCCATTCAGCTTCTTCTTCGTCAATCAAGTGGGGACTCAAGTAGCATCAACCTTGGTGAGATCCCTTGTAGAGAATCGCCGGCGTCGGAAAAGCTCTCAAGCCAAACCCTAACTTTTCTCCCAAACCCTAGCCCGCGATCCCTTGGTTTACCTAAGAGAGAGAGAGCGATGCTACAATCCTCCAAGGCAGCCAGAAGAGAACATATATAAAGCTAGGGTTAGACAACGGTCGAAATGAGACGACATGAGTGAGTTGGGCTAAGATTTGGGCCGAGAGAGTTATGCCCAAATCTTCACAAGCTCACATCATTTCAAATACAACCCAATGGACTTAGGCTAGTGCGCCATTGGTGCCATCATGGTTAAACCGTGGGACCAATGAGCTTTTCCTTTACCCATAGCAGGACTAAGAGCAAGCCCAACAGTTCCTCTAAAAATTCTTTAAAATAGAGGAAAAAATATCAAAATCTCTAAAAAATTTACACCTCAACTCCAACAGCTTCTCTATTTTACAAATTTCTGCATTTATTACATACTACACATACTTTCTATTTAAAAGAATTTCTAATTTAGTTATCCTTAAAATTTATGCAAATTGTGAAATAATTTCATACAACTAGATGAAAGTGAATTTTAAGTTAAGATTTTAAATAACGTAAATAATTTTAATTGAAATATGAAGTTTAATACTTAAGCTTAACATAACTTAAAATTTAAACTAGTATAAGTTTGACATTTACATATAACATGAGTTTTAACATAACTTAAAACTAACGTTTTTAAATTAAATATCGAGTTAATTGTAGCAACACATTCAATTTAATTTAATTATAACAAATATTCCTAACTTAATTTTTGTATAAATATAACAAATTTGTCCAACTGTTGATGAATTACAATGAATTTACATTGCTATTGAGGAGAATTAAATTTTAGAGTTGTTGCCATCTTTCTCTAAATTTAGAGATTTTTTCTCTTTTTCCTAAGGTTTCTCTATTTTAGAGATAAGTATAGAGGAGTTGTACGTTGGACCTAAAAACCCCATATTTTCTTTAAAATTTCCAACTTTCTCTATTTTACAAGAGCGGTTGGGGTTGCTCTAAGAGCATCCCCAAGAGAACCTGCAAAATAGAGAAAAGTTAAAAATTTAGAGAAAAGATGCTTTTTTTAGCCCCAACAGATTCTGCAAACCTTTCTCTAAAATAGAGAAATGTAAGAGAGAGAAAAAAAAATCTGTAAATTTGGAGGAGGTTTTACGAGCATTCTCAAGAGCTTCCCTAAAACAATCTCCAAAATAGAAAATGAGAAATCAAATATTTTGAATATTTTTTTGCCCCATTCCAACAGCTTCTCCATTATAGAATTCACCCCAAAAAATATGGAATTTGCTCAAATTTAGAGAATGACCTCTATATTTTGCCTCCATTCTCTATTTTGGAGAATATAATGGGGAAGCTCTTCGAGCAAAAACCATCCCAACATTCTCCAAAAAATGAAGATGGGGAATCTCTTGGGGATGCTCTAAGAACTCTAAAATTAAATTCTTCACCTCTCCCAAGAGTTTGATTCTTCCTCACCCATCAAAATGCACACAACACCTTCCATTGAAGCCTTTCTACTTGTGCATAAAGCTTTCTTGAAAGCACAACACCTTCCATGGAAGCCAAGTACTTTTGTTTCTTGTAATGACCAAATAAATGGAAACCCACAATAGGCGATCTTTGTACTGGACGATAAGGCTCACAATCGATTGAGTATTTTGACCGGCTTTTTTTTACACTTTCTATTAACAATCCGACCTCCTTTGAATGAATCATGAGAGGCGAGAAGAAGCTTCAACAATGGCGGAGTCACCGTCATCTGCACTGCCGAATCCAACTTCAGCCTCCTCTCTCCCGTCATCTGATTGCTCTCAAGTACAATTTAGGTTTTTATGATTCAATTGGTACTGTTTATGTTATCAATCTTCTCAATGGCTCCCTCACTTTCTTGCTATTTTTATCAATCTTTTCGATTCCATTAGTTCTGTGGACGGTGAGAAAGTTCTTTGTTTCCATAATCAATTTTTCAAGTGTCTTTGGTTTGTGAATGAATGGTTGTGTTAGGTTAGACAACACTAGTCTCTGCCAGCTCTTTTTGGCTACTAGCAACATGCGAATCAGAGTCATGTACAATAGCTTGTGCACCAAGGTCCGTGTACAAGACTATCCCCGATTGTGAGCCTCCCCCATTATGATGTCAGTTGTGTGCTGCTATGTCTAATACAGAGTATTATGTTCAAGTGTTTGATGAATTTTTTTTTTTGTCGATGCTTGTTATATTTAGACTAAAATATTTTTGAATTAAATTTTTTCAAATAGTATGCAATAAATGTGGAATATTTATAGTGTGTAATAAAAATGTAGAAATATGTAAAATAGAGAAGCTTTTGGAGTTAGAGTATAAAAATTATATAGATTTTGATATTTTTCTCTCCATACTAGAGAATTTTTAGAGGAGCTGTTGAGCTTGCTCTAAGGTGTGTGTTCACCCATAAGTGAATTTATCCTATGTGCTATGTGCATCACAAACCAAATAAACCATTGTTTCTATACAACTTTGTTACAAGGATTATCAAAAAAGGGGAATTACTAGTAAATACCCCACTTTGATATTTGGTTTAGAAAAATACCTAGGTTTGAAAACAATTGCATAAATATATGAAAAATTTGCGAAAATACCTTATTTAATTATCAAAACTACTCACCACCCCAAAAAATCAGGAAAAAAAGAGTTAAATATATTTTGTATTTATCATTTTTCTTATATTTTTAAATTATATTAAATAATTAAATAAAAAAATCTGGAATTAAAAAAAAAAATTCTCAATCCCAATCCCTAACAGTTAGCCCCCGACCGACCCAATCTCAATCCCTAACCCGAACACACAAGAGCCGCCTGACCAAACCCTAAGTCTCAGGCGCTCTGACCTTAGCCTGCACTAATTCTCCGGCTCCTTCGCTGTCCTCACCCTCCGTCGCAGCGCTCACTCTCCAACGCAATCATTCTCTAGCTCCGGCTCCATTGTCGGCCTCTACTGTCTTAACCCGTGCCCAACCCCAAGAGCAGCCCGACCAACCCTCCAACCTTAGCCCTATCTCTTTACTCAATCTCCCGTCGATTTTTTTATCATATCCTGTCAATGTTCATATTTGGATTGTCAATGACAATATTCATCCTGTCAATATGATAATATTATGATTTCAAGATATATATATTGACAATCCTTTTGTAAATATGGTTAATAATCTTGAAGATATGATTTACCGTATCTTCATCGATTCTCTCCCCGATTATAGCTTCAATCCTGTCAAAGTAAACCTACAGCCTTGTCACTATGAACATTACTCCTGTCGTTGTGAACAAATAACTTTGTCATCTTGGACAGACCTTTAATTTCTAGTTATGATATGGATAAAATCGTGTCTTTAGTCTCTTCCCTGTTATAGACTCCATCCTGTTTTTAATAATTATTAGCTTTGTCATAAAGAACCTATATCCTGTCAATAACAAATCTTATTCCTGTCACTATTAATTCTCTTACTAGTGCAGTGATTTTCATCCGGCTAGTTTAATTATTTTTAAATTTCTGAGATAAAAATATTAAAACATTATTTTAATATATATATCATTATTTTATATATTTTTTTACTTTTCTTTTAATTCATAATTCTCCTTTTAATGATTTTTATATTTAAATTTAAAGGTAAAATCATTCATTATTTTTTAACACAAATGACCTATTTTTTAGCACAAATGACCCACCTATCCTATTTTTGCTATTATGAGAAAACATGTATACTTTTGTAAACCGAACACCAATTTGGTGTATTTATGCAAATCGGCCTTATCAAAACACAACAAGATTAATCCTCAAAAATAATATTTATCACCATATAATCTACAAAATATATGTTCATCTCCTAAATAATACGTAATTTAATTTACGTCCAGAAATACCCTAAAATGGACCCAATTCAAAATAACTAGAGTATAATCTAGCTTATACAGCGTGGCGAGAGAGAAGCACACAACACGGTACTGGGATTCATGTCTATATGTACAACAACCGATTATAATCTAGCTGATGCTAATGTCGTTTCTTTCACGGGGAAGTGGTCGTTTTAATTTATTTTTGGAGAGATTAATTATTAATTAAGTACGTTAATTAATTAACGTGTTTGAAGTTAATTAGTAGCGTGTTTTCTAAATGCCAAAACAGCTCAAGACATGTGTATGGTTGACTTTTATTAAATGTTCACTCTTTCGGTGTATGTTTGTAGTGCCAGTTAATTGCACTTATTTTCTGAGGCCACAAACCAAAAAAAAAAAGGAAGTTAAATATATATTGCACTTAATTTATTTTGTGGCCCCATAAATAAATCCTAAAATCACGCCGTTCCATTCTCTACTGCTTTATGCAGGGCAATATGCAAATATGCATAGAACAACGCATAACACAGTTTTGTTATCAATCTTCACACACGATTGAAACCCAAGTACCCAACTATTAACATCATCCTCGTCCTAAATTTGAATGTCTGTGTAGTTCAAACCTTTTGACTTTCCTATGATACGGAGAATCATTTTTACTTTCACTAAAAATGGCCGATTAAATTCAAATTTTTAGATTTTCTTTTCAATATATTTAAACATAACATCACTTTACATGTATACATACTAAAAAACCTTTCTATTTTTTTTATAGTGTTTGTTTCGTTTTATTAATTTTGTCCTCTAGTAATTAAGGCATCTATCTAGAAAGCCAAAAGACTCCACATTAGAAATCCGGCGACTAAAGAAGACAGTTTATGCATTATTAATGCATTAAAAAGGAAAAGGTTGTGCCCATGAGAGATAGAGATGATAATCTCGGATTCCCAGTGTGATTTGCTTAAATTCACTTTGATCATACCTATATTTTGATTATTTTTAGAGAAGATTATTGTAGATATATGATCATCTTACTCTTTTAGGTCATTCTCTCTATACTGAGAACCATTTGTTTGATTCATAACTGGAAGTTCTCACCCATAAAGATGCTCTTGGGTGGACTATGACTAGAGCATAAGACTCTTAAATTTTTTCCTTGTTAAAAAAAATATTGCTTCTATCTCAGTTTACTATTTTACTATTTGGCCTCGCCCAGTTCACCTCTCGATCTCACCCAAAAACCCCTCCTTTTTGCATCTTCTTCCACTCAAAGTATATTATTATTATGTGGATGTACAAGATATACACTTTACTTAGATAGATTTATCTTATACTTGGAGGTTAAGGATATAACTCCTATATATATTGTATTGGTGGATACCACACAAGAGATTATCAGTTGAATACAATCTCATATTCTCTCCCTTTTATTTTGCCCTAAATTATAACACGTTATCAGCACGATAGTTTCTCAAAAATGCTAAAACCCTAATCCAGTCTTGAAGGCCGACCCAGAGTACTACCGATCATGGAGTACAATCAAGTCATCAACACGCCCAAATTCGATCCTTAGTTCCCGCAGGCGATTGGTGGCTCCTCCGATCAAGATTGGTGTTTTCCGTCTTGCTTTTTCGACGCCCTCCGACCACGAATCAGAAGGATTACTTCCTCACCGATCAAGAATGGCGGCATATCTATGACGCCCCGACGGAGCCACGTTTCGACGCTCCACCGACCGATCACCTCCTTGCTGATCACGGAAACAGTCCAGCCGCCACCGCCACAACCAGTCCGCTATTCCGAGCCCTTGATTCCGACTACGGCGCAACAATGGCACCGTTTGGCTCACCACCAGGGATGGAGAGCCTCGCCGTCGCCGATCGGAATCATAGAGCTCCATCTCCCGTTCATCCCGTCGAGCAGAGGTGGAGGCGGAGTCCTCCTTCCCTGATTGAATCGCCGACCACAATCTCTGAACCGCCGACCACAATCTCCCGAGTTGCAAGCCGACAGCGTGAAAGCGCCGGACCCAAAGATGAGTTTTTTTTTTCAATCTACCTTTGTTGATTTTGGTTTGTTTAAGGTTAATCAATTGAGCGATAAGAATTAACCACACCTTTTGATTGTCTGCCATCGACAGCGGGCAACCGAGGGCTCAATTGCCCAGCGGCGTTGATCTGCGATAACGACGAAGAAGAAGTCGCCGCCGATGATTCTGATGGCGACGATGAGGGGGAAGGAGACGACTGGTAGTGGAACAGCTGCATCGGTTTCGGAGTCGACCTGCCCGGTACTGGGATTGGAGGACACACCAGCGCCGCAGCCACCACCTACGAAATCGAATTCGGATCGGGGTTGTGAGTTTTTACCGATCGATCGAAACATTGATTAGGAGGCGGTGCTGAGTAAAGTCGAACAAGAAGAAAGGTTTGGGTTGGAATTTCTAATTAATTACGAAACCGACCCGGAAATTTTAAAAATCACAGATTATCCCGTATATTTATATAATTACAGAAATCGGCCTAAAACTTTCAGGGCTGTATATTTTGCCCATGTGAAGTATAAAAACATCCCCGAAGATGATGTGTAAACATAAATTATATCAACCCCGAAGTGGTTGAATTAATCAAACAAATTTCAATCCCCGAAGTAGTTGAATCAATTGAATAAATTTCAGTCCCCGAAGTGGTTGAATCAATTGAATAAATTAGTCTCATCCCTCGAAGAGAATGAATATACATAATTGCTTTATATCCATTAAATTTCATCCCCCCGTAGTGATGATATGATAAAAGCAATGAGATTTAGCAAGTGAAGTAGATAAACACATCCCCCGAAGAGGATGTATGAATAAATCATATCAATCCCCGAAGTGCGCCGTTGTGGAGGTAAGTAGAGGTAAGTGAAATTTGATTGATCTTCTGAAGTAGAAAATATTAAATTCCTCGAAGTGGATGAAAGTAAAGAAATTGATATTATGAATCACTTGATGTGATTGACAAATTTCACCCTCATAGTGATTAAACAATAAGTATCATCCATCTAGGTATGAGTAATGATTATTATTATTATTATTATTATTTTTTATTAGTATATTATATATATTTTTGACGAGAGGGTTTCTCGACCAAATAAATTTGTAGTCAAGACCCCGCTATAGGATAGTGGAGTCAGGTTCGTCCTCAGGAGAGAAGTCGGCGGTTCTAGGTTTAGTGTGTTTTGGGGTTCAGGGATAGCGGGAAAAGGTGGGGAGGTTGTTGTCGATGTCGACTAAGACTTGGTCGATGTCGAGGGAATGATAGAAGAAGAGGTGGTCGGTGTCGGGTAACTTTGCAGGATAAAAATAATGAAATAAAATATATAAAGATGCAAACTTCCAAGGTTAGGGATCACCACAACAATAAACATATGCGCAGATCATAAATCACATAAAGATGCATGCTTTATACCAAATAACTTTCGTTATTAACAAATAGAAATATAGAGGCTTTCGCATAAACCCTAAGTGTTACTACCTTTTCTTAATTAGGATCAACCAACTTTCGCAAGCAAAGCCTAATTACTATCCAAATTTATAATTAATTCACTTTCGCTTCATAATTGCAAATAAGAAATTGTCTTCGACTGTCGCAAAAGATTAAGCACATAGGTAGATGATTTTAAAGACATATAAATTCATGGATTTATAAATCAAACACACATATCTATGTTGGGATCACCCCAACCCTAGAAGAAGGAAAATTAGAAAGCAAACATGATGAAAGAAATTAACTTTAACATAAAATAAACTAAAACTTACAAAACCTTCCAAACGTTCCTCCTCTCTCTCTCTCTCCTCCTTGCGTCCTAAGACGACTTGACTTGAATGAATGAAAATCAGCCCCTAAGGCTTTATTTATAGCCTTCTAATCCTTGCTATTCAAGGATAGAAATATCTATCTTTATCTAAAATTATATCTAAAAGCTTAATGATAAATAAAAACAATAAAGGAATTAAATCTAAAATAGGGAATTATATCTAAAAGTCTTCAATGGATAAATCTTCTCCTTCCTTGATGTAACTTGATAGATCGGATAGAATTCGGTCTCGAAAATATCACCATTGGCTTCGGGATAGAACCTTAACAAGATCCGGATTACTCGACGTCGGCCACTGCGGTCTCCTCGACATCGACTAGGACTCCTCGATGTCGACCAACACTAACTCGACGTAGACCAGCTTCCTCGACGTAGAGTAACTTACTCGACGTAGACCAACCTCCTCGACATAGAGTAACTTTTGTCTTCATCTCGTACTCGATCTCGTCCTCTGGAACAAATGTCGAGTAAGCCTTTGTCGATGTCGACCAATGTGGTCGATCTCGAGTAACGCTGTTGCTTTCAGCATTCTGCTCCGTTCTTAAAACGCACTTTTCCGAGTCCTCGTTCGTCGGATTGACGCATATGACCATGCGTTGGAAAGCTCTTTCCGAGGGATACAACTCTTATGAAGACATCAAAGCTTGATTCCGAAATATGAATACCGAAAAATGGCCTTTTCTCCAGCTGCACCATTTTTAGCTTCTCCATGAGTTTCCTTTAAGCTCCAAAGTGCGACCGATTTCTGCGAAATATAACCAAAACTTGTGTAGACCTCCATATATTGAAAATAAGTGTAAACTACATAGATTCTGTATTATTCTAACTCAAATGTATGCAATGTATGCAGAAATCGATATAAAATTAAGTGTAAAACATGGCAAATTAGGGTCACAACAATTTTATCATCATCTCCTGAAGTAGATGAAAAGTCATATATCTCGAAGTAGATAGTGGATAAAGATAGATCTCTCAATATTTCGGAGTGTGATTATGTACGTGTTGATCACATAAGAGGTACGTTGACTTTCCGTACTTGATTAATTAGAATTCCAAAAGGTTTAAGGCATTATACATAAAGATGGATAGAATTATGTTATATGGTATGTGTTTTAAATAAATCACGATTATTGTTTATTAATATTTTGATTTGGTGATGGATGGTGTCATGCGAGTGTTTTATCCACGGATCCACACTAGAATATCATGGTCAAAAGGAGCCGAATCCTAGAAGATTGAACTCTACTTGGTAGTGGGTCTATATGGGTTAGGCTCGACTTTGAGGCTCGGGATGAAGTTGGACTGATTTTCAATATTGGTATATGCGATTGAGCTTTCGGTCAGGTAAGCCTAAACATCATATATTTGAATTATGATTTTTGTGCCTCTTGATCAGGAGTGATTATATATGTGTGTTATGAGTTCATCTCGTACATTAAATATGAATTATCATTTAGTTGCTAATTGCAATATGACGTTATTGATTGCACATGTAGATTTTAAATCATAAATCATCCCATAGTGCTAATATACTTTGATATATATAAGAATTTAGAGCATTGATAAATTATGTGCGATTTGGGGTTGATGATGCATATATGATATAGATATGGTTATTGGATAAATTGACCATATATTGGACTGATACATGACAAATGATATCTATATGAATTGATACATTGATAAGTTGATGAATAAATAACGTCATCATGCATCGATTAAATATTAGCCTCATATTTGTAGTGATGAGCTAAGATGATATTGTTGATTCCATCTTGTACTTGTAACTATTTGTTTCATATATGATTTGTTTCATAGAAGGTTAAATATAAACTCCCGAAGTGGTTAAACTTGTTTGATTCCTGGTCACCAGAAGTTGACATTATTTACGTGTCATGAAGTTGATTTGTATATAACTTAAATTGGAGATAGTTATTGAACCTATCACTTTAAGTTGACATATTAATCTATATGTGGATTGTATTGTTTATTGAAAGAAATGATGAATATCTGAATCGATATCCACCTGAAGTGGTCAAATAAATTTTAATTATGTTTCTAGTGTATTTATTTTTATTGAGATTACTTTTGTTATTCACTTGTGAGGTGTGTATATCTCAATTTACTTTTTGTAATTCAAAACTCAAACTGTTTCCAGAAGAAACAACTTGTTAAGAGTTTGTATGTCATAAACATATGTGATTTTATATTATATATATTGTTTGTGTTAATAAAGGTTATCTCTTGAAGTAGATAAAATTATCTCTACACATGAAAGATTATCAACGAAAGAACCTAGATGATCCAGCACCTTTGATTCTGAAAACTTGGTCGTATTTGGTTTGTTATTAGTATAATTTGGCTATTTGAAGCTACATGGAATCTATGTTTTATTTATCTATTTGATTTGCATTTGCATTTTATGTATATGTATATGCATTGGCAATGTTTCTTGAAGAAACTATTATGGATAGATGATGCCAATTTTTTTTTTTTAACCAATGATGATTTGGGAGAAAAGTTTGAAGCAAATCCTTGTTAAATTGTGTGAAATCGATAAATTTATTCTTGAGAGCCCGAAGACTCTTTATTTTGGGATCTTGTTCTTAATCTACTTTGGTATGGTAGAACTCAAATAAATAGCTAGCTAAATGACCTATGGTCCATAACAACCTCTTTTATTGCCAGATGCAATATATATTGTTACATCTGACAGAGGACATAAAGAGGATACGGTGCGCGCGACCGTTGTTAGGATACTGGTCATAATTTTGAAAATGATTATATATAATCATGTATGAGTCGACTCCCACATCAAGGAGAATGTGGAAGAACAAGTCAAAGATGATTGTTTACCTATTGGATTTGTAATCTCCTAAACTGTGAATGAATCATCGTATGAA
This sequence comes from Persicaria maculosa, assembly GCA_963922045.1. Classification (NCBI taxonomy): domain Eukaryota; kingdom Viridiplantae; phylum Streptophyta; class Magnoliopsida; order Caryophyllales; family Polygonaceae; genus Persicaria; species Persicaria maculosa. The sequence continues at coordinate 42,880,569 of OY998252.1, read as the reverse complement.
AATGTTAGAACGGCTTAGAGCTTGGTATATGATGATATGGAAAACCTGAAGTTTTCGGGATGAAATAACTAATGAGTATTTGTATAAAGTCTATATTTGGCATAATTAAACCTTACATATCTCCGGAAGAGCATCAAATTAGTCATCAAGGACCGCCGATATAATTAAGCAATAAATGCATATGAGAAAATGGCTCTTGAAGAGCGTCAAAACACTCTAAAAGGATTGAGTGATGACATATAAATTGGGATCATAAAAACCTATAATTGCTAGAAGCAGTGGTTTTCCTCTAGTCGAGGATGTCAAAAGAAGATCCGACATATAATAAATTGATTACCCATATTGGCAATATGGATGTAATATGGAAATGCTATCAATGAAATTGATATGTTGGATAAATGAGCATTAAGAAGCTGACTATTTAAATCGACCAAGTGAAATCGTTACTTATGAGATTATCATGCATAGAATGACCCAGTAGAGTCGTCAATAATAGCTAACAAGCAGGCATGAATATCAAGAGATTTATTCGATTTCGGTCAACAATAGAATAAATTCTCCTTTTATAATTTATCTCCAGAAGAGAGTTTTATATTTATAAGGTTTTAAATGTTTAGTATATGTACCAAAATCTCCCCCGATTACACTAAATTGTTGTAAACCAAGAAAGATGATGTATATGGAGGATTGGGTCCCCATAGATGTTCAAATACCTAGAGTTTATCACGGATGATAAAATACTCGGTATTTAGGGGGAGAGGAAAAGGATATCAAGATGTAATATGTTACATGAACTAGAAGGGAACCAGAAGTTCAATAAACTATATAGCAAACAAGCTAGTAAAGGGATTAGTAAATGCAAAAGATGGTGACGAAAATCACATTTACAACAATTAATGCACTAGCATGATTTAGATCGAGGTTATAGTAGTAACTTCAAACAATGGTGCTATGTTCACTGGTATAAAACTCCTGAAGAGATTTCATGAACGTTGACATTGTTAGAATTGATTATGAGTTGTCTTGAATTGATCAGATCATTGAGTGTCGTTGATGGCACATATCTAAGTTTGCACTTGAAGTGCTTGATACGAATAATTAGAGCTTCTAAAAATATCTCGACCTGTAGTTTGAGTGTACAAAGAGAGATATATTACGATATGAAGACAAATGATCTTTTCATCTTTGATTAGATTGTGAAAGGATATTAAGGGTCCAGAAGTACCATGCCTTTATAAAATTGGTGATTTATATGCTAAATTGAGGGGGAGAAAAGTTGTACTCTTTTCCTTAACTTTGGTTTTTGTCCCATTTGGGTTTTTCCAAAGCAAGGTTTTTAACGAGGCAACTCTCCTCACAAGGATACATGGTATATTCCAAATTCTAGAAAGAAATAATTCATGCAAAGATGGATTATTTAAGCATGAAGTTTTTGGACCTGTAGCTCCAACATTGAAAAGTGTAACATTAATTGATTTTAAGTGGGTGTTCGTACAAAGGAAAATATAAAGCCAAATTGATTGCACACAAGCCTATTAAAGGTTAGATGAGAATGCATTCACCAGGAGTGAATATAATTTTGGCTCCAAATGTAAATGACGGACATTGTAGGTGCATACCCATATAAATGGAAAGAATCAATTGAAAATGCCAGAAGCATTATTATCAAAGTCTTGTTACATGCAGTTGGTTAAAGATTCTTATTAGAGTACATGAATTACCTATAATTGTGAAAGTGGTGACATTTTATTAGGTTCCGAAGTATCATACAAAGTTGTACTCTTTTCCTTAATCTTGGTTTTTATCCCACTGGGTTTTTCCAATGTAAGGTTTTTAATGAGGCAACTTAAGCACTATTTAATACATCAGATCCCCAGATCAACAATGAATAGCACACTAGGTCCTGAAGTACCTTATGCGTTGTGCATCCAAAGCAGCTCAACACCAATACATGGAAGTGAAGTGCGTCAAAGTCAACCATGAAGACATTCCAGCTTATACACATCAAAGACAATGTTGAATATTCGACCATAAGCTCATGAAGACGGCGGCATTAAGAAGAATGAGAAGACTTCGAAAAGGATGTTGAATTCAGGGGGAGCATATATGCAACTTAAGCACTATTTCCTGACAAGGTTTTTAACGAGGCAATACAGCAAGAGCGTACGTGGAAGGCTGCACTCTTTTTCCCTAAGCTATCGTTTTGTCCCATTGGGTTTTCCTAGCTAGGTTTTTAACGAGGCAGCTGAAGGAACAAGGAATGTACATCCAAGGGGGAGTGTTATAATATTATTATTATGTGGATGTACAAGATATACACTTTACTTAGATAGATTTATCTTATACTTGGAGGTTAAGGATATAACTCCTATATATATTGTATTGGTGGATACCACACAAGAGATTATCAGTTGAATACAATCTCATATTCTCTCCCTTTTATTTTGCCCTAAATTATAACAATTTTTAGATTTTCTTTTCAATATATTTAAACATAACATCACTTTACATGTATACATACTAAAAAACCTTTCTATTTTTTTTATAGTGTTTGTTTCATTTTATTAATTTTGTCCTCTAGTAATTAAGGCATCTAGGAAGCCAAAAGACTCCACATTAGGAATCCGGCGACTAAAGAAGACAGTTTATGCATTATTAATGCATTAAAAAGGAAAAGGTTGTGCCCATGAGAGATAGAGATGATAATCTCGGATTCCTAGTGTGATTTGCTTAAATTCACTTTGATCATACCTATATTTTGATTATTTTTAGAGAAGATTATTGTAGATATATGATCATCTTACTCTTTTAGGTCATTCTCTCTATACTGAGAACCATTTGTTTGATTCACAACTGGAAGTTCTCACCCATAAAGATGCTCTTAGGTGGACTATGACTAGAGCATAAGACTCTTAAATTTTTTCCTTGTTAAAAAAAATATTGCTTCTATCTCAGTTTACTATTTTACTATTTGGCCTCGCCCAGTTCACCTCTCGATCTCACCCAAAAACCCCTCCTTTTTTCCTCTTCTTCCACTCAAAGTTGCTCCTAAACGGATGTTCACTGATAATGCATATTTTAAATAGGCATTATAGGTAGATTTAGGTTCATTTTGATGTAAATATTGCATGTTTAGTTGCTAAGTCGCATCCTTTTTCATTTGATGTTAGGAAAAGTGGGAGGCTAGGAAAGAGTCGAAGATCAGCTAAAGGTAAGACAACGCGCAAAGGAGGACTGCAGAAGCCACTGACGATGCCAAAGAAAATAGACTATAAAATAAACACGAAAATGACCTCATAAATGGGTCGCCCAACATAAAAGGGTATCCAGACCCACCATTAGATCCATCGCGAGTAAGATACCTGATCAAAACCAAATAACTAGCCCTATCGCCTCCCTAAAAACTTTGACCCCGGTTTCCCTCGCGACCTGAACCTTCCGGGATCCTAGCAAGCAGCTCGCTGGGTCAAGCACCTCACCTCTAAATGGCTCCACGTGTATTGCCTATACCCCTAAGCGTGTGGGCATGCGTTACACGTGTCCCATATAGACCCACGAGGTTGCCAGCCAACTGCTCGCTTCATTTCCCTATAAATACCCCCCCGACCACAACGGAAGAGATCTGATTTAAAGAGAAGAAAAGGAGAAGATCTCTGATCATCCCCCAGATATAAAACCTCCGGAGTTGAGTTCTCAAGATCTATGATCGGAGAAGAACGTTATTCGAATAAGAACATCACCTAACTCCCGTCCGAATTCACGACAGAACGACTCGAATACTCGCCAGCCAAGCCTAACACCCTCATCCCTTGGACTGGTACCAACATAATCTAATCATAACCCCTCTCGGTCAAAGCTTGCAGGTATTCCTAGTCATTTTTGTCGTCATAACGAGGTAATAAGTATAGGTGAAATTCCACGAGCGCTTCATTGGCGCCGTCCGTGGGAACCTTTCATGACGAGAGGTTCCACGTAGCGATACACATCCTTTACTTTGCTTTTTTCCAATTTCTTTTCACATTATGTTTTGTATCAATAATCATCTCCACCTTGGAGGTCCCGCCTAGATTGACCAGTATATCGCGCATATCCCCTTTTAAACACTCATAAATTTTGCAGGAAATCATGAACTTCACCCTGTTCGGGGAGGAATTTGGAAACCAACACCATGATGTCGAAGAAACCAACGGCCTCAATCTCAACGTTCCCCCCAACGAAGAGGTTCTGCACAACGGTAACGAGAATGTCCCTCAACTACCGCCCTGGGACACCGCGTAGCCACCCCCGTTAGCTCCTTATGGAATGTGGGGCGGTTACCCCCCGTACCAATTCTTCGCGGGGAGTTACCCGCAGAGCACATACTTCAACCAACAAGCGAACGGAGTACCATTCCAGCATGACTCCCGGGGCTATTATCAACAACAAGGTCCTGTGCCCATAACGGTCAACCATTTCTCCAACCCCGCTGGAGGACCTCTTAATCCCGTCCCAGAGCTCGACGAAAACGCCAATAAGGTCACCCGTGTCTTCAGCGCCAGGGACGTGTCGTCGCGTTTGAATTCCCCTAGGGCACCCGGACAAACGCGCCAAGGCGAACCAACCTTCCCATCCGCTTTTTGCAGAGAAATTCGCGAGGGACCCGTCCCCAAAAGATGGAGGGATATCTCCATCGCCAAGTATAAAGGAGATACCGATCTCAGCGATCACCTCAACCAATTCCCCATAGCAATAGGAATGAACAAAGACAATGACGCAATGTATTGTCGCTCGTTTCCGTCCACACTGAGCGGGGTAGCACTAACATGGTTCACCAATTTGGCCCGATCCTCCATAAGCAATTTCGCGCAGCTATCAGGCACGTTCGTCGCACACTTCGGCAGCGCTCGCACCAGGAAGAGGACCATGTTGGATATCAACTCCATCAAGCAAGGAGTGACGGAGTCATTGGGAAACTTCTTCAGCAGATTCACCAACATGGTGGTGTAAATCCCAAGGTTCAATCAAGAATCTACGAGCACCATACTGATGGGCAATTTGTCCGAAGGAGATTTTAAAATCTGCATCTTCCGAAAGGAGCCAAAGAGCTACGATGTTCTGAGAGAGCTCCTCACTAAGCAGATCCACGCCATGGACGCCGCAAGCTCTAGCTAACGACCCGTCGAGTCTAAACCACCAGCTTATCACCGGGCCCCCAACAAACGCTAAAGAAGAGAGAATTTTGGGGGCCAACAACACCACAACCCTCCCTGGCAATACCCAATCATCCCACCGCGACCTCAGATCCAAGAGGTCTAGTACAACCAAAGATCGGAACCAGGCCCGCTCGGTGCCCCGATAAATGTAATGATGGCTCACCCCGATTATATATCACCTCCTGTCTATGGGATTCCGCAAAACCTCCCTCCAAAAGAAGTACCCCTTCAGATTTGCGCTCCACCAACGGGTCTCGATCTTCAAGTCGCGACACCGCAACAACGCCAGCCCCCCGCGATTCTGCCCCAGCAACATAAACCGCCATATGCACCACCAAGGCCTTACATTCCCCAGTATGCGGCCAGAGGAAGGGGTAGAGGGGCCTACCCCCAGAACAGAGGAGGTAGAAACGAAAATAGGGGAGAGGGGTACAGACCTCCTCCAAGGGACACAAGGAATGCACAAGAGGCTAGATCCTCGTCCAACCGACCCGATCGCTCTAACTGGGATCAGCGAAAGCCTCCCTCACCATATGGGTGCATCAATATCATCGCAAGGGGACCCGCGACTTCTTGCACTAGTAACTAGGAGAGGAAAAACTATGAAAGAGAGGCTAGACACCCCCCGTCCGAGGCCAGTGTCAAGCAAGCGTCCACCGAGCACGCGGCACTCAGCTTCTCTGTTTCTGATACTCGGGATGCTCGCGACCTAAGAATGCCACACACGGATCCTATGGTCATCCACGTGCAGATTGGAACCAAGACTGTCAAGCGAGTTATGATAGATACAGGTTCATCAGTGGATGTCCTTTATTGAGACGCTTTTGAAAAACTCGGGATCTCCGAAAGCTCCCTACGCCAGTACTCAGGAAAGCTAGTTTCCTTCTTTGAAGACAAGGTCGAGGGTGCTGGGGATGCGAATCTCACGCACGATGACTGGCCCGATCTTTCAATAGGTAGTCGAATTCGATCCCGCAAGCGCCCGAATCTCACCAACGCCATTGGAACCACGAGTGTCGGTCCTTGTCGAATCTCATGACAAGAACAAATCCTTAGCGCCGCTTCTTACGGTCCTTAGTGTTCGAATGATATTAGTCTGAAGCCATAGAAGACTCGGGGTTCGTGACACCTATAGTTCATCAAATCTCGGGGATTTTGAGTCTTTTGTTTTGAATAAACAACATGTTATTTTCTTTTATTTTTATTTATTTTTAGAGTCATAAAATAAGAGGATAATAATCTAGAATTTTTAGCTTGAGCTAATTATGAGAATTTTAGTATTTTATTTTAATTAGGATTTATTTCTATTTTGTAATCTCTATTTAAGCAAGTTAATGAAAGCCAAGATGGCAGATCCTGAATTTGAGAAAAGAAAGTGTTTCATTAGAAACCTTAGAGAGCGAGAAGCTTTCAACCGTTCGAGAGATTCGAGCACTAAGGACTGTGAGAAGCGGCGCTGAGGATTTGTTCTTGTCATGAGATTCGACAAGGACTGACACTCGTGGTTCCAACGGCGTTCGTGAGATTCGGGCACTTGCGGGATCGAATTCGAGTACCTATCGAAAGATCGGGCCAAACATCCTACGTGAGATTTGCATCAAGTGGTATCAGTTGTTAGTACATCGACAGGTAGTCGTCTATATCTGATTTAATTGTTGATTTTGTTTCAATTTCAGCAATTCAATCACCATAAACACAAAAAAACCCAAAAAACAAAAAAATTTGCAAACCCTAATTCACCCCGACCACCACCATCACTTCCGGCCACCACCACCAGCCCGACCACCGTCACTAGTCTGTGCCACCCATCTGCCACCACTCCACCACCACTGCCCTTTCCGCACCCACTAGTTTGCACCCAAAACAAAAACGCAGCCCTAACCGCCACCACCACTACCGCCTCTCCACCACCACCTCCGACAACCACTACCACCACCCCTCTATAGCCACCTTCCGACGACCACCGATCCTCCAAGCTAGCTACAAACCCATCGAGCCCTGCTAGCGAACAGCAACCTTTAGCGCAGCAAATCGTCAGTCCACGTACGCACGCCCGCGCGCCATTGTGCACGCCCGTGGATCTCCAGTGCACGGCCGCGCACTTGCTCTTTGCAGCGCCCATCTCTCCAGCCCTCGTGCGCTCGACTGCTTCTTTTGCCTGACTTTTGCTTCCCTTCGGATATTGCTTTTGGTATACTAACCATGTCGCAAGCTATTCAAAAGCTTCTGATTGATGATTTGTGTCATCTTACTTACAAACTTCAGTGGCAAGTGCAACAACTCATTGACCAACACAACTCTTGTTTCAATGACTCTGTGATAGAGGTGCCATTGGTAGATTATGAGACACTTATTCCCTTATATGATGTCTATGATGACGATGATGTTGAGTATGATGTTGCATATGATACCATTGGGATGATCGATGTGTAGTGGATGTGCGTGTTGATGATGTTCATATGGTTGCGCTACACCCGAGTTTCGCTCTAATCGGTGAACACTTTGAGGTGATGACTCTGATCTTAATTTGTTCATGCTATTCCGTATTATTCTCCTTCGGTATTTACTTTTCTCCATGAATCATGGATGACTCGATCTCAAGAAAGGGAGCAACGAAGTAAGACGAGTGCTATTGAGAATTCGTTATTGGTTACACAACAGCCGCTACAACATCTCCTCTCGGTGCACACACATGAGGGCGACCACACTCTTACGAACGTTGCCGACATTGTTCTCTCCGACATGCCACCTGGTTGGCCGCCTCATTTGTCTCTCGTCTTTGTTGATATGATCATTCTTCCTTCCCATGATTCGAGGACGAATCAATTTCAAGAAAGGGAGAATGATATGAGTCTGAAGCCATAGAAGACTCGGGGTTCGTGACACCTGTAGTTCATCGAATCTCGGGGATTTTGAGTCTTTTGTTTTGAATAAACAGTATGTTATTTTCTTTTATTTTAATTTATTTTTAGAGTCATAAATTAAGGGGATAATAATCTGGGATTTTTAGCTTTAGATAATTATGAGAATTTTAGTATTTTATTTAATTAGGATTTATTTCTATTTTGTAATCACTATTTAAGCAAGTTAATGAAAGCCAAGATGGCAGATCCTGAATTTGAGAAAATAAAGTGTTTCATTAGAAATCCTAGAGAGTGAGAAACTTTCAACCGTTCGAGAGATTCGAACACTAAGGACCGTGAGAAGCAGCGCTGAGGATTTGTTCTTGTCGTGAGATTTGACAAGGACCGACACTCGTGGTTCCAACGACGTTCGTGAGATTCGGGCGCTTGCGGGATCGAATTCCACTACCAATCGAAAGATCGGGCCAACAATCCTGCGTGAGATTCGCATCAGCTGGGACAATTGAGTTGGCCCTGACGTTAGGGACAGTGTCGAATAGAAGAACCCACATGATTGAATTCACGGTGGTTAGGCTACCGTCCATTTACAACGCTATCATGGGCCGAGTAAGTCTGTTTATATTCCAAATAGCATGTTCCATATATCATTTCAGTGTCAAATTCCCATGTGCCGATGGGAAGGTGGGCGAAGCACGGGGCGAACAAGCAGAAAGTAGAATATGCTACTTATCCTCGCTGAAGAAGGGCTATAATCGAATATTCGCGATTAAAGGAAGCGGTCAGGGGTCTCTAAAGGAGAAAGCGGTCGATGGACAAGAACAAGAGGCCACATCCGAGCAACAACAGGCGGAGCTAGAGGTTCGGCCCGAGATGATGGCCGACAAAATCGTGGAGGAAAAGATCGCCTTCTTCCCTTTTCCAAACAAGGCTGAAGCACTGTACCACGGTCACAGTTTGACCAGCCCAACTCGGGAACGCCTCAAGAACATGTTGAAAGGATCGCGCGGTGTTTTTGCATGGTCTCCATAAGATTTGAAGGGACTCCCCCGAGACTTAATCGCAAAGCGAAGCCCGTATGAAAAAAGAAAAAGGAAGATGGCTGCGGAAAAGTCAGAAACAGCAAAACAAGAGGTAGACAAGCTATTACAAGCTGGATTTATTCGCGAAATTAATAATTCAACTTGGTTGTCGAATGTAGTGCTTGTCAAAAAAAAGCAGCGGAAAATGGAGAATGTGTGTGGACTTCAAAGATCTGAACAAAGCTTGCCCAAAGGATAGCTACCCTTTGCCATCTATCGACAAACTGACCGACACCATGGCAGGGCACGCTACTCTACGCTTCCTAGATGCGTATTCAGGCTACAATCAAATCAAAATGAGTCATTGCGATGAAAAAAGAACTACCTTCATTACAAACCAGGGAAGTGTTTGTTATAAGGTAATGCCGTTTGGGCTAAAGAACGTCGGCGCCACCTTTCAACGGATGATAGAGAAGGTGTTTTCGTCGCAGATCGGGAAAAATGTTGCGGTTTACGTCGGCAATATCGTGGTCAAAAGTCTCACAAAGGAAGACCACTGTAAAGATCTGTAGGAAACCATCGACACGCTACGAAGGAATCACATTTGTTTAAATCCGGAAAAGTGTGTTTTCGGGGTAGACTCCAGAAAATTTCTAGGTTTCATGATAAACCATCGAGGAATAGATGTGAACCCCTCAAAGGCGCAGACTATCATTGACATGGCCCCTCCAAAGACGTTGAATGACATCCATAAGTTGAATGGGTCAGTCAACTACTTAAGTAGATTCTGCTCGCGATTAGCCGATCACTCCCTGCCTTTCTTTGAGCAACTGAAAAAGAATGGTCCGATCGAGTGGACTACTGTTTTGGATAAGGCCTTCAAGAGCATTAAGGAATATCTGGCCGCATTGCCCACCCTTCATTTTCCACGCGAGCATGAAACCCTGCAGCTATACCTAGCCGTCGGATCCACAACCATCAACACGGTGCTTACTAGGGAATATAAACTCCCCATCTACTTTGCTAGGAGGGTCTTACATAGGCCTGGGCAAAAATTGGATCGGACCGGAATCGGACTGGGACCAGACCGGAAATTACGGCCTTGGATCGGACCGGAATTATTACGGTCCGGTTCACGGTCCAAAGAATTTTTTATTCAGGTTTCCGGACCAAACCCGGGACCAGACCGGAATTTCCGGGTTGGACCGGAATTGGACCGATTTGTGTTTTATTTAAAAAAAATGGTGGTGTGTCGTGATGTGTGTGATTAAGTAGGAGCGTTCTTTTCTTTGTTTCTTTTTTTTTTTAAAAAAAAGAAATCTAACAACTAACCCTAGTAAGTACACAGTTAAGAATACTGTGTAGTCACCGTCTTCAAATTCATGCTCGATCCTGGACTCTTCCAATCGCCAGTTTGGTAACCACTCTCTCACTCTCTCTCCCGCCCAGTCGTCGTCGCCCTTCGCCGCTTCCAATCGTCAGTTCGCCGCCGCCCTCCGGCGCCTCCCCATTCTGGGACAATTTGGGCGAGTTGAGGATTTGTTTGGTTTGGGCGGCGGCGCCGCTTCGTCGGGGCCTCCCGTTCCGTCCTAGGTATGGCTAGGAGGAAGGGTAAGTGAAATGGAACCCCAAAGGGTTTGGATTTTGAGAGAAAAGACATGTCTGGAAAGGGAGCTTTCAAGAATTGTTGTTCAGTCCGAGCGGGAGATGTGACGAATTCGTAGATCTGGCCTTTGGGAACTAAGGTCGTGGAGGGGAGTACTCGTGGTGTGCCGTCGCTGACGGTCGTGGGTTCCCCTTCCATCAAGTCGGCTTCAATGGGCGAGAAAGAGGCGTTGTCTGCTCCTGGAGCTAATGTGGGTCTATCGGTGTAGCCAACAACTTGAACGACAAAAAAAGAAAAAAGAAAAAGAAGGCTAATTCAATTCCGGTCCAAACAGTCCAAACAGTCCGCGGACCGGAAAACCCGGGACCATATGTTCCGGTCCCGGTCGGATCCGCGGTCCATATCCCTGAAGTTTCCGGTCCATCGGTCTTGGACCGGACCGAAATTTCCGGTCCGGTCCGATCCGATCCAGACCGGAAGCCCAACCCTAGTCTTACAGCCCGCCGAATCGAGATACACTCCGATTGAAAAAATGGCTTTATCCATGGTTTTTTCCGCGCGAAGATTGAGGCCTTACTTTCAGGCTCACACGCTCGAGGTACCCTCCGACTTACCCCTTCATCAGATTCTGCACTCACCATCGCTCTCAGGAATAATGGTCAAATGGGCGGTTGAACTTTCTGAATTTGACGTACATTTCAAACCTAGAAAAGCTCGCCTAACCCAGGCCTTGGCCAGCTTCATAGTGGAGGCTGTCTTTACAGACCATCAAGATCGCGATGGGGAAGACTGAGTCATCAACGGTGACGGGTCAGTATCAGTAGGGGGATGCGGGGCCGGGGTTACCATCACAAGCCCAGGCGGGGAGATAACCGATATATCGTTCCAACTATTATTTGAAGCCACCAACAATGAAGCGGAGTATGAAGCCCTGGTCGCGGGTATTGAGAAAGCATTGATCAACGGAGCCCGGCAAGTCCATATTTTCACGGACTCGGAAGTAGTAGCTCGGCAGGTTAAAGGGGAATATGAAGCGAAGATAGGGATGCTTCATGAATATTTGGCACGCGTACAAACACTCACGGCGGCCTTCGGGAAATGCTCCATCTCCTCCATTCCTCGTAATCAGAATGAACGCGCCGATACATTGGCTAGGATGGGAGCCACCCTGCCCCTAGGATTAAGTGGTCGCGTGGTTATTGATGATCGGTTTTTAGTCGCATAAACCGTATCAAAATAAAACTCAAACCTACAAACTAGTATAGCAAGCAAGTAAGAGGTCGATCCCACAGAGAATCAAGTATTTCTCAGCAATATGTATTTACCAATTAGTAGAAATGGGGGTTTTTGGTAATTGAAATAAGAAAGAAAACAAAATAAACTATAAACAAAATTGATGCAAAACAATTTAGAGAAGATCGCTCTACTTACAACTATCCACTTTATTTGGTTGAATTGATATTGTAACTTCCTCTTGTCCTTTTAGGCTTCCTATGAATGCCCTTGTCCCGACCTAATATAGTTACTAGTCCAATCAGTCCTAGAAACCCTTATCAATCGAACAGTCCCTAAAGAAGGATTTAACCCAATTGATAGCTTTAAGTTCAGAGATTAACCAAGGTATTTGCAGTCCCTAAAGAAGGATTTAACAACACATTCAACTTCCTACTCATTCAATTAGTTCAATCAGCCCTAAAGGAACAAGTTTGCCACTTGGGTTAAGGTTCACAATCAGGAATCTACAAAACCCTAGCAATTGAATTGATTCTACCAAGTTGATCAGTCGAGATAGAATAAAACAATCAAACATTCAAGCACAAAGAAGTCGAAACATTCAAGATAGGAAATAAGGAACAAGATTCAGAAACTCACAATCAATCCAAATAAAGCTTCAATTGCAAGTAGAACGAAGAGAGTTTAGTCGCCCATGGCGAACATCGCTCTCTCTCCAATTGTCTGATAGAACGTAAGAATAGAATGGAAGTCCTCAAAATAACATAAAACTTGGCATTTTAAAACATCAAAGTCGGCCCCAAAATAAACAAATAGATCTAGGGTTTTTTAATAGTCAAAACAACGCGCATCCGCGCTGACGGCAGCTGCGGCGGGCGCAGCAAACTATGCGGCGGGCGCAGCATGAATACCGCCCCTGGCGGCGGGCGCAGCAAATTATGCGGCGGGCGCAGCAAACTATGCGGCGGGCGCTGCATTGGGTTTTCCCGAAAATTCCGTCTCGAATTAGCTCTCGACGTCAACATGAAAGTTGTAGCTCTCTGAAAGAGCTTTCCAACGCATGGTCATAATAGTCGATCGGACAACCGAGGCCTCCAGAAAGTGCAAAACAAGTTCAGCATGTCTGGCGACAACTTCTGCAGACTTGTTCTTCGTTTAAGTTCGCTTCTTCTTCTCAGGACCTCTTGAGATCTTCATGTAAGCTTCTTCGATCAACTAGACATTCTCATCCAATGCGTTATCAACCCATGTCTCCTCCTCGGATCCACGATTACCTGAAATAATCAATAAAAGCATGTAGATTCCGACTCCAACCACACAGATAACAAATATGCAAATTATACTTAAACCATGCATGATATGCATCATAACTAAGCTAAATGCAACCTATTATAACTCTCTAAATGCATGCTATCAAACTCCCCCACACTTAAGCTTTTGCTTGTCCTCAAGCAATCAGAACCAAATATAGAATTAATCATCCCACAAATAAGATCTTCATGCTATTGTTTTAGAAAAGCAACATCAAGCAATAGGAGCCATGAATAAGAGAACAAATATCCTAGCAAATATATGAGCGATCCAATAGTAAAAGCAAATTTAGTCCAACCTCACCGGGATGATGTGTTTCACTCAAGCTCTCATGTGTTTAGGCTTTAAAGTTCAACTCTCAACTCAATCCAAAATGCTTTATACACCGTGAAAGTTATCACTTGCAAACAACATCATGAGGACTTTTATAGGGTTGTAATGTGGCTTTGGTAGGAACATAAGGCATGGGAAATATTGAGGCTTGTGGTGCTAAAAATCCGGGAAAAAGGAACAACAACCAACCAGAACAACACCAAAACTCTCATACTTCGCAAACCATTCCAATAACATAAACTCCAATACATAACAATAAACTCTTCGATTTCAATAGCCATACAACTCATGCATTTTTTCTATTTGGATGATGACTTTTTTTTTCTTTTCTGTTATGCTTACTTTTGCCCCTAAGTGAATTTTATCCTCCTTAGGTCCAAGCTTACTAGACTTTTACTCCTAAGTGAATTTTATCCTCCTTAGGCCCCTAGTAACAAGTCATCTCTATTATGCAAGAAGGGTTACCTTATTTTGGCTACGCCTCTCGCAATGCACAACCATACATACATCATCTCCACTCAAAGCAACTCCAACAACATAAAGATTTTTCACCAATTCTCCTCCTAATTCCCGGATGGGGTCAAGTTAATAATTGGCTATGATATATTTTTGTGGAGCTATCAAAAATAATAGGCTTTAAGGCTCAGATGGGCTTCAAGCAGAGGACAATATGTAAGGTAGATAGGTATAATATGGCTAAAGAAAACATGCCTCAATCATTTGAAATTCACAAGCAACAAACATGTGCAATACGGTCGTGAAAAACAAGCATATGGAGAGTATAATCACACAATAAAAGCAAAAGGGAAATAATTATGCATAGTCCCTATAAGGCCAAAACAAACTCACAAGGGTTATATTTTTTTTTTAGATTTCAATTAAACCTCAACTATGAACCATACTTGCTCAATTATATTCTCAAATCATGCTCCAAAAATCATTTTCAAGCAATTCAATCAAATCATGGGATTTATGCATTAAGATCATAAAAATAAATTAGAGGACAAACTAAACCAAGATAGGTATCTTTAATAACACATAAATGCAATGCATGATATTTTTGTGATATATGAGTAAAAATAAATATGAAAACATAAATAAACATGATATGGAAACTCTATCTATATGCAATGCAATCCCTCCCCCACACTTAAACCTTTCATTGTCCTCAATGAAACATAAAAGACAACAAAAAATAAAAACATAGAGAACGAGATGAATGAAATACTCACAATGTGGTGGATGGGTCTCTATAGGTCGGATCTGAGGATTTCGGCGGCCTTTCCTGAAAGCTTAGTCTATCCCAAACCAAAAACAACTATCTAATGCCTAATGGAAAACCTAATTTATTGAAAAGAAACTAGCTAACTAGGAATTGAGATAACTAAAACTTACCTCGGGTTGCCTCCCGAGAAGCGCCTTTCTTTAATGTCATTGACTTAACTTATTTTCAATCTCAAGATCATAGCTATCAGACATCGTCAAGGCCCTCAGTAGCCTATCATATTCCTGTGCACACATCTTACAAGGCACATCATAGCACAATAAATTGAAAGCATAAAATGTTGAACTCACGAACCCTTTCAATCTATCCAAGAGTCTAGCATGACTCTCTGCAGGAGGAATATGATACCACCAACACAGTTCCGCTGGTGGCTTTTCAAAATAGCAATCAAAAGGATGAACATATACACCATTAACTTCAAGATTGCAAAAGTTTACCTTTATTACCTCTTGAGCCTCAGCTGATGGCTCTAGACCTGGTTCATCAATGGGCGAGATCAGAATGGATGGTGCAGATGGATTAGGAGACACATCATATGTAACCTCATGCGTCGACTCATGAGATTCCAAGCCAGGAAGCACTAGACCATCTCCTCCATCATCTAAGAAACTATCGTTGTCTGCAACCAATTCCTCATCTTCTTCTTCGAAGCTCCTTTCTTTCTCACCTTTTGCATTTAGAATTTGAATGAGTTGGCTCATTTTTTCCTCCAATTTTTCAAGTCGACTCATTTTTTCTTCTTCCAACTGCTGCAACACTTGTGTGAGAGTTTGGATTGATACTTCCCACTCAACCTGTCGACTCATGTTGCCGAAAAAATACCAAATCTCAAAGAGTCCCATATCCAATAGGCCTCCATTACTCATGGACTCAGCAAGATTTCGTGTTTCAGCATTCATCCCATCAAATATGCAAACACACATCTCCCGCACACCATATTGATAACCCCATGAACCAAGGTCGTTAACATACTCATGCAATCTAGTGAAATATTGGTGAAAGTTCTCACCTTCAAACTGCAACAATCTCAACATCTTATAAAGTTAGTAGCAAGGGTGTTATGAACCGTAAGATAGGTTCACAACAAAGTTAGATATATAAACAAAAATTAATAAATACACACAACAAAGAAATAAACTTGATTCCCCGGCAACGGCGCCAATTTGATGATCGGTTTTTAGTCGCATAAACCGTATCAAAATAAAACTCAAACCTACAAACTAGTATAGCAAGCAAGTAAGAGGTCGATCCCACAGAGAATCAAGTATTTCTCAGCAATATGTATTTACCAATTAGTAGAAATGGGGGTTTTTGGTAATTGAAATAAGAAAGAAAACAAAATAAACTATAAACAAAATTGATGCAAAACAATTTAGAGAAGATCGCTCTACTTACAACTATCCACTTTATTTGGTTGAATTGATATTGTAACTTCCTCTTGTCCTTTTAGGCTTCCTATGAATGCCCTTGTCCCGACCTAATATAGTTACTAGTCCAATCAATCCTAGAAACCCTTATCAATCGAACAGTCCCTAAAGAAGGATTTAACCCAATTGATAGCTTTAAGTTCAGAGATTAACCAAGGTATTTGCAGTCCCTAAAGAAGGATTTAACAACACATTCAACTTCCTACTCATTCAATTAGTTCAATCAGCCCTAAAGGAACAAGTTTGCCACTTGGGTTAAGGTTCACAATCAGGAATCTACAAAACCCTAGCAATTGAATTGATTCTACCAAGTTGATCAGTCGAGATAGAATAAAACAATCAAACATTCAAGCACAAAGAAGTCGAAACATTCAAGATAGGAAATAAGGAACAAGATTCAGAAACTCACAATCAATCCAAATAAAGCTTCAATTGCAAGTAGAACGAAGAGAGTTTAGTCGCCCATGGCGAACATCGCTCTCTCTCCAATTGTCTGATAGAACGTAAGAATAGAATGGAAGTCCTCAAAATAACATAAAACTTGGCCTTTTAAAACATCAAAGTCGGCCCCAAAATAAACAAATAGATCTAGGGTTTTTTAATAGTCAAAACAACGCGCATCCGCGCTGACGGCAGCTGCGGCGGGCGCAGCATGAATACCGCCCCTGGCGGCGGGCGCAGCAAATTATGCGGCGGGCGCAGCAAACTATGCGGCGGGCGCTGCATTGGGTTTTCCCGAAAATTCCGTCTCGAATTAGCTCTCGACGTCAACATGAAAGTTGTAGCTCTCTGAAAGAGCTTTCCAACGCATGGTCATAATAGTCGATCGGACAACCGAGGCCTCCAGAAAGTGCAAAACAAGTTCAGCATGTCTGGCGACAACTTCTGCAGACTTGTTCTTCGTTTAAGTTCGCTTCTTCTTCTCAGGACCTCTTGAGATCTTCATGTAAGCTTCTTCGATCAACTAGACATTCTCATCCAATGCGTTATCAACCCATGTCTCCTCCTCGGATCCACGATTACCTGAAATAATCAATAAAAGCATGTAGATTCCGACTCCAACCACACAGAGAACAAATATGCAAATTATACTTAAACCATGCATGATATGCATCATAACTAAGCTAAATGCAACCTATTATAACTCTCTAAATGCATGCTATCAGTTATCGAGCAGAAGCATGCCCGAGAAATCCACCAAGGGGTATTTAGAATATCAAACATCGGACACTGGAGAATACCCCTCCTAGAGTACATAACTGAAGGACCCTCGGCAAGCGGGTCACAAAACAGTCAGAGCATCAGAAGAAGAGTGGCCTGTTTTCACGTCAGAAACGGTTGATTATACAAAAGGGGCTTTAACCTCCCAGATCTCCTCTGTATCTCAAACCAGGAGGGGTTGGACCTCATCCAATAACTACACGATGATCTCTGCGGCAACCATCAAGGGTGGAGAGCCGTAGCATCAAAGATCACGTGTCTAGGTTACTACTGTCCCTCACTTAGGGCAGATGCGGAAATGGTTATTCACATATGCGACCCGTGCCAACGACACACATCGCTAAATCATCACCCCTCTCATCCTCTAAAGTGCATTTCGGCACCATGCCCGTTCGCAATGTGGGGAATGGATATTCTGGGACCATACCCAACAACGCCATGTCAGTTACGCTTCATCATCCTAATTGTTGATTACTTCACAAAGTGGGTGGAAGCCGAAGCTATGGCCACCATCACAGCAGAAAAGGTGCGAAAATTCCTCTGAAAGAACATGATCTGCCGATTCGGAGTCCCCCAAGTGATTATCACTGATCATGGCCCCCAGTGCGACTGAGAAGCAAATCGTGATTTCTGTGCTCGCCTCCATATCGACTTCTGATTCTCGTAGGTAGCATACCCACAACCCAATGGGTAGACCGAAACCACAAATCACCAAATTCTTAATGCCCTTAAAAAGAGGCTAGGGACAACAAAAGGAGAGTGGGCCGAGATGTTGCCTTTAGTACTATGGTCGTACAGGACCTCAGCCTAGAGCCCCACAGGTGAAACGCTATTTGCAATGGCCTTCGGTGTCGATGCAGTCATCCCTGTATAATTGCTCATCCCATCGGCTAGAATAGTTGATTTCAGTAAAGATACCAACGACGAAGCCCTCGAGTTAGAGCTCCACTTGCGTGAAGAAAGAAGAGACACCACTTGTCTCAAGACAAATGAATATCAGCGCCAACTGGCCGAGGGATACAACAAACGCGTTTTCATACGCCCGCTGCAAAAAGGAGACATGGTCCTCCGACAGGCAACAACCGGGGGAAAACTTGAACCTAAAGGGGAAGGACCATACGTCATCCACAAAGAAGTAGGCCAGGGTTCCTTCAAGCTACAAAATTCAGAAGGCGCTATACTCGCGAGGGCATGGAACGCCAAGAATCTCATGGCTTATTTTGCGTAAAGGTTAGGCGTAAGAAGAACTCTGATGACTTAGATTTTCCATGTATAGGGGTCGTCAGGGTTCCCAGTTGGGTATACCACTTCATATATATAAATGAAAGTTCCAAACCCAACCCAGATTGTTGATGCACATAAATTTAGCAATCGCGTGTGTTTTAAACACGGATGTGCAATGCAAGTAAGCATCTAAGGATAATAAATTTGGAAATCGCGTGTGCTTTAAACACGGATGTGCAATGCAAGTAAGCCTCCAAGGAGAATAAATTTAGCAATCACGTGTGTTTTAAACACGGATGTGCAATGCAAGTAAGCCTCCAAGGAGAATAAATTTAGCAATCGCGTGTGTTTTAAACACGGATGTGCAATGCAAGTAAGCCTCCAAGGAGAATAAATTTAGCAATCACGTGTGTTTTAAACACGAATGTGCAATTCAAGTAAGCCTCCAAGGAGAATAAATTTAGCAATCACGTGTGTTTTAAACACGGATGTGCAATGCAAGTAAGCCTCAAAGGAGAATAAATTTAGCAATCGCGTGTGTTTTAAACACGGATGTGCAATGCAAGTAAGCCTCCAAGGAGAATAAATTTAGCAATCGCGTGTGTTTTAAACACGGATATGCATACAAACAAGCCTCCAAGGAGAATAAATTTAGCAATCACGTGTGTTCTAAACACGGATGTGCAATGCAAGTAAGCCTCCAAGGAGAATAAATTTAGCAATCACGTGTGTTTTAAACACGGATGTGCAATGCAAGTAAGCCTCCAAGGATAATAAATTTAGCAATCGCGATTCAGTAACTCTTGCGTTCTTATACTTGGATATATAAATGAACTTCCGTACGGCCTCAAAAATCAAAGAAATAAGATCTAAGCGGAACAAAAGCTTATCTTTTTAACTATTCAAAACAGCAATAGTATTACATAAAACTTCGCACACAACAATATTAGGTTTAATAAATCACACCATAAGGCCAATTATCCAATAAAACCACCATTACAACGCAGTAAGGCTCTACTCATCCTCAAGAACGAGGGCCTTGAAACGATGCCCTCCTATGTACTGAAATAGCACCATCGATGTACCAACTCGAACACCATTATTGATTGCAAATCTTCCCCAACCCTCAGACAACCACCAGCGATTTGCACAATCCTTGGAAATTTCAACACGGAAGTTTTAGCTAGTAGCAGAGACCAAACAAACATGGTCAGACACGACATGACCATACATTTCTTCAAAAGCACAAGGGAGGGGATGCAAGTGAAAAAGAAAACAATAAAGGAGATAGCAAGCATTTAATCACAACAATTCAAACCCAAATTGGTACACAACACAACAAAAATAAACACACTTACCAAACGATGCATCCTTCCCTCTACATCAACAAAACGGAAGAAATCACGCATCTCGGAGTTAGGAGGTGCCATATCTACACTGCATAAGCAACACATGGCAGAGAACCCTCTCAGAGCCCGACAAGATGCAGTAAGAAATGTCAAGTCTAGAAACAGTCATTTATTACAAAAATATTCTTTTCAAAACGGTCGATACCACTATAAAAGGATTTCTCCCCTACAGCGGAAAAGACACAACCTTTTCATCAAAAATATTTCCAAAAAAGAAACATGGCAGCAAATTCCAGCGATCAGAATCCAAACAATCCCTTTGTTTTTGATATTTACTTAGTGGGGACCGAACAATATATACGCATGATGTTGCCTTATGAATTCGGACGACACTTCGCACCCCATGTACCCGAGAAAATCTTCTTGTCTACTCGCGCCATCAAAGATTTCCCCGTCCACATCGTAAGGGGCAGTTACAGATCTCACTGGGTGGCCCGCAGATGGAGAGACTTTGTCAAATCGCACGGACTCGAGTTGGAAACATCAATAATGTTCACCCACCTAGGAGAAGCAAAGTTTGAAGTCCATTTTTTCGATATGGAAGGCTACTACATCGAGGACGAACTCTACGATGACAACTACAACGGCCCAACATCAAATGGTTTCCACTAGATCCCAAGAGTAGTTCGGTGAGCCGTGTTCTTCTTACTTTCAAAAAAAATTCGGACTATCAATAAAGACCCGTTCCCTTGAGTTCACATATTACCGTTATTCTCTGTCTAAGAAATGCGAGCAATAACCTTGCATCCAAGGACGCTGAATATAGACGTCTCTCCATCGCGAGCGATACGCTGGAGATTAATCGGTTTTTTAATTTCATTTCCCCAGCATCCAAGGACGCTGGAGATAGACGTCTCTCCATCGCTCGCGATACGCTGGAGATTAATCGGTTTTTTAATTTCATTTCCCCAGCGTCCAAGGACGCTGGAGATAGACGTCTCTCCATCGCGAGCGATACGCTGGATATTAATCGGTTTTTTAATTTCATTTCCCCAGCATCCAAGGACGCTGGTGATAGACGTCTCTCCATCGCGAGCGATACGCTGGAGATTAATCGGTTTATTAATTTCATTTCCCCAGCGTCCAAGGACACTGGAGATAGACGTCTCTCCATCGCGAGCGATATGCTGGAGATTAATCGGTTTTTTAATTTCATTTCCCCAGCATCCAAGGACGCTGGAGATAGACGTCTATCCGTCGCGAGCGATACGCTGGAGTTTAATCGGTTTTTTAACTTCATTTCCCCAACGTCCAAGGACGCTGGAGATAGACGTCTCTCCATCGTGAGCGATACACTGGAGATTAATCGGTTTTTTAATTTCATTTTCCCAGCATCCAAGGATGCTGGAGATAGACGTCTCTCCATCGCAAGCGATACGCTGGAGATTAATCGGTTTTTTAATTTCATTTCCCCATTATCCAAGGACACTGGAGATAGACGTCTCTCCATCACGAGCAACATGCTAGAGATTATTTGGTTTTTATCTTTATCCCCTCCGCAACCAACACACCAAAAATCACTCATCGCAAGAATCAATAGCTGAACTACTGCAACTCTGTTCACCCACTCTTCGCGAGAAGCCAAAAACGGTCAGCACCATGAAAATATGTTTGTTTATTTATTACTCACCAAACAAAGCCAGCCAAAGAAAGCAACGAAAGCAACGATATCACCGCACAAAAGATTACAGAAACAAAAATTCAACACTGAACCGTAAAATCTATATCACCATTTTGCTCGGGCCCGTGATCTATGGCGAAAACATCAAAGCAGAAACTCCCGTCATACTCAAAGATCAGGTGTGTCCCAATACGAAGTTCGTTCGAAACAGTGAACTCAGGCCACCCGCTGGTAAACCAGTAGTTGTTAAAACCTAGCGCTTCTACCCTCACCACAAACTCCTCATTAGCATGCGTCCATAAATACACAAACCCAAGTATATCATAACCATAATCACGGTACACAGATGGTAGAGGCTAAAAGCACAAACACGTCAGAAAAATTCAGAGATCTTGTCAGGAGAAAACTTACACAAAACACAACTTACCAGCCTATACAAGTGCCCTTCCACTACAATATCCCATGTAAAACCTCGCACGCTAAGAAAAGTTACACCTGGAATATCAACTGGCGTCGAAGGCATCATCACCACGAGTCGAAACCGCTATAACAATCTCGGGCTCTCTACCCTTTTTATATTAATCTCTGCGAGGATAGAGCAACGAAGGGCACCACACACCGTCTAAGTCCGCCACGAGGTCAATAAATATATAAAAAAACAACAACGAACACAGGACAACTGCAACCTCATGCCACACGACAAGGAAAGGCAACAAGTGAACCACCTGCACCAAGAATGCGCGAAGGACAGGTTAACGACACGCACCTCTTTGCTTCATAAGAACTCAAAGATAACCTTGCCAAATAACCGTCGATATCCGCTTGATACAGAGTGATATAAATGCGTGCTTTAGACAGGACACAAACGAAATTACTAAGACAGAATGCCAAGTTTCGACATGGCTTCAGGAGAGCTCTCGCCACCCGAAATCCCACCACCGCCTTTTATCATGAACACTATGTTATTCCTAAATCCTAAATTTGTCAGGATAATCCTTAGGGAAAGCCAACAACGAAGGCTTCCCCTACCATATATCTTTGTGGAATTCGAGGAGGAAATACTTGATCAAATCTATCTATGTTCTCCCACAAACCAGGAATTCGTCGTACGAGTTGAATGAGATGAAGGATATTGGTTCTCTCTTTCGGAAGGATGGAGGTCTTTCGCGAGCAGAAACAACCTTAGAATAGGCAGCCGCCTTACCTTCGAGTACCAAGGAGAATCCCACTTTGATATGGCAATAGAGCAACCAGGCCCAGACGAGAACGGAGATGTCTTGCCTGACTACCTATGCTAGGAAGAAATATAACTAGAAAAATACAAGTTATTTCCTGCTATATTTCATCACTAACAAGTTTTCAGTTTTGCCTGTCGTTCTGCATAACATCTAAATAAATCCGCGAACCCTACTTTTTGTCATCTCATGATTCATCACATAAAACGTTCAACGACAGGAGATGGGTAAGGGTATCGCGAATTTACTTTTCAAATAAAAACAATGAATAGGTGGATAGGTCAAGTTCTAGACACAAAAAAACAAGTAAAATCGACTGAGCAAGCCGTTAAGAAAGATAGGCAAAAGGCATAAACAAAAATACGATGAACTCAAAGATAAAACATTCATAAAACACCATAACAAGGCATCGCTTGTCATTGGTTGAAATATTCACCATCCCAAAATACAAACATACGAACCAAAGTAGAGTGCGAGACTCTCACCATAGGTAAAAATGTTTTCAAAACTTGCTTACACAAAAGTTTCACAAAGAGGGGATAGACGATTGTTTAAACATCAATAGGAGGGTTGTCATCTTCACGGGCAGGCTCAAGAGTCTTCTCACCTACAAGGGGAGGATCGAGGGTGGTAGCGTCATCAATTGGAGCGTTAAGAGGGAAAGGCAGCTCGTGTTGGGGGTCTTTAAGCTTCATATCCTCATCCTCATAGATAGGGGGAAACCTCCTCACCTCATCGCCAAGATGAGCAAAGTGGTTGACGCTCTGAGAGATCCCACCTGCAACCCCTTCCATGAACGCATCAGTAACCCTGTTGTAAAGGACATCCTGTCCATCCATCTCAAGGTAATGATCAAGCAAACCCCGGCCAACCTCCCCCGAGAAATCAGATAGCCACCCCAGACCGTCATCACTGAGCATGAACTCGCGGAGCGTTCTCTTGGAGAGAACAACATCTTCCCCAGAAGTGAAGCGCTCCAACCGACTCTTCACGTCAGCAAGCTCCTCACGAACTACCCCTAACTCACGCTCAAGATCCTGGACTGACCCCTCAAACATGTGGCCTCCGATTCATATCGGGCCCCCGTCTCTTGAGCCTTCGCAAGTTCAACTTGCGACAGGTCTAGCTCGCTCCTCGCCACCTCCACATCTTTTTGGGACTTCGTCAAAGTATCGTTGAGACTTTCAACAATCACCTCCCGAAGCTCCGCATCTTTCAACTTCTCCACTTTCATCTTCAGGGCGGCCACGATCGTCCTTAACTCCCTCACCTTATCATCATAGTTTCTCAAACGACCAGCCATTTCAGACCATTGCAGATTATCCTATGGCGACACATGAAAAATAGTAAACGCATAAGTAAAGTTGGGAAAGAAGGAAAGAACAAAAGCATGAATTGCGAAGGAGGTTACCCACCCACCGCTCTTATGACCATGCTCCACCAATTCTTCATCTGTCAAGTGATGAAGGTAATCCCTTTCAGCTGGGCAGCTCTTCTTGGGGATCTCTAGTTTCATGATGTCAATAGGGTCAAACCCAGGTAACCTATAAGTAGTCATTGAAATCCCTGCCTGAGTGATCATACACATTTAGGTAGTGTTAATATAAGCATGTAGATAGGTTTAGGTAGGGTAAAATGCATGAGTTAGAGTAGTTTTCATGTTTTGGGTTATGCTTCCATTAGAGTCGGAATCTACGAGATTTGTGCATGATTTCAGGTGATTGTAAAGAGGTGAAGCTAAGCTCGAGCCAATGCTCGAAGATTGGACAAAAATAGAAGAGCACGAGAGCTGAGGAGAGGAGCTAAACATGTAAAGGATTGGAGGTGTCCAGGTTGGCGACGCTGCACTAAAACGAATCGTTTGAAGGGTGTAGTTATTGGATCGGGGTGTACTTATACTTGTTGGAAAGAGGATTCGAAGACCTACAACTTTCGTGTTTGTGACTTTTCCAAATTCAGCGTTGAAAACAGCGAAATCTGGACGTCAAAATGGTTGTTGAAAAGAACTCTGGTGGAATTGTCAAGAACTCGACCGAGTTCTTTGGTTTCAGGCCGAGTTATTCAGCGTGTTCAAGCCAAATTGGGCCATCTTTTGGGCTGAGTTTAATTGACATGTTGTTATTATTATTATTATTAGGGAAGAACAATTAGGGTTTTGTTAAGGAGGTTTTGACGGAATTCATCAGACGTGGAATTAGTTTAGGTTTTCTCTTCAAGCATGAACAACTAAGCTCCTTTGCTTAGGGAGATTAATCGAAGCTTCAGGTTTGCAATTTCATTGTGAGATTTCTATTTCTTTATACTCCTCTCCGAATATTATTGATTCTCTGCACCGAATGTTTAGGGTTTTCGTGAATTTTCATTAGCCTGATCAACTTATGCTTGTTCATGATAATCTATAGCTAGATATAGGTAATTACTGGTTAAGTTATCTATATCCTTGAGTACCGAAGAATAAATCTCTGAAACTGGTTGATTTAGGGATTTGTATAGAGAATTGATTTGCAATTGATGCAATAACTGGTTGTGTGCGTCGATTGTCTTTGTTGATTTCCTTTAAGCTTCATCGATTATTGAATTGAATCTTGATAGTTTCAAGATTGTTTGATAATTAGGGTTTTCAGGGTCTGGTTGCCCTGTTACTTTGATTCGATAAGGAACTGGATTCAAAAGACCTAGTCTTTCCACAACAAAGTATTCAAGAGAAAGTTATCTATTCGATTTCGATGATCAATGGATGAAACCTGATTGCTGAGATTGATTGACCTGAGCTATTCTCTCATATTCATTCATTCAATCTGTTTTACTTTATTATTTCTCTTACTTTTGCATTCTTAGTTAGTTTAAACCATCGAAATCCCCCCTTTTTGTTTCTTGTTCTTGTTGACACACTCTGATTTGCATACAAATCATTGACTCTCTGTGGGATTGACCCGTACTTGCCAAACTACATTAGTTAGGTTAGTCGGATTTATTTGATAGGATTTAAGGTGACTGAAAATCCCTTATCACTGAGTAATCGGCTTAGAGCTTAAGAGCATGGTGCCCCCGGTCCCCTCCCTTGGTCGTTTTCGCCAGCGATGGGCCAGTGGATGGTCATCTGACGAGATGCTCTCCCGATCGTCAATCGGCTCTTTCCCCTTTGAACTTTTTTTCACAAGAGGAGACCCGCGGGGAACGCTCTGTCGACCACCACCCGGCCGCGGAGTAACAGTAAGGGTAGGACTGGACCCACCTCTTATAGCACTCTTTTTCTTCGCGAGCGCAGAAACCTTCGACTTGTCAACTATCATATCTGCAAAAAATTAGAAAAAGTCAAAGCAAAAGAAAATCACGGCCAAATACCCAAGGATTTAAAATAAATATCCCTAGACACCGACCCCGCCGATGTGGGAGGCTAAGTCCGGCCATTTCCAGACGAACCGGGGTTACAACCTGCCTATAACCCCGTACCGACGCAATCCCTTTCCCAAACACGACTTTCCACCCGTCCGTCGCAGCATGCTTATCTTTAGGCACGATATACTTGCCAGGTTTAATCACAAAGTTCAGAACAGTCCTGGTTGGATCGCGAACGAGAAACCATTTTCTCCTCCATCCGAGGCTGCTAGCTAGACAACCTTTTGACAATCTTTCCAGCCAAAGAGGCAGACACCAGTCCCTCACCATGCCTCAAGGAAAGGACAGAGAAGAGGTGTTCTAACGTTGGCATTTACTTGATAGCGGCACAACACATGATGTATACCGCTAGATACATCCATACATTAAAAGCAAGTTGGGCGGGGCATTGGTTAATACACGCCAAGAAGTCTTAATAAAGTGGGGGGAGGGGAAGGCGGATCCCGTGGAGCAAACTACCCAGGTGAACGACGACGTGGTCTTTATATTCATTCAAAAACCCCCCACTCCCGGTAGCCAAACCTATCTCTACCCCGGCCGGCCATGGGTAAAGCCTTGCCACTTCTTCCAGGTGCTAGGCATTAAGAATCGACTCCTCACCCAGCGTCTTGGCTACAATAGGATGTACACGTTCTGTAAATATCGTGGGGAGAGGAGAAGGTGCCACAAAAGCATGACTTGTACAAAAGTTGCAGTTATCTACTTAGGTCCGGTTGTAAGGAGGTAGGGCGAAGTCACCAGGGACCACTCGGACCGATTTTTTAGCCTCTTTGAGTACGCGAGAAGACTCGCCTTTTCCTAAATCATTTATGGACTCTGAGGTGTGGCAGTACTCAGGGTTATCCTTCTTCAAAGGGGGATTGATGGTTCCTACCATCTTTCGTTTCTTCGCGCTCGGGCCAACCCCAGGATTCGATCTCTTTCTTTTTTCATCGCGAGGTTTTTTACTCGGTGAGGGAAGAGCTGGACTCACTGTAGAATCAGATTCAACGTCTGCCTGGGATCTGGTTCGCGAAGAACTAACCTCTTCATATTCGAAGCTCACGCTACGGTTCTGGCTATAACTCTCTTGCGACATCTTAAGTCTAGAAATAAAAAAGAAACCCCCTGGAAAAGACGCAGCAAAAGGAAATATCAGCAAGGGGAAACCACCTTTTCAACATCGCGATTAAGTAAAATTGGCGCCAAAAACCCTCCTGGGGCCCAAGTTGGCGACTCACGCGCCCCTTTAAGGGGCGTTGAAAAGACATCTTCCCCCCCCCCCCCACCTCCCCCTCCCCCCCCCCCCCCCCCCCCGCAGGATGATGGTTAAAAGGCGCCTTTTCGCCTCCTCCATAAAGGTTTCTCGATTTTCGAGAAAATTATCTCGGATGGAGGCAAGAGAGGGAGGCAAAAGGTTGCCCCTGCTCTTGTCATCGGAAATTTTCCCTAAAAATCCGAAAGAACCGCCGAAGGTTTCCCGAAGAGCTTAAAAGGATCACTACCCTGTCCCGGCACCACCCCACTATTACTAGGTATGCGTCTACCACTCCATAAAAATCGGTTATGACTAAAGAGATAAAGGAGGAGGTAGGGAACAAAACGACATAGCAGCAAAGGAGGCGGGGGATGGGGCACCAGGGCCTGCCCCGGTCTCCACCCCATAACCGTCGTGCACCTCACCAGAAGAGGGCGATTCCCCCACTAGGTTTGATGTTTCAGACTAACCCTAAAAGTCTCAAGGGAAAAGCACAAGCCGAGAAATTAAAAAGGGCGAGAGGGAGATCGGATAAAATTCACTTGGGAAATGCGGAAAAGAAGTGCCAAATAAGCTCAGAAAGGTGGAAACGGACCACCACCGGACGCCGATCTCTTTTCTTCAAAGAGCACAGGAAACCCTTGAACACCCTCTCTCTTTCTTCTCCTTTGTGAGTGCTCAGAAACATGGGATAAGAGGGAGCGAAGACGAAAGCCCCACTTATAGGTCTCTGTGGGACTACCCTGCCCAGTTGGTCAGAATACACAATGGGCCCAACTAAGGCCCACCTAATAAAAACTGGTCCTTTGACATAGAGCATCGTGCTTTTTGAAACCCAATCGCAAAATAACGTATCACTTGTGATCCGGTTACGAGGAGATATGACGATGCCATAGAAAATAGACTATAAAATAAACACGAAACTGACCTCGTAAATGGGTCGCCCAACGCAAAAGGGTATCCGGACCCACCATTAGATCCATCGCGAGTAAGATACATGATCAAAACCAAATAACTAGCCCTAGCGCCCCCCTAAAAACTTTGACCCCGGTTTCCCTCGCGACCTGAACCTTTCGGGATCCTAGCAAGCAGCTTGCTGGCTCAAGCACCTCACCTCTAAATGATTTCACGTGTATTGCGTATACCCCTAAACGTGTGGGCATGTGTTACATGTGTCCCATATAGACCCACGAGGTTGCCAGCCAACTGCTCACTTGGTTTCCCTATAAATACCCCCCTCCGACCACAACGGAAGGGATCCGATTTGAAGAGAAGAAAAGGAGAAGAGCTTTGATCATCCCCCGGACATAAAACCTCCGGAGTTGAGTTCTCAAGATCTTTGATCAGAGAAGAACGTTCTTGGAATAAGAACATCACCTAACTCCCGTCCGAATTCGCGACAGAACAACTCGAATACTCACGAGCCAAGCCTAACACCCTCATCCCTTGGACTGGTACCATACGTAATCTAATCATAACCCCTCTTGGTCAAAGCTTTGAGGTATTCCTAGTAATTTTTGTTGTCATAACGAGGTAATAACAATAGGTGAAATTCCACGAGCGCTTCAGCCACGACGACCGTCGTGGGAGGAACGACACTTGTTATGAGTCACACGGCGCCCTCCGTGTGACTATAGCACGTTTACCCTAGGGTTTTGGCTGACCTTTAGGCTACTTATAGACATGGTTGTTTTTATCAGTTTTATTCATTCAAGCTTTGAGGATTGAAGTTTTAGAGTTTGCGGTACGGCTGGGGCTTCCGGTCTGGATCGGATTGGAACAGACCTAAAATCTGGTCTGATTCAAGACCGATAGACCGAAATATTCAAGAACATGGACCGCGGATCGGACCAGGATCGAGAAATATGGTATTGGGTTTTCTGGTTTGTGGACCATTAACACCGTTAGGACTGGTATCAGCCAAGTAGCCCCTTTTTTTAGGGTTACATCAGCCCCCATTCTCGGATCTCCCTCGTCCAACCCCTTTATCTTAAACCTGAAACCCTTCTCCCTCAAACCCCTAACAAATACCTTGAAACCTCCCATAGTCGGGCTTGATTCAACCGAATCGAAGAGAGGGCGGCGCTGGGCGAGGCTGTTGCGAGGGCGAGGTTGGGATGTTGAAGACGAGGGCGAGTCTGGGCTGCTTAAGGATGGTTACGGAGAGATGCGTGAACTGTGTGGAGTATTGAAGAGGAAGGAGTTGCTGGGTTAAGGAAGAGAGCAGTAGTGCACGCACTCACGCACCTTTTTCTTCTTCTTTTTAAATTAAAAAAATTAGTCCATTTCCGGTCCGACCCGTATTTTCTGGCTTGGTCCGTGTTTGGATGAGAACCCACAATTAATTTTTTTTCTTGGACAATGGACTAGACCATAATACTCATGGTTCGATCCAAGACTGCAATTTTCGATCTGATCCCGATTCGATCCAATTTCTGCTCAGCCCTGGTTTATAGTACGTTATGAGTAACTAATGATTTCATCATATTTTATAACATTTAGGCCTTAGGGCATGCACTTAGAATAGGTTTGTGTCAATTTGCATGATTTTTTTTTGTATTTTTAGTTTTTGTTCATTTAGTTTTTGGAATAGAGGTCTACTCTCATTTTGGTTGTGTTATCAAAGAGTTTACATGAGCTAATCAGAGCTAAATTGGACTCACATTGAAAGACACATATATGAGAAAGGTCGAAGTAGAAATCATGCTCGAAGAATGAGGAAAAGAGGTAAAGAAGCAAGGAAATGAAAAGTTGTCTGGCCATGTACATCAGGCGCACCGGAAGAGAAGGAGTGCACGGGTGTGCACCCTTCAGGCGGGCCGAGATTGCGAGTTCTTTGCGCAGATTTTAGACCTTTATTTTTTGGGGATTTAAAATTATTTTTTTTATTAGGGTTTTTCCTAGACTATTTAAGGGTTGGAAGACATCTTTAAGGCGATTTCTTCTTTACCGTTTTGGACAGATGTTGATGAAGATTGCTCTAGTTATGGTTTTTGCAAATTTGTGAAGAATTGTTTGGAAATTTCATTAGTTGAATTAGAAATTGGTACTTTTCTCTTACTCTTCTCTTTTCTATTGATTTTCATGCTTGATTTTATTGATTTGATGATGAATTCTTCCATCCTTAGCTAAATTCTCCGTTCTAGGGTTAGGGTGAACTCGACAATGTCGCGAATTGTTTGATTTTGATGTTTAATTTAACTTACTCTAAATTTTAAAAATTGATTTGATCCTAGTTGCTTCACATAATTGATGTAAATCGATTAAAATCCTTTTTAGATTCAAGATACTACTGATGCGAATTGAAATTAGATACTTGGATGGAATTCATAAATCTGAAAGGGGGATTGTGTCTATTGGAAACCTAGGATTAATTTTGAGGAATCAACAATTGTTATTGTGTCATTTAAACAATTGTTGAGGACTCTTGAGGATTAATAAATTATCGTAGATTCTTAGGTGTGAATCGGTTAGGCGAAACGCGACATAAAAAGTTTAATTGATTTTCTCTTAAGGTCTATAAAGAAGTTAAGGGTTCTATAATTGGTTAATTTAGAGACAATTACTACAACATGTGACATCGGAGTAGTGATGACTTTAAATAATTATATTTGGTTAATTTAGAAACAATTACTACAACACATGCGACAACCAAGTAGTGATGAATTTAGATAATTTACCTTCAATTTGACATATTAAGAAGATGAAGTTCGAGTAAATATCGGGTTGAATTCGTTGTAGCATTGTCGTGAGAATCCTTAACCCTAGAATTACTTCTTATATATATTTTCTTCATAATCTTTGCTTGTTTTTCCCTAGTTTAGTTGAAAATCAAATCCATCTTTCTTGGCTTAACTTATTAGTTCTAGATATTGAACGATACATATATAATCCCCATGATTAGTACCTGTATACTGCAATTGATCTCGTATTCTTGCGAGGTTGGTTCTGGCTACATTATTCTTGTGTTGGTCGTGACTCGCATCAAGTTTTGGCGTCGTTGCAGAGGATTATTGATAGTATTGATTGTTTCTACGGACTAGTTCTGCTAGGTCCCCCTTTTGTTTTGATTTGCTTCTTGCTTGTTGGTGATTTCAGGTGATTCTTGAAGTCTATGCGAAAAGGATTATGTTCTAGCAAACTCAACGAATACGATCCCAAGCCTGAATGTACTTTTCATAAGAGACTAAGAGAAAATGTGTGATTTCTAGAGAAGAAATGGTGAATGATAACGATGATGTTGCTGAGTTGCGACAATAGTTGAATGATCTTACTGCTGAACTCCAACATCAACTTGATAATCAAGAGCAAGGTATGCTTGCGCTTGAGTATGCTCCCCAAACTCTAGGGGACTATTAGATGATGCCATACGCTGGTCCACTTTTTGGTGTGGTCCTCCCTTCATTGCAAGCTTGTAACTTCGAGCTAAAGTCTGGACTGCTGAATTTAATCCAGTCTAATCAGTTGGTGGATCATCATCAAAAGATCCTCACCAACACATGGAGACGTTCCTCGATTTGATAAGCACAATGCATATGGAGAATGTTCCTTAGGAAGCCATCCGTGTATAAGCCTTCCTGTTCTCCCTTCATGGGAAGGCTAATGCTTGGTATAGATCCTTACCTGAGAACTCAATTACAACATAGAACCAACTATATGAGGCATTCATGAGCAAATATTTTCCACCTAAGAAGATATTTGAGATAAGGGTGAAGATCAATGCCTTCGTCATGCAATATGGAGAGACCTATCATGAAGACTGGGAGAGGTTCAAGGACTTGCTAATTCAGTGCCCACATCACGGGCAAACCAAGTATGTGCTCCTTCAAATCTTCTATCAAAGAGTTGATGATCCTAATAGACTGCTTATAGACACCTCTTCTAATGGAGGATTGATGGAGATGAGTTTAGATGATTCTTGGTCTATGATTGAGAAGATCGCTCTTCATGCTGTGAGGTGCTCTAATCCTCACTCTTCTATTTCTGCGGCTAAGAGGTCTGCAGGCCGGTCTCTATGAGGTTGGTGTTGAAACTCAGAGGTCAGCCCAACTAGAAGCTCTACAACGTGACTTTTCATTATTAAAGGAGCTTCTTGCTAAGGCGCTCTCATCAAGTGTGGCAGGAGTGCCCCCCCCCCCCCTCCCCCCCGGTTGTTGAATGTCAATATTGTGGTATGCTGAACCACACGGTATCTAGTTGCCCTGTTTTTATAGAAACACAACCAGACATGGCTCAAGGGAAAGTAAACTTCACTAGAGACAACTACAGAAATCCCAAGAATTGCCCATTCGCCTCTACTTACAATCCTAGCTGGAGGAATCACCCGAACTTCAAGTATGGAAACAATTCTAATGTGCAAAATCCACATTCATTCCATATTCAAGCATCATATGGGAATGGAGTCCCACCTGAATTTCAGAATGCACCGAATCAGTGATACCAACGCTTTGATCCAAAAAAAGCTTTGGCAATCATCATGATTACAATGCTCTTTGTGATTTGGGAGCTAGTGTAAGCTTGCTTTCTCTCTCAATTTGCAATGAGCTTGATTTAGGAGAGCTTAGGCCAGTGAGGATGCAACTTTTTATGGCGAACACGTCCATTGCCCACCTAGCTGGTATTTTAAAGGATATCCCAATTAAAGTGGGCAATTTTTTTGTGCTGGTAGACTTTGTCGTGTTGGATATGGATGCAAATTTGTATGTCCCTATTATTCTTAGAAGGCTTTTCTTGGCCACTATGTTGTGATTGATGTAAGAAAGGGGACTCTCTCCTTCGACATAGGGGGTGAGAAAATAGAATTTAACCTTCCTAAATCTATGAAAACACCTTCTTTTGAGGATGATTATTTCAAGGAAGATGTGATGGAAGGGAAACCCAAGAGCAAATGATGTCCATTGTCATTAGGAACCCCTTGGAGCTTTGCTTGACTACTAGTATAATGATGAGGGGAGAATGTCCACCACTTGCTGAAGTTGTTGCTGATTTAGAGTAGTCGCCAGAAGCTCCCACCTTCCCTAAGTCCATAGTCGAACTCTTAACCACAGATGATGTTCCTTAAGCACCTGTGTTGGAGATGAAGCCACTCCCATCTTCTTTGAGGTATAAATTCCTTGGAACCAACTTTGTGAATGTTAATTTGAGTAATGATCATGATGAGAAGCTTTTAATTGTCATTCAAAAATATAAAAGGCCATAGGGTATTCGATAGATGATTTGAAAGGGATTTCCCCTTCTTTGTGCATGCATTGTATTTTCATAGAAGATAACCACAAACCCACCATAGAATACCAAAGGAGAATTAACCAAAATATGAAAGAGGTAGTGAAAAAGGAAGTCCTAAAATTGTTAGATGCAAGGATTATTTTTCCTATTTCTGATATTAAGTGGGTAATCTGGTTCACGTTGTGCTTAAGAAGGGTGGGTTAACGGTTGTAAGAAATGAAAATAATGAATTAATTCCCACTAGAATGGTCACCGGGTTGAGAATGTGCATAGACTAGAAAGTTGAACACCGCCACTAGGAAAGACCACTTCCCTCTTCCATTTATTGATCAAGTGCTAGAAAGGTTGGCTAAGCATTCATACTTTTGCTATCTAGATGGGTATAGTGCATTTTGGCAAATTCCTATTCACTTCGATGATCAGAAAAAGACTACATTCACTTGACCTTATGACACTTTTACATATAGGAGGATGCCTTTTGGTTTTTATAATGCTCCTACTACTTTTCAACGATGCATAATGGCCATATTTTCTGATATGATTGAGGAGATTGTGGAGGTGTTTATGGATGATTTATCTGTCTATGACTCTA
Organism: Persicaria maculosa; assembly: GCA_963922045.1. Taxonomy (NCBI): domain Eukaryota; kingdom Viridiplantae; phylum Streptophyta; class Magnoliopsida; order Caryophyllales; family Polygonaceae; genus Persicaria; species Persicaria maculosa. Next base: position 42,846,136 of record OY998252.1, on the reverse strand, counting down.
CTTTTGATGCTTGCTTGTCTAATCTTGAAAGAGTTTTAATGACATGCGAAGAGACTAACCTTGTGATGAATTGGGAAAAATGTCATTTCCTGGTTAATGAAGGAATTTTTCTAGGACATCTAGTTTCTGATAGATGAATTGAGGTAGATAAAGCTAAAATTGAGATGATTGAGAAGATGCCACCTCCTACCTCTATAAAAGAGATTAGGAGTTTTCTAGGACAAGTATATATATATATATATATATATCAAGGATTTTTTCTAAAATTGCCAAGACTTTGACTAACCTATTGTTGAAGGATGTAGCCTTCAAGTTTTCCACAGATTGCCTGAAGTCTTTTTGCAGGCTAAAACAAGCACTAGAGTCAGCCCCTGTCATGCAATCACCGAATTGGGATCTCCCTTTCGAAATTATGTGTGATGCAAGTGACTTTGTCGTGGGCGATGTACTTGGGCAAAGAAGGGACAAGAAGCTTCACGCTATTTACTATGCTAGCAAGACACTTGATGAGGCTCAAATGAACTACACCACAACGGAAAAGGAGTTGCTTGCAGTGGTGTTTGCCTTCGAGAAGTTTCGGTCATACCTTGTGGGGTCTAAGGTAATTGTCTTTACTGACCATGCTGATGTGCGTTACTTGATGCAGAAAAATGACGCAAAACCACGCCTCATCCGTTGGATTTTGTTGCTTCAAGAGTTCCATTTGGAAATTAGAGACAAGAAAGGGGCCGAGAATGTTGTTGAGGATCACCTTTCTAGGCTTCCTCTAGAGCAGATTGGGAAGGCAAAAGAAGGATTGCTTATTGATGATTCTTTCCAGGATGACCACTTGTTCCAGCCACAACCTTTGCAATCTCTCATGTCACCGAAGAGCTCCTAAACTTCTCAATTGAGGGGCTTCCTTGGTATGTTGATTATGTGAACTACCTGGTTTACAAAGAGTTGCCACTACTAGAGATTTGTCATTTAACATCGCATATTACCCGATGTCTTTAAAAAAATCGATGTCTATGTTAGTGATGTAAAAAGTCAAAAGTTTTTCACATCGGACATAACCCGATGTCTATAATATTTATAGCATCGTTTATAATTATATTTTTAATATCTTATAACATCGATTGTGTTTTGGTAACCAATCTTATAACATATAAAGACATCGGGCATTAACCAATGTTAAAAAATTTGATTTTTAACATCACCCACATAGACCTCCATTTTTTTTAAAGACATCGGTTATTACCCGATGTTAAATGACAAATATGTATTTTTTTCATTTTTGTAGCCTCTGTAAGATTTGAACCCACGTCTTTTGTGCTTGAGCACAACGCTCTACCAATTTTGTGCTAAGAGGCTTTAAATTTTATCAAAGGAGTTTAAGCAAATTCATGACAAGATTTCAGCACACTCACTCAAGTCTAAGAATCAATTAGACAATGAATAAAAAGCAAAGCCAAAAAAAGCCAAGGTTTAGAAGGCATTTCCTAGCTTTGACCATAGTTACTCATAGGTTATCGAAAATTCAGTTAAAACTATTAAGTCATTAGCTATTTGAATTGAAAAACATTAGAAAACAAATTGATGAACAAACCTGAAATATACTAGTAAATTATTTGTTGGCATGGGACATTATAGTAGCAAAAACATATAGACATGGATGAGCGCAATTGATATTGAGCAAGCCTGCAAACCCTTTTGTCCCAAATTCCATGTTTAATGCTAGCAATCTTTGGCCTGAAGGCATTTGGATTACGCTCTAAAGTTGCCTCAATTGCTTCTCTCCTAGCAGCTTCATTTTCTCTAAAGTTTAAGGCCTTGAACAAACATTGATTAATAATCAAATGATTCCAATGAGAAAGCTTAAACTTCATAGTACTGTTTATTGACTCATCAAAAGACGCACAATACATTGTTAGCCAGCCAATGCTTCTTTGAAGCATAGCAAGCACAAAAGAAGGTTTCGGGTATTGCAGCCACAATCTATGATATGGTAAATTCAATTTCCAATGCTGCAATACAAAAAATGAAACAAACACATTTCAAGCAGCTAACCAGAAGATGTTACAAGGATATTAAATGAATTTATTTGATTACAAAAAGAAGAGTAGTTTTTCAGTAATATAATCAAAACGATGGATCTCAGGCTTGGCAAGTTAAGTGGTGTGTGTTAGATGTATTATATGAGCCCAAAGGCCCAATTGTAATTAGGTCATGATGTACACCTATATATAGTCTGATAATAGCGAAGGCAACCCTAACAGGGAATATTCATTCAAACATGGTATCAGGCTTTCTCTAGGGTTTTCTAAAAAGTTGCCCTAGACTACCATCTATCCTCTCATTCTTCGTCCTCCCTCCCTCTCGCCGACCACTTCCCTCCCCGTCAGCCACCCTCCCTCATCCCTCCGTTGGCTTCTCCGTTCCCTGACAGTTTGCCAACTACCCAGATTCTCCTCATATCTTCTCCTCTACCTAATTCTCCATGGCCGCCGCTACAAAACCCTCGTTTCACTCCGCTCTCGCAGTCTCAAATGTCAAGAATACATCCCTATTATTCTCGATGTTGAGAAGGGACCATACACCTTTTGGGCTGAATTGTTTCACACCGCTGCTAAAGCCCGCAAGGTGTTAGATCACATCGATTCCATTGTTGCTCATCCTACAGATATCGACGATGAGTTGTGGAGTTAAGTAGATGATGTGTTGTTGCAATGGATCTATGGCACCATTACCCAAGACTTTCTCCTCACGATCTTGGAGGAGAACATAACAGCTCAAGTCGTGTGGACCAAGATCAAGAACATCTTCAACGACAACAAAAACTCGAGGGCCATCTATCTCGAACAAGAATTCTCTAATGCTCGCCTCAAATCATTCTCATCCATCAATGAGTATTGCAAGCTTATGGAGGATCTCTCCGATCAACTCAAGAATGTTGGTGTCACTCTCTCCAACAATTGTCTTGTTCTTAGGATGATGGCCGGCCTACCTCTCGAGTACAACACGATGGTTGCACTAATTCAGCATAGTGACCCTCTCCCTGAGTTTGAAAATACTCTCTCACAGTTGATTATGGAGGAGTCTCATCTCGTGAACCTCAACGCAACTAACCCTAGTCCACCGTCGGCTGAAGCACACATCTCTTCTGGTGATATCGGCATCTCACCCTACATTGCTGAGAAACGTGAGATCGAAGAGAAACACGGTGGTGCCCCAAGACGTGTTGGTCGTGGTCGCAGAAATCGCAATCAGGGTCAAGGTTGGGGCTCCTACCTGTCATGGAACCAGTACTCCCCTGTCACGTATGGTCCGGCTCCCTGTCACCCTGCATACTCAACCTGGCCACATGGAAATTGGAACTCTCCGTCGATTCCTTTCCCAGGCCAACAGGGGCTGCTTGACCCATCTCCCCGGCATCCAATTCATGGCTTAGCTGCAAGATCTTCGGTACCTTATGGTCACCAACGGACTGAGATGGCCTATTCCTTCAACAACATGAGCTTGATCCCTCCGGATCTAAATTGTTATATGGACAGTGGTGCCACATCGCACATGTCACACAACTCAGGTAGTGTCTCTTCCTTTGCTTCTAAGAACCTCTCTCCATCTATTATTGTCGGCAATGGTGCAAGCATTCCGACTTTGGGTCTTGGAAAAACCACCTTACACACCCCAACTACCCAACTTAGCCTAAACAACGATCTTATTTCACCCAAATTAATAAAGAACCTTGTTTCCATTCCTCACCTCACCACTGACAATAATGTTTCCATTGAGTTTGATCGCTTTGGTTTTTCTGTGAAGGATTTTCAAACCGGGACCCCGCTCATGAGATGTAATAACACTCGCAAGCTTTATCCTGTCACCTGTGCATCCGACAATCTCTCCCTGGTTGCTCATACGACGTCTCTCTAGCATGCCCGTCTTGGCCACCCAGGATCTCCTGCTTTCGAGTCTATTAGATATAGGTTTCTTAATTGCAATAAAGGGTCAAACTCCACTAGTTGTCCTGCGTGTCAACTTGACAAACATTCTAGATTGTCGTTTGTTAGTTCTCCTAATCATATTTTTGCTCCTTTTGACATTATTCCTGGTGATTTGTGGGCTTCACCCGTTGTTAGTCATGATGGTTTTCGTTATATGCTTGTGTTGTTGGATGCTTTTTCTCATTATCTTTGGATTTTTCCCCTCAAATACAAATCAGAGGTGTTATCTCACTTCATTGCATTCCATAAATATGTGAACATCCAACTCAAATGTTCCATTAAGTTTTTTCAATGCGATATAGGTGGTGAATTCAACAATAATGACCTCAAATCATTTTTGTCTACTCATGACATTCAGTTTCGCTTCTCTTGCCCCCACACATCCTCCCAAAATGGAAAAGCGGAGCACAGCATCCACTCCCTCACAAATTCTATGCGAACTCTCCTTATTCATGGCCATTTCCCCTTGATATATTGGCCCTATGCTTGTGAGACAACATGCTATCTTCTTAACATCACTCCGTCTATAAACATCCGAAACTGGTCCCCGGTTGAAGTCCTATTTCGCTCCTCACCCACCTACCTATCCTCTTTTCTAGCCCCCCCCCCCCCCCCCCCCCCACATCCCCACCCGACTCATCCACTTTTGATGCCTATCCTACCCAACACCTTCTCCACCAACTATATCCTTCCTCTCCTCCTAATGCTATTACATCTCCTGCTCGTGTCCCCAATCCTCCTCCACCTCAACCTGCCGATCCCATCCTACCACAAGCAGCTACCACACCACCAGCCACCATCTCGTTACCCAACCCTCCCCAGCCGGAAAACCAAATCCAAACTCGTAGCAAGGGTGGCATCTTCTGCCCAAAACAAATCTTTGACCTCTCTACATCTCATCTATCTCCCTACCTCCCACAAAACGGTCTCCTTAGACCCAAATTGGAATGTTGTCATGCTTGATAAATATCAGGCTCTTGTTAGCAACAGTACCTGGACCTTGGTTCCTAGGCCGGCGGGGGCCAATATTGTGCAATGTATGTGGCTTTTTCGGCACAAGTTCCGTTCTGACAGCACTCTTGAGCGCTATAAGGTGCGATTGGTTGCTAATGGAAACTCCCAGCAGGTTTGGGTGGACTGTGATGATACTTTTAGTTTGGTGGTCAAACCGGCTACAATTCGTACTATCTTGCATCTTGTTGTCTCCAGGAACTAGCCCATTCTTGCATCTGAATGAGACCAGATACATGTTACAGTCGCCTGGGTTTGTTGACATGACCAAACCAGGCCATGTCTGCCTCTTGAAGAAGTCTCTATATGGCCTTCAACAGGCACCTCGCGCTTGGTACCTTCGCTTTGCTACCTATCTATTATAGCTTGGCTTCGTTAATAGCAAGAGTGACTCCTCTCTATTTGTGTTTTGCCGAGGTAATCAGCTTGCATATCTCCTGTTATATATTGATGATATCATACTTACTGCATCTACAGAGACTCTTCGGGCTGCCATTATTACCCAACTCCGCAAGGAGTTTGCTATGACTGATCTTGGGCCTCTTAGTTTCTTCTTGGGAGTCACTCCATCTCGTTCTGCATCCGGCTTGTTTCTCTCTCATGAGAAATATGCGAAGGAGATTGTTGCCAAGGGCAATATGGCTAATTGCAAGCCTGCTGCAACTCCTGTTGAGACATCCGCAAAATTGACTCAAGCGACAGGACAGCTTGTGTCTAATCCAACTTTGTACCGAAGCCTGGCTTGTGCTTTACAGTACTTGACATTTACTCACCCTGATATTAGCTTTGTTATGAAGCAAGTTTGCCTGTTTATGCATGACCCCATAAAGTCTCACTTTGCTGCTCTCAAGCGCATCATCAAGTACATTCAGGGTACTACTGCTCTTGGCATCACTATTACCCCATCAGCTTCACTTGTTTCTATGGTTGCATACACGGATGCTGATTGGGCTGGTTGTCCAAAAGTCTCTTTGAGGGGTCAAAGAGACTTTTAGGGGATGCTATGTATACGTTTGGTAATTTGTCTTCTGGAATTCAAATGCCGAGGTTGTTTCAGTTGGGGATGGCTCATGCGATGAAACTTCTGTGGGTTTTTTGGAAGCCTTAATGCTTCGTAAAGAGGTCTTTCATGCCAAGGATCTTGGGATTTCGCACCTTTTGATTGAGGGCGCTAATCTTGTCATGATTAATGTTATTTTGGGAGTTTGGATGTGTTCTTGACAGATCGAGCTCGCTCCTACAAACGGATACTAAGACTCTACTAACTTATTTCAAGTCAGTGCTTGTTTGACATATTTTCAAAGAAGCTAATGATGTTGTAGATCGGATTGCTTATCTGACCTAACATTCATGTCGATGTACAATGGACTTTTAGAAGATGTAGGACTTCCTATTCTCATTCGAAAAAACACTTTAGAAAGGCGTTCGAAAAAACGCTTTAGAACGGCGTTCGAACGAATAGTCAGTATGCCACCCTAATGTCTCAAAATGCCCTGTGAAGAAAGCGCTTCACGCGCCCCCAAAACCTCCCCCAATCCGCCTTCGCGAATCCCAGCTCTCCAGCCCCAAAAGAGTGAAAATCTCCTCTCAAATCCTCCTGTGAGATCCCGATTCAGTGAAATCCAGGCCTTGCGAGGCCGGCTTCATCCCTGCGCGTCGATCCTGTGCGGAGGAATCTCAGTTTTTTGGGCAATCGTTGCAAAATCAAAACAAAACCTTCCGATCGGCTAGATATTATCTCATCAAGTCCTATAATCCAAAAATTTCCAAGAAAGAAAGTCAGAAAGAAGGCGATTCGATGGAAGGGGAGTCCATTCGGCCCTTCTTCAGGTCGGGTGAAGACTACCCTGGAGGATGATCAATTTAACACAAAGTTACTCAGGAAAACGGGGGAGATTCTTATTTCATGGGGGCGAAAGGGGCAGTCCGCGTGGTCTCCAAGGGGCGGCCCGTCTTGTACGGTGACTAGTAATGTAATCTCTTTGAGGAAAGATGGAGCTCTCCCAATCTGCAGTGACGCTGCTGGCGGGTTTCTTCTCTGCTACAAGGAACCCCGTCGCGGGTTCATGTTCCGATTACTCTCGGTTCGATTCTTCTCTCTCTTCTTCGTTTCTCCCTGGTGGAGGGCGAGTGTGGCGGTCTCGTTCTGCCACCCTCCTTCTCCTCCTCCTCCCTACTACTATATAGTGATAATCCTTCAATTTACAAAATCTTTTTGGTTTCTTGATTTTCACATGTCGTCCTCTGAGATGGAGAAAAAGAACAAACCAAAGGGAGCAGATGATCCTGTTTCCCCAATGACTACCCCCCGTAAGGGATTGAGAAAGTCAAAGGGCTCTAAACTCCCTGAGGAGCGTCCCGGCTCCGATGAAGGAATTAAGAAAAATCTATCGCTCAAAATTGAGATGGTGCTCTTGAGGTGTACTGGTTTCAAAGAGAAGATGGGTGCTCGGCAGGGCAGTGTTCAAGAGTTTAATTCTGTCCACAGTCTCACTTCTTTGGGTGCAACTATCATGGGAGACCTTTCTACGGCTAAAGCGGTCCTTAGTTGGCTCAGGTACGTGGTTACTTTAGTGGTGAACTCAGTTGTGTCTAAGTGCGGCCTAATAGCAGAATTGGTAGGGGCTTTCCCCGATCTCTGGTGGATTTCATTATTGTGTGTTCGGTTATGGTATACTATTAACGATGTGTGGTGTGAATCGTGTGATAAATCTGAATATAGACTACAGGGCACTCTCTTAACACTGTTTGGCTGGCCAATTATCAAAGTCAAGTTTATGCTGAAATGTTTAAGTAAGAATCATTTTTTTGAAAGTCAGGTTAATCCTCTTCGAAAATACTTTAGGCATGTATACTTGGACAGTCCCTCCCCCATAAGTAATGTTAAAATCTATAACAAAACTTCTTCTGCTGATGAATCCATCTCTAAATGGTGTATCTTCCTGGTGTCAATTCTTTGGCCAAAAGCTTATGCAATTGTCTGTCGATTGTTAGGGTCAAGCTCCCTGCTTTGCTTTCATGATTCTTGGAGTAATTGCTATTCTCTAATCTTAAATAGTGTTTGGGTAAGCTGGAGAAATTTACATGAGAGCTCATTTCTTAATGAATACACTACCACTAAAACATGGGTTAAGTCTCCTTGCATTTTTTGTGAAAGCGTTGGTTGTACTCTAAGTGGTTGTAGGGTTGAGATAAAATCCTTTGATTACAATCGTGGCATAATGTGTTGTATAAGAAGGTTGTCGGGAATCCGTTTATTTCATTAATTAATAACTATCATTGTCTTTTATAATGGTAGCTATAAGAACCTTTTCGTGTTCAGCAGACTATCTGGCACCATATCTCTGTTAGACACAAAATCATCAAAAGTGGTTTACCTTAGCCAAGTACATGTGAAACGTCAAATTATGCATTATAAGTGGATATATTTATCTTACTACCATCCAAATGAGAAAAATCTGTCTCTGTCAGAAGAACCGCACCCTCGGCTTCTGACGGATTGGGAAATTAAATAATGAAAGTGTGTTTTTGGAATGTTAGAGGTCTAGGAAAGTCGAATATTTGGACAGATCTTAGAGCCATGCGCATCAATGAGCACATTTCGTTAATGGCAGTTGCAGAATTTAGAACAAACAAAATTCCTCAGGAGAAGATTTGGAAATCGAGTGGATTCAATAATGCTATTTGGTCAGTAGGGAATGATAGAACGGGAGGAATAGGACTATTATGGAATGAGAACGTTCTACTAAATGAATCAATTGAGGTCGATGTGGTGCTACCGAGAGTGATTCGTGTAAAATATTCATGCTTAGATAAAAATTTTACAAGTATGATATTCTTTGTCTATGCTCCCCCCCCCCCCCCCCCCCCCATGAAACTGATAAAGACACCTTCTGGTATGAATTCTCTAATATTGTCACTAGTGAACCCCTACCCTGCTTAGTGATGGGAGATATGAATGAAATTAGTAGCAGCTGTGAAAAACTTGGGGGAGTATCTAATAGTCAAGCTAGATATTTTAGAATAAATCAATTTAAAATCAATGCTCTTTGCTAGAGATCCCACCCTCGGGAAATCAATTTACATGGAGGAAAAAAAGGGAAGGGGTGGATAATATCTGGGAAAAATTAGACCGAATCCTAGTTCAGCATGAGTTTCTTGAAACATTCCCCGACCTAGCAACATTTAACGGAGCTTTTACAGAGTCTGATCATTGTCCCATCTCTATTTGCCTAACTTCTGGAAGAGAATTTACGCCTCCACCGTTTAAGTTTGAAAACATGTGGCTACAGAGGAAGGATTTCAAGAACATTGTCAAACAAGCATGGAGACTCAGCTGCACTGGTTCAGCAATGTATAGATTAATGTAAAAAACAAAGTTTCTGAAAGGACAAGCCAAGGTGTGGAACAAAAATTCCTTTGGGAATATCTTCCGTCAAATACAAACTGTGGAAAAAGAACTGATCAGTATCCAATCAAATATTATATCCAGAACGGATAAGGATAATTTAGTCAAAAAACAACTGATTAGGAAAAAAGAACAACTATTAAAATTCCAAAAAGAATACTGGGGACAAAGAGCAAAATCAAAACATCTCAAACTCACGGATTCAAACACAGCTTACTTTCATAGAGTAGCGTCTGGGAGACGAAATAGGAAAATAATAAGACATATCACGACAAGTTCTGAAACACAGGTTATAGGTGAAGAAAATATTAGAGGGGAAATTAAAAACGACTTCGAGAAACGATTTTCAAAAGAACAAATAAACATGGCACTTCTCAATGAATACCTAGATTTAATCCCACATGCTATCACAGAAGAAGAAAATATGACTCTTATCCAACAACCATCTAACAGCGAGATAAAAAATGCGGTCTGGTCTTTAGGACTCAATAAATCCCCAGGACCAGACGGAATGACAATAGAATTCTATAAGGCATATTGGGACATTGTTGGCAACGATGTTATAAAAGTCGTTAAAGCCTTTTTCCATTCAGGTAGACTACTCCGACAGAGTAATCATACGTTTACCACTCTGCTGCCAAAGTGTGACAACCCATCTAAAACTACAGACTATAGACCCATTAGTCTGTGTTCAACTATATACAAAATTACATCAAGAATTTTAACAGAGAGACTCAAGAAGGTGATCGGTAAGTTAATCCACCCGTTTCAAGGAGCATTTGTATCGGATAGAGCTATTCAAGATAATATACTGATTGCGCATGAGATCTTCCATTCATTTAAGTCTAGAAAAGGGACTGATGGTTGGTTAGCTATTAAACTGGATATGGAGAAAGCTTATGATAGAGTAGATTGGACCTTCACAGAGGCAGTTTTAAGAAAATTTGGATTCAGTGACCATGTTATCAAATTAATCATGGAATGTGTAACAACAGTGTCTTTTTCTGTATTAGTCAATAATGGCCCCACAGAGGTTTTTAAACCCTCTAGGGGCTTAAGACAAGGCGACCCCATGTCCCCATTCCTTTTCATTCTTGGTGCAGAAGTGCTCGCGAAAAAACTAACATTAGAGTCCAATCTCAACCAATCTGGCATTGGCTTCCGGTTCGGTCAATCTGGTCCAAAAATTCCGTTTTTGGCATTTGCTGATGATATCATCATTTTTGCAAAGGGTAACATGACAGCATGTGAAAAAGTTAAGAAAATCATTGATGATTACTGCCAACTGTCAGGACAGAAAGTAAACTACAATAAATCTGCCTTCCAAGGCTCTCCAGGGATACCTGCATCGCGAATAGCAACCATTGAAGGATGTTTAAACATATCGAAGCAAGTCAAACTAGACAAGTATCTGGGGTGTCCGATTGTTAATGGTAGAGTGAACAAAAACACATTTGAAGAAGTTATTGGTAAAACAACTAATCAATTATCAAAATGGAGGGCTGATTCTCTATCCCAACACGGTAGGTCAGTGCTAATAAACTCAAACTTAGCTTCTAAACCACTCTTTTCTATGCAAAGCTTCATGCTCCCGGTGACAATTCACTCGGCACTAGACAAAATCAATAGGACATTTTTCTGGAATAAAGATCCCCAACATAAGCCCCTTATAGGATGGGACAAAGTATGTAGGCCAAAAGCGAAAGGGGGAATGGGATTACGAAAAATAAAAGAAATGAATGAGGCATTACAAATGAAACTTATTTGGAAAATTATAGCCGAACCAGATAATAGTTGGGTCAAAATTATCAACTATAAGTATTTAAAATCAACGCCAATACTTAAATTTGAGAAAAAAGGAAATGCCTCATGGCAATGGTCGCAACTCAGAAAACTTATCCAGCCATTTAAGGAAGGTCTAGCTTGGTCAGTAGGTGATGGGAAAACTATCAAGTTCTGGTTAGATAAGTGGGCTCCAGTTCAGAATATCCATACTACTTGCCTCGACCCGACAAAAATCAATTGGGAGGAAACTGTTGATCAATACATCCAAAATGGGAAATAGGATGAGGAAAAACTTAGATCGGTAATGCCAAGTAGTACTACGCAACAGATAGCAGAAATTCCCCCATCCGATAAATCAAATACAAGACAGAATGTATTGGCGGCCGGACAAAAAAGGATGGTTTACGACTTCAAGCGCATATAAACTTAATAGAAAAGCAACAGAGCTAAAAAATGATAATAATGCATGGATTTGGAACCTGAACGTTCCACCTAAAATTAAGAATTTCATGTGGAAAGTCTGCCATAATTGACTCCCAACGGCCGCCCGACTCTCTAGACGTGGAATTGCGATTCCACCTTATTGCGCCATGTGTAATCACCATGAAGAAGACACCACTCACTTATTGTTTGAATGTAAATACTCACTTTGTTGTTCTAGTTTATCAACAAAGGTAAAATCAGAAATCTCAGACCATATCACATTATCAAGAGATATTGAGTCATTAATGGCAAAATTAGATAGATTACTTGATATTCAACAAAAACAGAAACTGGCATTTCACTGGTGGACCATATGGATAGTTCGCAATAAACTCATTTTCCAACAACAAAAAGTGTCAAGTGCAGAAGGGTTGGTAAAACTTGTCGACTCATATATTAATGAATGGAGTAAAGCAGAAAAGTATATCAGCGAGGATAACAATGACATACAACGGCGACCAAATACCCCTAACAAAAATTTGAGTATAAGGAAGAAGGATAAATGGAAAAGACCACCGGATGGGAAATTGAAACTAAATTTCGATGGTTCTGCCTCGGGCCAACGACAAAGCTCGATAGGGTACATTATTCGTGACAACACAGGACACTCACTAGCAATGGGAAGTAAACTTATTGGATACCAATCCCCTCTAATGTCCGAAGCCTTGGTATTAAGAGCAGGTGTTCTGAGGGCCCTCGAGTTGAGAATCCCTAAAATTATTATTGAAGGCGATTCACTGACCATCATCAATCATCTTCAGTCTAAAACCAAATGTCGATGGGAAATTGACCTAATAATGTCCGATATTAGCACTCTACTCACAGGGTTTTACGAAGTCTCGTTTTCGCACGTCCTTCGTAACGGCAACTGCGTGGCAGATAAGGTTGTACACCTTGCTCATGTTGTCTCCATCCCTTCTTTATACACTGATCCAGGTCTTATTGACCTCATCCGAAAGGATGCTGTCGGATAGCGGTTTGCATCCGAATTCTTACTTAATAAAAAAAAAAAAAAATAAAAAAAAAAAGTATGCCACCCTAATGTTTTTATTGCTTCAAAAAAAAATATAATTCCTTTATTTGAAAGATGATAGAAAAGGGGCTGAATTCACAGAACGTGTTGCGTGTACTGCTACAATGATCACTTTAGAAGCAATGAACGCCTACAAAATAAATAAATTCGATCAGACGGAATATTTGTGGCCGGCGGCGTAGGATCGCGATGGCCTCCTAATTACCTCTAAAAACCTTCACAGGGTTTTCTTATTTTTAAAATATAAAGGATTTGTTGCTGCAATGCTCTGGTTTGAGGTGGCGTGGAGTGAGTGGGCAACAACAGATTCTAGTGCAACTGTGTATCCATTTCTTTATACTGTATCTAATAATTGTTTTTGTTCTAAACTAAAATCACTTATTTCGTATAATGTATTGCATTATAATAAAAAAAATATTGTATTATTTTTTAAAGTTATTTAATTTAATACATGTCCGTCCATCCAAGCATTGGCTTTAAAAAAAAACACCCTTAAACAAAATCTACATGTCTTTTTTTTTTCTCCAAAAATAAGTAAATGTAATTGCTTTATTTATCGTAGTGAATCTTATTGTAAAATATATTTAGTTAACCGGAATTTCTATCCTATGCCCTTGGACATAGGATATATAAGAAGTCTAATTAGAAATAATTTCCATTAGTTTAATTATTTTAGCCATTTTTTAAATTAGGTTTTTTTGGATCGATGTTTTATTTGGTAGGAAATCTTTCCAAGTTAGGTTTCTTATTCTATACCCAAGGGTATAAGATTGAAAGACCGTTAATTATATATAGAGTGGTAATCGAACATTTTCTTCATTTTCTACATATATATAAGAGTAAATGGTACCCAATATACCACTTTATTCCTCCCTTTGCAAAAATGTCACTCCCCCCTCTAAAATGTGCTAAATGTCAAAAGGTGCATTTATTTTGCAAAACTACAGGTCAAGGTGACCTTTTGTTGTGGGTTAAAAAAATTTGGGCGGGCTTTTGAAATTTTGGAAATTGACGGTGCTGGTGGTTCTACGGAGGGCGACGAGGTTGTCCAGCGAAGGCGTCGGCGGTGCTAGGGGTCCTGCGGAGGGTGACGAGGTTGTCCAGATCCAATTGGCGGCGCTGGTGGTTCTACAGAGGGCGACGAGGTTGTCCAACGAAGGCGTCGGCGGCGCTAGGGGTCCTACGGAGGGTGACGAGGTTGTCCGAATCCAGATCCTCTTTCACCGCCCTGCCCCTTCCCCTCCTCTCGACATCCCACTCTCGCCGACTCCGAGCCTGACACCGCCCCACCCCTTCCCCTCCTCTCGACCGCAAATCGGTGACCTCGACTCCGAATTCAACAATTCCGATAACGAATTGAAGTAGAACGAGAGAGTTTCAAGGTTTCAATGTTGAATCGAATTGAACCTCCCAGATCCGGTCGAGAGGTAGACGGTGAGGCAAGCTTTTAAAAAAAAATAAAAAATGGGTGAATGTGCACTCTTTCATCTTCTTCTAATTGCATCTTTGTTTGAACACTTACACTCATTTCTTTGTTTATGTAAATGTTGTGGGAAGTTTATGAGATTAATAATACCTGACAGGGCTTAGTCTTCAATTGGCTGAGATATCAGTTTTATTGGCTAGACAGCAGTAGTTATTGGCTAGTAAGCGTAAATCGCATATATTTAGGGTTCGCATCTCAGGCAACCAAGACGGAACCATATATTGTAACTGACGTACATATATGCAAAATAACAAAAATCAACCTTCGACAACTCAAAGAATGTCATCTATCCTAGCTATCCTTGAGGTGGGAAGTTTCTGAGGTAGATGAGACCCGACAAGGGTTATTCTTATATTGGCTAAAAGATCGTGGCCACTGGCTAGGCAACAGTAGTTACTGGCTAGTAAGCGTAAATCGCAACTTTTTTTTTAGGCCAAGTGAAACCATATATAGGGTTGAATGGAATTTTTTTGTGTTTCAGCACCTAGTTAGTATTTCCCCCTCCTCCATGTCCACGACAGCTTTGCCTTTCATCTCCGGAGCAACGATTGTCGGTTGTGCCCAGGTTTTCTAGTTTATCTTGCCAGTTGTGTGAATTTATGTGCCAGCTGAATTGTTGTCTTTGCCATCCAAATGGTTATCCATGCCATACTCCAAATTGAGATCAAGATACGATGTAGACCCAAGTTTACTTCGAAATATTTTTTTTCATAAACATATATAAAGTGGGTGTCTATAGATAGATAAAATTAAATTAAGTTCAAAAATAAATTTATTTTTTAATTTTAACAAATAAAAATGGCTGAAATTTAGTTTAAAACAATTAAATGGGTCTCTCTCTCCCCCCTTCTCTCTCTCTCTCATCTCTCTCCCCCTAAAGCCTTTACTTTCCACCGGATGTGAAGGTGCCCAATTTAATTGCAAAAATGATATTATGTCATTCCCTTGCCAATTTTTTGGGTCTTGGTTATTTTTGCAAAGTGGGCCAATATTTGGTATATCCATGCAAAACATCCTATACATAAAGGCATGTTGTGATTCCTTTTAAAGAAAACCAAACTTAAGATTGGTTTTCTATAATTTCCTA
This sequence comes from Persicaria maculosa, assembly GCA_963922045.1. Taxonomy (NCBI): domain Eukaryota; kingdom Viridiplantae; phylum Streptophyta; class Magnoliopsida; order Caryophyllales; family Polygonaceae; genus Persicaria; species Persicaria maculosa. Next base: position 42,830,860 of record OY998252.1, on the reverse strand, counting down.
GTTTATAAGTGATTTTGTGAAAAAATCCATATTTAAATGTTAATTTCATATGTGATTTCTCCCCCTATTTATAATACGTGTTTGCTAAATACACCACTATTTTTTAGTGGATGCACCGGTAAACTCCGCAACTTGTTATGAAGCTTACGCCGCAAGTTAGAGGTATCAAATTGTGTAGAATCAAAAAATAAAATTAAATATAGGGACTCCGCAAGCCTATTAAAAGAAAAGGAAAAATCAATGCAGTCCGCATTGTTTATGTGTGGGAATTGTACGTAGTTTACAACACGGACGGACTATTTTTTTATGTGTTGTGGAAATCCCGTATCAAACTTTTTTTTTCATGAATTTTGAGGGCATTTGACAACTGTTCTACAATAGGTTGCGGAACCCACTCCGTAACAGGTTGCGAAAATTAGCGGTGTATTAAGTAAAAATTGACGGTGTATTTATGAGTCCCCTTATAATATGATTGATCACCATAACAACATAATCAAATTTAATTTACAAGTGGAATATACAGGTCGGGTCAAAAAAGTTCTGGTCATTCAAGGTTTAATTGAATATTTACAACGAATTGAATCAAAACGATCACATCTAATTTAAGTTCCAAATGTTGGTGTTTATTTTTGTATATATATTTCCTCTTTAAAGAACAAAATGATGTCATCTTAATCTATACATACAAGACATCGTTTTGACTAAAAAAAACACCATTCTAAAACTAATGAGTGAATATATAGTTAACTTGTTGTTATCTTAGCATATATTGTTATATGTAAAAACTTTAAGGGCTCGTTTGTTTAGATAACTAAGGAAAGGAAAGGTAAGATATTAAATTTTACACATAAAATGTATATGATCACCATTTTTTGTAAGCTTGGAGGAGAGGATGGGCCGGGAATTATTAGTCCATCCTAGAGGTATTAGTTACCCCCTCCAAATTAGGAATAGAAGGGTAAGACATTTGTGTGGAAAATGGGAGAAGATGAATGATTAGAATAGTGATCAATGAGTCTTAACTTAAATATTGACTATATTAATAAGGGTAATCATTATTTTCCCTACCAAAAAACAAACGGGGGGTAAATATGTATAGTTTCTTATCTAGCAAGTTGTCGAATGAAGTAATATAACATCACATTTTGAGGCTCTGGAGCCATATTATTATATCAAGTTATCAGTAAGATAAAAAATCTGTAGGAGAAAAACTCCCTCCGGGGTCGGGTAGAACGCATTGGGGCTTAGCCCCACGCGCCTCCACCCTCCTCTCTCAAACCTCCTTGGTTCATCTTGTAGTCTCCCCAATCGCACAAATTTCTCTCGGCCTTGGCGAGTTTCGCTTGTCTTGGTCGATTTGCCATCTCTAGCTGCCTCGTCGCCGGTCGTCTTCCCCATCTTGCCCTCCTCCTCCGGCCTCCCTCAACGCTGGTGATTGATCTCCCCCCCCCCCCCCCCCTCCCCCCGGGTCCATCCTCCTCCTCTTTCCTTATAAGGGTGTCGCTCAATTTGAGCCCGGTGATTGATCCCCCCCTCGGGTCCAAAATGGAAGGCTGTGATTATTCGAGATTTTAGAATAATTGTAAAATAAAATTGCAAAAACACAATCTCACCCTTACCCTAAAGCGCGTGGCTACAAATCACTCTAACCCTATCCCACACATTCAGGGGTCGTTTGGTAGATATCAAGATATCGATATCGGTATCGGTATCGATATCAAGATATCGATATCGGGTGATATCTTTGATATCTTGATATCAAGATATCGGTATCGGTATTAAGATATCGATATCGGGCGATATCGATATCAAGTGATACCTCCCAAAAAATCAGTATATCAAAATAGGCCAAATTTGATATCTAGATATCAACTGATATCGATATCTGGGGGTTATCAAACACAGATATCAAGTGATATACTAGGGATACCAAACACTAGATATCGATATCAGTTTAAGTGATATCGATATCTAGCCATACCAAACACTAGATATCAGATATCGGTATCTGTGTTGCTAATCCCTTATTTTCTGTTTCGTTCCATTTTCTCGCCCTTTTCCAATTTTCAATGTTATCCATGATCATTTTTCCTGAAACCCTCTGCGGATGGAATACTTTTTTCCCTGAAGATAGTTTGGTTTCTAGCAAACCATACAGTCCACCATCTAATTGCTATATTTTATCTCTTTTCTCGTGGAAGACTTGAGCCGAAAATTTATAAAATTTGATCCATGTCTCTATTATCTCGTAGAAGAGTGTGAATCTTATGGGGTATTTCTCGTGGGAATTGTTGTTGGAAGTTGTTGACCGGGCATTCTATGAATAAGTGTATATCATCTTTCTCACACTGGTTACAAAATATGCATGTGCTTGGGACCGACACCCCTTTTTGGGATAAACGGCTAGCCGTGGCCAGTCCCTTTTGTTTTATTTTCCATATAAAGTTTTTAACTTTGGGTGGGGCATCTAATCCCCAAATCCACGAGTATTCCTCCGTAGATCTTTGTGAGGTGGTTGATACTAGATTATAAGCACTTAACGTCGTGAACCAACCCTTTTTGTCGGGCCACCAATAGAGTCTATCTTTAAAGGGTGTGATTGGCAAAGGTATTTTTATGATTTCCTCTGTTATATGGTCTAGGAGAACAGATAACAATTTCTCCTTCCACCATTTTCCTCCTATGATGTAGTCACTAACAGAATCAAGAAGGTTAAAATTCTGTTGAGAATCTACTCTGTCGGCTAGAGGAGTCGTTGCTACCCAATTGTCTTTCCAGAACTTAATTGATTTCCCATCCCCCACCAACCTGATGAGACTTGATTTGAATTTGGGAATTAACGAACTTAGTTTCGACCACTGCCAAGAGGCATTGCCATTCTTGGAGTAGTCCAGGATGTGTCTTTCTTTTAAGTATTTGTGTTGTATGATTTTGACTCAGTTATTTTCAGGTTCTGCCAGAATCTTCCATATGAGTTTTAGTTGGAGTGCTTCGTTCATGTGTTTGGCTTTCCTTATTCACAATCCCCCACTCGACTTAGATTTACAGATTTTATCCCAACTGATGAGTGAGCTATGTTGTGCGTCTTTATTCCAAAAGAAAGTTCTGTTGATTTGGTCTAATTGTTTATGGACCGTTGTTGGGAGCATGAAGCTCTGCATTGAGTATAAGGGTTTTGATGCTAGGTTAGAAGCAATCAGGGTCGCTCTACCTTGTTGTGATAGGGCATTAGCACGCCATTTGCTCAGCTGGTCTTTGGAGTTGCATATTATTTCGCCGAAGGTTTCATTGGAAACCCTTCCATTTATAATTGGGCATCCCAAATACTTTTCCAAACATTGTTCTAGGGGTATGTTAAGTATTCCTTCTAGATCTCGTGCTCTATTTCTGGGTATACCTGGAGTAGTCTGAAAAGATGACTTGTGATGGTTTACTTTTTGCCCTGAAAATTTGCAATAATCTTCAATTATTTCTTTAACTTTTGTACAGGTAGAATTTGCAATAGTCGGTATTGTTTAATATATACTAGGTGATATCAATTACAATATATAACTTTTTTTTCATCCAACGGTAAGGACTTAACCCATTATATTAATAACGGGGTTTAAGGCCCTATATAAGTAGATAGATCGACAAAAGGGACGAGGAAATGAGGAAAAGCATCAAGATTAACATGAAAATTCACTAACCTAAGTGACCGGTTACCTAAAACATCTGCCGCCTTATTCACTTGTCTTTTCTTGAGGACGATTTTGACTTCCCATACATGCTCATCAATCAATCGCCGACATTGGTTAATCAGGCGGATGTCTCGGTGTGGTCTTTTATCTATGGAACAAAGAACGTCCCATACCTCACTCGCATCAGTCTCAATCAAGAGACGTGTCCATCTACATTCTAAGACAATTCTCAACCCGCGCAGGACAGCCCATAGCTCAATGTAATGATCATACTCCGTATAGTCTACGGAGTACCCTTATAGTTTGAGTAGGGTATTAGATTAGATTAGGGTATAAATACCCTATTGATTGTAACTGAGGGGCATCCAAGAAATAATCCAAAACACTTACCTTCGATCCTCTCTATCTCTCTCGTTCTATCTATATCTCTCCTATCTAATCTCCATCTTCTTCCCCTAATCTTCCCTCTAACCTCTATCTTCCCCTTCAATCTCACAAAGATCCCACTTGGGACATAACAAATGGTACCCTTAGCCAATCAGTTCTCAATTCTGCAAACCACAAATTTTTCTTCTGAATTTTGGTGACCTACAGACCACAAATTTGAGCGATGTCAATGGCGGACGGTGGCGAATATTCAGAAGCTACAAAGCTGGACAAAGTTTCATCATACGAGATGTCGCAACTTAGGCTGCAAGATTCCTATAACTCCATGAAAGATGCTTATCAAAAGATGATGGCCAGTGTGTTGAGCGGTTGAGCGCCACTTTGCAGTAGACTATAGATGGCATCTCGAATCAAGAAGAGCGATCTCCTATAGAAGATTTCATAGTCGATGAACCAACAGATCCTATCCGGGTCGAAAAGATTACAAGTTTGGGCAAAGAATTGAGCCAAGAAACCCAGGTAAATTCTCAAGCCCTATGAGCTTATTAGTTGTGATGGTGTATTCAAGGTATTGGTTAAACGGTTAATTGAATTGATGGAGATTAGAGTAGCCAATTCAAGGAACGGTAGCATGATCCAATTTTGAGGAAATTCAATTGATTGTCTCCCTTGTGCACACAAGGTGTTCGTAAAAATGCTCAGTTTAGGAGTTGTGCCTATAGACGAGCACCAGGTGATTGTGGGATATCAGATTTTTTATCCTGGAAATGATTTCTTCGGTATTGAACCAAAGGTGAATCTTGATTCTCGGGTGGTCATGACTTCAGGTTTTCATCTAGAGGTCATCCCTGTTGATTCATTTCATCTCAAGTTCATCGAAAACCACCTGCTTCTAATTACATTTGATAAAGGATGAGTGGATACTACTGCCACTGAGTTACAATTGATGCTAATTAGTGTTGAAATTTCATTTCCATATGACAGAGGGCGAGCTGTTGCAACCTTTATTGGTCTAAGCAAGAGTTTGATTCTAGTTTTTTTTTTTATCCAGGTGGGTTGTTGCTGTCATGGGAAGAGGCTTCAGTTTGTGTTGTCTTTGTCATCTGCAGTCAGTCAGGTTATTAACATATTGGTTGGTAATTGGAACTCTTATTTAGGTGCTTACATGGATGCTTTGCCTGATGTATGGTTGCACAAGAGAGATGTTGCCCGACTGTCTTGTATTATGTATTTGTGGTCAAGATATGTGGCTTGCTACTGTCATGGATTGTGTGGAATTAGCAGGGATTGTATGTGCACTGCTAGTCATCAACACTTTATATTTTGCTGGTGTAGTAATTGGTGTTGTTGCTCAACAAGTTGGGTTGATTATTTTTTTTGTTGCTTGTTGTTGTTGTTAGTGACTTAATCTGCAAAGGTTGTGATTAGCATAAACAAAAAAAAAATAAAAAAATCAGCCCTTCCGGTGTGTGCCAGAGGTTGATGTTTGCATTATAATAGCTAGTTTACTACTTGTCCTTGTTCTTGGAGGCAATTATGATCTGCAGGCTAGCTTGGGCCTGTTTGGGGTTGTTCTTTTTGGGGATGATCTAGTGCGTTATTTGCAAGTTTAAATGGGCTTGCTGATGTTGGAAGCAAGTAAAGCTCCAAATTTTAAATTTTGCCGGTTTGGACAGCAAATCAAGGGGTATGTTGCGGTTGTTACCAAAGGCTATAGTCATAGTGATCCTCCTATTTATCTATTTCATCCATTTCCGCTGCGGTTCAAGCAATTCGATAAGCTGTCATGTTGCTATGGTTGCCATGTGCTCAATTGTAATGTAGTGGATGTGGATGAAGAGCAAGTCAAGTGGTAACTTTAGGTTTTTTTTTTTTTTTTGGAGAGGGATTAATGCAATGCATTACTTGCTAGCTGCTAGTGTGTACTAGAGTTCCTTTTTAGTTAGCTAGCTTAGTTTTATCATTACATATTATATTCAATAAGCTTTGCGATCAAAATTTTATAAGTGGAGAGTAATGTAATGATCATATAGTCTAAGGGGTACCCTTATAGTTTGAGTAGTGTATTAGATTAGATTAGGGTATTAGAAATTAAGGGTATAAATATCCTATTGATTGTAATTGAGGGGCATCCAAGAAATAATCCAAAACACTTACCTTTCCTCTCTATCTCTCTCGCTCTATCTCTGTCTCTCCTATTTGATCTCCATCTTCTTCCCCTAATCTTCCCTCTAACCTCTATCTTTCCCTTCAATCTCACAAAGATCCCACTTAGGACATAACACTCGGATGTAGCAGCTGCGCAAGAGCCACAACGAAAGGCATATGCCTTTAGGAAACTACCATTCGAATCTGGAAACAATGCACCACCTGCCACAACCCCGGGGTTTCCCTTCGATAGAAAACACATTTAGAGTGGAGATTAGCGTATGCTTGGATTCTAATATATTTTAATACACTTATAATTATATATGGTTAAATAGTGTTTGGTTAACAATTTTTTTAATGTGTTTAAAATAATATTGTATAAATTTTAAATAAAATATCTTATAATTTTATCAATTATATACCCAGTATTGTGTAAAAATTATAATTATATTAGAAATATAATGTAATTGATTGACACAATTTATAATGTATTTTATTTAACATTAACATTAACTAAATATCATATAAATGTTTCTATTTATAAGTGTATTATAATTCAAATAGATTGGAATCCAATCACACTCTTATACTATGTTTGGCAAATGTAAAATTAATTAATGGAAAGGAAGTGAAGAGAAAATAGAGAGGTGGAGAGAAATGAAGTAATTTTTAAAATTTGATGTTTGGCTATCATGGAGAAGGAAAGGAAGAAAAAATTATGCTTTATTTATTTCGATGGAATCGAAGTGATTTTTATTTAATTAGTTAGTGTTAATTAATTATAACTTGTTTCTTTTTTTTTTTATAAAAGTACTCATTCACACTTTCTCCTAAAATTCCACTATTTTGGTGGAGTTACAAATCTCTTCAAAACCGCAATTTTTTTCTCCTCATTTTTCAATCAATCTCTTCGCCTCTAAAAAAACTACCCACCTAAACAATCAATTTATTATCCCCTCACTTCCTTTCTCGGCCTACATGCATCTTCCTCGTAAGCCATAATGGTCAAGGAAAACATCCCAGCAAAAGAGAATATTCTACAAAATATTGTCTTTTGGCCTATTATCTGATTTCTTAGAGCAAGCCCAACAACTTTGGTAAAAAATCTCTAAAATAGAGATTAAAATGTCAAAATCTCTAAAAAAAATTCACTCCAACAGCTTCTCTATTTTACATATTTTTACATTTATTAAAGACTATAATAAATAAATGCATTTATTAAAGATATTTAATTCTACATTTCTCAGAACTTAAATCTAACATTTAACCTCACATTTGTTGGTGAACTATTATATGTTACCCATCCTCTTGCACGACATATTAATTTTTTTTTTATTATTATTATATTCTCATGTGATATTTTTTAAAAACAAAATCTAGTGATAAATTTGATATTTCTTTTTTAAATGGTATTAATATTAAATTTATATTTTTACAATAAAAGTTATCATAAAATTGGATAAAATATAATTCAAACTTAATCTTATTATTTTCAATTAGTTAATATATATATATATATATATATTATAAATTAGATTGGTGATTGGTCATATATGATTAATTAATTAATATAATTAACTAATAAGGCTTAATTTATAATTTACAAAAATAAAATCATTCCAATATGAGTTATGAGTTCAAGTGAATATTTTTTGACGTGAAAATTTCATAGACTAATTTTTTTAATGTGAATTCTGTAGCATTAAATTGGATGAAATTAGTTGTGCTATTTTATTTATAAAAGTTAACATATAATTATGATGTTTTGTTCTATCTATTTTGATTTAACATTACTACCTCCGTTTCATAATACATGGGCTTTTTCTTTTTGACACGTTTTTTAAGGAGCGAAAAACTCTATGAAATATTATTTTTTAAATCAAATTTTTTATATCATTTGATACTTATTAGTAATAAGTATCAAATGATATAAAAAATTTGATTAAAAAAATAATATTTCATAGAGTTTTCCGCTCCTTAAAAAGCGTACCGAAAACTAAAAACCCATGTATTTTGGAACGGAGGGAGTATTAATTTATATATTATATCAATTTTTTAATTAATTTTTAAAAATAATTATATTTTTATTACTAGTAATTAAGTATGAAATTATTATTTTTTTCTATACTATGGGTGAAAATGTGGGTTGTATCATTGCATTCTATATAGGGACAAGTGAACATTAAATTATAGAGATCAACTTCTCTTCCTTCAAATTTAGAGATTTTTTTCCCTCTCTCCATCCATTTCTCTATTTTAGAGATGAGTTTGGAGAAGTTGTTGAGGAGGAAAAATGGTCATTTTCTCTAAAATCTCTCTTTTTCTCTATTTTAGAGAAGCTGTTGGGCTTGCTCTTAGTTCTCTCCATATGCCAAATTTAGTAGGCAAAAAACTACTTATAAATATTAATGTAAATATTCATTAACTTCACATCTCATATTTATCATTCGATCACATGTCATTTCACATCCGGTTTTTTAGTTCTCTCAATTTCTTTTGGCACCACCTACTACATTTGAATATATTAACTTAACCAATTCCAAAGTGAATCAGAAGTTATATAAAGAAATATTCATAGTGAAAATTTTAGCTACGTAATTTTGAAACAAGCAGTGAAAAATATACGCATGAAGACGATCAAAGTGGTGGCTTCAGAACAAAGAATGGTTATGAAGAGAGTGATGTGGATTTGCCAAAAATATTAAGTGCGATTATGGATCAATACTTGGTACTTTTATTTTATACTTGTTTTTATCATCGGTAGTCATTCACGCAACTCAATATTTATTTCTGATGTATAATTTTAATGAATCTATAATAATAAAAAAAAAGATAAATATCATTTTCAAAAAATATTATTTATACAAGATAAATGTCAAATATTATAGTCATGTCAAAGGACATATGAATAACTTTACAATGCTATAACTTTTGTTTTTAATTAAAAATTATAATTACATAATTTATATAAAAATAACTGTATTGTTTATAGATTTATATAAATATTAAAAAATTAAAAATACATAATAAAAAAAGATATTAACATTTGACCTTCCAAAATAAAAAGCTAAATTTAGCTTTTCATTTACAAATAAGCCAAAAAATTGCCAAGATTGATTTTGGTCTATGATGAGAGCAAAAATAAGACATAGGGTGTGTTTGGATTCCACTGCATTTTCATTATAATGCAATTATTTTACCTCGTTTTATGTGTCCGTTTGATTGTAAAAATAAAAATATCGTAAAACCGAGGTAAACCCGTAATTTAATCAAATAATCGCATAAATCGAGATAAAATAATTGCATTTTAATTAGAAGTAAGGCAATTAGTAAATGTCCCACGAATTGAACTTTGCTAGTAAATGTCCAATTTTTTTTTAATAATACCCGAAGTACCCTTCTTATAATTAACCCTCTCTTTCTACGCTCTTCCGGATCTCTTTCTCCCTCGCCAGTGCTACAGCGGCCTCTCCCTCCAGTGCTTCCCCTCCACCGTTCTCCCCCAGTGCTTCCCCTCCACCGGCGGCCGCGCCTTCCTCGACAGCGACAATCCGAGTGTCGTCATCCACGCCTCTGTCTCCACACCTCCGTCTTCTTCTACTTCTCTCTCTCCATTGCTGCAATGAATCGTTGACCTCTTACTCCTCTATTTCTCTCTCTTGCTGCCATGAATCGGATCCTCTTCCTCCGTCCTCTTCCTCCTCGCTCATAGTTAGATCGGAACGATTTTAGCGACGGTGGCGCCTCGAGCAGCTACAAGAAATCGAAATTGTTGTCCGCTAGGGGAGTGCTCGTTTCCTGCGGCAATGGCGGAGGAGGATTGGTTGGAGTTGCTAGCTTGAGGCCTATACGAAGGTAAATTCAGACAGTTTTTTTTCTAGCTCTTCTGATTTGTGTCTAAATATTGGTGTTTGGAGGTGCTTTGACATTTGAGTTGGAATTCTCTAATTGATTTTGGTTAATTATTGATTACAGTTCTCGATCTACAGGATTTGTGTCTAAATTATGACTGGAATTACGATTAGAGATTGGAAACAGAGGAGTTATCTTGCAGAGCTATACTTTTGAATTTGTATTGCGGACTATTCTTTATTGATTTTTCTTATAATCAATTTATATTGTAGAGTTATCCTTTTGAATTTGTATTGCAGAGTTATCTTGTAATCAAATTATACTATGATGTAATCAATACACATTTTCATATTTATTATAAGTATAACTAGGGTGGCAGACCCGTGCTACGCCCGGGGGCATGATTTTATATCAAATACATGAGTAATATTATACTTGGTGAATAACACAAATATTAACATGACATAAATTTTATAATAGGGTAATGAAATATCAATAACTTATCTAGCAAATTTTAAGAATAATTTTTTAATTACTCATTTTTATTAGAATAAGTTAGAATGGGTCAAATATTTAGATATATGCACTATCTTGAACTTGTAATATTATTTCTTAAAATTAAGCATATCAATTTGCTTCAATCGAGAAGTTTCTTATAAGGTGAAACTTTTATTGCATGTATTTTTTTTATTTTTTATTTAATGCTTAATATTTTTATAGGAAGATATTTAAAAAACTAATAATATTCTATCATTTTTCAAAATAAAAAACATCATCTTAATTTAAAACCATTTAATTAAGCTTTAATCTCAACTAAAATTAAATATAAAATATCATTTAGATATGACATCCGTCCATTTAACACAACGTAATTATCAAATTCAATCTAAAATTTGAGAAGAAAAATAGAAAAACAATAATGTAAGAGAAGAAATATTAGATGAATAATACCATTAAAAGGATTTGAAATTTAGACCATTGATTGTATTTGGCCACAACTTCTTCAATGAACTAAATGAGTTATATTAACATCAGTTGGTTGAATAAATTTTCAAAAATATCTATACATAAAGTTAATAGAGAAATAATTTTTTTTTAGCAATACAGAAATAAATTAAAGAGGGAAATGCACAATCTAACCCAAATATCCGGATTTATTGCGAGGTTAACCCGATCCGGAAAAAAATTGCATATTCGGTAACCCTTGTACCCGGTAGCCCGTTGCAAAGGGGAGAAAGGGAAGAGAGAAGGAAGGGGATCGGAGACGGGGATAGGAGAAGGCATCTCCCTCGAGGCGAGGCGCAGACGACTAGAATGGGATCGGAGGCGGGCGAGAAAGGAGGGAGAAGGACGGGGATCGAGGGAAGGCGCAGGTGGAAGCATCTCCCTCGACGGTGGTTTGCTCGAGGCGAGGCGCAGGCGGAGGCATCTCCTTCGATCTCTGTAGCTGATTGAAAGCAACGGGGTTACTTCCTTCTGTTGTTGGCTATATCGTCGGAGATCCATGGCTTGGAGGTGCAGGCGGCGAGTACTTCCACTCTCTCTTTCTTCAGGCGATTTCGAGCCTCGTCGAGGATAATCTCCACAATTGGCTTCGATTCTACGATTCCAGGTACAATCCTTCACCCTTCTTCTTCTCTGCTCTATCTTCCAAGCCTTTAAATTGGAATTTTTAGTTTAGGGCTAGGGATTGAAATTTCGAATTTTGGAATTGAAATGGTTTGGTTTGAAATTTTCCATTCGGTTAGGGTTGGGGATTGCTGTCTGTCATGTCTGAATAAACAGGTGACATGTTGATTGGTGTAGGTGTCATGTAGTAAGTGATGTTGCCAAATAGGGGGTTGAGTTTGTCCGTGGGATTTTCTAGTGGGGCAAGGGGTAATGTCAAGGGTAGGAGTTAGTAAAAAGGAAGATGATGATGAAAAGTTGGGATTGGTTGGAGAAAGGTCAATGTCAGGAGTAGGAGATTCTGAAACAATACCTCATATGGAGTACTCCAATTCTTCCCAAATAATGCATTCTCCCTCAAGAAATTGTGGCAACTTAGCATGCATTAATGAAGTTTCTTGGTGGCTCCATTAATAAGAAACATGCCTTGTAGTATTTTTGTGTATGGAGATTTGAACAAATGCTTGATACTTTTGATGTTAACAATTGAAATTACTTCAATTTCTGATGCAGAGAAATGGACCCAGGTTGTCCGTGTCCCAGTTTGGTGACTGGGACCAGAAAGGAGCATTTCCGAACTACTCGGTCGATTTCTCAAAGATAAAAGAGTCGAGGAAGCAAAACAAGAGAGAGTCATCTAGGGCCAGCATAGGCAACGAACAAGAACTCATAAATCCAACTGCACCAGCTAATGCAACACCGATCAATATCTGTATAATTATTAGCCATTAAGGAACTATAGACCTCTTGTTGCGAAATGAAAATTTTTAAGTTTTTACTACTCTTCTAAGTTATACATCTTTCAAATTTCTGTAAATCTTTTACTTTAAAATTTTTATTACATATGTAAGCTGTAAATTATGTTACATAACGAGTAATTGAGTACGTGGTTCACGCACTTTGTAATTCTGGGAAATTCAAACTTGTCGTTCAAAGACGATGTACATGACATGAACTGCTATTAACATGTCATTCAAAGAAGATGTACATGACACGAGAAAAGCGCATACTTAAAGCGCTTGGCAGAGGAGCGCTCGAACTTCATCATAACACTTCTTTGAAGAAGTTTTTGAAACTAATCCCCTCTTTGTGATGTTCTTCTGGAACTTGGGTACTTTCCTCTAGTGATTCGAGGAATTCTATGGGGAATACCACGACTACAACTATGACTATAAGATCAATTAGGTATGTTTTTTCCGAGTAATTCGGTCAACAAATTGTTCAGTTGAGCTTAAGAAAAAGAATCAAAACTATTACCTGTCATGTATAATGGATGAAAATTGTGTCATCAATTATACATGACAGGTAATAGTTTGGACATGTCACCTACGTCACTTGACATGACAGTCGGAGTGAGCGGACTTACCCCACCAGTTTTCTGGGTTGGTGCATTTGACTCAGCACCCTTAAACACCATGGAATTAAGGTTGGGGATTTTCCACTTGAAATTGGGTGAAGATCTTTAGTTATTTCTGGAATCATCTTTAAGAGACTTGATATTATGTAATTAAAAGTTCAGAACTCAGAATCAATTGATTGATTCTATTGTTGTCAGAATCACTTACTACATGACACCCACACCAATCAACATGTCACCTGTTTATTCAGACATGACAGACAGCAAACCCCAACCCTAACCGAATGGGAAATTTCAAACCAAACCATTTCAATTCCGAAATTTGAAATTTCAGTCTCTAGCCCTAAACTAAAAATTCCAATTTAAAGGCTTGGAAGATAGAGCGGAGAAGAAGAAGGGTGAAGGATTGTACCTGGAATCGCAGAATCAAAGTCAATTGTGGAGATTATCCTCGACGAGGCTCGAAATCGCCTGAAGAAAGAGAGAGTGGAAGGACCTGCGTGAGGGAGGAAGGGCATGAGGCTTGGCACCCGAGCCCCCGACCCCCTTCCTTCTCCCTTCTTGTGGTTGCCTCAACCATGGCACCCGAGCTCGCCGAATGAGGCGTCTTCTTCCTCCTCCGGCCCTGTCGAGCCCGAAGGAGACGAATGGGAGGAAGAAGGACCAAGATGACTGCGCTCAAGCCCTCCCGTCGAGCCTGGAGGCCTGTCGCCTAGAGCCGCGAACCTCGCCTCCGACGACAGCGTCTTCCTTGCTTCATCGAACCCCTCATCCTTCCCTTCCTCTCTCACTGTTGCGCGCTTTTCTCTCTCCAACCGGCTGCAGCCCGTGAGAAACCGGGTAAAGGAGGGTTACTTTGCAATTTTTTTTTTTGGGTTAACCCCCGCAATCCAACCGGGTATTTAGGTTAGTTTTGCAAATGAACCAAAATTAAAAGTCAGCACAACTTTAATTTTACACCGGTGTAAATTACAACATAATCTACTGGAAATAAAATATAGATATATATATATACACAAAAGGACAGGGAATATAAAGAAGGACTAAAAATGTCTTAAATCATATTACACCTATTAAATTATAATTCGATCGATGGTATATGTTTTCAAATCTATACATAAAAGCTAATGAAGTTCAATATATAAAGCTTAAAAATGAATTCAATTATAATTTCAAATATTACAAAAGTTAAAAGGTTAATTATGAAAATGATTATTTAGGATTAATATTTATTACATTTTGTAACTCTCAATTACATTTATTCATTCATACCCCTTAAATTAACTTATCATTAGGAGTTTCAAATGTTTTTTGTATTATTTTAAAACAATTTCCATCGTATGATTAACTTCAAAGAAATTATAGCATAAAAATAGATTAATTAATTTTTTTTATTACTGTCAACAATTCCATTTCAAGAATTCAAAAAAATTGATGAATATTTTTCATTTTTCCAATTCATTAAAAAATTTTTTCTCATATTATATTCAATAATGCGTAAAATTATACTCTTAAATGCAAAAAAATTAAATGACTATCTTTTCATATTCTAAAGTATTTAATGACCAATTAATTCCTTTAATTTTTAGTTAAAAATTGATGAATATCTTTTTATCTTCTTATTCATATCTATTTACTAATTTAACTTTATTTTTTCACATATTATCTTCAATGCATTAACTTGAATGCCTTAATTGTAAAATATTAAATGACTATCTTTTTATTTTACAAATAATTAAATGGCAATTTTTTTGGATTCCAAGTAAATATTAGTGATTGTCTTTTCATCTTCATATGTTCCAACCAAAATTAAAATTAAAAATACAAGTTAGGAATAAAAAAAATCATATATTATTTCAACAAAATAAAATTAGCAAATTTTATGGGGCGCTCCAAAGTTTGTAAGCAACTCTTGTGAAATGTTACCAATGCAAATGAATGTCAAACAACTTTGAGAGATCTGCGTATATTTCTACAATGGAAACCAACTACAACCCTAACACATTGGAAAAAAAAAACATAAAGCAGTAAAGATTTTCACTTACTCAGGGCAGATCCAGTCTCCTTTCTTCAATTCAACTTCTTCACTATCGCTTTTATTGGGATCAGGTTCACTGCATTTCAAACATCTAACATTTCTGCTGAAGTTGAGGAAACTACACCTGAAATAGATTTTAGCAGTATCACGTATTAAAATCTCTCTAAAATCAATTCTAGAGTTGCAAAATAAAATAAAATACAGATACTACTACCGCCAGATTAAATTATGGAACGGTGCAATACAGATATTAGAAAAAACAATTTCAATCAGTAAATCTTAACTAAAGACAGCACTCGAAACTCTTGGACTTTTTCAATACACTCAAAAACTCCTAGAACACAATCTACCCGCAAATATTCAAAACAATTAGTCTCATTCATTTGCAAGGCTTATTCATCATATTCTAACCTTACATTCACCCAAGGAAACAAAAAACCCTCTGAGTCTGTATCACCAAGGGAGAATTTCACACCAATCTCAGCTTTGATACTCTCTTAAAAAATTCTGGATTTTCCCTCGCTGATTCGCTGCCCTGAGATACTGCAGAATAGGTCCAACGCTTGAATAATAATCCTCATCTGATTTTCAGAACTAAAAAGTTCTGAGCCTTTTCTCTATCGCCTCCTTCAGTCCTTCGACTCGGTCTCTTCATTCCCTTCCCAACAACAGCAACCAGAAGGAAGCCGCCACCGTCGAATCGCCTGCCCATGCCGGCCACCATCGAATCGCCTGTCCGACCGCTCTCTAGCCCGAGTCTTGATCAAGCCTTCTCCCCCATGATGATTGACTAATTAACGCAGGACGGAATCGAGCGCTAGCACTACTACCTCTACCCGTCTACGTTGGGGCTGAATGGGATTGTGATTGTGAATGGGAGATAGCATAGCAGACCCTATATATCCTCTAAACGGCTCATTAATTTGCCATTGCACAAATTAAAGTGTGGATCAGTACGGTGATTTGTGAGTAGATGAAAAGGCCATAAAAAAACCTCTAAACATAACTTGTGAGATATGTAAAACGCCTAATTTGAATGCCTAGATGACATTAGGTATTAATATTGTGGATGATTTTTGGACGAGGAATTCAATGTAATTATGGATGATTTTTTGACACAATTTTGTAGAACAAAAAAGTAAATTGGATACACATTAATGAAGGGCAATGGATTTATTTGCAAATGTGTTTAGAATGTACCTAGTGGGATTTGAACTCAAGACCTCTTGTATATCAAACAATTGTCCTAACCATTGAGCTATGTAAGTATTTTTGATATTTCATGGAATAGAAAGAAAATAACTATAAAAGATGAATCATTAAATAAATGTGCATTAAATTGGAGGTGAACACAACTTTTTATGTTTTACTAGGGTGGCAGACCCGTGCTACGCACGGGACACTGTTTGTATCAAATATGCAAGTCTAATCGGATTAAGTCTATAATTAGATAAAGAAAAAAAAACTTTAGATTTGAAGGATTGATAATCATATAGATGGAAAACCTCACTTGATAATAAAGTAGTCACTATTGACATATGAAAGCCCGCATCCAATTCCATGTTGATTTTCCATCATGATTTATGTGTTAACCGTACGTCTACACTTAACAACCTTCAAAGCTCATGTGGAGGGTAAAAGTGAAGTGAGAACACGTACTTGTTAATTAATGCAATATCAATAAAAAAACATATACTATAATTAATTATTTGAATCATTTAATTTAATATAGTAATTATATATTATGGTGAACTATATACATATACATTTTGGAAATTAACTCAATGAGATCTTATTTCTTTTTTTTTTAGTGGCTTGATAAGCCTGGTGATGTAATATGATTTGAATTATAGTTTGTGACAAAAGAAGTTGGGATTGGAAATTATAGTTAGCAATTTTGGAAATTTGATTTGGAATTGAAAAAAATTATGTGATTATTTTAATGTGTTTTTGGCTAAATTGGAGTTCATCTCTATTGGAGATGGTGTGACTGGTGTAGAACGGTCAATTTTAAACAATTAAATTAGCTATATATGTTTATTTGTTTGAGATATTTGGAGATTTTATTTCAGCTCATGTTAAAAATACACTATGGTGATTTGAGTTACTACCCTATGGAGATTTTATTTGTTTGAGATATTTTTTTTATTAATTTTTTATAATCTAATACTTATTAGCAACAAATATTAAATTGTAAAAAAAATAATGTGTCTCTTCGTTTTTATTGTTCATTCAATTCGATTTTCCATATTTGACTCGTTGAGGATTTTATTATAAGTTATTAGTGCATTTTCACTCGGTGTTATTTGTAATCGATAGTTTTTGTCTTAAAGAGATAATAGATTAGTTGTTAGTTATATTTTAGTAATGGAAGTACATGAAAAGTTAGAAGTGGTTTTGAGCGAAGTGTTACCGTTGTTATGACAATTTCAATACCTGTTGGTAGCTAGAACACTTGACTCGATCGCATGCTCTGTATAACCGATGTTTGTACTTGATGCCTCTTTTGTTGAACCTCTTTTAACATTGAAATGGCCTAACATCAACAACCAAATGAAAATTATATAGATAACTATAAATGTAAAATCAAAGTAAATATGATCATGTTAAGTAAATGTGAAATACATGTGATACTAAAATTAAGACACTTAAATCTAACCATGTGTAGTTTTATGTTTGAGCTGCTTAGGACTTAGGTGTACAATGTAAATAAGCAAACTAAATGGGTGTTTGATTAATCACCGTAGATATTAGTACGTGAATCAAATTACAATTAGATTTAGTATATATATTTGCAATAGAAGTATCAAAACAAACCTCATTGGTCTATGTTGTTGTTCGCATGGCCGTAGAAGTTATTCCTAAGTTTATAAAAAAGAATGCAAATTATTGAGAATTTATTATTAAAGGAACATAATATTTGTAGTAATGGTAAAGCAATGTACTTCAAATATATTTTCATTACCTCGTTGCTCAAGTTGTTGAAGGCTTTCCTGAAACCATTGTTCTTTGTATGATCCTTTAGCCACCAACAATTGATCATGGCTGAATACGGGCCTTGGTAAATAAATACCAACATATTTTTTAAATCAACTCAAAATTAGTTTTGGTGTCAATCTGTGTGACTTTTGTCGATCCATCAATTTCAACCATATGAGTACTACTTTTAATAATTCAGTAAGCTTCTCTATCTAGGACCACATTGATTTTCTACATGGAATCGATTAGATCCTTCCTTTAGTTTGGACAAAGATTGAGCGACACTATTCTTGGACGTCGAATCAATAACGCTTCCCTAACCAAGCATGTTAGGAGTGCATAGATTAGTAGTGGACACAATGAAATTTGTGCTTACATATTTGCCAAAGACATTTTGAACATCCCATTTACGACAACTCGGAACCTTTATCTCCCATGTTGGATCAGTACCTTCTACGAACTCATCTATGAAAGGGGGTAATTCAACATATTCTTGAAGATTGTATGCAAGCTGGAGTACGTGTAAGATGTTGTAGTATTTGTTTGGATCATGACACATCGATTTATATACAAATGGAACACAATGTTTTCAATTTGAAACGACGGAGGTTGTTAATAGGTCGTTTGGATTGGGGGTTACATTCTTGTTATATATTCCATATTAACAGTAGCTAATTTGGCCATAATATTTAGGCTATTATGGACGAAATTTGAAATGGACGGGTGCTTTAAACGAACCGGTCTTTATTTTGGCCATAATGATTTGAATAATTAGGCAATAATGTTTTAATTTGATCGTTCTAAGGTATTTTAATTGAACATTTTTTTATTTATCATCATGTTTTGAATAATTAGGCCTAAGAGACCAATCTAACCATTACTACAAAGTGACATCTCTGCCGAACTAAAAAAAACAAAGTGACACATCTCTTACGTTATTTTTTAGGCCAATGATGGAAGAAATGGGAAATAGCAAGATTTTTTTTAATTAAAAAAACCATTAGGTAGGCTTAAAAATAAATATTTTATTCTCAAAAAATAACAAATAAAGTGGGGAAAGAAATAAAAAGAAGATTCAAACTCGATCTAGATTATAGGGCTCCCAAAAAATAACCTATGAAATGGGAAGGAAAACAAAAAGGAACATGTAGATAATAAGACTCGAACTCTAGATCATGAGGCTCTTGACAACATTGATAACCATTAAGCTAAATATGTTTTTATGATACAAAATGAATAGATAGAATAAAATAGTAAAAACTTTTAAGGAGTAAATTATGGCAATAAATTGCCCATGAACACAACTTTTAAGGTTTATATAGATATAGATTTGATTACACTGTTTTTACCTTTTAGTGATACTTCTAATATTTTGGTTAAAGTGTCTACGACTCTGTTTTCATTGTGGTGACAGTGTATATTACATTGTTTTTTTATAGTTGTGACAGTGTCTATGACCCTGTTTTTATTTTGATTGCAGTGTCTATAAGTCTATGACCCTCTTACCCATTCATATATTAAAGGAAAATTGTCACCACATGTACTTTGGTTTCTCATTAGCCCCTATAGGGTTTGTGATTCCCTTGTCCTATGGTTTTCCTTTAGTTACATTGTCTATGACCTTGTTTTTATAGTGGTGACAGTGGCTATGACCCGGTTTTTATAGCGGTGACAGTGTCTATTATCCTGTTTTCATAGTGGTGACAGTGTCTATGACTCTCTTACCCATTCATATATTGAAGGAGAACTGTCCCCCTAATGTCTTTTGGCTTCTCATTAGCCCCTTTAAGGTTTGTGCTTACCTTGTCCTAGGGTTTTCCATTTGATGACAACAATCATCTCTTAACGACGTACTTTACTTAACATTTTAGGGTTTAGGGTTTAGGATTTAGGGTTTAGGGCCTTGGCCCTAAAGAGACCCTAAACCCTAAAGACTTAACCCTAAACCATAAACCATATTGTACATCAGATGTTCTTTTGGCTTCTCATTAGCCCCTTTAGGGTTTGTACTTCCATTTTTCTAGGGTTTCCTTTGATTACAGTGTCTATGAACCTTTTTTCATAGTGGTGACAGTATTTATAAAGCTGTTTTTATTTTGGTTACATCGTCTATAGGGTTTTCCTTTTGATTACAGTGTCTATGACTTTGTTTTTATAGTGGTGACAGTGGCTATGACACTGTTTTTATTTTGATTACAGTGTCTATGCCCCTCTTACCCATGTATTAGAGGAGAATTGTCACCACATTTATTTTGGCTTCTCATTGGTCCCGATAGGGTTTGTTCTTCCCTTATCATATGATTTCCCTTTAATTACAGTGTCCATGACCATGTTTTTATAGTGGTGACAGTATCTATGACTTTATTTTTTATAGTGGTTACACTTACACCAGTAGTTACATTTTTATTTATTTTTATTGTGGTGACACTACTTTAAAAAAATCTAAAAAACTAGAAATTAGAAATTAGAGAAGAACTGTCACCACATGTATTTTGGCTTCTCATTAGCCCCTATAGGGTTTGTGCTTCCCTTTTCCTAGGATTTTCCTTTGATTACAGTGTCTATGAACCTTTTTTCATAGCGGTAACAATGTTTATAAAACTGTTTTTATTTTGGTTACAGCGTCTATAGGGTTTTCCTTTTGATTACAGTGTCTATGACTTTGTTTTTATAGTGGTGATAGTGGCTATGACACTGTTTTTATTTTTATTACAGTGTCTATGACCCTCTTACCCATTCATGTATTAGAGGAGAATTGTCATCACATTTATTTTGGCTTCTCATTAGTCCCTATAGGGCTTGTTCTTCCTTTATGATATGATTTCCCTTTGATTACAGTTTCTATGACCATGTTTTTATAGTGATGACAGTATCTATGAATTTATATACAAACATTAGTACTATACTTTATATAAATATTATTTAAAAAAAAATATTTTACCTATCAATTATGAAAGATTAAAATAACGAACGGGTAACAAGAAAGTGTAAAGTTCAACAAAACACCTTAAACATTTGTGTTATATGGTGGATCCACTATTAAATCATTCTATATCATTCTATATGATACTAAGTTAGAAGTCTTTATGATATAATTTCAAATAATACAAATATTGTTGTTGATAAAGCCATTACACTTGTATGGTATCCTTAATGTTGAGTTTTTGTTTATTTTGAAAATGATATAGAACTTCGGATTTTCAAACACAAGAATGACATATATTATTGGGTAATACTTTTTCAATGTGTATTTTCATGTCATAACAATCAACTCAAGTATGTAATTTCAATAACATCATCATTATGTGTATTCATAAAATTTGGCTAATTCAACTTTAAACGAGAAAGTTTAACATATCTATATGAAGATGAACCTAGATTTGAAATCATTAATCAAGAAATTAACATAATAATGCAAGTAAAATAAAACACTTATGATTGATTAATGGATCAACTCAACTATCAATTAAATTAAATAGAAAGATTAATCCAACATAACTTGATATATTGTATCATGATGTTTCATCACCATGTGTTATTCATTTCATTAAATCCTAAGAGGTAAACACTTTAATTATATTATATGTTACATCATATAATCCAAATACTTAAATTACATTATATTCCACCATATAATCCAACGACTTTAACTACATTACATTTTACATCATATAATTTGATTCGTCGAAACATCAATTTCTCACATTTTCTTTCATATCTCATATTTCTGTCCCACATCGAAAGTGGGCTATATACCTCTATTTTCTATATATATAGATCCTCATACCCTACTTGTCATTCCCACAATCCAACCTTTTCTTTCCCACATCTAAAGTGTGATGAAATGATGGGAGTGGAATGAAGATATATATATATATATATATATATATATATATATATATATATATATATATATATATATATATATATATCTTCCCACATACCATGTTTTGTCAACCTTAAATCTTTCCATTTCGAAAGTGTGGTGAAAGACTTGAGTTGAGTTTTATTTTGGGTTTAAAACAATTTTTTTTAAAAAAAAAATTGTTGACCCGGAGGGTCGACCCGCAAAACCCGTTGGGTACCCGATTCGGTGCCACGTGGCCGACCCGACAGTCCGACCCGCCGGGTCACCTAACCCATCGACCCGTCCGAACCGCGGGTCAGGGTTAGGGTCACCCTCCCCGGGTTGTCGACCCGGCGGGTCACCTAACCCGTCGACCCATCGACCCGGCGGGTCGGACCCGTGGCCACGTCAATCTATAGGGTTTTCCTTTTGATTACAGTGTATTTGACCGTGTTTTTATAGTGGTTACAATGTCTATGATCCTATTTTTATTTTGCTTACAACATCTATGACTCTCTTAACCATTCATATGTTATAGGAGAACTGTCACCACATGCATTTTGGTTTCTCATTAGCCCCTATAAGGTTTATACTTCCCTCGTCCTAGGGTTTTCCTTTGGTTACAATGTCTATGATCCTATTTTTATTTTGCTTACAGCGTTTATGACCCTCTTACTCATTCATATATTAGAGAAGAACCGTCACCATATTTATTTTGACTTCTCATTAACCCCTATAGAGGTTGTGCTTCCCTTATCATATGATTTCCCTTTGATTACAGTGTCTATAACCATGTTTTTATAGTGGTGACAGTATCTATGACTTTATTTTTATTATGGTGACAATATTAGTTAAATTTATGAAATACTAGTGCTATCAATTTATATACATTATGTCCATCTCTCATTTTACATGGGCTGCTCACTTATCACTTTCACAAATGACTCAATTGGGAACACATCAATTTCACAGTAGCTATGGGTTTGTTAAACAAATTGGGAACATCTACTCCGTATTTGTTAGCCACCTACTCCGTATTTGTTAAACAAATTGGGAACACATCAATTTCACAGTAGCTATGGGCTTCCACCCTGTATACACATTAATGGGAGAAGAAAACATCAATTCCAATTTTATCATCAAATCTCAAACATCATATAAAGATAGAGAAAGCAGTTTTGCTCACACTGAATCCAATCCACCATCCACACACAAACCTGAAATTTTTTTTCCACACAGATCGAACAGAGAGAGAATGTGAAACCTTGAATATCAAGGAGATTGAAGAGTGTGAATTTAGGGGATATAGAAAACAATAGCATCGTTAGTCGTCAGTCACTACCCCTGCCGTCGCCTTCAATCGCGTCCGCCGCCGCCGCCGCCTTGTCCGATCGGGATCGGACGGCAGAATTTCGATCCCTTTTGGTACTGGGAAGCCGAAGGTAGGCAGAGACCAAGCAAATCGAACCTCCGCGATCGAGCAAGACGAAGGTAGGTATGGCGTCGGGCTTCCTTTCCATAGAGATGATGAAATCGAACCTCCGCTTGGGACGCCATGGATGCTCCGCTCGCTAGATTTCGCTTCAATTGTTTTAATTTGGGGAAGGGGAAAAAAGAAGGGTAGGGGCAAAATTGGAAAAAATGGACACTCAACTAATATTTCAACTCTTTTGTCATAGGGCTTAAATTTTGGACACCAAAAGGACACTTACCAAAAACCCCTATTAATTAGTATATCGTGAAATCCAAAAATATCATAATTTAAACACCTTAAAAATTTTGTTAACCAAATATCGCCTTATCATTTTGCATTATAATGATATTGCATTTGGAATCCAAACACACCCATAATCGTTTTTTTAATCTATGATAGGATATGCTTTAATAAAACCCCTAAATTCCTTAATCCAAACAGGTTTAAACTTAAGCTTCTATAAAATCTCCAGTTTCTCCGCCCTTTATTAAGGAAAGAAAAGAAAAGAAAAAGTGTCAAGAAAAAAAAATCACATCCATTGGCAGGCAAACCCCCATAATGACCGAAACACTTGTTTTGCGTGAGGGTCTTAAAAACGCTCAAGAGCTCAAGAATTAGGGATAAGAAAATTAGAAATTAAAAGGGACTCGCATACCATCATTCAACATTTACAATTACAAGGTAACTATTCATGGGAAATAAAACTATTAATAAGAGATATAAAAATGATAATCAAATCTTTCGAGGAAAAAAAATTCTTGATTGTGCCCCTTTAAGGAAATAGAATTGCTTATAAGCTTGCACATCTTATTCGCTCTCTACACGAGTGCAACCAACAAAGATCTCCTTAATCTGATCCGTAAGGATGCAATCGATTAGGCTAAACACTAGCCGAATTATTACCTTATAAAAAAAAATCAAATCCATATTTGGGCGGTACGAGTTAGGAATTATGGATTAACCCCTGGCATTTATGGGCCAGCCCACAAGTAGGTGGTGGGCTTGTTGGTCATTTCTTTTTTTTTTTTCTTTTTTTGAAGTTGTTTATCTACAACTGTAGTAATGTAGTCGGTAATCTTATAATTTGGGGTGTCCGTGTCTACTAGGGTACGTTAACCACAACTTCATGATCAACAAAATCAAACCTTTCATGTAACAAAGCTCGTGTGGTATACTTTCCGAGAATATTGGTGTCTAATCCTTATGGAACTGGAAAAGTTCAGCTTGTTAATCTTAGATCGACGTGACATCGATTTTAACCTAAATTTTTTTAACAATAATATAATTAACCATTTAAATTCACAAAACATATACAACCTTTAATTCTATCCATACAAAAAACGGGGTGGCTATATGCACCCATGACAGATGCTATATGCACTCCATAAGACAGATCTATGATTCGTCTATTGTAAATTTTTTTAAAAATATCCGGATGGATCCTAGATCCGTCCGTTATAAAAAAATATAAAAAAAATTACATAGGACAGATCTAGGATCCGTCTTATGTAAAGTACCAAAAAAAGAGATAAAAGCTGCAAATGAGCTTTAGCTTTTTGAATTTTTTTTTTCAGAATATTCACAAAAAAAAATTATCGAAATAGGCAGACTTTGAAACATTTTACCAAAATGTTCAAGAGTGTCAGGGAAAGCAGAAAACCGCGGGTTGAAACCGCGGTTTTCTTTCGAATCCCTGACACATCACAGAAATTCAAAAAAAAAAAGTTTTAAGGTGAACCGCGGTTCTACCTTTTTTTTTATTTTTTTCTAACGAAAATGCATAAACCGCGTATTGAAACCGCGGTTTTTGAGTAAATCCAAACTGCAACGTCAATCCATCCTGGGGTTGTGGAATCTTGCAGGTGAAATGCGGTCCTAATCCGCGGTTTTATTTTATTAATCTGAAAGATTCCCGAACCTGAAACCCTAATATTCTTCTTGCAGATGAAACACGGGTCTAGTCAGCGTTTCTAGTGTTTCATACACTACAAAACCCACATTCTTCTTTAGCTCTCACCATACTCACTTCATTTCTCTCATCCATCGTTTCTTCCCACCTTCTGCAAGCATATCACTACTATCATAGAAGCACTTCAAGAGCTTGAAGAAGATTATTAAAGGTTAGTTCATACAAATCAACAATTTTTAATTTTTATAGGTATTATATGTTGGTTTAATGAATATCACTATGTTCTCATGGAGATAAAGAAATTTTCTAATTGTTAGCCTAAAGACTTAGACAATATTTGTAGCATTGATGTGTAAGAGAAAGTTTAGCTAGTAGTGTTGGTTTAGTAATGCTATGGTCTAGCAAGTGTAATTGGTGATGGCATTAAGTGAAAATAGTTGATCAACATGTAGTTGAGAAAAATATATAAATATTAGAAGTAGTGGTAGTAATTAATTAATTATGTGAATATTAATATATGATCGAATTAGTTATATCGTGGTAGAGAAAATGATCAAAACTAACTTATTGTGGTTGGTAGTACAGGATGGATGACCACTACAATCCATCTCAGGAGGAGAAGATAGATGATATTCATGTCGATTCACTTGGGCTCGATCATAAAGACGATCTGGATCAGTCTGAGGAAGAAGATGATGATGATGCCAGGGAGACATCAATTATAGTTGAGGCCACAAATCCAAATTGGAATATTGTCGAGCAGCCTGACCCTATGATAATTACCTCTTGGCAAGCTTTGAACACGCATGTGCAAGACATGGAAGGAAGAAAATTTTTATCGTGATCAACTCTTTGATTCTTTGGATGAATTAAAGTTTCACCTGACGGAGTATTCTGGGCAGTTAAGGAAGCAATATCGAACAATGAAGGTTACTCCGGAATGGTATACTGTTGTTTATGATAGGAAGGACAGTCGTGGGTGCACATGGCGATTGTCGGCTCGTCGAGTAGACCGAACTCCTGGAATGTGGAGAGTTGTGAGTTACACTGGTCCCCATGCACAAAACTGTGTTGGAGAAGTGATGCAGTTGGACAATAGCAATATCACTTCACACTTCATTAGGGGGAGATTCTGGGGTTCATCCGTAAAGATTCAGACACAAAACCAAGTACCATCATTGAGCATCTCTAGAAAAGTTATGGTGTGTGTGTCTCATACACCAAGGCTTGGAAGGCGAAGCAGAAGGCAATTGCTGAGATTTATGATGATTGGGAGGAGTCCTACACCGAGTTCCCTAGGTTCATGGCAGCTCTTCAAGCCACAAACCCACGGACAGTGGTTGAATGGAGCAATATCGACACTCCAAATCCAAATGAAAAGTTGTTTGGTCGCGTGTTTTGGGCTTTTGGCCCATGCATTGCTGGGTTTCAGCATTGTCGTCCTTTGATTAGTATTGATGGCACCCACCTCTACGGAAAGTATAAGCATACAGTATTGATGGCAATGGGTGTTGATGCTAACGAGCAAATATTTCCCTAAGCTTTTGCTATTGTGGAGAGCGAAAATGGTGATAGTTGGGCTTGGTTCATGGATTGTATTGGAAGACGTGTGACACAAAGGGTGGGGTTATGTGTGATTTCAGATATACATGCAGGCATTATGAAGATGATGGAAGAGCTGGACAGATGGAGAGGGCCCAACGCTCATCATAGGATATGCATCCGACATCTTAAATCGAATTTGAATTCTGCATTCCATGAGAGAAACGCTAAAGACATGTTGGGATGGACTGCATATCAGCACGAAATTCGTCTATTCGAGAAGGGGTGTCATGCCATACAGCAGATGAATAATGATGCTTGGGAGTACTTAGCCGCATATGTGAGCATTGGCAAAGGATGAAGGTGCGAAATATGGTGTCATGACAACCAACTTTTCGGAGGTTTTTAATGGGGTCATGAAGGGAGGTAGGTGTCTTCCGATCACATCGCTTGTGAGGCAAACATTTTACAAGGTGAACAACTACTTCGTCATGAGACGTGCCATGGCTACATCTCGTATTGCCCAGGGTTTGACTTTAACAAAGAAGGCCGATGAGAAGATCGAAGCCATCATACCCGCTGCGATGAGGGGACATGTGGTCTCATTTGACTTCCAGAATGGCATATTCGAATTCATCATGAATCCAGTAGGAACTCAAGGTCGAAGGAGTGGAAGGTCATATACAGTTAATTTGAGACATCTGACATGCACTCGTGCTAGCTGGAGGTTGTTGAAGGTGCCATGTGCTCACGTCCTGGCCGTCTACAGAACCCAAAGTATATCATTTCTGTCGTACGTTGACCAGTTCTTTACATCTCAATCGCATTGGCTCTCTTACCAAATGTCTTTTCTACCGGTTGGTGAGCCCTTTAACTGGCCAGAAGTTGGAGGTCCTAAGTTAGTCGTCAACCCAACACGTTTACGAGATGTGGGGCGTACAAGATCACGTCGAATTCGAAATGAGATGGATGAAGGAGTCCCTAGCACAGTGCGTTGTGGCATATGCAAGCAATGGGGGCATAATAGAAGGGCATGTTCAGGGCGTGCTGGTCCTTCCGGCTCATGAAAGCCCTTATCACGATGTTTCATGTTAAGTTACGTTTCAGTTGCGCCTCTTATGTTGTTATGAGTGACTATGAATATGTAGTTGTAACTTGTGATGTTATGGTAGGTTATGGTACTTTTAATGTTGAGGTAGGTAATGGTGCTTGTAATGTTATGGTGGGTTATAACTATGCAGTTCGGACACTACTTGTAATGTTAAGGTAGGTTATGGTACTTGTAATGGTATGATAGGTTATGAATATGCAGTTCAGACACTAATGTATTGTCATAGATAACATATATCATGTCTACAAACCCATAAACATAACTTAAGGATGTTTCAGACATAACATATATCACAACCAGTTGTCCTACTCATCATCCTCAAACTCGCCCACGGTATCCAAATTACATGCCGCTCGTTGACGAGGGACGAGTGTGCCTCCATACATATTGGCTGGTTGCTCGTACACAACTCCCCCACCGACCAATGGTGGCGTTGTCAAGATTGGTTGGGATGCACCGTACATGGGAACCAGTCCAGCCGTTGCGAAGGTCGATTGTGGGAACATGAACCTGGGTTGACCGTAGGCATCCATAGTAGCCATGGGAGTCGCACCTCCAGCACTGTAGTAAGGGTACGAAGGAAACATCATGGACGATGTCGATGGGGTGCCTACTTGGGATGCATAAGCCGCGGGAGACGCACTTGTAACATCGTTGTTAGTGGGTGTACCAGACGGTGGACACCCCGAGCCAGATGCAGACATGCTACAACCTGTGTTGTTCGGTGCAGGCGGCTATTGATGCCATACAGCTGGGTTGAAAGACACTTGATTTAGGAATGGAGGAGCTTGGGTTGCGACGTAGTTGCAGTAGTCATCAACTCTTCCTAACATTGAGTTATACTGATGTCGCTCGTACAACTGATGTGCAGCTTGTGATGTTTCTGTTGCTCGTTGGCTTGCATCCATGATGAAGTTCCCCTGACAGTGCAACCAAAGATATCAACATGTTTCTGTTTCTCGTTTACTTGCATATATAATTGAAGTTATGAACATGCCAAATGTCAACACTAACCATCATGTGGAAATCTGGAGCGACGGGTTGGTAAGCCCCTGCTGGCGAGCTGCTTGATGGGCTAATGAGGCGACGGGTGATACGAGTATACTATGTCATGTACCGTGCTATCGCATCATCGATATCATCCACCTGAGGAGCGAGTTGTATGGAGGCCTCCCATTCATTCCATAATTTTATCTTATCCCCATGAACTTCAGCTCAATTATGTTGATGTTTCCCCCTACGATCCATCTTGTGCAATGCCTCATCATAATGACACCCGCCAGGCACCAATTGCACGTCTCCAAATTGTCTCATGACCCGCTCGGGGTGGTGCCACTCTACTATCTCAAAGCATATGAGAGGTGTTGTAGTTCTCCATATGTTAGCCCCGTTCTGACAAACTGGGGCTAGTCGGGCTAACACCTCACTACTATATGGTTCCCACAAAAACTGGAATTTAAATGAAATTAAATTCTGATAAGCTAGGCCACAAGTAAATCAAAATAAATGAAATTCTAATAAGCTAGAGACAAGAAATTCAAATTAAATTAAATGCTGATATGCTAGGTGACAGGTAAATCAAACTAAATGAAATTCTGATATGCTAGGAGACAAAGAATTCAAAATAAATTACATTCTGTTAAGCTAGGAGATAACTAAATCAAATTAAATGAAATTCTGATATGCTAGGAGACAAGGAATTCAAGCGAAATTAGATTCTGTTAAGCTAGGAGATAAGTAATTCAAACTAAATGAAATTCTGATATGCTAGGAGACAAGGAATTCAAAATAAATTACATTCTGTTAAGCTAGGAGATAAGTAAATCAAATTAAATGAAATTCTAATATGCTAGGAGATAAGAAATTCAAGTTAAATTAGATTCTGTTAAGCTAGGAGATAAGTAATTCAAACTAAATGAAATTCTGATATGCTAGGAGACAAGGAATTCAAAATAAATTACATTCTGTTAAGCTAGGAGATAAGTAATTCAAACTAAATGAAATTCTGATATGCTAGGAGACAAGGAATTCAAAATAAATTGCATTCTGTTAAGCTAGGAGATAAGTAAATCAAATTAAATGAAATTTTGTTATGCTAGGAGACAAGTACATCAAGCAAGATTGCATGTCTAACATGATCCTCACGTTGTCGGTCCAACACATCTCGATAATGCTTCAGAGACTTAGGTGTTGTTCCATATGAATACGAACAATGTAGCCATCTCATTGCAAGAGAATCTTCTCCATCTTGAAAATGCATGTCAAATTGGGGAGGTTAAGAGCCTTAACCTTTCTTCTTTCGAGACTCTTGTCTTTTGGCCCTTCGAAGTTCATTTGCGTCGCCCCCAGTGTCGACGTAAATACATCTTGGTCTGCCTATGGAAAGGCGCTCCCAAGCCCATAACTACGTACATTAACAGAGCAATGTATAAATATAAAGTGACTAACATGTATACATTAGCATCATATAAATTAGATGAATAAACAACTTGAATTTAGTTACCTGTAGTAGTATGATAGGGCCCACAACCTCGGCCTTCTCCCGGTGCGTCGCTCTACATAGTTGGAGATATAAGAACGCAAGCATAGCACTTCCCCAGCTATATTGGTCAGCTGCCTCTAGTATCAGCAAATGTTACACCAACCATTAGCAACAGGATGCATGCCCTAGCTTGGAACTGAACTGTGGCTTCATCAACATCATCTGGTATAGGTACAAGTAGTTGTCTTAACCATGACACTTTCACCGATGATCCACGATGAAATACCCCAAATTATTTTTGGGTTATTTCTTATTTTTGTCTAATTAAATAAGTCTATATTATATCAAACTATAGTATATATCTTGTGAATTTGGTCATTTAATAAATTCACCTAAGATATATGGCATGAATTAGAATAATTAAATTATTCTAAAGAGAAATAATATATGATTGGATTTAATTGTATAAATCCTCTAAATACTCTTATTATTTAATTTATAGAGTTAAATTAAATAATATTCATCCCGCTATCTCCATCTTTATCCGTTTCTTTTATTTATTTTTCTTAAAATTCTATTATCTACCCTTAATCCCCATTTTATTTTAATTGATTCTTAATTGCAAAGAATAAAAAATCTATCTTTTTATCTAACCTAATTCTTCAGTAGTATAGATACCCGTCAAATATTAGGTTTTCCACAACCCAAAACGCCGAAACCAATTCAACTTCACAAACATCACCGTCTCCTCGACCCCTTGCTCCCGTGAACCACCAAGCCAACTACCGCCGGCGGCCTGAGCCACGAGCCACCACTGCCGGACCATCGCAGCGCAGCCTTGCCCGGAGACGCGCCACGAACCAAGCCGTAGCCTCTGCCCTGTTCGACGCCGCCTCTGATTATCGCCGCCCCGTCCTCCCCCTCTCTCCGATCGCTGTCCAATCTACCGCCGGACAACCGCACTCGCCTCGACCGCTGCCTGGCCACTGTCCGAGCCGCCGAGCCACTGCAGAACGCCCGCCGAGCCGCCGAGCCGCTGCCTTGCCTGTCTCCGATTGCCGCCCAATCGCCGCCGAGATTCCCCGTTCGGTCCTCTGTTGCTGTACGTGAAGGCAAGAAGAAGACAAAGGGGGATTTAATCTCTTTTGATTAAATTACTGGAATTCCCCCTTGTTTTTATTTTATTTCCGTTTTTGGCCCTTAATTAATTATTTATTAAGTAAAGTGGCCAATATTTCTAAATTATTCAATTCTTGCCCATTTCAGCGACACCAAGAAATCTCGAAGCACTCACGCCGGATCCCGCTCCCCAAGGAATTCATATTGGTATATAATATTTAACTTTATAGAATTAATTCAATTCTAAATTGGGTTAAGTAAAGTTAATTTTCTAAAATATCAATATTAAATTTCCTTTTTCCGTTGGATTCGATAGGTGCTAAAATCTCGCCTGGTTGTCATCAGCTGATCATCGGAAGTCAAGGCAAGTGATTTCGTTCAAACGCCCTTTGCGTGTTTCGTGATTCTTTTGTTGTGCCTTTTAAATTCTTCCGTGTCGAATGCGGCCCTGTGGCCAATTTCCTTGCCAATTTCGATAAATTGCATACCCGTCTGCTTGATGTAATTTATCTTTTTAATCATAAATTGGCATGAGTTAAATTAATGGGCAATTATTATTAAAGTAATTATAGTGATATAGTATTAAATGTGATTTGTTTGTTTATAACTCGAGATAAGTAAAGGTTGCCCATTTTCTTCTTCCTAAAGTGCATGATATTCTGCTTGTTCTTTCATGCAAACTAGTGGCATGCGATAGTAAGACTCTTTGAATTATCCATGCTTGTCCCTGTTTGATTTAATGTCGTTATTATGATCACCTAGTATAAATTGTTTATATATGATAAGATAGGCACCATGTGATGCTTAGTTGTGATATGTTAAAATGCGCACCACGTGATGCGAGTGGCTTTATGCCTTTGGCAAGTTATGCAGTAGACTGACTTGCAGGTTGTGGT
Organism: Persicaria maculosa; assembly: GCA_963922045.1. Lineage (NCBI taxonomy): Eukaryota > Viridiplantae > Streptophyta > Magnoliopsida > Caryophyllales > Polygonaceae > Persicaria > Persicaria maculosa. The sequence goes on along the minus strand of OY998252.1, from coordinate 42,798,371 downwards.
TCGTTAAGCCACCGCCTTACAAGGTTTCATGAAACACCATCCCGGAATGCATTCTCTGCGGGATGATAAAACAACGATCTGATGTAGGTCGTGGTCCTTGTTAAAGGCCCGACTGGTACCACGTAGTATTATTATTATTATCGTTATCTTTATTATCAACTGTTAAATAGGTGATCATTTCAGCTATTATACTTATCTGCCTCAAGTATAATTCCTGTTCTTATCTTATAATCGATCGTTATGATCATCCGAGTCATGTCGTGAATTTTTATCTTTTTGTTCAGTTTCCACTATTAAATATTCGTGTCATTCCCTTAACCTGAGACATACCGTTTTATGGTCACTGTAAGGTTAAAGTCTGAACATTTTCCCTATCATTTGCTAGTCTTAATTGTACTAACCATCCTATTTATTGGATGGCTGGTGTCCTTCGTTCTCACGAAACACCAGACCATATTCCACAGGTCTAGTGCAAGCAGCGGAGCAGGAGAGAGTTGAAGAGCGGACTATCATTTATTGAATCTATATACTACAAGTTTTGAACCTCTAAAGTTTCCGCATCGCTACTTTAATCTCAGTTATTCATACTTTATGATTTTGGTATCCTTATTATTACTATGATCAGATATTTTGAACTAACAAATTATATTTACTTCCGCTTATTTTATTTAAATTATCATCTTGTTTATGAGAGCATGGTTGCATGTCCCTATAAGCCTCAGGTGAATTCAAAGACATTAAAGTCTGCGGATTCACTGGCGCTGCAACACTCCTTTGGAATCTAAAAGGGGGTGTTACACACGAATACAATCTGTTGGTGGAGTGGCCCCGAGCAATGCTTGGGCGACTAAATCCCAACTATGGCATGCAGTGCCAGTCACTGCATGTCCATCCACCCTAAGCCCAAGCAAAACTGACACATCTTGTAGCACGATTGTTGCCTTCCCAACATTCAAGTGAAACGTATGTGTCTCGGGTCTCCATCTCTCCACTAATGCGGTCACAAGATCGTTGTCTATCTCAAATGTAGACCCTAAACGATAGATATTATAAAAACCCGCCGCCTTTATGTAATGTAAGACTCTCGGGTTTGCGATCAACCCTCTACCAAACTTTCGTAAGTGCATCCTGTGCTGGATCACACCATCAGTCTGCACATATAGAGAGTATGCATGTTATATTTCGATAATGTTATGTCAGTTAATACATAATATCCAACAACAGTAAATTCTTACATATTCGACGTGGTTCCACACGTTAGTGAACCTATGTAGATGTTGTCAATGAAGCACGTCACTCACTAATGACCCTGGATTCACCTGAATTTCCATTTGCCTATTCCAAACACACAAGGGTTCAACATGAAATTTATTTCTTGTACAACTGAATATACTCATTATTACAAGTGAATATTATACTCTTCGCATGCAATTTCAGAATATTGTTCTATTTCTATACTAATTTAGTCTAAAATATATATTCAACTGCATCATTTTATGCTAATCTATTATAGTATACATTTATATAATTCCGACCATATGAAATATCATTCACACATACTTCATTCATACTATATATTATTGTCATATTATAACATAAGAAAATAAAACAATGTAAATTAATCATACTTCATGGATGTTGTTTCGAAATATGGAATTTTTTTTTTTGATATCAATATTATAATCTCAATATTTTATGTGCAAATATTATTTAATATATAAGACACTAATCCTTACCCAAAAAAATTCAAATAATATACTAATCTTTACCATAAAAAACTACTACTACACTAAACTACCATCACATGCTTCATACTCTTATCAAATAACATGTTTGCAAGCTAGAGACAAATTACTATAAACAAATAAAAAAAATCAAAAAAATTAAAAAATTCGAAACAGCTAACCTTTTGATTGATGACGATAAACGATGTTTGATAGATACTGAAGAGATTAAAAGAGATTTGAGTTGGTATGGACAGTTTGAAGAGGAGATGGAGATGATTTAGGGTGGGATGGAACCGATGAGGGTTTGAATCCGCTCTAAAGACGGAGGTTGAAGAAGATGAAATGGGGAAAGGAGGTAGAGCACGGGATTTTTTTATTTATTTATGTCTCGGGAAAAACCGCGGTTTCGGGCAGCGGTTTACATCAATAAACACGCAAGCCCAGTCCGCGTGTCAGTTAATTGCAGGTTTGACCAGGAATTTACTCATAAACCGCGGTTTCAATACGCGGTTTATGCATTTTCTTTAAAAAAAAGGTAGAACCGTGGTTTCAAACCGCGGTTCACCTTAAAACTTTTTTTTTTTGGAATTTCCGTGATGTGTCAGGGGTTCGAAAGAAAACCGCGGTTTCAATCCGCGGTTTTCTGCTTTCCCTGACACTTTTGAACATTTTGGCAAAATGTTTCAAAGCCTGCCTATTTCGATAATTATTTTCTTTTTTGTGAATATTTTGAAAAAAAAATCTAGCTTTTTCCACTTCAAGGGCGGATCGATCCGCCCTTGTTCCTTTTTTTTAAAAAAGTTGATGTAGGTGCGCAGCTTTTTTTTTTAAAAAAATACCATCATCCGCCCTTTTTAATTTTTTAACTTTTTTTAAAACGGACGTTTCTGATCCGTCCGTGCATTTTTTTTTTTCAAAATTTGTATATAGGACAATCCAAAAAAAAAAAAAAACATTGTGAAACCTGTTTAATTTGTTTTTGATAGTATAGTCGATTCTATGTCATATCGTTAAAGCGCTTTATTCGTTGCCCATATGATCGATACAAGCTCGCCCAAGTATAGAAAGCTGAAAAATCAACATCCGATTGAAAACGGAAAGAGAACAAACATGGAAAGACACAAAGGAAAAGCCAGGAAGATTGGCATATATAATTCATAAAGAGTGCAGAATGTATAAACATCTCTCAACTAATATAAATCGATCTTTATTACTGTATCTTGTTTTTTATTTGGCATACACTTACAGAATGTTCATATATAAACAGTCATTGTTTATCGGCGTTTGAAGGGAGATTGACGGGACTCAAACAGGCGGGCATTCATCCCATTGCTTGCCTGCAATGGCCTTGCATTTTCCTCCGCGTGCTGTCATTCATAAATTCCATCATAAATGCTATCAAGTACTCCGTACTTATATAATTATTTAGTGCATATATCTATGAAAAATGAGACGTTATTAATTAATGTGACATTTTTTCAATTACTTACATCATGAACACCTTCTCGGAGCAATTCTATTTGTTCGTGGGACACTGTACCTATCTGCAAAGTAATTAAGTAAATCAGTTTCAATTTGCAATTATTTAAACATCAACGACTTAATTTTGAAAACTTAATTTAAAGAGTAAATATAAAACCCAAATTAATAAACATATATGGAGGATTTAAGTAGAAAGGGGATTGATTGCCTTGGTGTCAACGGTCCAAAGAACACCTTCAGTGCAGGGAGGTGTTGTGAGGGAGCCAAAGTACCTGTAGTACAATCTTCCTCTACCCTCCATCATCTCTGCTGGATTCACTTCCCCTATTTCTATCTCTTCCGAACTGTTCGATACCCGACTTATATGCCCCATCATCTGCACATGTGATGTATATCTTCATCATCAACGTACTAATAACCCAATCCAAAACCATGAATTTCGTATTCCCATCCATTTGTATACCTTATTGAGAAACCGGTCAGGCTCGCCGAGCTTATAGAGAAGTCCAATCACAGCAATTTTGTTCTCGGCGTTGGGGTCTTCGTTCTTATGAACCAAATGCAGCTCCATATCATACCTGCAGATTCGGGTTCCAATTGCTTCGGATTAGTTACTGACAGAGTTACTGCATTATTGAAGTGGAGGAGGAGATGGAGACGGAGTACCTTCGGCCGCGGAGAGTGTGCTCCGAAGGAGAATGCCAATGGCACTGGGTGAGGACATACTCTGTGCAGTTGATTCTTATTTTGCTCACGCCTTCATCCCATTTCACCTTCCCCCACATTATCACCACATTACTCAATTATTCGGCATTTTTATTTTTAACAAATCAATGAATTACTAATCTAAACCTCGTTTGGCATATTGTTTGATTATTGTTTAGTATTGAGATGTGAAATGATAAATTTTTTACATCCAAATGTTGGGCCTATGGGAGTCCATCTCAGCTCAGAGTGAGACGTTTTTTTTTACTGGATTGCTTCTTTGTACAATATAAAAGGCCTCAGTTACCTTTTTTTTTTTGTATGTACAAGTGAGAAGCAATTGAGAGATTCAGTAGATAGAGCAGAGACAAAGGGAAGGGGAGAAAAGAGAGGAAATATAGGAGATTTAAGTGGGTGTTTTGTCTCTTGATCTGTTGATTCGTCTCCCAGCTTTATCAAGTAAATCTTGTGTTGATATTTGCAACTTTATCTGTGATTATGGTTGCTTGGTTGTTTAATTGGTTTCTGTATTAGATATTATTGGTTGATTGTCGTTTGGTCTTCTTATTACCCGAATTCACTTCCAAGTGTGGCTGAAAGTGGTTCCTAGCCCAACAAGTGGTATCAGAGCATTTGGTTGATCTCTGATTGTGTTGTTTTTGGGTAATAGGAGTAGAGATGACGACAGAGACTAAAGAGATCTATTCGTGGATAAGAAAAGGGAAAAGGTTTCAGACTCATGATGAAGGAATTTGCGGGTACAGTGATAAAGTTAACAACTTCGAATTTTTCTATTTGGGAGATGAAGATGGAGGATGTTTTGTATTGCAAAGACATGTTTGATCCAATTGAGTTAGGATCAAGAAAGTCAACTGAGACATTCGATAATGATTGGAAGAAACTACACAGGAAGACGGTTGAAACCATCAGAATGTGGGTGGATAATAATGTTTATCACCACATAAGCAACGAGACAGATGCACAAGTACTGTGGAAAAAATTGGAGCATATATATGAAAGAAAATCAGCTCAAAGTAAAACTTTTGTGATAAGAAAGTCGATGAATCTCAAGTACACAGATGGAAAGCCTATTGTAGAGCATCTGAGTGAGTTTCAGGAATCGGTGAATCAGTTGAGTACCATGAAGTTAGTCATTGATGATGAGTTGGAAGCGTTGTTGCATGATAGTTGAGAAAGTCTAGTGGTGTCCTTATCTACCGTGCAGGATAGTAGGTCTAGAGGGAGATCTCATACTAGGGAGATGTTTGTTTGCTATCAATGTGGCAAAAAAAGACACATAAAAAGAAATTGCAACGTGTGAAAGAAGAAAAAGAAGGAAGAGAAAAATCTGAAGGGTACAACGCCAGTTCTGCAGGACAGTAATGATGAGCAAGTTGTTCTCACGTGCTTGAAGGATCATGATGGTGAAACTGATTCTTATGTAGAATGGATTGTTGATGGAGCTGCATCCTTCCATGCTACAGCAAGGAGAAAAGTGTTTACATCGTACCTAGCGGGACACTTTGGCAAAGCAAAGATGGGGAATGAAAGTGTGTCTGATATTGTTGGTATGGGAGATGTTTGTGTGATTACAAACACAAGTTGCAGGATGACATTGATAGATGTGCGACACATACCAAATCTGCAAAAGAATTTGATTTCTCTTTAAGTTTTGGATAAGAAGGGCTATGATAAATTCTTTGGAAGTAGGAAGTCGAAACTCAGCACGCAAATGGTCAATGGTGATCGCTAGGGGTGATTTGAGTGGTACATTGTACAAGACTCAAATGGAAGAGAACAGAGAAGTTGTGACAGAGATTCATGGTGTTGCTTCGCTTGATTAAGTGCATGGGCATAGGAGATACTTAAGTGGGAAGGGGCTGTAGAATCAGAATAGAAAGACTCTCGTTTCTTTTGCTGCTAAAGAGACCTTCAACACTTGTGATTTTTCTGGATTGTAGACAAGATAAGCGGAACTTCTGAAACGTCGGAAGAGGATAGAACAGGTCTGGAGTTCGCTTCATAGGATTGTGCTGATGGGATAGCCATGTCAGAAGGGAGTTCACCAGATGCTATGACTGGTTGTAGATCTAAGCACGATGAGCCAGCAAGGATAGAAAAAACTATTAGAGGGTCAGAGAGAGGAGGTCATGCATTTATTGGGAGTTCTACCTCGGAGTACAAGAGATCTACGGATCGAGGAGGGAGAGCTAGAGGGTGATGGTGACAACTGGCGAGCATTAGTTTTGCGTCTCGGTAGTGAGACGGGATTAGGATGCGAGTGAGGCCAAGACGAGTAGAGGCATCTTCCCCTTGAGTTGGAGGGGGAGATTGTTGGGCTTAAGGCCCATGGGTGAGACTTTTTTTTTGCTGGCTTCTTTGTACACTATAAAGGCATCAATAGACAGCCGTAGAGAACAAGGGAAGGAGAGAGAAAGAAAAGAGAGAGTTGGGAGAAAGGAGAGGAAAGATAGGAGATTTGAGTGGGTCTTTTGTCTCTTGATCTAGTGGTTCGTCTTCCATCTTTGACAAGTCAACAACGGGTGCTTGTTGATAGATATTCTTCTCTCCTTGGAAATCTAATCTGATTACAAATGTTTAGCTAGTTTTTAGAGAGGAATCCTTTATAGATCCGGGTTATATATATATATATATATATATATATATATATATATATATATATATATATATATATATATATATATATATATATATATATTAGATTGATGTTTTAGATCTCCATGTTTGTTTGTCTCGATGTGAGACTAGATTATTAAACACTTCTATAGTTCTATTGGTTTATTGTTAGTGGAATTAGTTGTTTTGGCAGACGGAAGTTGAGTTTTTTGATCCTCTAGTTAGAGAGAGCTTTTTCACCTAAATCCCATGTTGATATTTGTGCTTTTATGTGTGTTTGTGGTTGCTTGTTTGTTTGGTTTCTGAATTGGATATTATTGATTTGTTGGTTGATTGTTGTTGGTCTTTTTGAAGAAATGCAACACTACATCCAACACATCACCCCCCCCCCCCCAAATGTTGAACATCATTACAATATTTTCGAGATAGATATATTGGTAGTGATATGGGATTCGTATGGGGCGCAGCTAATAAACTGACTAAAATTATAAACAAAGTAAAATTTATAAACTTTTGGTAAAAGTTATTAAAAATTTAAACAACAAGATAATATTCGTATGAGGCACAAAAGTGTTTTAATTGTGAAAAATAAATAAATGTGTTTGGTTGCCAATATAAACAACTAAAAATTAATCATTTGTGGGTATTTATTTTTTAAACAGTTTTTTTGATTGTTTGAATGACCAAAATAAACAAAAACATGTTAAAAAAAAGCTAGAAAAGGGTTCTTATTTGGGTGTTTATTTTACACAAGTACTGTTTTACCCCTTCTCTTTTATCTTATTTGGTTTGAAAGTACCACAATACCCCTAATAAAAACCAAATAAACTTCACTTTTTACAAATAAACTGTTTTTCGCCCCATACGGAGATTATCTTGTTGTTTAAATTTTTAACAACTTTTTGCAACGATTTATAAATTTTACCCTGTTTATAATTTTAGTCAGTTTATTAACTTCGTCTCATACGAACCCACAGTCTGTTGATTTTTGTAGTTAAAAATTTAAACACTAAAAAAAGCTACTTCCATTAGCTTATTTTTTAACTCAAATTTTTAACAACAATCAGCTTAATTTGGGTGTCCATACGCAGGTTTTATAAAACCTGACAACCAATTCTACTTTTTTTTTTTTTTTAGTTTTTTTTAGTTTTTTTTTTGCATCCATATAATCCCATGATCATGTTGCTTTTATTTTTTTCCGTCAATTTAATCCGGACAATGCAAAAATCGATCATATAGCTAGTGAAAGTAGAGATCGATCTCAATTGTTGTGAAACATATATACCTCGATGTCATGGCCTCGGTTCTTCATGGTGGCATGAGAAGGATAATAGGCAAACTCAACCTTCTGGGTCGGGGGGACGACTTCGACTCTTGGGTTGATCAAGTCTATTGGGGATTGAAGTTTTCCATTGTTGCAAGCCGCCCATTCTTGATGGAGATAGCCCCATCTCTCCGGCCCTCTCTCACTCCCTCTTATGTAATCGAAATCCGACTCGTCTTCAACCTCTTGCCCCTTGATTGAGCTTGTCAGTAATGCCGCAACCACCGCAAACACCGTGATTCGAATCCTCATCTTTCTTTATTATTTTGATTCCTCGCTCTTTCAATTCAGTTTCTTTTTTCAGAGATGAGAGAGAGAGGTGCAATGCTGGAGTTTAGAGGGCTTCTATTTATTGACTTGTATGCTTGACCGTTTCAACTTTCAATTTGTGTCTTGAAATTACGTAATTCGAGTTTATTGCACCAATTTGTTTGAAAAAAAATGCATTTCTATAATCTGAATTCTATATTATTTATAGATTTAGAAGAGTGAAAAAACCGTGCTTATAATCTAGATGGCTGGTAGCGGTCGTCGTGTGAATTGAGGTCAGTTTTCCATGTCTTATTGTCGACGAAAAAAATATATAAAATTTGTATTGCGTCGATCATGATCGTAAACGTTAAATACACTCACCATTCTGATTCTCACATACTATTCATACCACAAATTCATTTATTTTTAACCTTTTTTATATAAATATGTGCGTACCAAGAGACATAAATTTTTAAAGCACAAGACTTTTTTTTTTTTTTTTTTTTTATACAAGTAAGGATTTGGATGAGACTAGCCTCTACTAGCCTCTAATAGATCACCCGCCAAGAATATTCTTGCGAATAAGAATAAAAAGATGTCTATCTATCTAAACATTTGGGCAGGCAGCAGGCTCGAAGAGGCGAGAGATGTGATCGGCGCACCTATTAATCTCACAGAAGCAATGCAAGAGGTCAACATGGTTGAAGGATCGGAAGAGCATGAGCATGTCTGTCGTGAGCATCTCAATTTCCCATGGGCAGGACCAGCACCCCTTGATTGCGTTGATCACCGTTAGGTAGTCACCAAAAGAAGTCCCATAGCCTTAGTCATAAGTGGCGACCTGAGAGTAAGTTGCCTACCTCCGCATGCAATCAACGAGCATGTGTGGTCGCGGATGATGAAACCTGCACCAGAAGAGCCAGAGTAGTTGTAACTACCGTCAAAATTTATTTTGAATGTGCCTTCAGGTGGTTTATTCCGTCGCATATGTTGTTTCTTTCTCGTTTCTATTCTTTTGGTAGAAGTATTAATGTTTGGTTCATCCAAATGTTTCATTTTTTTTCCCAATTTGTGATTGTTTGTCTTGTAAAATTTTCCATGCTCGGATTGTGAGGGTATTTACATTGTCGAAGATTTTTTTATTTCTAAATGTCCAAAAATACCACCAAACAGTTGTCAATATTTTCTTTTGTTCTGGAGTTATTGTGACTTATGAGACGAGGACATATAACTCTTAAAAATGCTTCAATTAGAAAACAAAAAAAATTGAATGTGACTCAAAAGTCACAAGTCTGTGCCTTATGATCGAGTTATCAGGAAAAAAAAAACGTATGTGACACAAAAAACACAAGCCTGTGATTTATGAGTTATATATATTCTCAGGCATCTGGAGGCGCAAATACTGAAAAAATGATATTATGGTGCAAATAATATCACCCATCATGATTTATGAATGATCTAAATATGTAAAATTAGTACCCATATTATATTAACTTCATTCGGTCTCTTATCATGAAATCAATGAACAAATCGGGTACCAATGACCCCTTACTCTAGTGGTAAAGGAAACGTGGCTCTTACAAAATGTCAAAGGTTCAAATCCCACTCCTTATACAAATGCTCAGATCTACAAGGGATTAGTCGACACTCGACAACCTTAAAACCCTCCACGTTAAAAAAAAATTGAACAAATCGGGTGAAAATAAATAAATAAATAAGATAGATCAGTGGGTTATTTCTCCTCTCTAAAGGGAGTCATAAAAATACTCATTAAACTTCTCTTCCGATTTTTGCTTCATTTGATTTAAATTTCTAACATTATTCATTCTCCCAATGACCAGGGTCATATGCATGTCCTATACATCTCAACATGTCCCTGCAAGTGCAACTAGCATCTCATTCTCATTTTAGCTAACCCGAAAACCCGCTCTGATACTATATCAAAGACCGACTCGAACCAATGACTGGGGGTTGGGTACATGGGCGCTCGTGCGCTCTAAGCCCAAGCCCAACACATAAGCACGGTGAGGTTCTATCCTAAAGTTGATTTGTTCGAAATCTTTTTGATTAAGTCAAAATTCGAGATCAAGCAAGCCTGATTAGTGATTCTCAATAGGTCGACAAGTTGGCGGGCGAAAACTGCCTAAACATACAATATAAATAGAAAACAGGTGCAACAAAACAAGCAGAAACAAACCCTACAACAAAACGACCTAAACAGAACTACTCCCTATAAGTTGAGTGTGTCTGCGAAAAACGAAGTCAAGCACCAAAACAGTAGCACTGCGGGCCAACGGTACTGCAAGAATCTATCTCCTGTGGGTAGTTGACGGAGAAAAAGTCGTTAATTTACCTCGTCAAAGATAATTCTCAAACAAACAAACTAGTATAGTATGCAAGTAAGGGGTAGAACCATAGAGAATCAAGTATTTCTAAATATTGTGTATTTATCAATATAAAAAGAAAAGATTTTTGTGAATGAAAATAAAAGAAAATAATATTGACAAAGACAAATAAAGGATAGAAGAAAAGCGTTTTCATCTACAAGTTCTCGACTTTGATTGGTTTTATTGGTCATCGAATCCTTTTCAAGTTATTATCGTTTCCTACGAATTCCTCCCGTCTTGGTTTTAAGTAGATTAAAAGTCCTACAAGTCCAATTAATCTCTTACACCTCAATGCAACCCTAACATGTTCAAGATTTAACAAAGAGATAGCAAATAGTCCCAAGAACGTACTTGAGCATATAAATAACACCAATTAAACATAGTAAATCAATGTTTAAGATATATGTCAATTCCCTACATAATCATGCTCCAAACACGGAATCCACAATCTTATGCGTGCTACTATGGAAATAACACAAATACAAAAGTATTAAATACTAGCAAGAAATCAATATTATCAAGGTAGCTAATCAAGACAACATTAATAACATAATCAATATCACAAAAAGAAGTTGAAGGAATTATACAGGAAAAATAACTTGAATTGAAAACTCACAAACCACTAATCAAGTCTCAAAAGTGTAGGCGGAAACTAGAAAATTAGTCAAACCACTACAACAAAAATGCCTATTAGCGGGGAAATTTTTCGTCGTTGAAAATCGGTTTTTTGTCACTAAATAGATTTGGCGAGGAAATGCATTTCGTCGTCAGTTCGTCACGAAAAGCTCGTCAATGAAAGGTTAGTCGAGGGAAAAAAAGCCGACACTGAAACTTTTAGCGACGAAATCATTTTGTCTCGCAATAGCTTTTAGCGACTAATATTTTTCTCATAAAAAGTTAAATGTTTTGTGGCAAAATGATTGTAAGGATTCGAAAATAGTCGTTGAATGTGTTTGACGAAAAATACAATTTCATCGCTAAAATGTTTTTTCCCCGTTAATATTGACATCAAATTATGTCGATTTTATTGGCGACTAAAATTTTTTTCCTCGTTATATATTAGACCTTTTGCGACAAATTTATATTTGTTGGTGTTGATAATATTGGTGAGGAAATTGTTTTTATCACAATAAGTGTTTTTAGTGAGAAAATAAAATAACAACTCCGTTCAATCAAGATCCGTACCCAATCTATTTTATTTCTTTATTCAATTCTTTCAATCCAATTTAATTAAAAAAATACAACGATTAAAAATAAGAAAAGCTACAAATAACATAACTGTACAATCAATCAATAACATAACTATACACGCCATTCATTCATTCATCTGGATAGAGCTACAAGCTCCATTCATTCATTCATCAAGTACGAACAATCAATAACAGAACTATACACTCAATCTGGATAAGGATAGCAGAAGCTATCGGTTGACCTCAGTGCTCGCTGAATTCAAATGAAGAGATCGATGACGGGGCCAAGGAACTCAGGGGCGAAGAGAGCATGGAGTACTGCAGAAGAGAAGAGGGAGAGGGAGGTGAAGAATTATGGTTGGATTTATGACATAAAAATAACTTAATGAGATTTATATACAAGAGTAGTATACATGGTCGCCTCGATGGCCGTCGAAGACCCCGAAGTAATGCACCAGTGCGGCAGTGCCTTCTTCCTGAAGTGGTCACCCTGTCGAACGATGACTAGATCGGAGGAAGAACCAATAGAACAACGATCGGAGCCCCGCCGCCCCAAACGGGGCTGATTTGAGCGTCGGCGTAGGGGTGGGAGTTAGATTCAATCTGAATCTCCACCCCGCACTGAACCCTAGCCCCCGATTCCCGAATCAGCGCCGTGCAGCCCTGTTTCGAGAGGTCGCATGTTTGTACAGACCGGTGAGAGCCTGAGATTCAACAAATTCTCAACCACGTCGTCGTTTCTTGATCTGCAGGTGGTGCAGTTCGACAACGATGATACTTAGTTCGCTGATTTTGCTCCGATTGATGAGGCTTTACAGGCGAGACTCGGTAATTTGAAGGATTGGGGAGTTCTGTTCCTCCAGTATGTTGTTTCCTATGAGGTCGCTCTCACCGATCTGACTGATTTGGAAGATGGAGTTGTTGGAGGGTGAATGTATGGATAGGGAGGGAGATTTGGTTGGAATGGAATAATGAAAATGAAAAGCGGCTAGAAGAAGAGAAGAAGAGACCCAATATAAGAAGATTTTCCGAAACCCTAAACACTTTCAATTTAATTTTTAATCTAGCCCGCTTCAATTTGATTTTCATTTTTTCAATTGCTTCCCGCCTTGCCCGCCTCTACTTATAGTTATCTCAATTTGATTTTCATTTTTTTCAATTGCTTTCCGCCTTGCCCGCCTCTACTTATAGTTATCTCGGAAGCTTGAACATCCGTATTCTACTTTTTTTGTTTTCATTTTTTTTATGTTTTCATTTTTCATCTATTAAAAAAATCCAATTTCCATCTTTTTAAAATTTTTTTTTCTTGTTCTATAATAATAACATGAACTTTTGAATTCTTTATTAGTTAAATTAGTACCGTTGCTATGTCACGATACAATTTTTTTTAAAATAAATTAATATTATAAATTTAAATAAAGAATTAGCAAAAGTTAGTATAAAAAAATTAGAGTTGATCTAGTAAAAACTTATGATTAAATTCTCCCAAAATTATGCCCATATCTAAAAAAATTGGGAAAATATATTAACAAAAATTGAATTACATAAGTTGATAACTTTTACACGTCGAAGTATTATTTCAATTTCATCAAAACCTGTTGTGTTCTAAAAATATGACCATATTGATAAAGTTATTTGATTAGTATGATCACGTAATATATTGATAAAGTTATTATATTCTGAAAATATGTTCATCTAAATTCTAAAGTCTAAACCATTTGATGTCATAAATAAATGGTTGTTTCAACGACAACAATATTCCTCATAAAAGATGAACATATGGCGAGGAATTAAAATTTTTCTCGTAAAATGACTTTGAGCCATGTTCTCTATTTTTAACAAAGCAAGAATGACAAAAATGAAATTTCCTCGCCAACTAATACGTTTAGCGACAAATTATTTTTTCAGAAAACACATACTTTTAGCGAGAAATCATAATATTTGCCGTCAATACAGTTGACGGATTTTACATAATTTCTACCTAACATATAGCGACAAAAATTTAAATTCCTCGACGAATGTATTTTTTAGTGATGAATTCATTCCTCGCTACAAGCTTCAAATTCGTCACTCTTTTCCTTATGGTTTAGGTGACCATATCACGATAACAATTAACGACGAACTAAAAAATTGTCGTTGAATGTCACTTTTAGCGAGTAATGTAGGTTTCTCTCTAAAGTTCACGTCCTCTTTTACGAGGAACATATATGTTCGTCGCCAAATACCACATTTACCGAGGAAAAAAAACTTGACACTAAAACTTTTATCGCTAATAATCATTTCTGTTGTAGTGAACATGACTTACCTAAACTTTCTTCTCTTCAATGTCTCTAATTTTATTTTTTGAAATTCCCTCTAAAATCAGCCCTAAAACCTCTATTTATAACCCTAAAAGTCGTCATAAACAAGATAAAAGATATATAAATTAGATAAAAATTTCCTAATACATTAGATAAAAGATAGAGCTTTCCAAATTTAATCCAACATCCGATTTCGCTGGAAGCGACTTGACTCGTTGGCAACGAATTTTCTTGGTCGACCTACTGTTGGATTCTCGCGAGCTACTCGCTACTAGCCCGCTGCCACAAGTCTTCTTCCCTTCGGCACTCGTCAAGTCTATTTGATTTCGCTGGCAGTGACAAGCTTTTTGCTGTCGTGAAACAAAGCATCCGTTGGAGCGAGTCAACCCATCTGTTGCAGCGACTCTATTCGCTAGTAGCGAGTCACCTTTTTGGGAGAGAGCTCTCATTATCAAAGACCTCTGATCTGATTCTGCTAGCATCGATTTCCATCCGCTTTCGCGACTCACTCGTTGGAGCCGATCCACTCGCTGGTTCTCGGATTGACTCGACTCGCTGGCAGCGAGTTCTGCTCATGCACTTGCTCAGACATGATGGCACAGACTTGATCCACTGCAGCGGATAGCCATTGGTTGTCAGAGAATTTTGAGCAGAACACCATCAGGTTAATCTCGGAAAGAGCTTTCCAACGCATACTCATATGCATCGATTGGACAACCGAGGCCTTCGAAAAGTGCGTTACAGGTTCAGCTCGCCGGGCGGACAGCTTTCACGACTCGCCCTTGTTCACTCTTAGACCAAATCTATAGTTGGAATAAAGCCAAAGTGATTGACGGTGAACCAACACGGAACAAAAGTTAGTTATGGGTACATAAAGCATGTGTGACCATGAACTCCAATTAACTATCATAAACTCAACTGTGACGGAGCATTATCACCAATAAACAAAAGGTAGTTATGGGTACAGAGTGTGTGACCATGAGGGCAACCCAGTCGCCTCTGGGACTGGACCTTCGCCATAAGATTCAGCTATCGGATCTGAAGGTTATGTTCTTTGGAAAGGCATCTACGTCGCTTTGGAACTTCACATTAATCATCTTTTTATTGAAGGGGACAATCTTACTATTATCAATTTTTTCAACGTACGGTAGCCGTTCCAACCTTGGAAATATTGAAATGCTAATAATCTCCGATACTACTCTCTCTTTGCGTCGTTTCGCCACTATTTAGATCCGACATATTTACAGGGAAGGCAACTGAGTTATCGACCGCCTCTCGTATCTCAACTTTTTCGACTTGTCGACCCCTAACGATTATGCATTATCATATCTCATCTGTCTGGATACTCTTGGCTAGTTTTGGTCTCCCTTTCAGCCAAATTATTTCTGGTTTAAAAAAATTCTTATATATAAGTCAGTGAGCTACTCATTTTATTACCAATTGATTTTAGATAGAACTCATTGGTTTTGTATGCTCGACTTGGTTAACACATGATATATTTGGATGTATATATGCCCCCAATCATATTACTCACTAGAATTTAACACTAAAAATATTTTCTTTAGAAACTATTTTTTATGAATAAATAAACTTAAAAAGAGTTTAACAATATACCGTACAGGTCCGGACCTGAGGCGAGGCTCAATAGGCCGTTGCCTCAGGCCCACTTTCGTTAGGGGCCCATTGACTATGTATGTGTATGTAATATGATTAAAAATAATTGAAGACACAATCAAACCACAAGTACAACTTGGCTTGGCGGGTAGGAACACGGGTTTGTGGGGTGGGGGTGGGGAAGCTGAATGAGACGCAGTTCGAATCCCCCATATGCTTACATTTGCCTTTTTTTTTATATTAAAACATCAAAGACAGAAGGTGCTATTTTTTTAAATGTTACTTCTAATTTGCATTTTTGCCTCTTATTTTTATATTAAAAACGCCTCTTTTTTTATATATTAAAAACATCTAATTTGCATTTTTGCCTCTTGTTTTTATATTAAAAACGCCTCTTTTTTTATATATTAAAAACATCAAAGACAGTGCTTCTTCTTCTTTTTTTTTTTTTTTTTTTTTTTGCAATAGGATCGGGCTAAATGTTACTGTTAATTGTTTTGTTTTTATATGTTGATGTTTGTTTTGTTATGATTAAAAATATTAAAGGGCTCCATTTTTAAATCTCGTCTCAGGCCTTCAAAATCTCAGGTCCGACCCTGATACAGTATTCATGTTAAAATACTGAATGTCATAAATCAATGGCTATGTCTGAATTATAGCATTAATGTATGTGAGCCAAGCTTTAGTTTGAATATTGAGCCAATCTTTAGTAAATTGATAAAAAGATAGCAGGTAGTGATTAGTAAGTAATGAATTTCACTTTCTCCTCCCCGTTTTATAATTTATATTGGACCAAATCTACCTATGAAAAAAGTATTCATATTAATATATGTGAATGAGGATTAGATCAAAGTTTAATGGAGTAATGTTATTTGAACCATCAAAAGGACAGAATCATACCAAAGCAAATAATAATAATAATAATAATAATAATAATAATAATAATAATAATAATAATAATAATAATAATTCAAACGATCCACCTCCTTGCCGTATTGGGACTTTTTTTTTAGTGTGCAAATGGGTAAAGTGGAAAACAAGCCTTTATTGGTTGGGTATTTTTCTCCCCTTGAAACCTTCCGGTGATTGACGGAGTCTAGTTTTTTGTCTTTCTCGATCTTTTACAACGATTAATTCTTTGCACGCCGTCGGTTAGGCGTAGTGGTTTACTTGCTAGTACGTGCCGTCAGGGGCGGAGCCAGGAATCAGTCCGGGGGGGCTCAAAATTTTTTTAACGAGTTCATGTTGTTGGAGCTAAGGAATATGTCCATGGTTGCTTGCCTAGTTGCCTATGAGGTTATGAAAGGGGAAATGGAGAAGGAAAAAAAAGGCCAACAGATGGTGTAAAAAAAAAGGTCAATTGATGGTGTAGAAGGAGGTTAAAAACAAAAATTGAATAACATATGGTGTAAAAAAAAAAGGGCCAACCGATAGTGTAGAAGGGAGGTTAAAAAAAAATTGAATAACAGATGGTGTAAAAAAAAGGGCCAAACAGATGGTGTAGAAAGGAGGTTAAAAACAAAAATTGAATAATGAAATTTTGAGGGGCTTACAGAGAATCGAACTCCGGATCTCAATATCCCCATGCATAGCTTTTACCAATGGAGCTGGGATGTAATCTTGTCAAATTAACTCCTCTTTTACTATATATATATATATATATATATATATATATATATAATTTTTTGTTTTTTTATTTTATTTTTCCAGGGGGGCTCGAGCCACCGCATGCCCCCCTGCCTCCGCCCCTGCGTGCCGTACAAAAGTATAGATTAAAAAGAAAAAAAAAATTTGTGAGGGGGGACAGGGGGAGATAGACGGGCGGGACGTGCCGGGCGGGCCGATCCGCGTTTGCCCAGGTCTAGGGGGAGAGAACATAACAGGGGACACAGGATTTGGATCCGTTAAAGTGGGTTAATTAATATTTTAAAAGTGCTAACTGCTAAGTAATCAGAAAGGTTTGCACGTTAATTCTGTTTTACGGTGGATTTGCGGTGTATCTAAAAATACCCTTACTTTCTTTTCTAAACAAAAAAAAAGTAAAAAGAAGAAGAAGAATAAGGCTTATGATCAATAATACACTTTAACCATATATATGACATTGAATCGATTATGAAATACATTACTGTAATGAATGGGATTATTAGGCAATTAAGGACAAGTGTGGGGATTAAATGTGTAAAATAGGGAAGATCCCTTAAAATAGGCTATTGGTCATTGTAAAGAACCAGCAATTGGAATATACATGTACAGAACACTCATCTTTCTCTTCTTCATCCCTCTACATTCTATATTCTTCCTCTTTCTAACCTCAAATCTCTCTTTCTCCCTTCTCAATCCTCCATGAAAGCTTAGACTTTCGTCTATCCGACCTTCGGGTCATAACAATTACATATCAACAACAAATTAAACAGGTTTCACAATGTGTTTTTTCGAGGATAGAATAAAAGGTTGTACGTTTTGTGAATTAAATTGTTGAGGGTTAACTATACAATTGTTAACAAAAAATATAGGTTAAAAACGATGTCACAGTCTCACAGACGATCCAATTAAGATTTATTGGCTGAACTTTTCCATTTCCATAAGGATTAGACACCCGTATTTTAGGACAATATACCACACGAGGTTGTTACATGAAATGCACCTTGAATTGTTAAATAAATAGCGGCCATTCCGGAGTTCGAACCGGGGACCTATGGATACTATCCACAAGTCCTTTTCGGTGAGCCATTTCGGAATGGCTGTTACATGAAATCCACCAAGCATACGCCGAGAGCGTAAGTAGGGGGTTAGTTGTCTAACCCATATTGGAAAATTTGTGTGGGGTTAATTTGATTATGTTGAGGGAAGAAAATTTTGGTAATCGTGGGGAACGCGAAGAAGGGAGATTCCAGGCTACCATGGAAGCCTGAATTTGTTGAATAATATAGACGGGTAGCTGATTCTCAACCATTGAAAGAAATAATGTTGGTTGTTCAAGATTGCTCTAATACCATAGAGAATATAATAATTGAGTCTGAAATGAGCTTGGGACCGGGCTTGTCATCTTATGGGCTACTAATAAGGGAAATTTGAGAATAAGGCTTATGATCAATAATACACTTTAACGATATATATGACATAGAATCGATTAGGAAATACATTACTGTAATGAATGGGATTATTAGGCAATTAAGGACAAGTGTAGGGATTAAATGTGTAAAATAGGGAAGATGCCTTAAAATAGGCTATTGGTCATTGTAAAAAACCAGCAATTGGAATATACATGTACAGAACACTCATCTTTCTCTTCTTCATCCCTCTACATTTTATCTTCTTCCTCTCTCTAACCTCAAATCTCTCTTTCTCCCTTCTCAATCCTCCATGAAAGCTTAGACTTTCGTCTATCCGACCTTAGGGTCATAACAATTACATATCAACAACAAATTAAACAGGTTTCCCAATGTGTTTTTTCGAGGATAGAATAAAAGGTTGTAAGTTTTGTGAATTTAAATGGTTGAGGGTTAACTATACAATTGTTAACAAAAAATATAGGTTAAAAACGATGTTACAGACGATCCAATTAAGATTTACTGGCTGAACTTTTCCATTTCCATAAGGATTAGACACCCGTATTTCAGGACAATATACCACACGAGGTTGTTACATGAAATGCACCTTGAATTGTTAAATAAATAGCGGCCATTCCGGAGTTCGAACCGGGGACCTATGGATACTATCCACAAGTCCTTTCCGGTGAGCCATTCCGGAATGGTTGTTACATGAAATGCACCAAGCATACGCTGAGAGCGTAAGTAGGGGGTTAGTTGTCTAACTCATATCGGAAAATTTGTGGGGGTTAATTTGATTATGTTGAGGGAAGAAAATTTTGGTAATGGTGGGGAACGCGAAGAAGGGAGATTCAAGGCTACCATGGAAGCCTGAGTTTGTTGAATAATAGAGACGGGTAGCTGATTCTCAGCCATTGAAAGAAATAACATTGGTTGTTCAAGATTTCTCTAATACCATAGAGAATATAATGATTGAGTCTGAAATGAGCTTGGGATCGGGCTTGTCATCCTATGGGCTACTAATCAGGGAAATTTGAGACAAGAGCGGGGAGGGTTGTGGATGAGTGAAGAGTAGATATGTATACTAAGGGAAAGTGTTGTTCATGAAACACTAAGTCCCTTGTATGGAAAGTAGCTTTAATCTGAAGGTTCAAAGCAATGTATGACTTTTTTCCAAAAGAGTAACCAAGGAATACATAAGGCACAACATGAGGTTGAAACTTATCCCTTCCCTTTTTTTTAAAGTATTGCCAAACACCAAACATCAAAAGCTTTCATGAAATTGTAATCAGGGAATTTCTAAAACAAGACTTCATATGGAGTTTTGTGTCCCAAAGTAGACAATAGTTTACGAGTGATAATAAATGCAGCAGTAAGAACACAATGACCCTAAAATTGAGGAGGAAGGTTGGATTGAAAAGATAAGGCCAATCAACCTTAAGAAGGTGCTTATGCTTTCGTTTCACAATTCCATTTTGCTGAGGAAAATCAACACAAGAGGTTTGATGAAATATACCATCTATGGAATAAAATGATTTGGCATGAACATCTGCAAACTCATGGGCGTTATCAGAACAAATGCTCTTGATTTTGGTATTAAACTGAGTATTAACAAAGGCATAGAAAGACTGCATCACAGCAAGAGCATTACTTTTATTTTCCATTAGAAACAACCAAGTACAACGAGAGTATTCATCAATAATGGTCAGGAAAAAACAAAACCCATTGTAAGTTGGGTGTTTATAGGGTCCCCAAGTATGCAAGTAAGCAAGTGAATAAGATCAAATGGAGCTTGATCCCTACTACAAGATGTAACAAATGGTTTTCTACACTATTTGGCTTGAGGACATACCTTACAAATGACCTGGTTTTTGACAAAAAGAAGTGAGAAAAGGTATGGGTTTCAGTTGCTTGTAGGTGACATACCCGAGCCTACAATGCCACAAATCAAGGCTATTTTGAAAATTGGAGGAAACAGAGAATGCCACAGCTGTATGCGAGCCAACAATAGGAGAGCTAGCAGGTTGATTAAGTAAAGACTTGTACAATCCATATATTCCCTTGTCCTCTTTACCAATCAAAAGTGGCTTCTTCATCGAAGGGCCCTAAAGATAATTATGACATTGGAGTTTAAGGCTTTGGTTAACTTGCTTATGGTTAACAAATTAAAAGCAAATTTTGGGACATGTAAGACATTAGAAACTGACAATGGGGAGCTGGTAGTACCAATGTTTTGCACAATGGATTTATGACCATCAGGCATGGTTATGGAGATAGGTTTCGGTATGGGAAAATATGAGGATAATAAGGGTAATTGTAGGGTTATATGATATGTGGCGTCGCTATTATCAGAAGAAAGGAGACAAGAGGCAATACTTGCCAAAAATGCACACGAATCTTGTGGTTTAGAGGAGATTTTACCCATTAAAGTGATCAACTGGTTGTATTGCAGAGCAGTGAGAGAGACTGATGTTGAAGATGAAGTATATGAGGTAGTAGAATCAATGGACACATTAGCAGAGTGATTCCCCTTGGATTGCATAGAAGAAGGGTATCCATGGAGCTTCCAGCATCTATCAATCATGTGATTCATCTGTTTTCAGTGCTCATAGAAAAGGAAATGTTCTTCTTCTTGCCTGTCGAATTACCATGAGACTAAGAAAACCTAAAGATGATTGATAGGATTTACTGGTAGAGCTAGAAGCTAGAGCGATAACATCTTGATCAATGTTTGAATCAGGAACATGTAAAGCATGTTTCTCTTCCTCCTGAAGAAGCATTAGATAAAGCTCATCCAGAGACGGTGGGAGATGGATCATCAAAATGTTTCCTCGAATTACATTAAGAGTCATTTAGCCCCATCAAAAACTAAACAACTTGCTGATCTTGAAGAACATATGTAAGAATAGTTTAAGAACCACAAGTGCAGACTTTGTCTTCAAGCATCATATAATATTCATCTAAGAGCTTATTGTGTTTCGTAAAGAAAGTAGTAATAGAGGTATTGCCTTGTGTAAGAGGGTTGAGATAGCGTCGTCCCTGATACAAACGAGTTCGATTTGAGCGACCAAAACGAGAAGCAAGTTCTCTCCAAACCCGCGTAGTAGATCTACAAAATAAAAACATGGACTCTGCAATATCTTTGCTAACCAGTACAACAACTAAGAAAGCAACAAGTTGTTGCATCGCTCCCATTGAGCGAAAAGAATCAAATCCTCTAGAGGAGGTTGACAAGTTTCGGTGACAAATCCTAATTTATTCTTCGCCAACAGAGAAACCTCCAATGAACGCCGCCAATGGTGATACTGATCATCAAGGAGACTCGTAGATAGTATATAACTTGGATGATCAAAATTATGGAGAAACTGCTCACTTAGCAAATCGATTGGTGATGTCGGAGCAAATTGTGGATCAGAAGCTGAAGTTAACGCCATGGTCACCAAGAATAGAGTACAAAACAAGGGCCAGAAAAAAAAACTACAAAATCAAAATGTACAGAAGAAAATCTGCAGAAAATGAAGCAACATAAAGAGAAATTGGATCGAAAACCAAACTTAGACCATGTTAGAAGTGGTGATCTGTAAACAAAAAAAAGGAGAAGATGATGAACATAGAGAGAAATGAATTGAGATGCATTTCTTGATTATTTCTGTAAATCAAAAACTAAAAACTTTACAATCGTGTTTAGCTCCTATGTACTAGTATAGTGGAAGAGCTCTCATGTAATTAGTTGTAACAACTTTCCTAACTGATTTTTGCTTGCTCAGCTCATTGATACATACACACACCTATATTAAACACCTAATCTATGTTTGTGATCAATTGGAACGTTTTATCCCACAACTTACCGTGAAAAAACCAAGGGGAAAAAACCATGCACAAATAACGTCGAAGGACATATATACTAGATTGCCTATAAGGATTCATCTTTCTTATTTGAGTCATATTTAATTGAATAAAATTTGGTCTACGAGGCTACACACCTACCACCTATGATACCCTAAAACTCCATTTCATAGTGGCTTTATGTTTCTAGATATGAGGAAACTCCGAAACTCCGGGGAAATGTCTCAGAAACGTTTCCGAGAAGTCAGAAACGTTGACCATTTCGTTGACCAGAAAAGTAAGAAACGTTGACCACTTCTGTTGGGTCAGGAACATTTCTGCTTGTAGACTCCACCTTGATTGTGAGATCTTGATAGCTAACCTACAGGTCTTTGAGAAAGATTGATGAAAGACAAAATAAGACTCTGGTTTCAAGGTCTTGACAGCAATGGCAAATTAGACGAATTGGATACGTCAAATATTTTATATATTTATTTGTTAAAGATTTTTATGTGCATATTTTATATAGAAAATATTTGAAATGGTTGCTGATATTTTCTATGCAGATTATGGAAAATTTGGTGGTTGGAAAATCTTCTATAAAAAGATGAGTTTTTTTAATTCAAATTGAAGATATGGTGAAGATTCTGCGCAATCAAAAGATATCATTTTGGTGGATTATTTCCTAATTTTCATGACTGTAAATCAAACAAGAATAAAGGCATTCAAATGTTAAAAAACATCAGCCCATGCAACCTATAAAAGAGATGGTGCAAGCAGAGAAGAATAACACAACTCGAGCATTCAATCTATAAGCAAAGCGTTCTCCATTGCATTCAATCGTCCATTGATTCTCTCTTTCTCCATTGTTATTCTTGTTTTATCTTTTGAGAGGTTGAGAGTTTTTAGAGCTTCATTGTACAAGTCTAAAGTGTTATACTAAGAGTATACATCTACTCAAACGTATTCACTAGGCTATTATTTCACAAGTGTTTTGGGTTGAATAGATAGTAGCGAGTGAGGCTACAAGTTAAGAGAATGGTTGTTCTTCTAAGCTTTATTTAGGACTCTAAGGGATCTGAGTTGACTAGATAGAAGCGGGTGAGGTTTTGAGTGTTTAGAAGAAAGAAAGATCTTCTCGGTTGTATCTAGGATCCATATATAAGAAGTGAAATAATAGTGCTTTTGAATCCTACGGGTTGGATAACCCTAGGCGGGGACTAGGCCAAGTTGTGATCAACCTCGTTAACAATTCGTGTGTTATTTGTGATTTTATTTCCGCACTTTACATTTAACAAGTTTGCTTTCGTAGAGCTGAACAGGGTTTTGGAATAATTTCTAGACCTTGAGTTCTGATTCAAAACCTTGGGATTCATTTCAAGGCCTTGAAGTTCTGTCTGCAGAAAGTTTGCGAAAATTTATCATACTCTGTTCATCCCCCCTCCCCCCCTTCTAGAGTATTGTTTATTACTTTGTTTTATATCTCCTATTACGACTCTTTACTGCCTATCCAGGTGGTATTTTCACTAATTTTATCATTGAAAAAAAAAACCCTAAATCATGGTTCCCTTTCCTCTGGTCTGAAACTCTCGTTTCCCTCTAGCCTTGCCGCCTCCTTCTCCTCCATTTTCGGTCTTCCCTCCTAGGGCGGATATTCAAGCAGAGCAGCTCGAGCTCGTCTCGGGCTCGGCTTGGAAAAAGCTCGACTCGAGCTCGTTCGAATTTAAAAATGAGTAGAGTTCGATCTTGAAGTCGAGCTCGTCACGAGCTCAAGCTGAGCTCGAGCTTGCTCTTTTTTCTTGTTTTAGATTTTGATGACATTTTTACCCTAGGTTTTATATTACCCCCTCTCTTGTCTCTTCCTTTTCCCTTGCCCAGCGCCCCTGCCATTGCCTCTGCTGTCAGCCTCCTTTCTCAATCTCCTCTCTCTTGCTCACTCATTCTGCTCGTCTTTGCTCTCTTTGGCTCGCTCTATCTTTCTCAGTCTCGCTATCTCCCTCCCTTTGCTGCTCAATCTCGCATATTCGCTCTGTCACGCTCTTGCTTTCTCGCTCAGTCTCGCTTTCACTCACTCTACTACTCAATCTCGGGTCTCTTGCTCTACTAGTCTACTGCTCAGTCTCGCTCTCGATCTTGCTCGATCTCGCTCAATCTTGCCTTTTCGCTCTCAGATCTAGTCACAGATCTTACTCTCAGTCAGCCTCACTCTCAAATATGGTCTCAAAAGTCAAATCTTGCTCTTGCTCTCTCAATTCCGCTATTGCTCTCTCTATCTTGCTCATCCCCCATTTGTGTTTTCTATTGAGTCTCCCTCAGATCTAGTTCCACCATCTCTCTATCCTCGCTCGTAGGGGCTCACTCTCACTCATTTGCTAGATTTGATCCAACAGCTTGCTTTCTTGTATACGGGTAAATGAGCTCAAGCTCAAGCAACCTTCCTAGCTCGCGAGCCGAGCTCGAGCACTTGCTTGGGCTCGTTTCAATATGGAGCTCGAGCTCGAGCTTGCCTCATTTGTAAACGAGCCGAGCTTGCCTCGTTTGTAAACGAGCCGAGCTTGAACACCTACTGCTCGAGGTCATTTACTTGTATACCACACATATTCCCTCATATCCTCCCTTCCAGCGAACCTCTCTCTGTTCGGTGTGCTCCCCTGGTAAACTCTATCTTTCTCAGTGCTATCTCCCTCTCAACTCTCACTATGTCATCCTCAAATGCTAGTAGCGGTCCTAGTGGAAGTCATAGTATTGAACAAAGTCAACAAACCAACTCTACTACTGATGAAGTCGAAGAGGAATAAGGACATTTAAAATATTTGACAGATTTGTATTGAAATGGGAGTCGAAGAGGAATATCTGTATTGATTTTTGTTAAAGATTAAGGACACTATTTATCACGGTATTGCACATATTTCAATTTGTAGTCTTAATGTTGGATTCTATGTGTATCACTTGATGATATGTTTATTGCTCTTATTTAGACCCTTAAATGAAGATATAATTTATCTTACCTTTCCTACAAAATTTGGATTGTCATTTTCCCGTTTCCGGTTCCATTTCCCTTTCGATTTCCATTTATATTTCCGTGTAACATAGCCTACCACTATGTGGAGTGTCCTTACGGTCTACTCAATTACCATTTTGTAGACCTACTAGACTGCGTCTCTTGGGTCTATCCTAGCAATAACCTTTTCTCAATTGCCTACGCAAATGAAATATATATGTTGTTGACTTTTCACGTACGTTTGTTTAGAATGGTATAACTTATATAAAATATCTAAATTATTTTTTTTAAAGAATTTCATACTTGTTAAAAAAATTTAAAAATTAACCTTTTATATAGTTATTAGCTCTAATAAACACATGTTTTGTCGAAGAGAAAAACATGATGTGGCTAAAAAAGATATGTAAGATTATTATTTTTCAAGAACCAAACTGGACATACTTACACTAGGAAATGAGTTTGCATGGAGAAAAAATAGAACAGATATTATCAACAATATCTATGAGAAACTTGACAGAACTCTTGTTCAAGACCAGATCCTTAGATGATTCCCAAACATAGCAACCAAAAACCATACATTCTCTACCTCTGACCATTGTCCAATTTCAGTAAAACCGAGTATTAATGATAACACAAAGAATAGGCCTTTCAATTTTGAAAAAATGCGGCTTCAAAGGAAAGATTACATACACATGGTTTTAAAAGCATCAAGATCACATCAGGAAGGATCACATATGTTTCAAATGACAAAGAAAACTCAACTGTTGAAACGACTATCGAATGAATGGAACAAAACAACGTTTGGGAATATTTTTCGACAACTAAGAGAAGTTGAAGACAAGCTAATGGAACTTCAACAAAAGAACAACTATACACAATAGAACGACAACAATAAATGGCAATTGCGGCTTATTAACAAGAAGAATAAACTATTACAATACCATAAAAACTACTGGAGTCAGAGAGCTAAAACAAAACATCTAAAACTGACTGATACGAATTCAAGGTATCATCACAGGGTAGCAATAGGTCGATGGAATAGGAAAATACTTGGAGAAATAACCTCTCAACAAGGAACATATATTATAGGTGAGGAGAACATCAGGAAAGAAATCAAAGAAGATTTCAAAAAGAGATTCAAAAAAACAAAAAATAAATAAATAACCAATTATTATCACAATACCTGAACTTGATTATCATTGAAATCACTGACAATGATAATGAGAGACTCACTAAACCTATCAAGAACCAGGAAATAAAAAACGCGATGTTCTCAATAGGGAAAGACAAATCCCCAGGGCATGACGGAATGATAGCAGAATTTCATCAACATTTTTGGGACATTGTTGGACCATCTATTACTAAAGCAATCAAAGGCTTTTTCTCTTATGGAAAAATTCTTAAACAAATAAACCAAATATTTATAATTTTAATCCCAAAATGTGAAAACCCAAGAACAACAAACAACTACAGACCCATCAACCTATGCTCGACTATATATAATACTATTGCAAAAATTCTAGCAGATAGAATGAAACAAGTTTTGAAAAAAATCATCCACCCTTTGCAAGGTGCCTTTATTGCGGATAGAGCAATTCAAGACAATGTTCTTATTGCTCATGAAATCTTTCATTCTTTCAGAAACAGAAAGGAAAAGATGAAAAAAATAATTAAAAAATCAATACTTTATATAATTTTTAGCTTCTTAAACTATGTGTACAAAAAGTTAATTGGTCACATGTAAACTTGGATCGGATGAAGTGCGACAATAAAATAATAATTGGTCACATGGAACACTTTCAAGCCATGCAAGAACGAGTGTCATCCTTTGTCCCTACTCCCAACTTACAACCGGACCCAAACATCACATTTACACTTAACTCAACTTCACAAAATCATCATAGTACTAAATTGGTGGATTTTGTTTGTATTATTATATGAGTCAAGATGTGAGCACATTTTAGATGTACTAGGATTGTGAACCGTGCTTTGCACACTGAAGGTTTTGTAGTAAAATTACTTAAAACAAGTGATAACACATATGAATTTACAAATTACAAATAACAACTTTATATGAATCCAAAGTACAGAGTATTAATAAAAGGATTGTTCTTAAATCTAACACAATGTTGGTAATGATAGCTGACTGAAATAGCTGGTACAAATGTTGATAATATGGTTATACAAACACTGAAATACGAGATACTGGGAATTGTGGAAATGAACAATTAGAAGTAAAACAATTTGTGAAATGAAGTCGTCTGATGTGAACTGAACTCTGCAAGTGTTGGGGTTTTCGTACATAGGTTTGAAGATAAGCTCTTCCTGAACTCGAAGATTATTATTAGTTGAACTCCAAGTTCCCTGAAGACTACTTGTTTCTCTCTTTCCTAAAATATTGACAACGAAGGACATGCTAGTGAACGCCAAAGCCATGTCTTAGGAAAATGCACAAATAATGAAACTACAATACAAACTAATGGAGTATATAAAAATAACAAATGTGCAAACCTTGGCTCTAAGAATGCGTTGTTTAATGACGTCTTGAGTCTTGGCCTAGCATGTGATGAAATCTAAATGATGCCATTGTCTTCACGGATATCTATTGAGTTACCACCAACCTAAGACTAAGAGCAAACAATACAATGGTCTTTATCCGTTTAACAGCAATGAAAGCATTTTAGATAAGGTTTCAGAGAAAGTTGACTGAGCATGGTCCCACTGTACAAGGTCATTCCATACATTGAGCATCTACTTACCCCTTGCGAGAATTTACAATGATTGCCTTATAAAATGTGGTGATGCCAGTATACACTACCAAAACTAATATGCTAGGAGGAAATTCTTGGGCAAACAGATTGCTTCTTTCAGTGAAAGGTATGACATATGTCATGGGTAGCTTGAATTTTATGGAAAATGATGCAAACGCAACATTACTCAATGATTTGAAGCAATCTTAAAATAGACATGAAATGGTGAAAGAGCTCAGGGCTAATAATTAACTTTAGAATTTAGAGTCCTCATGTAAGCCAAAAGACACCAAACAATAAGAATGAATGTATATTAAAGAAGAGTGTACGCAGCCACCCACTTCCTTTAACTATGTCATATGTGTACCACCTCTGGTAATCGTCATGCTACCTAAAGCAGGACTATACCACCCTGCACACACAATCAAAAAGCCTATTAAGCAACCGAGATATTCACTCATGAATCCTAAAAAACGTACTAATGCACCATTATACAGGTTTACCAATACATAAGGAACAATACTCTTAAACTAATTCTCATGAATCCTTGAAAACTAATGCACCATCATACACATATTCCAATAAATAAGGAACGAACAAACTCTTAAATTAATTCTTTCTATTTAATAGTTCACTACTATTAAACAAGCAATACGGTAGTGGGAGGCCTCAATTCCGTTTTTCTGTTTCCCTCTTATTGATTCTAATGAGTGCACATATTAAACCATTCATATTCATATATGTATTGAAATTTTAATCCCAAATGTTTCAAATCATCATCTTCCCGTGCATACTTTGCCTAGTCATTTCTTAAATTGTGCATCAATATCATTAACACCATATCAGTAAGGAATATCACCATCATGAATGAATTAAAAATAGAGAACCAGTGAATCTGCATAGTTAAAAAATTTACATCAAACTCCCAAAGTAAAGCTAGAATAGCGGAAATAGAATGACGAATCATTGCTTCCAAAAATAAGTCACTAAAAATATGAAATCACCTAATGATAAAAAAAAGGATGATCCAAGTAAACATCAAATCGACTGGAAAATGTTTTAACAGAATACGTCATCTCTATCATTCGCCCAGCTACAAGTGGTTTTGCATTGTCTTGAGTGATATTGACATGAATACTCTGTAAACCAAGATTTAGCATCAACATCACAAAACCAAGAATAACTAACCTTGTCATTATTATACTTAATAATAATGACATTCTTATTCATTAAAAGTAAATGTTTGGCATTCTCGCCAATGTTATCTGAATGTCGTTGGCCAACAAGGCCTGTTAATGAACAATCAAGTTGTGTAAGTGTAACCATCTAAGCCATCATCATGAAGATGAGGAGGAGGCGATAAGGATACCATATACAATTATACATACCCCATAGAGGAAAATCATCTGGAATTCCCGTTCACATGTCAATTATAACAAAATAAAAGTCAGTATTAGATTATTAGAGAGAAGTCTTATGAACAATTCATGAGGTAGTTAACAAGCATTTGAACCAAACCAAGAGTTAGTTTTTTAAGTTTTTTATTTGAAAAAAATTACGATAAAATGGTGTTGTTCTATGAGAATTCAACATATGCTAAATAAAATGTACTAGTGGAGGGCATGAATGAAAGGAGAAAGAGTAAAGATAAAATTTTAGATTAGCTTTTTATAGACCTCCTATATCTTAGAAAAGAATGGCTTTTTTTAAATGGGCGCAGACCTTTGTTTAGCTGGATAAATAGGTGTTAACAATAAGAGGTTCATACCCCATTCTACAACAAGTCTTCTAATATGAGATTGGTACGCATCCTTTCCTAACCGTATATAATGTATTATTCAAGGATCCTGAAATGACATATCAAAAGGGAAAAAATGAGAGAGCATGCACTTGACACTTAATTGATGCTCAATTTCTAGAATTTGGTAAAATTAAAACACAAATCCATTGATTGATATGACGTAATGCTGTTTTTTGCACGCACTCTTTTTGTTCATACAACATTATTTATGAAAAGAGAGAGAGCATAATTGTGCCATAATGAGGAAGATCAAGTCATTGTATCCACTTTCACAATGACAAATCTACCACAACCATGAATACGCTCGATACAGCCGTGAATAGAGGAAATTATAAAAAGTGTGTGAGGGAGAGATGCATAGACAAAAAAATGCCTCAACAATTTGCTACACCAGGATTTATGATAAACCAGAATAACATACCCATGAAGAACTCAAACCAATAACCCTTTCCGATTGCATCCTCCAATTGTTTAACCTTGGCATCATCAAGTGTAAGCTCGCACATGATAGCTTTGTCCACATTTCCTAAAAAAAATGCAAAAGATGCCATAAATCAATTCCTTAAGAATACCCACATAGGACCAAGGGCTTAACAAATTTCTAGACTTACTCTGGAACTTTATCTCAATCTGACTATCAATAAGTTCATTTCCACCAAGAACCTCCCCAAGACCACCCCACATGTGGGCAACATGATCAGTGGCATGACAGAAAGGATGGTTGTAGTAGTAGGTTTCTTGTGGGTTATTGTAATGGCCAACTTTGTTAACCCAAAGAGTAACTGGTTCCCCTGGCTCACACTAAAAAATAAAATGTAGAGAGTCAATACTATAGTTACAAACAAAAAGAAAACATACATATGAGTAGTCATGTTAGAAATACCCAAAACGTAATACAATAAAGGGAATTTCATATTCCATTTGATGAGCTCAAATTTTTCTATTTATTTAGCTTTCAATGTATTTCTTTAATTTCACGTGGTATCATTTCAAATTTTGTTCAACTTCATTTGATGTACTATTTCATGACTATTTGTTTTTTAAGAAATATCCACATTACTTAATGATATGTTCTCACTTTTATCATTGCGATTCCAGAAACCAGAAATACCTAAATGTATATAAAAACTGATTTTTGTCATATTTAATATAGTCTTATCTTTCATGTTGACAGTAGCAGATTTTGCACCCAAAAAATAACCATCTTAAATTACTTTTTCAATGTTTTCTCTAAGACTAAAGAAACTGATGTTAAAGATGAGAGGGCATTTTTATCCAAGGAAAGATCTACCGAGAAGTCATGAAATAGGATATCTTGCAAGCCTAAGTAAAAGTTTAGGGTCAACTCGGATGTGCAGTACCAAACTACATTTTCCTAAGATAAAGAATAACAAGCAAGGTGGAAATGAACGAAAAGAAGTATAGAATTCAGAGAACAGAAGAAATTAAATCACACATTGAGACAATATATAAAAATAGGATATTTGAAGAACTTAAGTAAAAGTTCGAGGTGCCACAAGGATTTGTTACTTTGGCAGGATGCAGAATATAAATAAGTTAAGGGGTACCAAATATAATTACCCTATAAAGAATACCATGCTAGTTGGAAATGCCCAAAATGAAGTATGAAGTCAGAACAAAAGAGATGACACCATGAGACTATAAATGGACTATTGTTAGGAGGAAAATCAAGTATGAAATATAAATTCCAAGTTCGACTCCCTGTTCTCCGCAAATAAATTACAAGACTTCCTCCCGCTGTAGTAGAAGGTAGTCAGGATCGATCCATGAGGAAGCGTGTCAGCGCCCGCCTTTTCAGTTCCAGATTTCAGCACGAAATCGACCAGAAGAGCGCTCGATATCGACCACTTACCTCGATATCGACCACTACGTCGACAGAAACTGTAAAACGCAGAAACAAGCAGAAACATACAGAAAACTAAAACTGGTCGATATCGACCTACCTACTCGATATCGACCAAAAATCTCGACCAATAGTTGCTCAATTTCGACTAACTCAGAAACTTAAAACTCGAAACTTTTCGCAAACAGAACTCGCAATTGATGAAATAAAATCAAATAAACTAAAGACTTCCAAGATCAGGGTTTCAACGCCACACCGATAACCATGTAAAATAACACATAAAGACATAAAAGATCATGTTTTTCATCAAATAACTTTCGTTATTAACAAATAGGAAAATAGAGGCTTTCGTATAAACCCTAATTGTTTCTAACCCTTTTTCACATAATTAATCCAAGTTGCATTAAGATCACTTTCACTTCAATAACACAAACAGGGATCACCTTCAACTTTCGCAAAAGAATCATGCTATAGAAGACGAATTGCATCAAAAGATTGTACCTTTTCCGCATCACCTTAAATGGCTACCGTCGGGCTCGCCCCGACCCTAGAAGTAGGGTGACTACTCGCTCTTCATCATCAAGAAAGACATCAATAACAAAAGGGAACTAAATTGCATTAAATAAACTAAAAGAAAGGTTACAACCAATCGAAGTCAAATCCCGCTCTCGCCTTCTCCAACCTCTCTTGCCACAAGTTCTCTCTCTATATATGTAACTAATTGTAACTGAACTTTTTCTTTGACTAAAACTCGGCCCCTAGGGCTTTA
The DNA here is from genome assembly GCA_963922045.1 of Persicaria maculosa. Lineage (NCBI taxonomy): Eukaryota > Viridiplantae > Streptophyta > Magnoliopsida > Caryophyllales > Polygonaceae > Persicaria > Persicaria maculosa. The sequence continues at coordinate 42,765,693 of OY998252.1, read as the reverse complement.
TTTATAGGCTTCATTCCCTAGCTAATCTAGGAAAGAAATATCTATCTATATCTAAACTTTCTATCGAAAAACATAAAGATTAAATTTGGAAATAAAACAAATATATCTAAAAGGAAACTAGGATTAGTGTGGATAGATCCTTCTTCTCTTGATAGATCTTGATAAATCTCTTCTTGAGTTGATAAAATATCTCTCACTTCATGTGGACGAAATCCAGCTCAGCACTCGGAATCGCTCGAAATCGGCTTCTGGGGACTGGTCGATATCGACCAAAAGTGGTCGATATCGAGTTGATTTCTCGGCTTTGCCTCCTAACAACTCGATTTCGGCTCTGAAAGGGATTTTTGACCAGGTTTTGGTCGATATCGACCAGTATGGTCGAAATCGACCTCTTTTGTACTTCTTCACTCGATCTTGGCCTTACGGGTGAAAATCGACCAGCTTGACTCGATATCGACCATATGCAGTCGATATCGACCTCTCTAGTTTTGCTCGAATTCTCTGGTCGATTTTTGGAAATTCGGCTCGTTGTGATCCACTCGATATCGACCCAGTGTGGTCGATATCGACCTCTTTGTGATTTTCCTTCCTTTCTCCAAATTGCAGTAAAACGCCTCGATTTCTGCGAAATTAAACATAAACTAGTGTGGACTCCATCATTTGGCAAATAAGTGTAAACTACATAGAATCTGTACTATTCTAACCCAAATGTATGAAATACATGCAAAAATCGATATAAAAGATGGTATAAAACATGGCAAATTAGGCTCACAATAACTATGGAAGACAACATGAATGAAAGATTTAAGAATCAATGTGAAAAGACAACCTTTTATGAAGACTAATATTTTACCTAAATCTTTGGAACAACAATTGACAAAATAGATATGAAAACAAGTGGTGAGGAATCAGAGGTTACCTGGTTGACAAAGCAGGCGAAATTGGAGAGCGGGAATAAGATAGGGTAGCTGAGCACAGAGAAAATACACACCAATGAAAATCAATTGAAACCCTAATATGAATAAAAGTAGAACACAAAGGGCATGAATGGTAGAATTTCAATATAAATGAAGTTTAATTAGTTGGGATGGATCAAACAAGACTATCAAAAGGCGAGAATAGATGATTCTTCAAGTTCGTGCGCAGCCTGAGACCGAACAGATAACAAACCATGGTATGCAGCTGCAGTCAGTAGCAATTGAAGAAGGAGAATGAGTTGCAATAGTTCATGGTCACTCAAACAACAGAGCCACGTCAGCAATCCGTGTTTCTCCTTCAAGGCTTAATCTAGATCGTTCGATTAGTGGTGGAATGAATGGTGATTAGGCCTTGTACTGGTATTAGTATTCCTTTTATCACCCTCTCTGCAATCCTGATGTTGCACATTTCTTTTGATATGTGGTGTTGTTTGAAGTGCTACTATACTAATGATTTCTCCCCATTTGAACCCTTATTTTGTAGTGACTAGGCTTAATGTCTACAATTTATCGTGTGCTTGGCATCCTCGTCTCGTCCAGCATCCTAAAGACGGATTCACCAAAGAGCTTTAAAATCGATGAGTGGTGGTAAGAAATATACGGATGCATAAGTAAATATGTAGGTAACTAAGCAGGTCAGTAGGAGATGGTTTATGCAGATTAATTTGAATTCTGATGTTGGCTTTATGTTATATACAAGTACATGGTATTGACCTTCATCATAACCAAGTGACGGGTTCGATTGAAAAAAACCAAGTGACTGGATTTGGTTGGTTACATTGAATGTATGGATACTATGTTTTAAGGGTATATATTATATAGGATTATGTTCATTTGAATCACAGAGGCACTTAGAATGATTATGATAGGTTCCAACTGTGATGCTACTTGTTATATGCTTGTTCATGGATACCTAGTCTTTTTGAATAACAGCACAGTACAACAAGCAAGTTTGAGGTTGAAACTTCAAAGATTTCGCCAAAATATCCTTAGTTATCATTTAGTTAGAAGATAGAGTTGGTTACAAAAAACTAATATTTCCGCTTCTTCTTCCCTAATTCATATATATCCTTCCGATTCAAATACTAGCTAAAACAAAAACTTGACAACCTACCTATCCAAATTTTGATTAGAAAATACTCCATAGATTTGATAGTCAACCTTGCCTTGCTAAAACACTAGTTCTCCCATAATTTGAGTGCTTCTTTGATCAACTTTGTGCTCCTGGCGAACCAAATCCAGTTTCCTGAAGAAGAAGTTGCTTTCCTCCAAGTACTGATGTTTCCACTTCTCCTCATTTTCAGCCTTTTCATCCTCATTGCACAATGGCAGTCCCACTTTCAGCATAATCTCGTCCATTAATCCCATTGAGATGCTCAATTTTCCAATGACTTTCACAGATGTATCCTCCTCTTGTTCCTTTCCAAAACCAGCATTTCCTGCCTTTTTCATCATCTTGCTTCAAGATGCATTGGTCGCCATCTTACTGCTTCTTGTCTGGCGATGATCAAGTTTAGTGTTGTGCACATTGTATCCCCAAATCTTCTTTGATAGTTGGAGCGCAATCGTTTCGTGGGCGTTGAAATTCTTTCTCCCCACATTGTTCCCGTATCTCTTCTTCAGCCTACGGGCTTTATTCACCAGCTGATTTTGATTGAAACTGATATACTGTGATTTCTTAATAAAATCGTAAAATACCTTGGTGTTAGCCAATGGATCAACCCCTTTCTGCTCCTTGTACTCGAGCATCCCCTTCAACAGCACGATCCCGTCGTCGTCACTCCACACCCTCTGAAACAAAATTGACTTATTTCCCTCCTTCTCCGCTCCTCCTTGGAGTTTCTCCGTCTGTTGTGATGTATTGGGATCTTTGTCCCACATCGAAAAACACGAGAACCCGAGCCTTGCATATAAGTCAGTGGGCCAGTCCTCCTATTGCCAATTTATTTTAGGATGGAACCCCGCTGGTCTTGTGTGCTCGGCTTGGGTGCGCATGATGCGCTCAAATGTGTGGACCCCCCCCCCCCCCCCCACGTTATATGGCACGCCGAGATTCATCATGGTATCAGAGCGGTGCGGTCCGGGACCTTGGTCGATCTATCTACTGGGCTAGTCGGCCTTAAGGCTCAAGACGTCAAGTGCAACTGGCATATATTGCGAGGTTAGGTTTGAAGAAGCCTGCTTGGCGGAATACCTATGAAAATAAGACTACAGAACAAGGGAATAGCGTACCCTTGGGATGTGCCCTCTGCAATCACCCTGAAGAAGATGTGGTACATATGTTTACCGAATGCCGAACAACCATAATACCAAACACCAATAAGACCAATAAAACATATAAAGAAATCGCTTTTGACATATGCTCACAACTTAATTCAGACCAGAAATCTACTCTCGCTTTATCCCTTTCGGGTGTTTGGACAATAAGAAACAAAATCCTGTTTAACGACCACGCCCTCTCTGAGGTGGACGACTGCGTACATTATATTAAACAACGGCGAGAAAACTGGATGAAAGCGCAACTAGAGAAACTAGAAGATGAAAACCCAACCAAACGAACCCAAGGTGATAAGACCACCCAACGTAAACAGAAAAAAGATTAAATGGGAAAAACCTAAAGAAGAATTTGTAAAAAATAAGTTCGATGGTGTTTGTCTTCCATCGGGGCAAGCGGCTTGCGGATTTGTGATTTGTGATTCTCTCAAAAGAGCTTTGATTTGGTTGCGGACAAGTCTCAGCCTTGCAGGCGGAGTCTCGTGGCCTTCTCCGCGGTCTATCGGAAGCCCTGAAGTGTGGCTTTGCGTGTGTTGAGGTGAAGGGTGACTGTCTTATGACGATTGATGTTTTGAAGGGGTGTAGGATTTGTCCTTTGGGGATCGAGACGATCATGTTTGACATCCTCACCTTCAGTCGTGCCTTTGATGTCATTTCTTTCACCCACATCTACAGGGAGGGCAACCGAGTGGCTGACCACCTTGCCCATCTCGGTCTTCAGGAGAGCTTCTTAGATTAGAGATCTAGCTTTGTGATTGACGACCTCGTCCAAAAGGAAGCCATTGGGTGGTGGTATAACTGCGGTTGACCACCCCAAATATTGGCCTTTTATAAAAATAAAATAAAAGATAAAAAAAAAAACATGATGTGGCTAAATTTTGACAGCTCTAATTTGTGAGTTGGTTTGCATCATGATTTACTCATTTGAGTCTTTGACCCAAAAAAAAAAAAGAGTTTCATGATAATATAGCAAATGAGAGAATACAGAATGAAATTGGGCCGGATTTGTTAATAGATGTAGTCAGTGGGCCTTTATTTCTGTGTATAAAAATCGAAGTACCCAAACCCAACATCATTAGTATAGTACTATTTAGTAACCAGTAACCATAACACATTACAAGATGCATTGGTTCATAGAACCCAAACTGCAACTTTGTTTCAGGAATCAGGAGTGGAGTTTGAAGTGTGATTTACGGGCCTTGAAAAGTCTGATCTTCCTCCCATTTCTTGCCTGCACTGGCCTTGCATTTTTCTCTGCGTGCTGCATTCATAACCCCGCATACCAATCGTCATGCTTTCAACATCGAAACCAGTCTTATTTATGTACAAATTGAGGTATTGATTCATCCAAATCGACATTTTTTTAAACTTACATCATGAACAACTTCTCGGAGCAGTTCCAATTGTTTCCGCGAAACTGTCCCTATCTGCAACGATTTACACAAATCAAAACTCATATATCTTACTTAGATGAAATGTTGTTACCTTACTAAAATCATCTATCAACAAGATATAAAGTGGACTTGCCTTAGTGTCGACGGTCCAAAGAACACCTTCGGTGCAGGGAGGTGTTGTGAGAGAACCCAAATACCTGTAGTAATTCTTTCCTCTACCCTCCATGATATCTGCTGGATTTATCACCCCTACTTCTATCTCTTCCGAACTGTTCGAAATTCGACTTATGTTCCCCATCATCTGCACTCACACATATGTGATCATTGACAACCGAAATTATGCATTTCATATCGCATATCATTATTGAATTGGTAATATGACACATAAATTACTTCACCTTGTTGAGAAACTTATCAGGCTTGCCAAGCTTGTAGAGAAGTCCAATGACAGCAATTTGGTTGTGGGAATTGGGGTCAGGGTTTTGGTGAACCAAATGCAGCTCCATATCATACCTTCTGCGGCGGATGGTGTGCTCCGAAGGACTGTGCCAATGGCACTGCCGGAGCACATACTCCGTGCAGTTGATTCGGATTTTGCTCGTTTCATCACCCCATTTCACCTTCATCGATCAATTAATTAAATTACATCAAATAATTAATTACAAATTTAATTATCAATGAAAAGAACAAGTGCTAGCTAGCTAGTTCCATCATCATGTACTAAAAATGTAGTGCTTCTTAATTTCTATAAAGTTGTTGTTGCCACGTTAATGAGTACGTACGTATACATTGACATTGGGGTTCTTTAGCTAGTTAGCTGGTGCCTGGTGGTGTTCATGTCACTCCACATTTTTTTCTTACCAAATACACGTTTTTTTTCTTCGCAACCCACCTACCGCCTACGCGCTCAAATCTTTAGAAATTCAAACCATTTTACAGAAGGGTACAAATGTAAAATTGCTTATTTATTTTATTAATTATTTCTAATTTGACTGTTTTTTTTAGGGAAATTCCATCTGATGCCCCTGTAGTTAAGGGTATTCCGGTTGGTATCCCAAGACTTTTTATTTTTCGGTTGGTACCCTTTAACTTTTGAAAAATTCCGGTCCATGCCCTTAACCATCTAACTCTGTTTTTTTTTAAAAAAAAAACCAGAAAAAATTGATGACGAGGGTTTTTGTTGTTTCCTTTCCCAAGCACTCCTAGTCTCCCCATAATCGATTCCCTTTTGCTCTGTTTTGATTTTTATTCACTATATTGCGAAGAACCCTCAATTCCCAAGTCCCTCAATTCCATCTAACTCAATCTATTGTGCGAAAAACCCTCAATTCAAACCCCTAGTCATCAATTTTGTTTACTATTTTGATTTTCTCAAAAATTGACAGTGATGGAATCGATTAAGGGTTTTTGTTGTTTCCCAAATAAAAGGGATCCATTTCTCAGCTTTTTTTTCAACTCTTGTTGCAATTTGATCTCTGATTCTTTAATGGGGATGCGAAAAGTTAATATTACAGTAACTCTTTAGAAAAGAATTCAGACGAGCAAGCTCTATCCGACAGCATCATTATGGATGAGGTCTAAAAGACCAAGAATGTTTTGAATATCGACTCTCCGAGCAGAGTGACAAAGGTGTGCAACCTTATCCGTCACTCTATTGCCCAAGCGAGGAATATGAAAGAAAGACACTTCTTTCAAAGTTGATCTCCAAAGGACATTTCGATATTTCAAGTAAGTCATTAATAATTATACTAGAATCACCTTCGATTGTGGATTTTTTCTATACTAAATTGGATAGCATTTTGTATTTCTAATTTGACTTTTACCTTTACATATCCATATATTGCGCATCGGATTAATTACTATCTAGATCAAATCAATTAAAATATTTTGGGTTTTATCAGGTATTGCACAATTTTTTTTTATAGGAGTAGTTATTACATACGTAGTCGATTAATTGTCGCCATTTTAAATTTATCATAGTTGTCCACTTGTTTGGGAAATGCAAACATATTTTGGGTTTGGAATGCCTCGGGATCTATTTCACAATGTTTTATATATAGGAAATCATTTAGGTTTGTTACGAAAGAAGGAAAGGGAATCGAACTTATAAAATTTCTCCGGAATGGAGAAACAAAATATATATTTTTTAAATCATTTTTGCTTTAACTCTAATAACTTAATTTTGTTAAGTATTGGTGTAGAAGAACACATCTTCCACTAATTCACAAAAGAGAATATATAGAGCAATACAATGATGATGATGATGGAGATAGTGGTGAGAGAGGTTGAGTGAATTACTCTAACCAACATTGACTTATTCTAACTCTAAATATTAGAAATAATTAAACTAATAAAATCCTAATAATATAAATATATATTATTTTCTTAATATGCCCCCGCAGTTAAAGCGAGAGATATCGAAAACTGAAAACTGGAGAAAAAAAAAAGATGGATTATACCATAAATAAGGATTTTTTTTTAAAAAATTTTTTGTTAAAGGTGTTCCCCTAACTACGCACGTCTGTTGCAATTCAAGGCACCGTTGAGGGAGGACCTCCTCTTCGGGCCAGGGATCATCCTCTTCCGGAATCGGGACTTTCGACGAACCCTTGGCAGATTGGCAGGGATCATCCTCTTCCGGAAAATGAAAATAAAAATTTGAAAATAAGTGAAAGTGGGAATGAGCATCTATTTATAAACATATTTCTATAGACATCTATAAAGTTGGATTTTTATCCATTTACTGCCCTTATTAAATAATCACACTACAATATACAAACTTATTTATAGTTATATTTTCAGTTGGTTCAAGGTGTATTCCTAATACCTATTCAAAAAGGTTCAAATTCCATAAGCTTTGATATAGTTTTGAAACTTTAATATGGAATATTATAATTCAAACATATGTTGGGCATAACACGGGTCCACACACTAGTAAGAAATAAGAATTGGAAATCATCTATATATAACCTTAATTTAGAAAACTTTGCTTACGTGTCAATCTTAGACGAGTTTTAGGAATATTGACCAATTATATTTTTTTCCTTGATTTTTTTATTTCTCCTTTTCTCTTTTTTTTTCATTAATTTTTTTTAATCCTCCATTCTCTTTTATTCTTAACATATTTACTAACAATCTATATATAACCTTAATTTAGAAGACTTTGCTTACGTGTCAATCTTAGAGGAGTTTTAGGAATATTGACCAATTATGTATTTTTCCTTGATTTTTTTATTTCTCCTTTTCTCTTTTTTTTCCATTAATTTTTTTAATCCTCCATTCTCTTTTATTCTTAACATATTTACTAACAATCTATATATAACCTTAATTTAGAAGACTTTGCTTCTATATATAACCTTAATTTAGAAGACTTTGCTTACGTGTCAATCTTAGAGGAGTTTTAGGAATATTGACCAATTATGTTTTTTTCCTTGATTTTTTTATTTCTCCTTTTCTTTTTTTTTTTTCCATTAATTTTTTTTAATCCTCCATTCTCTTTTCTTCTTAACATATTTACTAAAAATTGGGCTTAATTCAAAACATTGAATTCAATCTAATATAACCATTAGGCTTAACTCACATTTATGTACTAACTATTGAGCTTAATTCAAAACATTGAATATAATTATTAGTTGTGACGCATCACATTTAAATGCATGATTCAGATTTCAAAATTTCTAAAAAAAAGTTACAATGATATTGATATTATTATTACCGGGTGATTTAAAATATCTACATTTATGTATTATACTTTAGACGAGATTTAAAAAAAAATTATTTTAGAATTATAAGATACATTTATTGTAAAGTTTTTTTTATCTTAACTTTTATTAGTATTTTATAATATATTTATATATATTAATAATATTTTAGTTTTAAAAAACCGCGCCATGGCGCGGGAATTGTACTAGTTAAATGAATTAAAGAAGAAATTTTGAATGTTAATTTATTAAATTAAAATGAAAAATAATAAGTATAACACTTTTTCAAATATAAAATACAGATATTATATACCGGTGATAGTATCATATACGAACCTTTATAATACTCTTTAAGTCATTCATAAGAATATATATTATCAAAATTCAAAAGTAGATATATAATCGGAGTCATATGTATATGACGCATATATTGAGAGAATCAAATCGGAGTCACAAATTATGTTTTATTAAAATAAAATAAAAGCCTGAAAAGGAGGAAAAGGAAGTAGTTCTATCCTATGTGAGTAGTAGAGGGAGGCACATCTAGACATAAAGGATTTGGGTCCTATACTAGGATCGAGTTCAATCTATTCCCAATATCTCAACTCTGATTAAAGAAATGAATCAGAAAAAAGAAAAAAGGAACAAAAATGCAGCAGCCAGCAGGGGATGATGAGTAAAAATTAATGAGTACCTCAATGTCATGGCCTCGATTCTTGAGGGTGGCATGAGCTGGAGAGTAGAAAAATTGAACCTTGTGAGTAGGTGGAACCACTTGGACTCTTGGATTGATCAAGTCTATTGGGGATTGGAGCTTCCCTGTTTTGCAAGCTGCCCATTCTGGGTGGATATCTCCCCATCTCTCAGGTCCCCTCTCGCTCCCTCTTATGTAGTCGAATTCCGACTCGTCTTCAACCTCTTGCCCCTTGATTGACCCTGTCACCAATGCCACCATTGCTACCACAAACACCACCCTCCTGATTTCAACCTTCTTCATTTTAACTCCTCTCTCCAACGCTCTGTGTTTTTCGAGAGGAACAACTAACAAGCCTCGCCAGGAGCTTTGGGTTCTATTTATTGCTTCACGTGTTTGACCGTTTCAAACTGCAATTTTTTTATTATGTGGGAAAATTCATAATCGTACTATGGGTGATTTTTATAACGACTTACTAAATACACCGTTAATTTTTACTGGATACACCGCTAATCTTTACAACTCCCTGCGGACCAAGCTCCACTAACCCTTGCAGACATCACCAGGCATCGGGTCAAACACGCTCTAAAAGACCATCAAGTCATCAACAAAACATCCACAAGACGTTACGGAGAGAGATCCGCGTTAGGATGTGGAGTCCCTAACATATATGTAAAAATAAAAAAACACTCAAGGTCCGTAACTTAGTGCGGGCCTTTTTTTTTTGGTTTTATATGTTTTTTTTTAATTTGGAATGATACTAAATTAAACTTTAATTAAATTCATTGTAATTAAATTAATTGTAATTAAATTAATAAATAAATAAATTCATTGTAGTTTTAAATTTAACAAAATTAATTGTAATTAAATTAATAAATTAAATTCATTGTAGTTTTAAATTAAAATAAATAAATAAATTTTATTTTATTTTATTTTAAAAAAACCAAAAAAAAAATTAGTTCGGCCACATGTATGCATGAATGTAAACTAACATGCAATTTTGGGCATTTGTATCATTCTAAATTCAAAAAAAAAAAAACATATTGAAACCATGCATGGTCTTTTAGACACTTACACAAATTTATTATTAATCCACGTGATTCTGAAGCACAAAATGGAGCCCAATCCATCAAGACAACCGAGCTCATGAAGTCAAGGATACACTCTCAACAACACAAGACCATTGTCATTTATCACCACAATTCTGTAGAAGACAAACCAAGGAATTCTCTAGAATAGTGTTGATCAATTATAGTTGTATTGCACTGCTTGCATCTCATCCAAGAAACATTGTGTATAAATATTCATTTTCAACAATTAGAATATATAAACAAGAATATCCAAAATCATTTAGCAATCAATTACTAATCATATCCTATCCTATTTTGCTATATGGTATCAGAGCCATTGTAAGCAACCAACGTTGCTATGGCTGACAACGTTCCTCCAACCTCCATTATTCCTGCAAACTCACCACTACAAATTTCATGGCTACTCTGTCTGCTCTTAACATTCTTCCTTGTCTTCCTCTCCACTTCCAAATTTCTCTAATTTAAACACTGCAAACTCACCACTACAAATTTTCCAATCTGGGTTAGGAAATTAACCCCTTACCTTCGTTCTCAACAGATGATTAGTTTTGTTGATGGCACCAATCCTTGCCCAGTCCGCCTGATGACAACGCTTTAGCCATTGATGAGTGGCAAGCAAAGGATCAGCCCATATAACCTCTTTCAACGGGAATCAATATTATCTTTCAATTGTTGATGATTTTTCTAAGTTTTTATGGTTTTTTCCATTACAATCGAAATCCCAAGTTACCACTACCTTTATACATTTTATGTCCCTTGTCACAAATTTCTTTGGGAAAGCTATTTCTTTCTTTCAAACGAATAACGGGACAGAATTTAAGCCTCTCATCTCTCATTTCCAACGATTGAGAATCAATCATTGCTTGACTTGTCCTTACACCCACAAAATGAGAGCATTGAAACCCGTCATTGACAGATTGTCGACATGTACCCCTTCTTAAGCATGCCTCCTTGCCTCTTACACTTTGGGACTATGCTTTCCAAACCTCCGTTTACCTTCTAAATCGACTTCCCACTACTGCCCTTTGCAATGAGTCCCCATATTTCATTCTTTTTAAACACAATCCGGACTACAAGTTTCTTAAGGTGTTTGGGTGTTTATGTTTCCTAAATTTAAGGCCCTACAACCCCCACACATTCAATTTTCGCTCAAAACCTAGCTACCATATTTTTGGGATATGGCTCTCATCAAAAGGGCTACTTGAGCTATGATTGGGTGGGCAAGAAAATATATATTTACCGGGTTGTGATTTTCTATGAGGCAATTTTTCCATTTACATCTACAATACCAAATCCTAGTTCAAACACAGCCCTTTTACCCACCCCCTCCACTTGACCTCTCCTTTATAATTTGTTGATCCAGGATTCACGTTTCGGTAATCCACATCCAAATTTTGGCGTATCCCGCCTACAGAAAGCCCAAGTCCTTCAATCCCAAACACTTCTCAAATTGGCTCAGCCCCGCCATCTCCTCAATCGGATTCTTCTTCCCCTACACAAGCTCATGACGTCGCCACTGGGCTCCTACCTCAACACCCAATGTTGACCAGTCTCGCACCCACAACGCCATACCTCCTATCTGCATTGATGACACTATACCGTGGCCACAATGCTCAACCGTGTCCATTGTTTCAGAGGAACCAACGTGACATATTGAGGCTTCTAACTATCCTGAATGGCGAGAGGCGATGATGAAAGAATTTTGTGCCCTACTTGAGACACAGACATGGAAATTGGTCCCCGCCCCTCTTCTACTGCTTAAAATATCCTTGCCACCAAGTGGGTTTTCAAAACCAAACGCCGATCAGACGGCTCTATTGAGAGGCGGAAGGCTCGCCTCGTAGCCAAAGGCTTTATCCAACTACTGACGAGAGAGATTATCAACCAAATAAATTTATAGTCAAGACCCCGCTATAGGATAGTGGAGTCAGATTCGTCCTCAGGAGAGAAGTCAGCGGTTCTAGTTTAGTGTGTTTCGGGGTTTGGAAATAGAGGAAAAGGTGTAAGGTTGATGTCGAATGGTTTTCCTGCGCAAAATGTAAATAACGAAATATAATAAAAATGAATAAAATAAAGGTGCGAACTTCCAAGGTTAGGGATCACCACAACAATAAACATATGTGTAGATTATAAATCGCATAAAGATGCATGCTTTATATCAAATAACTTTCGTTATTAACAAATAGGAATATAGAGGCTTTCGCATAAACCTAAAGTGTTACTATCCCTTTTGATAATTAATCTAAATTCATAATAAGATCACTTTTGCTTCAATATCATAAATAAGGATTATCTACTACTCTCGTAGAAGAATTATGCATATAGGATAGAAGATGATAAAGATATACACACTCATAAATTCATAAATCAAACACACATATCTATGTTGGGATCACCTAACCCTAGAAGAAGGAAATTAGAAACAAGACATAATAAAAGAAAATAACTTTATCATTAACCTAGAACTTACAACCATTCGTCTCCTTCCTCCTCCTTCTCTCTCTCGATTCTCTCCTCTCTTCCTTCTAACTATTTGCGCCCGAAGACGACTTGACTTCAATGAAAAACCAGCCTCGTAGGGCTTTATTTATATGCTTCAATCCTTGCTTCCCAAGGAAAGAGCAAATCTATCATCTATCTATATCTATCTAAAGATAAAAAGTTTCTAAATTAAATAAATAAAAATAAATAAAAATCCCCTAGGTAAAATAGGAATTAACCAAAGAGGATAAATGTCTTCAAAGACGATAGAAGATCCTTGACTTAATGTGTAAGCAATTCTCCTCGGACAAGGATTCATCAACGTGTCGGACTTCTCTGCAGGTCACTCGATATTGAGTCTAATGACTCGACATCGACTCATGTGTTATGTCTCGAGTCCTACTCACTCGACATCGACTCATGTGTTATGTCTTGAGTCCTACTCACTCGACATCGAGTCTTGTGGTAGGCATCGAGTGGTTCCTCACGACTCGATGTCGAGCCATGTTGTGTAGATGTCGAGTCTTCTCTTCATGGCTCGATGTCTTACTTGCCTTCACTCGACGTCGAGTCAGTCAGTAGACGTCTAGTGGCTTTCCAACTCCTTTCCTTGTTCTCCAAATTGCTCCAAAATGCTTCCGATTTCTGCGAAATTAAACAGAAACTTGTGTAGACCTCCATAATTCACAAATAATCATAAACTACATGCATCAACCCCCAGGTTGATGCATGTAAAATATGGACAAAAAAAGGAATAAAAGCAGATGCAAAACATGGTGAAATGAGCGTACATCAACTACCGAGACTCGATTACAATGAAACTTTCTCTCCGGCTGCCAAACCATCCACTATACGGTTGCTTCTATCCCTTACAGACATGAACAATTGGACGACTCAACAACTGGACATATACAAAACGCCTTCTTACATGGCTCTCTCGGTGAAGATGTCTACGTGCATCAACCCCCAGGTTTTTCTAATCCATGTTTCCCTCCTATGTTTGTAAACTTAAATGTTCACTACATGGCCTGAAACATGCCCCTTGGGCCTAGTTTTCAAAACTTTATGATGCTCTTATTTCAATGAGATTCTCTTCCTGTCCTGTTGATTCATCTCTTTTCTCTTTTTCGCCATGATAATCAATGTATCTTTGGCCTCGTATATGCCGATGATCTGTTGATTGTTGCATCTAACCCTCATATTTCTGCAAGCTTTATGTCATCCTTCGGCCAACTCTTTCCGGTTCGGTTAAGGATCTTGGTCATGTGAAAATTTTCCTTGGAATAAAATCTGTTAGGACTCCTCTGGCTTCGCCTTTTCTAAGTCCAAACACATAATTGAGATCCTCATCAAAGTGGGCATGTGAATTTCAAACCTGTTGCTACTCCGATGGCCACCAACTATGATCCTTCACAATCGTCGCCACTATTCGACAACCCTAGCTGCTCTCTATCGCAGCACAATTGACAATCTCCAGTATGTAAGTTTCACACATCTCGACATTGCTTTTGCTGTTAACCGAGCATCCCAATTTATGCATAATCCTACTGAGCTTCAGTGGCAAGGTGTTAAACATCTGCTCAGATATCTTCAGCACACTAAAACCTATGCTTTCAGAATTTCTAAGCATCGCCAGCATCATCTTGCCATCTTTTCGGATGCCGGTTGAGGTGGTGATCGATCTGATCGTAGGTCTATCAGTGCATATTGTGTTTTTCATGGTCCAAACTTGATCTCCTGGTCGCCTAAGAAGCAAGCAACTGTCTCCCAATCCTCCATCGAGGCCAAATATCGAGCTTTTGCCTTGGCCACTTTTGAAATACTTTGGTTGCAGTCTGTCTTAGCCTCCATGAAAGTTTCCTTGCCAAACTCTCCAACCATGTGGTGTGATAACCTTGGAGCAACTTATCTTGCTGTCAATCCAGCCTTACATCACCGGATCAAGGCTGCCTTTATTTCCTCCAAAGATCAATTATGTTTACCAAACCTCTATATTCGGTAGCCTTTCAGAAGAACCGTTCCCATCTCAACATATATAGTCGCCATCGGAGCAACGGAGGGTATTAGCCCACATGATTATAAAGTACAAGATGCAGCTCAATCCATCAATACAACCGAGCCCATGAAGCCAAGGATACACTATTCAGCAACACAAGACCGTTTCCATTGATCACAACAATTCAGTAGAAGACAGACCAAGAAATTCTCTAAAATAGTGTTGATCAATTACAACTGTATTGCACTACTTGCATCTCCTCCAAGAAACATTGTGTATAAATATTCACTTTCAACGATCGGAATATACAGACAAAAATATCCAAAATCATTCAGCAATAATTTACTAATCATATCCTAGATTTATTGAGTCTTTGTTTCTATTGTATACAATTAAGAAAGTTTAGGAGTAAAGTTATTTTACAACTTCACTTTGATCCAAACACGATCACAAAACGAAGTTAATCTTCTTCATTAGTTATTGATTTATTTTTGTTGTTGTTGTTGTCTATATACTCCTTCATTCGTGAAAAGTGAAAACATGCATGTTATTTTACATCCGTATACAACAGATAAGTTGCATGGAAAATTGAGATGCAAATTGCGGATGCCCTCCGTATTGCGCGATCCTTCATCATGGTTAGTTGCATATATATCTTCAAAGAAGTCTACCACGCAACAGATAAAATTTCAAGGCTTTACAGCAACACCAAGGTCTTCAGCCTTGGCTTCTCATCCAGATGTAGTAGCTCTCGTCCGTAATAACGTTTTTGGAAGAACTCGATCCTTAATCTCTTATTTCAAATGTTACTTTTGTGACTGATTAATTTAAACCCATGCGGACTTGTATATATTCGTCTTTCGTTTTGGTTGATGTGGGGGTAATTAACAATAATTTTTATCATTATTGCCACGTGGTTTGTATACAATAAGGTAAATATAATATTCTCTTTGTCTCGAAGAGTGTTGACCTTCTTTTTATAAGGTTGATATTCTTTTGAGATGATAGATTAAACCATGTGTAAATCAAACAAAGAATCGATTAACATGAAAAAATATATTAGATACCTTATTATTAATTATTAATGGTAGACAGCACCAAAAAAAAAAATATTAATGGTAGAGTAAGGTGAGAAACTTTGAAAATATGATGGGAAAGAAGAAATCTCAACTAACGAAATACTCCATAGAAGGGAACTCACTATACCATTAATTATTTGTAATTGAAAAATTGTTTTGAAAAATTTAAAATTTGACAAGTTTTAAAGTTAATTGTCTTGAAATAATGAAATGTTTCAATTCGGTTAACTGATTTGTTTTTTTTCTTCAATTCAAATCAACTAGTATAATTCCCACGCCATGACGTGACTTTTATAAATATAAAAATATTAATATTATAAAATATTAATAAAAGTTAATAAAATAAATGAAGTTATAGACTTGAAATCTTTAAGAATATGGTACAAATATTTACCACAAAGCTAATTAGACTTCATCAAAAAGATTTTTAAATTAAGATATTATATTGATATAGTTATTATTATAATATATAAAGATTGAAATATATATTAATAGTAGACATTAGATTTAATTCAATGTTTTGAATTAAACCCAATGGTTAGTAAATGGGTAGAAAATAAAAGGGAAAAAATGTAAATACATGAAAGAGATGAAGAGAAAAAGAAAAAGAAATAATAAGAGAAAATTGTGATTAGTTTAAAATTTTTAAATTAAGGAGGTGTTGACACATCCTCAAAAATATTCTAAATTATAAATTAAGATATTATATAGATGGTTAGTAAATGAGTAGAAAATAAAAGGGAAAAAATGTAAATGAATGAAGAGATGAAGAGAAAAAAAAAAGAAATAATAAGAGAAAATCGAGATTAGTTGAAAAATCTGAAATTAAGGAGGTGTTGACTGACGGAGGGAAAACCTGTCGTTGATTCCGCCAAAGAAAACTCAAACTTATAACTAGTATAGCAATAAGCAAGAGGTCGATCCCACAGGGAAATTCGTTATTCAAGTGTGGTTTAGATGCCAATCAAGTAACCAAAAGGGGGTTTTGAGAGTGTAAAAGTTCCGCCTTTTATCAAAGCGGAGTAAGCAAGCAAAGTAAATGGATTTGGTTTTAGACAATTAGGAGAAGTAATTCTACCTACAATTTTCCACTTTATTGGATTGAAGCGATCCTTATAACTTCTTCTCATCCTATTAAGTTTCCTATGAATATAGTTACTAGTCCAACCAGTCCTAGCAACCCTTATCAATCGAACAGTCCCTAAAGAAGGATTTAACCCAATTGATAGCTTTAAGTTCAGAGATTAGCCAAGGTATTTGCAGTCCCTAAAAAGGGATTTAACAACACATTCAACTTCCTACTCATTCAATTAGTTCAACCAGCCCTAAAGGAACAAGTTTGCCACTTAGGTTAAGGTTCACAACCAGGAATCTACAAAACCTTAGCGGTTGAATTGATCTAACAAGTTGGCCAGACAAGATAGAACAAAACAATAAACAATCAAGCACAAAGAAGTTGAAGCATTCAAATATAGGAAACAAGGAACGAGAATTAGAAACTCACAATCAATCCGAATAAAGCTTCAAATTGCAGGCAGAATAGATGAGTTTAGTTCCTCATGGAAGACATCGCTCAAAATCTCTAAAGCGTCTAATGAATATCATAGAATATAAGTTGTGTTCTAAAAATTAGGGTAGTGAGTTGCGCACCCAGAACGCATCCAGGATGCGGGCCTTTATGGCGCACCCAAGCCACACGCATCCTGGATGCGTGTAGTTGTTTCTGAAGGGAAAAAAAACGAGTTATAAACAATGCGGAACCGTGCTAATAAATGTGGGTCAACACGCATTCAGGATGCGTGTTGACTTTAGAATTTATTAAATTTGGTCAACACTCATCTTGGATGAGTACCCTTGATTTTTTTTTAATTTGGTCAACACTCATCCAGGACGAGTGTTGACCCCTGATAATTTTTTGGAATTTTTAAACAATTGTTGACCTCTTATATGTTTAAAAAATTGTAATAATGTTGAAAATGTTAATAATGTAAATGCCTATATCATAATTGAATCGTTCAATTTTTTTATTATAATGTATTCATATTTGTTGCAAATAGTATTAAAATTGTTCGGAAATGATTATTAATATTAATTAAAATTATATTACATATTAGCATTTATAGAAATTTATTCATATTTTAGGATTTATCGGAATTAGATTATTGTTGTCGATATTGAACACCTATCATATATCAAATAAGATTGGATTTCATTTAATTAGATTAGAGAGTTGGTATGTAGAATGATACCCATACTATATGAATATATTTTGATTTAATTTCTGCTATTTTTTTATAACCATTGTATGTAAATCACTATAAAATACTAAATGAGATTTAATTATTAGTTTATATTCGACAATGTAGAATTTAATCTAACAATATACGAGATTAAATTGATTAGGTTATTATGTATGCTTAATTAAAGTTAGGGTTATGGTATATAGTCGATAACTCGATATTGAACACTTAGCATACATCAAATAAGATTGGATTTCATATATAACCTAACCCTAACCATAACCCTAACTCTAACCCATGCATCATTTCATGTATATATAACCTAGCCCTAACCTAACCCTAACCTTAAACCTAACCCTAACTATAACCCATGCGATCACCACTTATTCGAGAGACTCCCATGACGAGAGTGTAGACGAATTTGATACGTACTGCGTACACAGCTTAAGTCGTATTGATGAGTTTCAGATGAACCGTTAACTTAGTGGTAGACCTCGGACTTTGGCTTATTGTAAATATTTGTTGATGAACATTTAGGAAATCTTTTATAAACACTCTTCTAATGAGTGCTTGTAATCGTAAGTTCAAAGCTATAAACCGGGTTTATTATGATAAGTTAAAATGTTGTTAGGCATATAATGAAGTTAGGTTACGTTGTTAAGACTTATTATGATAAATGAAGATTTTGTTAGGTATAATAGATCATACGCATCCAGGATGAGTATGCACTCATCCAGGATGAGTGTCCTTTAGAACTTTAGGTAGTTTAGGGTTTGTAGGGTTAGGGTTTAGGGTTTATACACGCATCCTAGATGCGTTTGCACTCATCCAGAATGAGTGTCCTTTAGAACTTTAGGTAGTTTAGGGTTTGTAGGGTTAGGGTTTAGGGTTTAAAAATTAAAATAAGCCTACACGCATCCTGGATGCGTGCTAGTTGAACCTTTTATAACGCCCTTTTTTAACCCGGTTCTTCTTATATATACCATTTTCTTCATAAAACCAACATTTACACGCATCCTGGATGCGCGCCCAGTGGGTGCGCCAGTACACGCATCCCGGATGCGTCCCGGGTGCGCTTCGCTTACCCCAAAAATTAACTAAAAGTCGGCCTTAAAACACCCAAGTCGGCCATGAAACAAAATAAGAACATCTAGGGTTTTTTTTTAATCAAAACGCCGCGGATCACTGACGACTGATGCTGCGGGCGCAGCATAGGTGCTGCGCCCGCCGCACACTGTTTCCTCCAACCCTTTGCAAATTGATTGGCCGCGGGCGCCGCAAGGTTGCTGCGGCCGCAGCCAGGGGCTTTTCACGGAAAATCTATCATGAATTCGCTCTTCTTGTCAACAGAAAAGTTGTAGTTCTCTGAAAGAGCTTTCCAACGCATGGTCATAATAGTCAATCGGACAACCGAGGCCTCCAGAAAGTGCAAAACAAGTTCAGCATGTCTGGCGACAACTTCTGCAGACTTGTTCTTCGTTTAGGTTTGCTTCTTCTTCTCAGGACCTCTTGAGATCTTCATGTAAGCTTCTCCGATCAACTAGACATTCTCATCTAATGCGTTAACGACTCCTGTCTCATCATCGGATCCACGATTACCTGAAATAATCAATAAAAGTGTGTAGATTCCGACTCCACTAACATAGAGAGCAAATATGCAAATTGTACTTAATCCATCCATGAAATGCATCTTAACTAAGCTAAATTCAACCTATTATGCCTACCTAAATGCATGCTATCATTGACACGTCATAAAAAGTATTCTAAATTAAGATATTATATAGATAGATAGTAGAGATTAGATTTAATTCAATGTTTTGAATTAAACCCAATGGTTAGTAAATAGGTAAAGAAAAAAGGGGGAAAATGTGAATTTATGAAAAACGATGAAGAGGGGAAAAAAGAAATAATAAGAGAAAATTGTGATTAGTTGAAAAACCTTAAATTTAGGAGGTGTTGACACATCATCAAAAAGTCTTCTAGATTAAGATATTATATAGATATAAATGTTTTGAATTAAACCCAATTGGTAGCAAATATGTAGGGGGAGAATAAAAATAATATTAAAGGACATAATAATTAAATATAGGAGGGAGGAATATATAAAAAAGTACAAAATAGGAGATTAGTTGAATTAACTAAAATCAAGGAGAAGATGATACGTCATCAAAGTCTTCTAATTTAAAGTATTATATAGATTTATGAAAAACGATGAAGAGGGGAAAAAAGAAATAATAAGAGAAAATTGTGATTAGTTGAAAAACCTTAAATTTAGGAGGTGTTGACACATCATCAAAAAGTCTTCTAGATTAAGATATTATATAGATATAAATGTTTTGAATTAAACCCAATTGTTAGCAAATTTGAAGGAGGGGATTAAAAATAATATTAAAGGACATAATAATTAAATATAGGAGAGAGGAATATATAAAAAAGTAGAAAATAGGAGATTAGTTGAATTAACTAAAATCAAGGAGAAGATGACACGTCATCAAAGTCTTCTAATTTAAAGTATTATATAGATGGTTAGTAAATAGGTAAAGAAAAAAGGGGGAAAATGTGAATTTATGAAAAACGGTGAAGAGGGGAAAAAAGAAATAATAAGAGAAAATTGTGATTAGTTGAAAAACCTTAAATTTAGGAGGTGTTGACACATCATCAAAAAGTCTTCTAGATTAAGATATTATATAGATATAAATGTTTTGAATTAAACCCAATTGTTAGCAAATATGTAGGGGAGAATAAAAATAATATTAAAGGACATAATAATTAAATATAGGAGAGAGGAATATATAAAAAAGTAGAAAATAGGAGATTAGTTGAATTAACTAAAATCAAGGAGAAGATGACACGTCATCAAAGTCTTCTAATTTAAAGTATTATATAGATTTATGAAAAACGATGAAGAGGGGAAAAAGAAATAATAAGAGAAAATTGGGATTAGTTGAAAAACCTTAAATTTAGGAGGTGTTGACACATCATCAAAAAGTCTTCTAGATTAAGATATTATATAGATATAGATATAAATGTTTTGAATTAAACCCAATTGTTAGCAAATATGTAGGGGGAGAATAAAAATAATATTAAAGGACATAATAATTAAATATAGGAGAGAGGAATATATAAAAAAGTAGAAAATAGGAGATTAGTTGAATTAACTAAAATCAAGGAGAAGATGACACGTCGTCAAAGTCTTCTAATTTAAAGTATTATATAGATGTTTAGTAAATGGGTAGAAAATAAAAGGGAAAAAATGTAAATACATGAAAGAGATGAAGAAAAAAAGAAAAAGAAATAATAAGAGAAAATTGTGATTAGTTTAAAATTTTTAAATTAAGGAGGTGTTGACACATCCTCAAAAATATTCTAAATTCTAAATTAAGATATTATATAGATGGTTAGTAAATGAGTAGAAAATAAAAGGGAAAAAATGTAAATGAATGAAGAGATGAAGAGATGAAGAGAAAAAGAAAAAGAAATAATAAGAGAAAATCGAGATTAGTTGAAAAATCTGAAATTAAGGAGGTGTTGACACGTCATAAAAAGTATTCTAAATTAAGATATTATATAGATAGATAGTAGAGATTAGATTTAATTCAATGTTTTGAATTAAACCCAATGGTTAGTAAATAGGTAAAGAAAAAAGGGGGAAAATGTGAATTTATGAAAAACGATGAAGAGGGGAAAAAAGAAATAATAAGAGAAAATTGTGATTAGTTGAAAAACTTTAAATTTAGGAGGTGTTGACACATCATCAAAAAGTCTTCTAGATTAAGATATTATATAGATATAAATGTTTTGAATTAAACCCAAATGTTAGCAAATATGTAGGGGGAGAATAAAAATAATATTAAAGGACATAATAATTAAATATAGGAGAGAGGAATATATAAAAAAGTAGAAAATAGGAGATTAGTTGAATTAACTAAAATCAAGGAGAAGATGACACGTCATCAAAGTCTTCTAATTTAAAGTATTATATAGATTTATGAAAAACGATGAAGAGGGGAAAAAAGAAATAATAAGAGAAAATTGGGATTAGTTGAAAAACCTTAAATTTAGGAGGTGTTGACACATCATCAAAAAGTCTTCTAGATTAAGATATTATATAGATATAAATGTTTTGAATTAAACCCAATTGTTAGCAAATATGTAGGGGGGAATAAAAATAATATTAAAGGACATAATAATTAAATATAGGAGAGAGGAATATATAAAAAAGTAGAAAATAGGAGATTAGTTGAATTAACTAAAATCAAGGAGAATATGACACGTCATCAAAGTCTTCTAATTTAAAGTATTATATAGATGGTTAGTAAATAGGTAAAGAAAAAAGGGGGAAAATGTGAATTTATGAAAAACGATGAAGAGGGGAAAAAAGAAATAATAAGAGAAAATTGTGATTAGTTGAAAAACCTTAAATTTAGGAGGTGTTGACACATCATCAAAAAGTCTTCTAGATTAAGATATTATATAGATATAAATGTTTTGAATTAAACCCAATTGTTAGCAAATATGTAGGGGGAGAATAAAAATAATATTAAAGGACATAATAATTAAATATAGGATAGAGGAATATATAAAAAAGTAGAAAATAGGAGATTAGTTGAATTAACTAAAATCAAGGAGAAGATGACACGTCATCAAAGTCTTCTAATTTAAAGTATTATATAGATGGTTAGTAAATGGGTAGAAAATAAAAGGGAAAAAATGTAAATACATGAAATAGATGAAGAGAAAAAGAAAAAGAAATAATAAGAGAAAATTGTGATTAGTTTAAAATTTTTAAATTAAGGAGGTGTTGACACATCCTCAAAAATATTCTAAATTCTAAATTAAGATATTATATAGATGGTTAGTAAATGAGTAGAAAATAAAAGGGAAAAAATGTAAATGAATGAAGAGATGAAGAGATGAAGAGAAAAAGAAAAAGAAATAATAAGAGAAAATCGAGATTAGTTGAAAAATCTGAAATTAAGGAGGTGTTGACACGTCATAAAAAGTATTCTAAATTAAGATATTATATAGATAGATAGTAGAGATTAGATTTAATTCAATGTTTTGAATTAAACCCAATGGTTAGTAAATAGGTAAAGAAAAAAGGGGGAAAATGTGAATTTATGAAAAACGATGAAGAGGGGAAAAAAGAAATAATAAGATAAAATTGTGATTAGTTGAAAAACCTTAAATTTAGGAGGTGTTGACACATCATCAAAAAGTCTTCTAGATTAAGATATTATATAGATATAAATGTTTTGAATTAAACCCAATTGTTAGCAAATATGTAGGGGGAGAATAAAAATAATATTAAAGGACATAATAATTAAATATAGGATAGAGGAATATATAAAAAAGTAGAAAATAGGAGATTAGTTGAATTAACTAAAATCAAGGAGAAGATGACACGTCATCAAAGTCTTCTAATTTAAAGTATTATATAGATGGTTAGTAAATAGGTAAAGAAAAAGGCAAATTTGCTAAAATAACCCCTTTGGGTGAAACCCTTGCACGTCTAACCCCATCCGGAAAAATTTTGCAGAATTTCGGATATCCGGTTTTTTGATTCAACCGGTAGCCCGTTGCAAAGAGAAAGGGAAGAGAGAAAGGGATCTGAGGCGGGCGAGAAAGGAGGGAGAAGGAAGGGAATCGAGGCGCGGCGCAGGCGGAGGCGGAGGGCTCAGTGGGAGGGCTCCGGGCTCCGGGCTCCAGGCTCAGTGGGAGGCGCCGCGATGATGCCCCGTCTCCCCTCTCGGGGCTCATCTGCCTCCTCTGTCTCCCCTCTCCTGATTTGAGCAATGGAGGCGCCGATCGGCACTGTGCTCCTGGATCCCCATCGCTCGCCCTCGCATCCTCCCGCGCTCAGCTCTGAACAGGTACGCTCTTCTTCCCGCATTTTGATTCTCTGGTGATGAAGTATCTGTCACTAATTAAGTTTGATTGTTTTTGCATTTGGGGTGTTGTATTATGGTTCATTATAGCAATTCAATTTCTTGTTGGAGCTTTGGATAATTCATGTGAGAAATAGGGTGGGAGTTCTATTAATTGACTGCTTATCAGATGTATTTTGAGTTTCAGCAAGATTACAAAAATAATGGTTTGGAAATGAGTGTATTAATGTTCTTTCTTTGCAGGTAAGCTTGCTTGTAAGGTAGAAAAATGGAATTTTTCATAACTTAAAGAAGTGATAGGAGCTCAAATTCACTTGGAAATTTGCAGTACTTGTTCTTTTTCTTTTCCTTTGATTTTTATGTTGATTAGATATGGTTATGATTTTGATGCTGACATGATAAAACAAGTGTGAAATCCTGAAATCCAAGCATCATATGGACGATTGGATAACGCCCTTTTTGTCTAATGTTCGGTTGCCTTTCTATTGCTGAAGCTTTTACCATTTCTTCCTAAAGATTGGTTATATAGACCATTTACCTAGATTATATAGAACATTTATGCTTCTTACTAAAGCTTGGTTGATTCTTGTCTAATAGGTGATGCATTGAGTGCATTAAAGTCCAGTTTATCTGATCCTTATCAATTTTGAGTAGTTGGGATGCTACACTTGTAAGTCATCCTTCATTCCTTCTCTTGTGATGCATTTGGCAGTTTATACATTAAACACACACCTTTCTATTTCTGGTGGCAGGGAACTTTATAGCAATAAGATAAGTGGGAAAATACCAGCTGAACTAGGGAACTTGAGAAACTTGGTGAGCTTGGATCTCTTCCAAAACCATTTAACTGGTCCGATTCCTGTAAACAAGCAGACCTCTTCTTCTTTTTTTCTGTTTGTACTTATTACATAACCTCAATTACAAGAAAATTGTAGAATATATATCAAGCATCTGAGAATAACAATTTTGTCTTTTAAAATTTTAAATCGAAACCATAAGAACATGTTTTCAAGATGGCTCATGACCTTTTTCTACAATATAGACCACCACATATTTGCTTGGTACTGACTTGTGCTTCCAGTTTTACCAAAAAAAAAATTTGAATCATTTAGGCATGTTTTGACATAAATATTCTTCACATATAGCCTATTAGCTCAATGGAAGAGCATTGTGGTCATACACAAAGATGTGGGTTCAATTCCCACATAGGCTTAGTTACTCCTTATTATTTGTGCTATTTGGACAGCATGTTTAGTGAAAATCCTTGATAAGAAATTTTCTTTGAGTGATGGGCTTCTGTGGACTCTTTCTGGCTAGTCACTGTGTGCTATCAAATTTACAAATACTAGTTCTGCCAAACCAGTTGGGAAGAACCAAACTTAATCTTCACTTGTAACAAGAATGCATAGTAAGCAAAGTGTATATATGAACCGAGTATCGCCTCACTTCTCTAAATTTATTGAAGTTATTTCTGTGAATGAGAAGAGTATCATTCAATCATTCTTTTGTTTTGGCAACATCCTTCATGCTTGCACTTGTACCATTGAATTTATTCTCTGTGTTTGTTCGTCATGTTAGTTTTCAACTTTGAGGCGTGATTTTTATTTGTTGTCTTGTTTATGACACAAGTTGAGATGTCCCTTCTTTTTCAAAAAATGATCAGATTAAGATCTGGGGTCCAAGTCTTCGTGGATCTGAGCTCCGGGGGACCTTGCAAGGTCATACTGGGTAATTTTCCTTTCCCCTTTTCTGTATTGTTAAGATATTAATCTCTCAACATTTGCCTTGCTAGTGCCATATTTCATCTTCCCTGGTATAAATAGGACATGCTCTCTGTAGAAATATGTTAATATGCCTTGCAGACTTGGAATCAGTAAATCGAAAAACATACAAACATACAGCATTATAACTTTATCATACAACGTTTATGCAGTAGCTTAGCCTAAACAGGACTATGAGGCTGCACTTTTGCTATGGCTTTCTCTAAACTACAACCCCATGAGGATTTGATCTACACTTTAAAACGTTTATTCTGCCTTTCATATTCTCTTCTTGTATAATATGTAGGACTGTCCGTTGCATAAGCTCTGATCGTGGAAAGATAGCATCAGGATCTGATGACCAATCCATCTTAGTATGGGATAAGCAGACGTTACAACTTCTAGAAGAGCTCAAGGGCCATACATCCCAGATCAGTTCCGTACGCATGCTCTCTGGCAAACGTGTTCTCTCTTCATGAATCAACAACCGACTATCAACTTATGTTTAGAACAAGCCAAGCTTGCTACATCACCAAATTATAGGCAGTTTCATATCAAAATAAATCAAAACCCAAGACACTTCATCTTCATGTTGAATTCATCCTAAGATGGGTTTTTAACATTAATAGGTTTGACATGTCACCTACGTCACTTAACATGACAGTCAGAGTGAGCGGACTTACCCTAGAAATCCTCCAAGGCTGAATTTTAAACCAAGTTCAGAAAAAGAAGTCTAGCAGGAGGAATTCTGAATCATCAAAAAGGAATAGAATATGTCGCAAATTCAGGTGTCAAGTAAAAAAATTCATATATCAAGTAAAATACATTATATGACATGTAAATCCGGTATGGGTGACATGTAAAGGAACATTCATAAAGAAAGACAGTTTTTTCCGATTTCCATTTCCGTCAATTGATTCTGTCTAGTTCAGGTCCTTTGTTCCCACTTCCCTTAGTAACCGTCCACTTATCTTACTCCTTCGATTGAGATGCTTTAATCTTTGCAAGCATCTGAGAGTAGCTTTGTCGATTCTGTCATACAGAAGAAACAATAGTGAAAAATGGCCATGGCTAAATATGAAATACATATGTCACGAGTTGAAGCATAGCATACTCCTATACCATGTTCAAGGAATGAATACTGAGATGTTCAGATAGATAACAATTGATAGTGCCATGGAAACAGAATATAACCTGTCATGTTAAAGGGTATAACCTGTCATGTTAATATCATTACCTGTCATGTTATTTTCTTTCAGTAAGGAGTAAAGGATCGATAGCATTACCTGTCATGTTAAAGAATATAACCTGTCATGTTAATAGCATTACATGTCATGTTATTTTCTTTCAGAACTTTATTTTCTTTCAGAAAACAAAGTGTTATAAGACATGGTAGTGTTCTTGTTTTAGGCATTCATCTTATATTAAGAACATAAAACAAAATTTCAGACAATACGATCTCTTTCCGATGTCTTTTATGGGTTAAGAAATCTAACCGATAACCCATACTGAATTTACATGTCACCCACATCGGATTTACATGACACATAATGTATTGTACTTGACACATGAATGTTTTTACTTGACACCTGAATTTCAGACATATTATATTCCTTTTTACTTGACACCTAAAAATCAGCTTACAAAGAAAACTTTTATACATAATTTTAGACTAGCCTATGTGGGATTTGAACCCGTATCTTTGTGCATGAGCACATCGCTCTTCCATTTGAGCTGATAGGCTAACATTGTGATGCTATATATTGCTATTTACTAATACTTTACCTCTTCTTTCACACAACTACCAAACACATGCCGTCTAAACCCATTTCATCAAGTCTTGTACCCAACGAAGAATATTATCGGTCTTTATTTTGTTAAAAGATATCTTTGTACCGTTCTGTCAATTGAAAGTGTCACTGGCAAGCAGCGGCAAGGGGCATGAATGATTAGGGTTCTCCATTCGATTTTTATCTCAATTTATTGATTAGGAATTTAGAGAAAAGGTATATGACTTGTGTGTTGGCTGTGAATTAGCTTATAAATCTGTGTTGATAAGGAGCTTGTAATGTATAATGATGATGTGCTGAATAGATGACTTGTGTGTTGGCTGTGAGGGATATGTTGTTAAAACCCATTATATATTACAAGACGAACCCAAGGACTATGGTCAAGTATGTGGAAGCCTGAGATTTCTTTTTGTGTTCAAACGTAAATGTGTTCATTGAGGACTATGGCCAAGAATGTGGAAGCCGAGTATTGCTTTAACACCCTGCCTAGAAATAGCTAGTTTATAGAATTTTAAACTAAAAGTGAGATGAATTGCAGCCTCCAAAAATATGGGAGTGTTACTAGAGTAACAGAGTTGAGTGAGATGTGAAGGGACTGAACTAAGTTAGGTGTTGTCAACTAGGATTATACTTGTGACTTCAGATCTTCTATCATCATGGTATCATTTAGTTTGGATTTGCCTGGCTACCACTGATTTTGTCATTTGATAAATCTTGGCTTCTGTTTGTTTTTGGAGAGAGTAATTTTCTATTTTTGTTGTGTTTTTTTTTTAAAATGTAAATGACACCTTGTGTATTCCAACAGGGAGAAGAGGATGACGAAAGTGACGAAGAAAGTTGCTACTGGGGTGCTTTTTGGAGTTGTTAAGGTCTCTGGATATGTTACAAGCTTAGTTGTAAACTCCAAAGTGGGACAGAAATTTTTCAGCAAGATACATGGGGAAATTCTCCTGGCTTCCTTGGATGGATTCAGTATGTTTTTTAATTCTCATGCTGTGTTGTAATAAGTTTTGTCTTGTAGAGTCGTAGTTGTTATTCATTAACACTTCTCATTGTAATAAGT
This sequence comes from Persicaria maculosa, assembly GCA_963922045.1. NCBI lineage: Eukaryota > Viridiplantae > Streptophyta > Magnoliopsida > Caryophyllales > Polygonaceae > Persicaria > Persicaria maculosa. Next base: position 42,737,265 of record OY998252.1, on the reverse strand, counting down.
TTTGTCTTGTAATAAGTTTTGTCTTGCATCACCTGTCATGTTAAAGGTTATAACCTGTCATGTTAAAGGGTGTGATTTGTCATGTTAATAACAATACATGTCATGCTATTTTCTTTCATTAAGGAGAAGATGATCGAATTGAATAAGTGCAGGGTTGTAAATTGTGAGCTTTCCCTTCCTCTTTTAAAGTAGTGTATTGAATTGAATAAGTTCATATCACTGGTTGATGGTTATGTCATTTTTGCTTGAATTGGAAAAAACCTAATCCATGTAATTTACTCATAAATCCTGCCTCTTTTAAAGCATTACTAGCGTTTTTGGCAGCTAAAGAGATAGAACCAAGAACCATTTCAGTAAATCCGTTAGTTGTGAGCTAGGCTAGGAAAATGATTTTGAACATACAAGAATGAGAAATCAAGGTGAACAAAAGAATTGTAAGCAAAACCTCAAAGGATGACACTATATAATAGAGTAGTGCTCACTCATCGTATGATCATATAGATGAGCCGAAGCCTCAAACTATTGTCAGTCATTTATGAAAAGCTTGCCTTAATGAAAGAAAATAACTTGACAGGTTATACGCTTTAACATGACATGTAATGCGGATAACATGACATGTAATGCGAATAACATGACAAGTGATGCGAATCAATCATCTTCTCCTTAATGAAAGAAAATAACATGACAGGTAATGCTATTAACATGACATGTAATGCTATTAACATGACAGGTAATGCTATTAATATGTCTGAAATTCATGTGTCAAGTAAAATACATTATGTGTCATGTAAATCCGGTATGGGTGACATGTAAATTCAGTATGGGTTATCGGTTAGATTTCTTAACCCATAAAAGACATCGGAAAGAGATCGTACTGTCTGAAATTTTGTTTTATGTTATTAATATAAGATGAATGCCTAAAACAAGAACACTACCATGTCTTACGGCACTTTGTTTTCTGAAAGAAAATAACATGACACGTAATGCTATTAACATGACATGTTATATTCTTTAACATGACAGGTAATGTGAATCGATCCTCTTCTCCTTACTGATAGAAAATAACATGACAAGTAATGATATTAACATGACAGGTTATACCCTTTAACATGACAGGTTAAATACAAAACCAAATTCTTTTATGGACCCTATCTAGGAACGATCCTATAGGCCTTCGTCTCATCTAACCAAATTGATTCCGTTGTTATTTAAAGAAGCATGAGTCTTTCTATCATCCTTCCTTGGTTACTTCTATTGTTGAAATTTAAACAATTCTGAAAGCTTCTTTTGTTTCCATGGCACTATCAACTGTTATCTATCTAAACATCTCAGTATTCATTCCTTGAACATGGTGTAGGAGTATGCTATGCTTCAACTCATGACATATGTATTTCATATTTAGCCATGGCCATTTTTCACTATTGTTTCTTCTGTATGACAGAATCGACAAAGCTACTCTCAAATGCTTGCAAAGATTAAAGCATCTCAATTGAAGGAGTCAGATAAGCAGACGGTTACTAAGGGAAGAGGGAACAAAGGACCTGAACTAGGCAATTTGATTCTGATAGTAAAGGAACAGTCATAAAGAAAGACAGCTTTTTCCGATTTCCATTTCCGTCAATTGATTTCATAATCAACCGGTAGCAACTAGCGCGAAGAAATTAAAATTGTTCACATATTTGGTGCTTGTCCAATAGGTTATCCAGTAGGGTATTACAAGTGGGTGACCAACCTGACAACCTCAGTGTTTGTACATGACACCAGTTAATATTAACATGACGTTGTGTTGTAAAGGGTGGCCATGTACATTCGGTTGTCTACTGGACACGTTTTAGGTTTTTCCTCTCTTCCGGGCTATCGTAATGAAAACTCAAAATCTTCTTTCTCCCTTCTAACTTGATCAAAATCTCCGAGTTCTTATTGGAACAAGATAAGATGCTCTTAAGAAGACAGGTTCTGGTGCAACTAAATAGCCACAAATATTTTTGTGAATCTCCATGCCCCTTGCCGCTGCTTGCCAGTGACATTTTCGATTGACAAAACGGTACAAAGATATCTTTTAACAAAATAAAGACCGATATCATTTAACAAAATAATTGAGTTGTCTAAAATGATAGTCCATTTTTTTAAAATAACATCGATTGTGAAAAGCTTGCCTTACATTCATTGGGAAAATACGCTCCATGAATTTCTCTCTGAAAACTGGTAAGTGCAGCGTGAGATATACGGTTTATGCCGGAAAGGTACGAAGTTGGACTAATTTGGAAACATTGGGCAATTTACTTTATACATACTTTTCTGCCGCTACTGAATCAGAAGTAGCTGCTTAGGTTTCATATAGTTGAATAGGCATCAGAATCCGCAATTAGTGCACTCAGATAGACACTCAACCCATTTTCATGATTGTAATGAAGGTCTGTGAACTCGGGTAGCCTTGTGGCATACCTGTAATCCGCGACTTTATTCTCTTATGATATTTCTAGTCTAGTATCCCCGCGTACTTAAGAAATGAATGAACCGACTAAGATTATTGTCCATGGTGGTCGATTGTGAAAAGCTTGCCTTACATCGATTGGGCAAATACGCTCCATGAAATTCATATGTAAGTAAAAAAATTCAGGTGTCAAGCAAAATACATTATATATCATGTAAATCCGGTATGGGTGACATGTAAATTCAGTATGAGTGACGGGTAATTATATACTGGTCGGTGAGTAAATGTGTGACCTTTTCAGGTGTCATGTAAAACAATTGAGATGTCATCTCCCAAGCGCTTTAAGTATGCGTTTTTCTCGTGTCATGTACATCGTATTTGAATGACATGTTAATAGCAGTTCGTGTCATGTAAATCGTCTTTGAATGACACGTTAATAGCAGTTCATGTCATGTATATGCAGGATTTCCTATGATCGATTTGACGTACCAGTTGGGGAGAATTATGTATTAAACACCAAAATATAGTAACATTCATTTTCATTGGTTCTACTCAATCTGAATTATGCCAGAGTCAATACGATTACCAATCATCACTGGACCGATGAAGAACTGATAACATATAACCGTAATGGGTTCTTAGCTTTAACTTTACCAACATATTAATTGCATCTTTTCCATTGAACTTGCGTAATGGAAGTAACAGTGTTTGCAAGACGTACTGCAATTTCATCTTTTTGGAACTAGTTCTTGGTTCCCAAACACGAACGACATGTATGATCGTATCAAGTAAAACAATTAACTTGTCATGTAAAACAATTGACGTGTCAAGTAACATAATTCACATGTCCAGTAAAACAATCCATGTGTCATGTAAAACAATTCACGTGTCAAGTAAAACAAGTCAGGCTAAATGCTTGCTATGAAGTGTGCATCTTGATTTGCACCTCGGCGCGCGTACTTCCATTCACATGACTCGATAGAGAAGCAAGTAACCGAGTTTGAAGCTGTCATATCTTTGCTCGACATATATGTCTAAATGTTGGAAACGAAAGTGCAATCTGCACTCCAACCGCCCTCGTCCTAGCTTGTTGTCTTCTACTCCGCTTTTCATCCCTCATAAACCCTTATGGACTTTTCGGGAATCTGTATAGAGTGCTCGATGTATGTGTTAACTCGAATCGATCGTGCCCTATTTGATTTGAGTGTGTATATACAACATGTGTTGTGGGCATTTGAAGGTGCATTGATAATGCTTTTGCTTCCTTTTGTTGAACTTTAGTTTTGATATTGATAAGTATAGTTTCGAAATGGGTTGAGAATTAAAATGAATTGCTAGTACTTTGTTGTCTGTCATGTCTGAATAAACAGGTGACATGTTGATCTGTGTAGGTGTCATGTAGTAAATGAAAATGTCGGCATGAACACAACATTCCAAGTAATGCTATTAACATGACAGGTTATAACCTTTTAACATGACAGGTTATACTCTTTCACATTACATGTAATTCGAATAACATGACATGTAATGCGAATCGATCCTCTTCTCCTTAAGGAAAAAAAAACATGACAGGTAATGCTATTAACATGACAGGTTATACCCTTTAACATGACAGGTTATTTGCCGATCTGCAATCTATAAGCTAATTCGGTAAAGGAGAGACATTGTCCAAGTTAAAGTAGGTAATGACTAAGATGGAAAGCAAGTCTCCCCAATTACTGTCATAGATTAGTACCCATGAATAAAATCTTGTAAAAAAATATATCGATATGTAATAGAAGTGGATAAGTCTTATACATCTCATGTAATAGATAGAAGTGGATAAGTCTTATAAATCTCCCCAATTACTGCCATTTGCCTTCTTTATGTATTCCAATTATTCCTTCTTTATCCTATAGGCTATAGCTTTATTTATTTGCCTTATATATAATCTTCATTTAAAAAAGATATTAATTGTGAAAAACTTGCCTTAAGGAAAGAAAATAACATGACATGTAATGCTATTAACATGTCAGTTATACCCTTTCACATGACATGTAATGCGAATTACATGACAGGTAATGTGAATCGATCGATCCTCTTCTCCTTAATGAAAGAAAATAACATGACAAGTAATGCTATTAACATGACGGTTATACCATTTAACATGACAGGTAATAACCTTTAACATGACAGGTAATACGAATCGATCATCTTCTCCTTAATGAAAGAAAATAACATGACAGGTAATGCTATTAACATGACAGGTCATACCCGTTAACATGACAGGTTATTTGCTAATCTGCAATCTATAAGCTTATTCGGTAAAAGAGAGACATTGTTCGAGTTAAAGTAGGCAATGACTAAGATGGAAAGCAAGTCTCATTTGAAGAGGATTTTTAATCTCAAATTCATCTTCCTTGTGTGTTGAATTCATCATAAGATGTGTTTTTAACATGACAGGTAATAGGTTTGACACGTCACCTACGTCACTTGACATGACAGTAATGCAATCAATTAAAGATAAAACCAACTAAAAATCAGCTAACAAAGTAAAGACAATGATTAGATTGTACTAATCAGATCACTAGAACATAAATTCTGTTTAATCCCAGAGAGAATTATATACACTGTCAAAGTTCTGTCTTTATTATGTAAGAGAGCAACACAAGTTCCTGCTCTTCAAGCTGTACAGTCTAGGGCGTTCCTTATTGATGAAGAGCTTCTTCAAAAATATACATAGCATGTTTGCTGCCTCTCAATTGTTTGTTAATATCCATGCTTCCTCCCATTTACAAGTCAGAACTGCTCTCGAGACAAAACATTGAAAGATACATGAATCAACAAGTAGCTACAAGAATTCCACTCTGAGAACACTCACAAAAGACAAAACTATTAACTAAAAAATTAAAAATGTAGACTAATAAAGAGAGAAAGGCCTTACATCCGCTTCTGCTTAAGGACTCTCATGGCTCGAGCTTTCACAGCTTCCTGAGCAGGGCCAGGCCGCGTTCTCTTGATCTGTTCTCTGTATCTTGCAAGCTCTGCATCAAGCTTTTTAATCTTCTCGTAAATGTAAAAGTGAGGCATCACACATTGAAGTCCTTTCAATAACTAGTAGCATTTTGGGCTTTCGCAAATACTTGATTACAGCTGCCTCAAAAGAAGGCAAGACTGTCTAAACACATAAAAAAAATGAATAAGCAAACATAAGTTATGGCAAATATGCACAGCGCCACAGCGGTGTATACAATCATGTACAGATGCATCACATATTCAAAGGTCTTATTCCTTAACAAGGTCATAGCAAAACAAGAATCCACCAAATGCAGACAACAGTAAGATTAATATCAAAGCTGATCAGCTTATGAAACATACAGTTTGTTGAGCATCCTTAATACCCTCCGCAGCAAATGAAACTTGATCAAGGTTGAAAGTCTGGTTGTATAGCATATCCCTCTTCCCCTCATACCTATCCGAAGCAGAAAGAAATGACAATTAAATATAATAAAATAAAACTATAAGGCAGAAAGCTATGCTCATAAAGTTTTAATTCATTGAATATGCTTATCCTTATAATTTAAATGACAGCCATCAATTCAAAGTTCTCTACCTATCCAGTATTCCAGTTACAGTATTAAAAAAAGCATCCTTATAAGAAACCAAACCACTTGTCTTCCAGGATTCAGGAATATCCAATGACACTTAAAAAACACTACATGTAGGGGGTGAATCCAGTCCTATTTTGTAAAGACTTAATATAAAAGAGTTCGTGATTAAGACGTATATTGATAATTACTTAGGTTGGGTGAATACTGAATACAATCCTGCAATTGTACAAAGCTATTCTCCAAGGGGCATGCAACTAGACCAATGGATTAAATACTAATCAAAGAACACCGTATTAGAAATTCATAGACCCTATGTTACACAGACACAAGGAAATGATATGATTCAGAAATGGGAAAACGACAATCCTAAACTTTATAGGACAGCTGGGGAAAGGACACATCGAAATGGCATCATAAATTATATCTTGTTTTAAAGGTCTGAATAAGACTAGAAGATATACATATATAAAAAGAACTACAAAAAAAAAAGGTAAGTACTTATGTGGTGGTACTCTAGTTGGCTGCTCCAAAAGCCATGCCTCACTAAAGAATCTTTCAAAAAAAACACATTATTGGATCCTAGAATAGGAAAAAACATGTTTACGCTAATTGCTAAGAACCTAAGAACTAAGATATCAACCCTGACATAGGTATGTGAAGGATAATGCAAGCACACACAAAAAACCAATGTCCAAAACATAGATTCCACTTTCATTCTACTACTTCCTTGGGGGCAGGTACTTTATAAGTAGCAACATGAATTCCACCCTGCGACTCTGTGAGCACTCACAACGAACTAATAACTACAAATGAACACTGTGAAAAAGAGAAAGGCCTTACATCCGCTTCTGCTTAAGGACTCTCATGGCTCGAGCTTTCACAGCTTCCTGAGCAGGGCCAGGGCGCGTTCTCTTGATCTGTTCTCTGTATCTTGCAAGTTCAGCATCAAGCTTTTTAATCTTCTCATCTACATTCTCCCCTCTTTTATTAATCTGATAGAGCAATAACCAATTATAAATCCACATTTGAAATATTTCTATTTCATCAAACACCAAAAGAGATAGAGAACATGGAACAAGTAAAAATCAGCTACTCTAACTATCCATACATACATCCGGCCAGCAGAAGTCGAAAAGCACTAATCAATTCGCAGCTATTCAAAATTCCAAATCTCCCAAACCACCAATCAAGACACTGTTACTGAAAATTCCGAAACCCTAACTTAATCCGGTGCAAAATTATAGCGGATCTGATACAAAAATTCAAAGATACATAGTTTAAATAAGATCGTTGGCATATACGAGAGAGAAAGAGGGAGGGAGAAATACTCGATCGGTGGTATCCTGAATGGAAGGAGGGGGTCTTTCTGCTTCTTAACGCCGAAGATTCTATTCATGTTTGGCAAATTCGTAGCTCGGATGGTTTCTCAGGCTCCTCACAAATCGCCCGCCCTCCTTCAATTTCTCGCGTTGATTCCGCTACCAAGGCTGCTCCCTTCCTCCTTCTCCTTCTTGTGGACTCGATCCCCTCCACTCTCGATCTCTGTCTCTTTGATTTTTTTGCCATGATTTGGGGCAAGAGAGAGGCAAAGGACCGGTTGCTCCCAGTAAAAGATTACCGCCTGGCCTGCAATTTTTTGTAGAGAGAGGGTCAACCTCTGTAAATATATTCGGATAGTAGGTTAGACGTGCAAACCAAACCGGGGCAAAGGTCATTTATTTCAAATCCCTCAAAGAAAAAAGGGGGAAAATGTGAATTTATGAAAAACGATGAAGAGGGGAAAAAAGAAATAATAAGAGAAAATTGTGATTAGTTGAAAAACCTTAAATTTAGGAGGTGTTGACACATCATCAAAAAGTCTTCTAGATTAAGATATTATATAGATATAAATGTTTTGAATTAAACCCAATTGTTAGCAAATATGTAGTGGGAGAATAAAAATAATATTAAAGGACATAATAATTAAATATAGGAGAGAGGAATATATAAAAAAGTAGAAAATAGGAGATTAGTGGAATTAACTAAAATCAAGGAGAAGATGACACGTCATCAAAGTCTTCTAATTTAAAGTATTATATAGATGGTTAGTAAATGGGTAGAAAATAAAAGGGAAAAAATGTAAATACACGAAATAGATGAAGAGAAAAAGAAAAAGAAATAATAAGAGAAAATTGTGATTAGTTTAAAATTTTTAAATTAAGGAGGTGTTGACACATCCTCAAAAATATTCTAAATTCTAAATTAAGATATTATATAGATGGTTAGTAAATGAGTAGAAAATAAAAGGGAAAAAATGTAAATGAATGAAGAGATGAAGAGAAAAAGAAAAAGAAATAATAAGAGAAAATCGAGATTGGTTGAAAAATCTGAAATTAAGGAGGTGTTGACACGTAATAAAAAGTATTCTAAATTAAGATATTACTAGCGTAGTACCCGTGCGTAACGCACGAGATTTGTAAAGTATATTATATTTTATAGAAGATATGCACTACACATTCCACAAACGCCGGTGAATGGAATTTTCAGAACTTTGGGATGAAGAACATATAAAAAAAGCTATATAATATTAATAAACTTAAAAGTAAAAAAAAAATCATTTCGTCTCAAAATATAGGCCATTTTATTTTTTTTATATGTTTTTTAAGAAGCTAAAAACTCTTTCAAATATTATCTTTTTATTAGTTGTATTTGAGCATGTTATATGATTCGCAATGTCTAAATAGAAGCTTTATTATTATATATTAGGTCAAAATATGGATAGTTAGCTTAGTGTCATAAAACATATGACAAATAAAAAAATGAATGAAAATCTTTTGAATCTCAAGTTTGTACTTTCAATTTATTTGTAAAAGAAGAAGAAGTGCAGGAAAAACCATAAAATAAAATGGGGATTGAGAATCGAGCTCATAATCTATTGAGTAATGAAAATCTTGAACTTCGATTCAAATTTTAATTCCCGTGCCTTGAAGCATATGTTATAATTGATTTTTCTAACTTGCGGTCTTGTGACATACTTATTATGAATTTTGAATTCAGAGAATATTATATGAGATTAAATAATTTAGTATTTTTAGGCAATCTATTTTCATATCTAGCTAGATTATTAACCATAATTGTTTTGATTGATGTTATCATTCCTCATTCCCGTCTTGATTTTCATCATCCTCTTCATCACTTCCATATTTTATTTAATATATACAGAGTATGATTTTTCCCTTATAATCCTCTTTATCCCCGTCTTTCTTAACCTCTTCAGCTAAATAATCCCCATTAGCTTTACCACACACCAAAGATTGCATTTTTTCCTTCTACATGCAATTTAGACAAAACATTATTGTTAGTTCTTAAGTTCAAAGTTCTTTATTCCAAAAAAATACACATTATTATTTTATTTTTAGATGCAAATATTGTTTCAACTTTTTTTTAGTTATCTTCTAATCTTATAATATTTTATAGTTTGTTAGTTCTTCAATGTGGTCCGTAATAAAGGTCATTCATTATTGATTATATGTTAAAAACAATTACTCTAGATAAAACAATATTTGTAAAATGAAAGAAGAAAATATAGATATATTGATACATGTAGAGAAACTGGAAAAAAAACTATGAAATTGTAAGTACCAACATTATAGAAGTAACATGTTTATTGTATATATGTATACATGTAAATGTTTTGAGTTATTTTGTTTTAAAAAAAAATAAAAAAAGATATGGTTTTTTTTATTTGATTAATGATAATAAATTAAAATTGATCAATCTAGAGAATTCAATATTAATCACTATCAAATGAGATGATTGTAAGAAATTATTTACATATTAACACATCATAAATAGAATTTTAATTTTTTTTTTTTTGAGTATGTATTTGTTAAGATCAAAATTTTCAAATGAAATAAAATGGCATATGGGTGTGTGTGCGCACATGTGTTCAGATTAAACATAAATTTAGGTGGTAAAATCAAATTTTGAATTATAACTTAAAACAAATTTAAAAAGAAATGATTAAATATTATAACTAAATAATTATCTTTGAAATATATTGAATAAAATTAATAACCCAAATATATCGGAGTATCAACTAACCAAATAAAGAAGTTTATGAAATCTCTTGATTTTCTCATTTTGTTAAATTTATTGTTTTTAAAATAATTGAAAATGATTAGTTTTAATGAATAATTAAGCATTATAATATTTTCAATATTTGCATTGTTTATTTAAATCAAATCAAATTAATCGAACTCAATGAATTCAAATCAAACATTTTTTTTTTATCTTAGTCTAGTTCAGTCGAGCTTTATGTTGACTGGACTTCTAGATAATGTATTCTGTGTCCTATTTGTTTAACCAAAAAATGTTAATTAGAAATAGTCTCATAGTATAAGGTAAAGCCACGTATGTTTAGTGAAGTTGAACCCATATTAATTAGGAATTTACATAGTATAAGATATAGCCATAATTGTTGACAAATATTTCTTTTTACTAAATTGCTTAGTATTGTTCACGTATTGGTATTTCATTAAATACAATATCATTTCTAATTAAATAAATAAACTAAATTAATTAAAAATGGTTATAATTTGAAAAAATAAATAAATAGATAAATTAAATATATAAGAATAAAATCTTCACATATTGTTATTTCATTAAATATAAAATCACTTAGTAGTAGAATCCTCAAATATCTTAACCAAAAAAATCAATAAACAAAATGTTTAAATATTATTAATTTGTTAATTCAGACAAATCTCATTGTTAATTAGATGTGTTCAAATTATTGGTGGATAAATTAATTTAAATTTATTAATAATATTATTGATTTATTATTTCCTAGCTTCAAAAAATCTTAGATAAAAAATTGTCTACAAATTTGGAGAAGTTGTTGTGATATGGTCAACAAATTCAATATTTTAATTAATAAAAAAAATTATTTTAAATATATTTATTTTAAGTATATATGGCGGTATGTTGAGTGTATGGATGCCACGTGTCACTTTCAATGTATGACCGCCACGTGTCCTTTTTACAACTGTTTTAGTATTATATATTAGATATAGATAGATAGTAGAGATTAGATTTAATTCAATGTTTTGAATTAAACCCAATGGTTAGTAAATAGGTAAAGAAAAAAGGGGGAAAATGTGAATTTATGAAAAACAATGAAGAGGGGAAAAAAGAAATAATAAGAGAAAATTGTGATTAGTTGAAAACCCTTAAATTTAGGAGGTGTTGAAACATCATCAAAAAGTCTTCTAGATTAAGATATTATATAGATATAAATGTTTTGAATTAAACCCAATTGTTAGCAAATATGTAGGGGGAGAATAAAAATAATATTAAAGGACATAATAATTAAATATAGGAGAGAGGAATATATAAAAAAGTAGAAAATAGGAGATTAGTTGAATTAACTAAAATCAAGGAGAAGATGACACGTCATCAAAGTCTTCTAATTTAAAGTATTATATAGATGGTTAGTAAATGGGTAGAAAATAAAAGGGAAAAAATGTAAATACATGAAAGAGATGAAGAGAAAAAGAAAAAGAAATAATAAGAGAAAATTGTGATTAGTTTAAAATTTTTAAATTAAGGAGGTGTTGACACATCCTCAAAAATATTCTAAATTCTAAATTAAGATATTATATAGATGGTTAGTAAATGAGTAGAAAATAAAAGGGAAAAAATGTAAATGAATGAAGAGATGAAGAGAAAAAGAAAAAAGAAATAATAAGAGAAAATCGAGATTAGTTGAAAAATCTGAAATTAAGGAGGTGTTGACACGTCATAAAAAGTATTCTAAATTAAGATATTATATAGATAGATAGTAGAGATTAGATTTAATTCAATGTTTTGAATTAAACCCAATGGTTAGTAAATAGGTAAAGAAAAAAGGGGGAAAATGTGAATTTATGAAAAACGATGAAGAGGGGAAAAAAGAAATAATAAGAGAAAATTATGATTAGTTGAAAAACCTTAAATTTAGGAGGTGTTGACACATCATCAAAAAGTCTTCTAGATTAAGATATTATATAGATATAAATATTTTGAATTAAACCCAATTGTTAGAAAATATGTAGGGGGAGAATAAAAATAATATTAAAGGACATAGTAATTAAATATAGGAGAGACGAATATATAAAAAAGTAGAAAATAGGAGATTAGTTGAATTAACTAAAATCAAGGAGAAGATGACACATCATCAAAGTCTTCTAATTTAAAGTATTATATAGATTACAATTAATTGCTTCAATTAACTGATTAATTGCTGCCCTTTATTTAAAAAAAATCCGTTTACTATTATGCAGATCTCTTTCCAAGATCTCCTTTTTCTCTCTCCATGATGACAATCGCAGATCTCTCTCGCTTTTTCTATCTCCTCCTCCTCTCCCTCTCCCATCTCCATCGCTTACCGTACCGGAAAGAAGACGAGAACCACTTGGTTATCTCTCCATCGCAGATCTTTCGATCGCTTACAGTTGATCTCTCCATCGCAAATCTCTCCAATCCGTTGATCTCTCCTCCTCCTCTCTCTCTCCAATCTCCATCGCAAAACACAAGACAAGAAGGAGTTGCAGTTGATGAATCACTCCTCCGCAGTCCGCACATCCGCCGTCAAAGCGCAATTTTGAGTTGTACCGTGAAACAATCGCAGAGCAAAGAAAAAGGTTTGTCAAAAATTAAAGTGATCGGAGTAAGAAATGCAGAAATATGAGTGAAGAGGTGCGTTGGTGATCGGAGGGGAGGGCAGGGGAAGCGCAGAAGGAGCCCTAGATTGCTCAGGCTTGAAAGAAGCGGCCATTGTTGAAGAGCACCTGAAATTGAACCACTTGGATTGAGTTGGGCGGTTGAATCGGTAAATCGTTGGACGTGCTGCACATGAGGAGAAGAGGAGAGAGAAAGGTGGTCGACGGAGGGGAGAAAGTGAAGCAGGAGAGAGGGAGAGAGGGAGAGAGAGAGAGAGAGAGAGAGAGTTAAGCCGCCAAGTATGGGAGAAAGGGGAGAAAGGGAACCAGATGCCACCTTCATTTCATTGCAAGGTTGCGAGTTCAGTAACTTTGGGCATTTGGCTACAATTCTTAATTAACTGCCTAATTGAATTAAAATGAGCAATTAATTGTTCTTTCAATTCAAATACGGGTTATTCAATTTCGCTAATTGAAATAGCAATTAATTGCTAACCAATTAATTGAAACACCAATTAATTGTAAATGCCCACCCCTAAGAACAATGCTTTGCATCAAAAAAAAGGGACAATGCTTATTAATTTAAATTCGATTGCAAAATCGAGCTACGTAATGCAAAATGTTATGTTTTCTGTGAACATATACTTCGAATTAAACTAGTTGAAAAGAGGTTTTTTTTTTTGGATCAAAAATCAATATTACAAATCGCTCTTCAATTGGGATAAAATATGTAAACCAAAGTATCATGGTGTGGTTTGTGGTTATTTGAAATTAGAGACATGAACAAATCACTATAAATAAAATTGATTGGAAAAATTCTTGTTTAACCGGATAATATGTAGGTTATCATTATTAATGAAAAATATTTGAAGGAGGATAACATTTAGGACAATAAAGAAAGAACTTCTCATGCTAATAGACAAAACTTGTACGTGGAAGGTAAAGAAAAATTATGTAAATATTAAAGGCCGAATCTAACGAGTTGAAATGGAAAGACTATCATATTTATATCACTAATTATAGGAAAAAAAACATTGTATAAATGCTCTCTTCTCTCTCTAGGATTCTAGAGAGAGAGTCCAAATCTTGACTCTGGTCGGTCTAAATCCGGATTCGTCTGTTCTATCCCGGCTTCAGCCGTCTCAACCTAGCTTTCGCTGCCTTTGTGCCGCTGCAGCTCAGCCACGTCGTTGTTCCGGTGTGACCGTGTGATTTTTTTAGGGGTCGCGTTCGGTTTCAACCCCAACACCGAATTTGTCTTTCGCTTCTCATCGGATCCTAGTATTGAGTTAGGACTTGGGTTTCTCTTGCCTTTTGCTTCCAGTCCCTTCCTTGTTAATCTGGTGCGGTTATATCATGATTTTCATTCAAATCGCCCTCTCCTCCATGTTCATGCCTTTGGGTTGGAGTCGGATTGTGGATCCTCGCTCATCCCTGTGTTGTAATCATCCATCTCCTGTAAATGGTTGTAACTGCTCCTTTGGTGGCATTTTGGTGACTGCGTGGCCGTCCTCTTCGACGCGCCCTAAAACCCCCAACTGATTTCCCTCTCCCGGACCGTCTTTCGCTCCTTCCTGGTCAGAGCGTTACTCATGGTTAGGTCTCACCTTGGTCACCGGAGGACGGGTCTGGGTGTTCGCTCGCCGGAGCGGTCTGTCTCCCCTCCTGGATTAATCACCGGTTTCGAGTGGCTCGCCATCGCCGCCCTCGCGCTCGATGCTTGCCCTTCGTCTCCATCTCAAATCTCCCTTTCTCGATATGCTCTGTTGCTGATCGTTGGAGGGATGCTTCAGCCTTCCCTGCTTCTCCTTCGGTCCAATCGTCGGTGATCAACTGGCCTGTCTCAGCTTGGTTTTTGGGTGGGGTGCGATTTCTCTTTCGCGTGGGATCTGACTCCCCTTGCCCTGGCTCTGGTTTCTGTCGGGTTGGGGCTTTGGGCCCAAGGCAAAGCCCAGGGCAGTCCGAGAGTAAACCCAATTTAATCACAGTTAAAACTAAGGCCCAATATGTGTGCTTTGGGCCCAAGACTTGTCCTTGGGCCCGAAGCAACCCGAGAATTTATTTAAAAAATAAAAAATAGTAAAACAAAAATCATACTCCCTCTGATTTTTAATATAAGGCATTGATTTTTTATACACGTAGTTTAAGGAGCTAAAAACTATATAAATTATTAATGTTTTTAATTAATTTTTTAACATTATAATACTTTTTATTAATAAGTATTATAATGTCAAAAATTTTAATTAAAAAATTTAATATTTTATATAGTTTTTAGCTCCTTCAACTACGTGCATATAAGTCAAATGCCTTATATTAAAAATCAGAGGGAGTATATTATATGAGTGCAAAACCGCCTTTAATGTTGAAACTATCTTCTGAACGGGCCCCGCTCGTTTGGGCGTGTTTTAAATCCCGTTAGGGTTTCTGAGTTTGTTTTTTTCAGGCGTTGTGCGGCTCTTCGATTGCGTTGCTAGATGACTTTTTTCTTGGATTTGGTTTTGATTGAAGGAGTCGGGATAGTTTGGGGTCGTGGTAGTGTGCATAGTGGTGTCTCCATTTTCGGGTTGACTACTTCCCTGGAGTTTAGTCCTTGTTGTCCACAGGATGATCAGGTCCTGGTGTATCGCTGACCTACGATTCTGCTTCAGCGTGGAGCTTGGCTTCATCCGTCGTCTACGGCCACTTCCTACTTGGATTAGGTCTTTTGGTTGTGTTTTTTGTAGAGTCGTGTGTTCGTGTTTGCACCTGTATGTTTTATTGTATGTTTCGTTTTTAAACGGTTCTACCGTCTATCAACTTGTCCGGCCTTCGAGTTTCAGATATGTCTGAACTCGAATTCTTACCTTATCAAAAAAAAAAGAAGGAAAGACTATCATATTCTAGTTAGATTGTTGGTGTTTTCTTGAGCCAATATTAGCTAATTTCCCCCTCCTCGACGAAAAACAAATGCTGACTTTTTATTAAACCATATAAAACATGGAACCTTGAAAAAATGTAAAAAGTTCAACTAATTACTAATGAATATGAAGATATATACTATATTGGAGATCAAGCAAAAACATGTTGTTCTTAACAACGAGTACTCTTGAATTTATCTCAAACCGAAATTTACAAGAAACAAATGATTCGTATAGAGTGTGAAAAATGGATTTCTCACCAAAAGTGAAATTTTTTTCAATGTGGAAGTGACTTATGAACGGGGTTCTAACTAAAACTACACTAATGAATAAAGGAATAACTGTTCTGCTTGTGTGTGTGCTATGTAACCAAACAGATGAAGATTCTATATATTTATTGACAACACGTTAAACTTACTTAAAATTAATAGAGAAAGTGGACATGAATATTGAAAGAGAAATAAGAAATGTTGACAAAGGAAACAAGATAATGAAAAATATTATTGTTGAAATATTAAAAAAATTATCTAATGAAAAAAATATCAAATTTGCTTTCTCGTGGTGGGAAATGTGAACAATGGGAAACAAATTCCATATTCAGATAACGCAAGAAATGTAGCTATGTTAGGATTATAAGAATCAAAATGGAAGGGGACAATCTTCTGATCATCAACGCTATCTAAGGGGTGTGGCGATGTCCATGAGAGATTGAGCTGTTGGATCTGGATTCTTTGCTCTTGCTTCAATCATTTGAAGTTGTGTCCTGCTCACACATAGTTAGAGAAATCAATCAAATTTTTGATTTAGGTCGAGGATCCATCTTCGGCTCAAGTCGAATCATACTTATTTGGCTTCACATATAATATAACTCATCTCATTCAAATATAATAAGAATATTGAGAGTGATTTATAAGTGTTTCGAGGTCTACCTATGTCATAAGAGCATTTCCTTACCACCATGTCAGCTTATGCCTCACGCAGACAATTGATTAATCGACTGATTACCTTCGCACATAATCAATTGATTTATCAATTGTAGGCGAGGAAGTATAGACCGGCATGGTAGTGGAGGTGATCGCCAACAGAGGGGAAGAAGGACATGACATAGAAAAGGTAAGGGGAGTAAAAAAGAAACGAAGTTTTACGCCCAAGAAAGAAATCATGAGTTAAAATATCCATTTTTGCTTATTGGGGTTTGGATTGGTTGATTGTTGCACTTGGGACAAAAATTTTAGGGTTATTGATTTGGGACTTTACCGTGAAGGAGTTTTGGAGGAAAGGTAGAGAGCTTCTCTCTAGAATTTACACCTACATTGTGGGTTCGCAAAGTATCAAATATTGGGAAGGGGAATAAGATCTTTTTTTTTTGGCATTTGGTTTTGTTTTTTTATTGTTTATTTTACCTAAAATTTGAGTTTTTTAAAATAAGGTAAGGATTTGGAATGCGTCAGACCCTGCTGCTTTACCATCCAATGATGTCCTCTTAATGAAAAAAAATGAGCACTGAGTACTGCATAATTGCTCTATGCTCCATCCTATGTCGTAGTTGTGCCACCTTGTCCACTTAGTTGAGTTCTTGGAAGACATGTATGCAAGACGAGGACTCAAAATGATGAAGTGGTTGCAAAGTGTCTGTGATGGTCACCTCGATCTCCCAAGAACATCTCCACTTGCCATTAATGAAGTTTATGACCGTCAAATTGTCTCCCTCGATTATGATGCGTTGAAGACCAAGGTCCTTTGCACCTACAAGACTACTTTGGAGCGCTAGAAATTGTTTGAGCTTCCCTCGATCATGATGTGTTATAGATACGTTTCTTATTTCCTTTTATTTGTGAAGTTGCCATCATTGAAAGTTATTTTGTTCCTAATAGTTCAAATGCCCCACCACAAAGTCACTACGATCATTTTTTGCGATTTATTTAATCGGGTGAAAATTTCATTTGTTATTTGTCTCATATTGATAGATTAGTTTTGTTTGTTACTTTTCGTCTGGCTATTGCTATTTATTTGAAAGTTCAAGAGCAATAGGAGAGAGTTTGTCTAGCCTGCACTCAAAATAACAAGAGGAAATGGAGTGCAAGGAAAAGAAATTTGGTTTCATGATCTGTTTTGTACAGCGTTTTATAATATAAAGGAAGTTCAAACAACTTCATTTTAATCAATATTTGTTTAAAATCCAAATACAATAATATCTGGTTGATTGCATATGAATTATGAATGCCTCTTGGGTTGGATATTGGGATTGATAGTCATCTTGTTTGCCATCAAGGACAGGAGCAACACCAAGTTTATTCCAATTATTTCTTCAGTTTGCCATAGTTCATATTCTTGAGACCAGTGGAGGAGTTTTCCTCTTACTTGGTCTTGGTTTTTTGTTGTTCGATTTTTCTTCGAATGGGGCCTATTAGTGTATTGTTATTTACTATGTGTTCAACCAAAATTCGAGTTATCAAGTGTAGTAAATTTTAGAGCCGGCAAAATATGACCCGATCCGAAAACCCGACTTGATCCACCGAACTCAAACCCGACCGAAACCCAAAAATCTAGTGTTGTGCAAAACCCGAACCCGAGCCCGATCCAATTTGACCCGATACCCGAATGGACACGAACATAGACAAACTCAAACCGACCCATACTTGACCCGTCCTTGACCTGACCCGAACAAGAGCCGATTCTTCCTTATAATTACTTTGATTTTCTTATTTTTAAATACTCAAATAACGTGAATTATATATAATGAGACCTAATATACTAAATAAATGAAGTTTAATAGTCAATAATCAAGATAAACAAAAAATAATTATCATTTTGTAATAAAACTTAATGTGACTCGACTTGATCCAACCCGAACCCGACCCAAACTGAAATCCATTTGACCAGAACTTGCCTAACCCAAAACTTGATCCAACCCGATCGAAATCCGACCGAACATACAATATACCCGACATATGATTCGGCCTAATATATGACTGACCCCGAATGAGTATACCCGGTAACCCGAACAACAGAATTGCAACTCTAGTAAATTTTACTCCATCCGTTTAAAAAACGTAGATTTGCATTTTTGAATGGAGGTAATAGGTGGGAAATTTTGAATGGAAATTTAAAATGGGCTTATGAATAAGCCCAAAACCGAAGAACCCAAATCGAATAATTTGGATCGGGTCGGGCAGATAAAACCTACTTCTTCCTCCACACTCATATATAAATGAATTTGCAGGTGGTGAGGGAGGGGGCTAGGGTTTCATTTCGTTGCTTGATTGAGGAAGGAGGCGTCGTATAGAGGAAGGGAAGGAGAAGCGAAAATGCCGGCGGGACACGGACTTCGATCGAGAACCAGAGATTCGTTCTCAAGGGCCTTCAGGAAGAAGGGATACATCCCCCTCACCACCTACCTCCGCACTTTCCACATCGGCGACTATGTCGACGTCAAGGTTAACGGCGCCATCCACAAGGGTATGCCCCATAAGTTCTACCATGGCCGCACCGGCATCGTCTGGAACGTCACCAAGCGCGCCGTCGGTGTCGAGATCAACAAACAGGTCCGCTTCCTCCCCCACCCACTGAATTCAATTACTGCTCTGCATTTCGATGCTCTGTTCAATTTCTATGGTTTAATTTTGGATGAGCTTGTAATGATTGAATCTTTGCAAGTATTATTGTTCTGTTCAGTTTATTCTGAGATTGATGTTCAATTTCTGAGTTGAAATTGTCCGATTTTGGAGACTGGATTTGCAATCATGCGTTAGTTCTTTGTAGGGATTGATTGGTCTATTGGCTATTCCACATTTCCACCAGGGACAGTTCAATATTAGGGGTTTCTTTCAAGTCAAAAACCTTTTTTTAATTTGGTCGGCACTCTCACTTAAACATGGTTGGAGATTTGCAGTTGTGATACTCTGAAGTTCAGATGTGAATTACTTACATTTGGATTGTTTTAAAAAAGGATTTCCATTTTAGCTGAAGTTTTTTGCACCAAACTTAGATTGAACTTGATGCCATTTTACCCAATCATGTTTTGAAGAACTAACCAATCCCCTGTAAATACCCCAATGGATTACTGAATTTGTTAAGTGCTGGCTGGTTAGAAGGTTGAATTTGTAATTCCTAATGGTAGAATGGATTGCATTATTTCAGGTAGGACCAAGGATCATCAAGAAGAGGATCCATGTCCGTGTTGAGCATGTTCTGCCTTCTCGATGCACTGAAGATTTCAAGTTGAGGGTTAAGAAGAACGACCAGCTAAAGGCTGAGGCCAAGGCACGCGGTGAAGTCATTAGCACCAAGAGGAAGCCAGAGGGTCCCAAGCCCGGGTTTTTGGTCGATGGTGCAACCATTGAAACCGTCACTCCTATCCCCTATGATGTGGTTAATGACCTCAAGGGTGGTTACTAGTCTCAGAATTGTCATTCCTGTTTTCAGTTTGCAATTCCATAGTTACAAAACATATGCAACTATGCATTATCATTCTCAGGTTTTTGATTTTGAACTTGTTGGTTTCTTTAGATTTTTTCTTGCTGTGAAATGTGTGCTTGAGATTTATATGATTTCGCGAAATGCCTTTACCAACCACCTATGAATGAATGAATTTCATATAATGCAGCACTCAAAACCCTCCCATTAGTGAATATTCAGATGCTACTTATGCACCATTATGATACACACCAAGAGGATCAAAACTCAAGTCAGTTGTATTGTATCAGCCTAATTACAGAAAGTTTCGTATGGTGTTAAGTGATGCGTCACCCACGCACTTTGAGCTTTTTTTTTCGACAAATTTTCACCATCTTGAAAGCATCTTCAGGATTATTAAAAGCACTTGTTCATCTGGTTCATTAGTGACCCTTGAGGCAATGAAGATTTCCTACATCACAAAAATATTTTGAGATTTATTTAATCTTAAAAAAATTTAAAATTTTATATTTATATTACTAACATCTATTTTTATATATTCATAAAATTTTATTTTGAAAAATCATGTTTTGAAATTAAGATGAAGCAAATAGTGGCTACAAATTGTTTTGTTGGTAGATTAGTGTAGACCAAACTGTGAATCTCCAACTATCTGCCTAAAATCTTCGAAATCTTTGGTAAGCCAGGAGATGGATGACACATCTGGATTGCATAAGACAAGGAGCAGTCCATGAAACTTTGTAGTTGAAACTGAAACACATTGTTATTTGTCAACTATTACCACTTACCAGCATTGAACTCACATAAACAAGCAACTGTTGTCACAGAACTCAGGGAAAATCCATGACACATGACAATCTTCTAAAGGCGGTAAAACGAAAAACATTACAAACTAGTCGTCTCCTTGTAGATCGAACTGAGGTCGGATCCCAAGTCTGGAACCTGGTGATCCCAGTTCAGTCATCTGTGAATGTCTTGTTCATTGTGTTCACAGCTGAATCCATTACCTGCACCAAGCTCAAAGTTAGTATCAATAAAAGCATACGGATCTGTGGTATGACGAGGAAACTTCTGAAAATGGTTGTGCTAAAATAACGGGCAATGCTAAATACATCCCACTAAAATCTTCAAGTGCACTCTAGAATACACATACATACTTGCACACTCTTTCCTCGGCAAGTTTTTGTTATGCTATGCAATTTTTTTATTTTTTATTTTTTGGCCTTTGACAAAGTGATGGCAATCAATCAGAAGGGAATATATTTCTTGAAAGTCTGGTGTTGGGTCCCAAAAAGACATTTTGCCGAATTGGCAGACTAATGTGCTCAATAATTAGCATCTATCCGAAGTTCCTAAAACTTAGGCCTGTGGAGACTATAGAGCAAAGAACACAGCTGGTTTTTTTTAACATTAAACCAAACATACAAGAAATACCAGAACAATCAACAGAGACCGACAAGGTCACAAAAAAGTTAATGATGGACAATGCATTCAAGGAGATGACAGAAGCCTTACCCTTCCAACCATCTTAAGTTCACGCCCAACTCTACCCAGAAGCTTGAATTCAACATCAATAGGCCATACCTGCATGAATACTTGTTAAAAGATCCAGATTGAGAAAAGATATACCATGAAGAATTAACAAGCTGAAGAGTAAGGATAATAAATTTATCAGGTTCAATATATGCACTATGCATTAAACTGCAAGAACTTGGAAGGCATATCAAACTTTCAAAAGTATAAGAACTGTGTCTGCACTTATATATATGCCAAGGTAGCAAGACTACCAGATTACAGAGACTCGCAAATATAGAAATCTAAGTTACTCGCCAAAAAATACAACCAGAGACAGAATTCTTTGCAGAACTCAACTAACTAGATACCAAATGATTTCTATAGGCACCAGCCATAAGGTAAATTTGGTTGATCATTCATTCATATTTCATACACTTTATCTAGTAGCAAAATTCTCAGTAGTAATCCACTGCCCACAGCAAGCTGAGATTTCTTTAGAAAATGGAAGCATATAGTTCCTTTTCCTCGCGTTCACTATCAAGATACCTCCGTCCAACCACAAAGAACCAATATCCTTTGTACAAAATTGTATTCAAAAGGTAAAACTGACTCATAAAACTAAGAATGGAATCTTCATGTTAACAGCATGCCTTCTTGTTTGCAAAGAAGCCGTCTTCCTTCCCATCTCCCATTGATCATTCTACGAAAATGAAAATAAAGCTCCGCATTTACCAATCGAGATGGATAGGTGTTTATCACTTCATTCAGAAAATAATGATTATGAGCTTCCAAGCGCTAAGATCACCAGAAGGCCAGACGAAGCATCATTCGGCAAAACAATGATACCAATAACTAAGTAAAAATTACCCATGATAAACATTATAGAGATAACAGAAATAAATCTGAATGGTACCTTGAGACCAAGTAATTTAATTGGAGTAGCTTGCCCAGGAACAATGCAATCAGGACCTGCTGATTCCAAGACAGCATCAACACCTAGCCCATTTACCACTGGGTTTGGATTCTGTATAACCATATTGCAATTAAACACCAATTTAACAACTATAAATCCCACAAAATTTCCATTAACTCAGATAAATTCCAGTACAGAAAAATCACCTAAATTAAATAAAAATAACAATACTGTAATTAACAAGCATAGATAGTAGAAGTACCTTCATAACATAGAGGGCATAATCTGAATCAGGGGATTGGGGTATTCTGAGAAGAGGCGAATGGTGGATTTTGGGGATAGGTTTTGCAGTAGGGGAGGCCGCCCTCCATGGGGCGTCCTTGTGAAGGGCAGCTGGTGCTTTCTTGGACATAAATCCGACTAACCCAGATCAAATTAAGGGTGTAAACAAGATATCCAGATGATGGATTGAGGGACAACGATTACAGATAAGAGGATTAGGGGAGGGGTGGATAAGTTTGGAGAGTGGAGCGAGTGGATATCATATGTGCGAGGAAGCGGGCAGAAACTGAATGGCTTAGCGGCTGATAAGATGGATAGATAGACTTTGATTTTGCTAATTTTGGTTCAATCAAAGGGCTCTTTTATTGTATTTTAAGATAGAGATGTGCGAGTGTGAGGCCCCTTCGTTAGATGAAATAGTAATTGATAGAGATGTGCGAACTCCAAAATAGAAAGATTTTCCTTTAATACTCTGTATGTATTTTGCCAGATTTATTACATTAGCCTCTAAAAATTAATGAATTAAAATTAGGATATTTTCTCCTCTAAAAAATGTATTTTTTCAGTTTTAATACATTAGCCTCTAAAAATGTATGTTGTCAGTTTCAATCTCACATTTAAAAGTTGATTACACAAATATTGTTACTTCCAATCTCACATTAGTGTGTAGGTGTTAGGAGACAAGAATGGATTAGCTTTGAGCCCTAGAAAGAGCTCCTACACTTAGAAATGCAATTTACATGCAATTGCTGCACTCTTCCACATCTAATTGCCTCAGCTAGTTCCTTCCATGCTATCGCTCTCTGTTCTTCCCATTCTTTTGATCTTATTCCATTCTCCTTCGAATTGCCTTTGGCACTCCTCGAATACCTCCATCTGCATCTCCTGGGTGTAGACAGTAAGCCCGTGAGTAGCTTGACTCCAGTGGCCGTCAGCGTTCTTCTCCAACGCCTCAAAAATGATGGGGGAAATCATAATCCTGATCTACGCTATCAAACTCGCAATATGAACATTGAAAGATGTTTCAAGTGATCCTTACAGACAAACTTAATAAGAAGGTCTTTGTTTGTATAAACACTAAAATTGCTTTCCATTTTAAAATTTAGGAAGTGCTTGATGTGTCAAGTGGTAGAGGTAGTGTTGTCGACAACTTCCTTAGATAGCAGTGGCCAAACACCACTTTACAAACAAAAACACTAAAACGTGACTTCAGACACATGCCAAACATGCTCTCACTTCATCAAGTGGGACAACCATTTTCTCTTATACAGCAAGTACTATCATCCATTCCATCATAACTAGAATTGCATGATCAATCACACTCAGAAACAATTCTTCAATAACTGAATAACATACTTAAAAACACAAACATAGACAAAGAAAGATCTATTAATAGCAGATGTGATATAAGGTTGCGACATCTGACAAAGATTAAAAATACTCTCCTTACCATAAAATGAGGGGCTGCGAAAACAGCGACCTAATTTGACTTTGGTATTGGTAAATAAAGAGCAGTCAATCCGGGGTTCGAACCGAGGACCTATGGGTACTACCTACAAGTCATTTCCGGTGAGCACGACCTAATTTGACTGAAAAGAGGAGTTGTGCAGCACTGAAATTCTGCAGCCTGCATTAACACATTAAGACAATCTCTTCCAAGTTGGAATCTTTTGCAACAAACTGAATAATACAACAAGAGTACAAGACAGTGGCTGGTAGCACATCAAGGCTTGTGAAACCGAATCAGAGCTCGAACCAGTAACAGATGCTCTTCTTACGTCGGCAGAACATAACCATCAATTATACGTCCCAGAATCTCCAATAGTAAATCAATCCCAGTATGCTTCTCTTGTTGAAGATATTATTTGTTGTCTGCTGAATAAACCGTGAACTTTCCATAGACTGAGTGTGAAGGATAGTCTTCAAATACCCCCACTCGCATACATCCACTGACTTGAGGCAAACAAAACCAGCAGCTTTGAAATGAATGAGTGATCAATGTAGCGCTTGGAGAATTTAGTATCTGTATCAGGCGACAATATGTAGCCATTCAAGAAGGCTCAACGCATAGCACCTCATCATCAGGATTAATGGGCTAAAAGTATCTAGATATTCATGAGCAGCAGGGGGAGGCAGCCAAATATATATACAGACACCATCTTAATTGTCTCCTCTTGTAAATCTTCAGGGATCTTCCCCGGCTTCAATGGAATGAATTCCATCATTTCCGAAAGAGTTTGCCTCTTAATTTCCTTCTCATGGACAAATATCAACTGGTTGATAAACTGAAACACATAATAACAGATATGCAACCTCTTGATTTCCTTCACCTGAAACATCTGACAGGGCTTCAGTACAACATTTTTTGTTGGTAAGATTGGGAAACGATGAGATACTCCCCCTCTTTGTCAAACCTTCTCAGTAGCACCAAGACAAAAAAAAAAGATATGGAAAAAAAAGAGAGAAAAAAGCGGGATGGAACGAAGTAGAAGACTGTAACCAATGGTGGCACTGAGGGAAGTCCTGGCATGGCACAAATATTTCATCATATTCCCAATCTTACAAACAAAAGAAGCATTTTCTCAATCTGTAACCATATGCTTTTCTGCAGCCTCAGTTTCTTCCACTCCAACGCTCTCAATTCTTCCAGCTCTTTAGATCTTGCTATGATCTCCTCGCACTGCCTTTGGCACTTGTCAAATAGCTCCATATCCATCTCCTGGAACATCCTGCAGAGTTTGACAGTAAGCACACTGATAACTTGATTCCAGTGGCTTCGAACGTTCTTCTCCAATGCCCCAAAGATTATGGGGAGAATCATATCCCTGTTCTCAGCCACCAAACTCGCAATATGTACATTATTCCACAAATATAAAGCTCTCTCTGCAACCTGCAAATATAATTAGTTTTAAGTGGCTGAAGGTTGAAAAGGACGCCATAGTGTTATCGACTTATCAGTTATCACTGAGAAAATTAACGGTGCAATGGGATTGTAGAGCATCATCTGAAGAAGAGAGTGGAAAATTGGGGATGTCAAAAGGAATGAAATGAAGCTAGTCAACTTTCATATCAGTATTCATTAGTCATCATAAGCAAGTGCCAAAAAAAATAAAAAAATAAAAAATAGGGCCTGTTTGTTTGTAGAGTAGGAAATGTATATGAATCAATATGATCATCTCTTTTTTGTGTAGAGGGGTTTTGATCTGAAGAGGCATCTCTTTTTTGTGAGCTTAGAGGAGGAAAGGGGGAAATGATTGCTTCCCCTTGATTCTGGATACAAGACATGAGTTTCAAAATGAGGCGACCATTCCATTAGCCCTCTTCATGAAATGTTAAAAAATTCCGCACTTAAAAAAGATGACTAATGAATAATGATATCAAAGTAGACTAGATTAGTTTCATTTTCCTTTACATTTCCATGATTTTTGGAACCGAGCAGGCAGCAGGTTCTAAACTAGTTAGAAATGATACAACACCACAAAATTCTAAGTATATAAGAGGTACAAATTAACCAACCAAAATGTATTGACTCGAATTGTAATGTTATCCTCAAAACAGTGCAGATTTATATAGCAGATGCACTAATTCAGCACATGAAAATAAGCATTCACAGTTTTGTCACAAAGAGGGCTAACCTCACTTGAATAGATTCTAAACTTGTTTTCCATTTAACAACTTGCTTCACACTAGGAGGAAACAATCTGAGGACATGTGGTGATTAATGCAACATTCCCATATGCAGCAAGCATACTACCATCAAGAGTGATAACTATGTGATCATGCATACTAGCAAACATATCCTTAATAAAGCTCTTTAAAAACACAAAACAAAAGGGAGGAGGGGGAGAGGATCTATTGACATTGGATGCAATTTATGGGTGAAAAAGTTAGTGAATTTTGAAATAACTTCCCATACCATGATATGTGGGCTGCAAAGGCAGCAAGCTATCTGCCTGAAAAGAGGATTTATGCAGCATTGAAATTCTGCAGCCTGCGTTACCTTTAGCACTTCAGCCAACTCATCTAGGAAAAGAACTTCCTTTACGGTGTCTGTGAGAGGCCAATATTTCAACAAATCCCTAATCACAATCTCTGCCTGAAAAAGCCTCGAACAATGGAGGCCACCATTTTTAATGGGGTCCGGGAACCATTGAAATAACTAAACTTCCCAACGGGCTTACCTGACCCGCGACGAAAGAATCGACGCGGTCCAACCTGTGCCGTGGGAAGTCAACCCATACTTAAAGAGGAAGGGCGATTCCCTTGTCGAGTTTTTTCTGGACAACTTGGAAACTTGGTTCGTTTACCTGTCGTTCTTTGAATGTCTTGAAGTCTATTAATGGTAGTCTTTTCCTTAATAGAAATTTACACTAAAAGACGAACATGGTTTTCGTCCGCGGAATTCGGTGCAGTGAACAGTACACATCTTTCCATTTAACAAGTTCTTTTCCCACGCGTATGATCACTTCTTGTTCTTTATCTGAGTTCACCGTTCCGAGATCCGCCCTCTTCTCCCCTTTTTTCCAAAAAAGTCCCCCTTTACTCTGAGGTTTTTCCCTATTTATAGATCCTAGACAGCTTTTCGTGGTGTGCCACGTGGTGTTCGGTTTTCAACACGTGTTATACTCGTGGGGTGTGGGCATGGCTGCCACGTATCTGTTCTTTTTCATCCGCGGATGATCGTATTTGAGTGGATTTTTTGGACCTTTGTCCGCGGATGAATGATAATATGAGTTTCTTGTTCGTTTTTTGTCGATTGGTTGGTGCTCTTTATGTTCTAACAGATGTTTCCAATATTGGTTTAGTCACAGCTCCTCGGGCCGTGTTGATTCCGTCTAGGGATTGACGCGGATCGATAAAAATGTAAACACAGATGGAAGACCTCTTGCCTCTCAGGTTGGTGAAGGGTAGGAAGCGATGCTAGAAAAAGTTTTAAGTTTCCAAAAGCTTCCTGTAATTCGGGAGTCCACCGTATCGGCCCCTTTTTTTCTTGAGCAGAGCAAAGAAAGGTAATGACTTATCCGCCAAGCAGGAGCAAAAACGGCTCAAATAGTTTACCGCTCCATTTAAAGATTGTAACTCTTTAATCGTTCGCGACGGTTGAAGATTTTGAATTGCTGTGACTTTTTCAGGATTGACATCAATTCCTCTATGGCTAACCATAAAGCCAAGGAATTTCCCAGAATCAACCCCGAAGACACATTTTTCCGCGTTCAAATTCAAACCTCCTTTTCGTAGAGAATCAAAAGTCTCTTGTAGATCTGCCGCGTGATCTTCTGCTCTTTCACTTTTGACTACGATATCGTCAACATAAATTGAAACATTTCTTCCAATTTGACTACGAAAGATCCGGTCAACTGTTCTCTGAAATGTCGCTCCAGCATTTCTGAGTCCGAAAGGCATGACGCGGTAACAAAAAATCCCTTGATTGGTGATGAAAATTGTAGCTTTCTTGTCTGAAGGGTTCAGGTTTATCTGGTTATATCCTGAGTAAGCATCCAGAAAACTAAGGACTTTATTTCCCGCGGTTCCATCAACGAGCTCATCTATGGATGGTAGTGGATAACTGTCCTTCGGGCAGGATTTGTTAAGATCAGTGAAATCGATGCACATTCTCCACTTCCCATTAGATTTCTTCACCAGAACTACGTTTGAGAGCCATTCAGAGTCTTCCACTTCCTCTATGAAGCCCGCTTCTAAAAGCTTATCCGTTTCCTCTTTCGCCGCGGCAGCTTTTTCCGGAGCCATTTTTCTCCTCTTTTGTACTATGGGTTTCGTTCCTGGACGAATCCTTAAAGTATGTAAGGCTATCGCGGATGGGACACCTAGTAGGTCTCGAGGATTCCACACAAAAATGTCTCTTGATCTTGCTATGATTTCTAAGACTCTAACTCTTTCTCTTGTCTCCAGTGCTTGTCCCAAGTAGACTTTCTCCTCTGGGTTTGGGAAGGGTGTAAACGCAATTCTCTCGTCCGCGATAGGTACCTTAACTTCTGTCGGTCGGACTTCTAGTTCAGCTTCTGAAAGTTCAACTGAGTTATTGTCTCCGACCACGGATTCACAATTCTCACTTATACACATCACTTCTTTATTCTTCTTGATGGAGGTTAGATAACAGCTTCTAATTTCTGGTTGCTGCCCGCGAACCTCGCCAATTCCTCCTCCAGGCAAAGGGAATTTTCCTAAAAAGTGGTAGATTGAAACTACCATTTGGAATTTATAGAGCGAGACGCGTCCCAACAAAGCATTGTACACAGTGGGAATTTTTACCACTGTGAACACAATATTTTCCATACGCTGGTTTGGGGACGTCCCCAGAACAACTGTAAGCTCCATTGTGCCTGCCACTTGTACTTCTCCTCCCGGAAATGTGATTAGTGTTCCTGAATATGGTTTCATTGAAGCCGCAGAGATTCCCATTTGAGAAAAAGCCTCCCACGACAAGATATCCACAGAAGACCCAGTATCAATAAATACTCTCTTTACTGTCTTGGCAGCTATCTGCGCGTGAATGACCAACGGGTCTGAGTGCGGCATTCTTACTTCCTCTGCGTCCTTTGGAGTGAAGGTAATATTCTCATGTTGTGTGAAGGAAATTCTTCTACTTGATGCGGATGGTGGCTGTCTTCCTTCTCTTTCATAATTTCTTTTCTCCTGCCTACCGGACCCGGCCATAGACAAACCCCCTGCGAGGGTGTTTATGAAGCCCTCTGGTTCTGGTATTTGACCTGCCTCTGTCCTTTGAGCTTCTCTCTGGTTGACAGATCTTTGGACTGCAGGCGTGTAATTGTACCTTCCTCCGCGTCCTCTCCTTCCTCTCCCTCTTCCCCGGTTGTGGAATGGGAGATCTCTTTGCTGATCTTGTTGCCTATCAAACCGTTCTTGTGGATGACGAGCTTCGTTAAACCTAGGGTTCTGGTTCTCCCATCGAAGTCTGTGATCAGGTCGATTCTCCCTTCTGGGCGGAGATCTCATATCACGGTTTCCGTGTTGACATTCTCTTGGATGATAAGAACGCGGATGATTTTCTCTATTGCGAGATCCTTGTCCTCTTTCTGAGTTCATGTGCACTTTGTCGCGACGAGGATGGAAATCTATTGCTTCTGAAGGATGTCTAGGAAGCTTGGCTTTTTCTTTTCTGAATTTTCCCGCCAATTTTCCAAAAAGACTTGGATTCCCAATATTTGCTTTGGAGCTGGACGCGGCTGCTTCTTCTGCTTCAAACTGTCTTGAAACCCGCTCTCTCAAGTCATCATAACTAGTTGGCTTTTTCCGAAACAAGTATGTCTTGAAATCTCCCTCAGCTAAATTGCCCATGAGTATGATAATAGCCGATTCATGATTGAAATTGGGGATTTGAACTACCATGCTGGTAAACCGAGTGAAAAAGTGCCCCAAGGATTCTCCAGCTCCTTGTCTGATGGAATTCAGGTCGAGCATAGTCTTCTTTCTTGATCGCGCACTCCCAAAGTGAGACGTGAAGATGTGGGACATCTGGGCAAAATTGGTCACGGACCCTTTTGGAAGGTTTGTGAACCAGGTCAGCGCAATCTTCGTCAAAGTTGAAGGGAACGTTCTGCACAACATGGCATCATTATACTCGTTTATCCCCATTGCAGTAGCGAAATGACAAAGATGGTCTTCAGGGTCAGTTGTCCCGTCGTATTTCATGAGGTTCACATCTCTCCACCACTTTGGTACTAACGCGGAACAAATTTCTTGAGTAAACACTGATGGGAACCCTACCGGTGCATTTTCGTTTCTTTTTTCTACAGAGTCAGATTTTGTAGAAGTGGAAACGTCTGTTGATTTGTCACCGCGTCTATGCTTATTCTCTCGGTGCCAGTGATCGTTCTGCCATGTCTGGCGCGGTATTTCCTGATTTTGAAAGCCATAGTTCTAGTTGCTGGGATTGTCATATGCAGTGTTACGTCTATCAAAATTTCCATACTGCTCTTCTGGTCGGTTATTCCTTTGTTGACGCGGATTCTGCCCCCACTGATCATAATAGAAGTATTGAGACTGCTCCTGCTGAAAAGGGTTAGGTTGTTCGTGTCGCGTTTCATAATACCAGAAGTTCTGTGGGATGAATCCTCCGTCCATTCCATATTGATAGCCGTAATGATGGGGAGGAGTTCCAAGGTTCTGTCCTCCCATCTCTCCATCAGGATTTGTTGGCGGTGTTATCGGGACATACATGCTAGAGGCTTCCTGATCTTGGTGGACTCCTTGGCTCATGTCTTGAGTTGGATAGTTCTGGCTATCACTCATCTTCCTAACGTCGTGAATCTGTCGTTTTTTAGGAAAGTTCAGTGTTAGATATCTAAAAACTTATTTTTATAACTTTAGTCGCAGACCTCAACTTTCTCAAAGGTTTGAGGATTTTTGTATATTCTTAGAAAGGAAACCCCTTAGTGTGAGGGGGTTCCCACAGACGGCGCCAGTGAAAAAGCCTCGGACAATGGAGGCCACCATTTTTAATGGGGCACGGGAACCATTGAAATAACTAAACTTCCCAACGGGCTTACCTGACCCGCGACGAAAGAATCGACGCGGTCCAACCTGTGCCGCGGGAAGTCAACCCATACTTAAAGAGGAAGGGCGATTCCCTTGTCGAGTTTTTTCTAGACAACTTGGAAACTTGGTTCGTTTACCTGTCGTTCTTTGAATGTCTTGAAGTCTATTAATGGTAGTCTTTTCCTTAATAGAAATTTACACTAAAAGACGAACATGGTTTTCGTCCGCGGAATTCGGTACAGTGAACAGTACACATCTTTCCATTTAACAAGTTCTTTTCCCACGCGTATGATCACTTCTTGTTCTTTATCTGAGTTCACCGTTCCGAGATCCGCCCTCTTCTCCCCTTTTTTCCAAAAAAGTCCCCCTTTACTCTGAGGTTTTTCCCTATTTATAGATCCTAGACAGCTTTTCGTGGTGTGCCACGTGGTGTTCGGTTTTCAACACGTGTTATACTCGTGGGGTGTGGGCATGGCTGCCACGTATCTGTTCTTTTTCATCCGCAGATGATCGTATTTGAGTGGATTTTTTGGACCTTTGTCCGCGGATGAATGATAATATGAGTTTCTTGTTCGTTTTTTGTCTATTGGTTGGTGCTCTTTATGTTCTAACAGATGTTTCCAATATTGGTTTAGTCACTGCCAACTCGTAATCTTTTTCAACAAATAGAGTAATACAATGAGAAAGGATCTCGTGGTACAGTGCTATTTGCTTCGGCTTGTGAAGTGGAATCAGAACCCGCATCAGAAAAATCTTATGCTCTTCTTTCAACGGAAATCGAAAACCAGAGATTATAGTTGCTACAATCTCCAAAAGTTCATTAATTCCATTATGCTTCTCCTTCTCATAAACATATCCGTAAAAGATATTACTCATTTCCTTCCTAATTAACATATGGCGCATGTTGAACTTCCCATAAATTTTGTGAAGGATTACTTTCAACCACTCCCTTTCCCGTCTATCCTCCGAGTCAAACAAATTAAGAAGATTTAAGATAAATGAGTGATCAATGTAAAGCTTGGCGACCTTAGCAACTGTATGCGGTGACTTTATATACCCTTCAAGCAGCTAATAAACAATCGCCAAATGGATCCAAGATGGCTCCAGATATGGTTGCCTCTCGGGATCAAAGTTAATGGCCTCAATATTTTGATGGTCAAGAGAATGGGGCAGGCAACGGAATATATTCAGAGACACCATCTTTATCATCTCCTTCTGTAAAATGTCAGGGATGTTTCCTGCCCCTGAGATGATATATTCATTGATGTCCAAAAGAGCTTGCCTCTTGATTTCCTTGGTACAGGCGGATTTGAGTGCATCGGAGAAATCAAACACCGAACAACAGATACGTAGCTTCCAATGGAAGAGAAACTGGAAGTCTTCGTCTGAAGCATCGTTCAACAACGGCAGTGAAAGTGATCCAATAGCACTTTGCTGGGGCAAATCATTTGGAGAACCCGTTGGCATGACCCAGTAAGAGTGGTTAACCACGAAATTAGGCATTGGAACAACCCCGGGACCGCCATTACTCAGTAGTTGAAACCTAAAACCAGATTCATTCATCATCTTTCATCCACACTCTTCTCCCTTTTACAAAACCCTAAACCCTAACCCTAGGTAGTTAAATCAAGCAACATCATAAGAGTGGAACATGAAGTACCAGGTCATGACACATTGGACACATCATTCCTGATTGAAATCATTCCAAAAAAACACGAATTTAAGAAACGTAAGATTGATCGGATAAGTGTTACCGTTGCTTGAGGATAGTGCAGTCGTAAAACTAGACTTTAGAGGGATCCAATTCGATAGGAAACAGTGAGCAAATAGGCGAGCAGATGGAACTTGAATCAGTTCTCGAAGGAGTGAATATGGAGACGGGAAAAGTGACAGTATGAGACAAATGAGGAGTCCAGAAGTAGGGATGTTCATCGGCTCAAAACCGATCCGAACCTGGCCAAATCGAACCGAACCGAAAATCGAAATTTCAAAAAACGTAAACCGAACCGAAACTAATAGGTTTGGTTCGGTTTTCGACCGGTTTGATTTCGGTTCGGTTCGATTATAAACCTAAGTGAACCGATTTTATTTGACCATTTTTATCGATTTTATTTTAGCATTAAAAAAAAACATGTACACTGTACAGAAGTGCTGGCTAGGGCTGTTCATTGGCAGTAGCACATAGCAATTACACATGATGATGAACGAGAAAATTCAAGGCTCACGGCGGATCGGAAGTCCTGAATTGAAGCTTGAATGAGACAAGAGAAATCGAGAACAGGAAGTGCCTGAAGAAGCAGGGAAGCAGCAGTCGGTGGTCACGCACAAGAAATCGAGAACATGAGAGAATGAGAGACGAGACAAGAGTGAGAGAGGGAGGACGAACTTACCGGAGCGGCGGAGCCGGCCACTGGCCGCGGCTGGGAAGCGACAAGCGAAGACCGGGAAGCGATAAACTGAAGCCTAAAGAAGCAAAGAAGCAGCAGCCGGTGGTCACGCACAAGAAATCGATAACGGGAGAGAAGGAGAGACGAGATAAGAGTGAGAGAGAGAGAGAGAGAGAGAGAGAGAGAGAGAGAGAGAGAGAGAGAGAGAGAGAGAGAGAGAGAGGACGAACTTATCGGAGCGACGAAGCCGGCCGGCCACCGGCCGTGGCTGGGAAGCGACAAGCGAGGCTGCGAGGCGAGACGGAGAGTCTGAGACTCAGACGGCTGATGGGAGATTTCAGACCTAACCCTAAGCCAGGGAAGGGACGAAGACGAATTGGGTTGGGAAAGTGGAAACTGTCGTACTGGGAAGGGTAAATTAAAAAAAACATCAGTTTTCAATCGGTTTAACCAAACCGAGCCTAAACCGAACCTAAAACCGAAAGTAAAAATTCCCTAAATCGAAAACCTAAACCGAAACATATCGGTTCGGTTAGGTTTCGGTTTTTTCGGTTCGGTTCATCCCAAAATTTCAGTTCGAACCGAAAATGAACAGCCCTATTCAGAAGTAATACTACATCTGTTCAGAAATAGACGTCGTTTGACTTTTTGGCACGATTTTTAATGAGCCAAAAACTATATAAAATACTAACTTTTTAAACAATTTTTTTTAATAATATGACACTAATTATTAATAAGATTTATATTACATTAAAAAATTACTAAAAAAATTGATATTTTATATAGTTTTTAGCTCCTTAAAAAACGTGCCAAAAATTCAAACGACATCTATTTCTGAACGGAGGTAGTAACTTTTGATAAAAATTTGGTAGAATATCCATTTAGGATTTGTAATTGAGTAAATATCCATTTTTATTTGTCAATTGACTAAATGTCCATAATTTTATCTTAATACCTAAACCACCCCTCTTTCAATTTAACATTTTCTTCAGATCTAGTTGAAGCTTCCCTCACCACCCTATTCTCCTCCATCCCGATATCTTTCGGAAGAGTCCATAGTTCTCTTCATTGTCACCAGATCTGCAACCAAGCTTCTTTTTTTTTTATCAAATTCCTAAGGTTTTTCCGATTGATTGAGTAGCCATGTCGTTCAGGCCGAACGCACGGACGGAGGTTCACCGCAACCGATACAAGGTCGTTGGCGATGCCAATGAGGGCCGCTGTCGTAGGGAGGAGAACATGGCGGAGATCCGCAAGACCAAGAGGGAGGAGAGCTTGCAAAAGAAGCGTCGTGAAGGCTTTCAAGCTCAACATGCCACTGCTTCTCTTCATTGCTACCGTCGAGAAGAGGGTAAAGTCTTCCAACTCTTCGCTTTACCTCGTGTTTTTGTTCTGCCATTTCCTGTTAGTTTGATTTTGATTGTGTCAGGAAGTTTGAAGTTGAATCGTTCATAGTTTATGAATGATTTCTTACACGACTTTTGTGTTTTGTAATTTGTCCAATTGAAGTGGTTAAGTCGTAATCTAAGTGAAATATATGTCGAGTTTGACGTCGTAGCAGTGATTAGGTCTGATCTAGAATGTTGTGATGTGATTTCGGGGACTGAATTATGTTAATCGGAGCTTGATTTCAGTTGGAGACTCTTCCTCAATTCATTTCTGGAGTTAACTCTAACAACGGACAATTGCAACTCGAGGCAACCATATAGTTTCGAAAACTCCTATCAATTGGTATTTAGTATTTACATGATAAGATTAGATTCTTTTGTAAGCGTTTATGCCTTTGTTTCTTACATTTCATTTTGGTGTCCACTTGAATAATTGCAGAAAGAAGTCCTTCAATTGAGGAAGTGATCCAATCAGGTGTTGTGCCTCGTTTTGTCGAATTTCTCCAAAGGGAGGACTTTCCACAACTGCAGGTTTGAACTCTCAGCATGATTCTGAAAATGTTTATAAAACCTTGTTTTTGGTTGTATTTTAATTTATTAAATGTTATTGAATTTGTCGTGTAGTTTGAGGCAGCTTGGGCACTGATTAATATTGCACCTGGGACCTTTGAGAATACTAAGGTGAAAGAAAAACCCTACATGACAACCTTTGGGCTGGCAGACCTGGCCAACGAGATCGGGCTGTTGAATGTGAGCGTGAAGGCGCCGAATGCCGCGCTTAGCGACTGGGTGACGAGCAGCTTAAGCCCCGATCAGGTAAAGTTAGAGACGATGGACGCCTTCTTGTGCTTTCATATTGGTAATATGTTGCTCAGTGGTCTTAGCCTGTAAAACCAACAACAAATCTTCCATTTTGCCATTGATCGTAGTCCTATCATACCACATTTTGATCCTGAGAATTTGAAATCGATGAGTTCTTGTTCAATTGATTGTTTCTTGAATTGGATTTCGAGTGTGCTGTAGTTGGTGATATCGAGTGTGCTGTAGTTAGTGATAATAGGTTTATGACACTATTTTATTGTTGGTGACAACATATTACTAAAGTAGGTTGGTGACAATAGGAGGTGGTGATAATCTTCTTTGTTTAGGGATAATAGATTGGTGGCAATATTTTGTAGTTGATAACAATTGGTTTGTGACAATGTTTGATGACAATGTACACTTGTTGGCGATAATAAGTTGGTGAAAATAATTTGATGACAATGTTTCGTAGTTGTTGACAATAGGTTGGTGACAATATTTTGTAGTTGATGATAGTACGTAGTTAGTGAAAATTGGTGGTGGCAATATTTTATAGTAGGTGACAAAAAGTTGGTGACAATGTTCTGTAGTTTATGACAATGTTCTGTAATTGATTACAACAGGTCGGTGACAGTGTTCACTAGTACCAGATATTTGTTCAAATAATATTTTGGTGACAATTTCATGTGAGATAAACTAGTCAAACTTTTAAGATTTTATTTGACGACAGAATTTGATGATATATATAATGTGATTGTAACATTTATTGTGGGGATAGTATCACGGTGATAGTTTTAATGAAAGTGTTATGATGATATATTTTTGTGATCGTTAATGATTCAACATTTTAAAGTATGGATTGATGACAAGTTAACAATGCCTTGGTGATGTATAATGTTATCGTGATAATTTTTTAAGGTTCCAATATCGTGGTGACAATATATTGTCATCAACCTCATCACTAACCGTTGTCACCAAGAAAATCATCTATTATTAGAAAAAAAGTTCATTTGTCATCGGGAAAAAGTGTTATAGGCAACTGTCACCAAAAGAAAATTATTCATCGTCACAAAAATATGTCACCAACAATTGTCACCAGAAAAAAAGAAGCAATTGTCATCAGAAAAAATAAAATGTCGCCAAAAAAAATCACAAACAACTGTCACCGAAAATAATTGTCGTAAAAAAAATCTCGGCCACTGGAAAAGTCAATTGTCATAAAAAAATATTTGTCACCGGGAAAATTGCCACCAAGAAAAAAAATCAATTGTCACCAGAAAAAATTTCCCTCAATTGTCACCAGGAAAAAATAAAATGTCACCAAAAAAGACAATTATCACCAAAAAAATTATCACAAACAACTGTCATCGAAAATAATTGTCATCAAATCTAGGTATTGAATGAAATGGTCAATGTTGACTAGTCAAAGTCAAAAATAAAAAAAAGTCAAAGGGGAAAGGAGGAAGGGTAAGAGATGGGAAGAAAGGGTAAAAGTGGCAAATATGGACATTTACTAATTTTTTTAAAAAGTGGACATTTACTTAATTATGTCCATTTTTTTGGACATCCACTAAATTAAACCTAAATTTTAGGTATCAAACTTAATTAAATTTCAAATGATTATAAAATGAGTCAATCATTTGAAATTCTCTCAAATGTACACAAACAAAATCGTGTGTGTGTGAATAATTATAGAGGAAATGCTACTAAATAGACCAAAAATCGGGCCTATTTTCAAAACTAGACTAACAGGCCAAAAAATGGGCCAAAATGACCCCTCTACCCCAAGCAAAAAAAACTTTTGATTTTTTTTTTGCACTGTTGGGAACCGGCTGTAGAAGGTACACCAGTGCGGGAGTTCTCAAATTAAAACGAGGAGGGAGAGAGACGGTTTATGCATTCCAGATTGAAGCAACAGAGAGAGAGAGAGAGAGAGAGAGAGAGAGAGAGAGAGACGAAAAACCAAAACCAGAGAAAGGATGAGCGATAGGAGGAAGGACGCGGTTGAAGAAGAAGGTCCAGAACGCTACTAAGGAGGAAGGAAGAGGTTGAAGAAGAAGGTAAGCAATTGTGGAGTTTTTTTTTTTGAGTTGCGAATTTGGGGTAATGGGGGTGCGGTTACTGGCGGTTTTGTGAAGAAATTGAGACATCGGGGTGCCATTGCAGTTGCCTAGCAGTAGAGGAATGAAGTAGGAGGGGTTAGGGGTGCCATTGTGAGTCGATTTTGGGGAGGTGGGTGCGATTAGGGTTTGTGGGTGTCGGGAAACGGATGGGTAAGGGTTAGGTGATGTTGGGTAAGAAATTAGGGACAAAAGGTCAAGGAGGGGGTCGGATGGGTAGGGAATCCACAAGATTGGGGGTAATCGGTAGGGTATATCTGCACATGTGGTAGGAGAGATTATCGAAGGTTGTGTCTGAAATTGTGGTAGCAGATTTCGTAGGACCGGGTAAAGAAATTGACAGGATAAATTTTAACAACTGGTATGCCGAGTGGGGGTAGGAATTTTTGGTTGATTGGTTATGTACTGCTGAAACTGTTAGTACCCACCAAGTGTTTGATGAAAAGCTTATATATATGATCAATATTTGGTGATTTGGTTGTGGTGAATATCCTTGCCTATATGTTGTGTTGTGAAAGAGGTAAAATGAACCAAACTTGTCTGAAATGCGAAATTGGTAGGACAGAAGAGGATAGCAGCAATGGTAGGATAGGAAAATGAAGTTGGTAGAATAAATTTACACTGTTGGTATGTATGACAGATTAGGTGACCTGAATGTCTGAATTTATGTTTGGTGATTGTGTAGCAGGTACCCCCACTTTAAACATCATATAAAATGACGAAGTCAGGGAACAAGAAAGCCCGTGTAGGACCAAGCAGCTAGGGGGTAAGGAAACTGAGATAGCTACATGGTTGTGGTTGTAAAGGTTGGGAAAAAATTTTTAAACCTAAGATTGTTACATGTTTTGCAGGCTGTTCTGGCTGTTCCAGAGACACAACACTTCTCAAGGACGGCATTGTCCCATGCAAGTTTCGAGCTGTTGGAAGGCATGGACCTCACCATTGACTGGGACGATTACAAAGCCCTGAGCAAGAGCCAGTTTGGGGGCGTTGTCAAGATGGGGCCGAGAAACAAATTCTCTGCACAGTTGGTGCACTACTGCCTTCTCTTGCAATTGAAGACTCAGAACACACATGAGACGTGGTACTCCCTCCAGGGGCATCACGTGCGATTCTCTCTTCATGAGTTCGCGCTGAGAATGGGGCTCAACTGCTCAACACCCCCCAATGATGTCATGGAGGGGGACCACAAGGAGTTCATTTACTAGCTTTTTAAGAAGGAGAGGGTGACGTTGAAGGATGTCGAAAGAGCGTGGGCCTACGAAAAAGAGACGGACTCGGGGTCCCTGATGAAAAAGTACAAGTTTGCCCTCCTAGTCATAGTGGAGGGCATTCTGTTTGGGGTGGAGAAGAAGACGCAAATAAGGGGCACTACTAGAAATGTCTTCATACACGTCAGTTAAAAACCGATGTCAAACAGAAAAATTTTCAACGTGTTAGTGGGAGGCGTTAAAGATCCAAACTTTACCACATCGGTTTTTAACCGATGTCTATAATTATTTATAACATTGTTTTTATTGTTGATAACGATTTAAGTACGTTGATATAATTACGTTTTGGTCGATGAACCTAATGTTAAACCATTATTATTTTGCATTTCTAGCCATTTGAAGGTTTGTAGGAAAACCCAAAACTTCACATTAACATCGCTATTTTTTATAAACATGATGTTTTACATTAATAAACACATCGGTTAAAAATTATTCAATTTGTGCATACTCTTTTTTCATGTTTAATTTTTCATATTATTTTATATAAATATAATGGACCACATTTAATATTTTAAAAGTCGATGTTATTTATATATTTTCAAATAATTTTTTATATGAAAAACGATGTTTTGGTATTTTATCACATCGTTTTATATTACAATTTTGACATATACGGGGTTTTAGAAATCGATTTGTATACCTATGATCGATGTATCCATAAAGATAGAAATCGTTTTTTCTCTCTGAAGTCCGATGTTTTTCATCGAATACACCAATCATCCAATACCCCTGTTGATCTATATTGTGACCCTGTTTTGGCTAATAGAAACTTAAACATTCTGAAAAACCAACACATGCATTAAATAATAAAAATTAAACAATGTTCTTGATTGCAATAGTCCGTCTAATATACATTGATGTCTTAAGTCCCTTATACATGTGCTATCTTCCACTTTTCCATTCTTGAACTAAATCATGGTTGATCATGAGAGCTTTGTAATTACACGTTCACATGTCTCCACCAAGATCTTCATAGCTTCGGTGAAGAGCACCTCCAGGGGTAAGGCATTCGTTTACTCAATGGCTAAGAAACAAGAGAAAGAAAACTGAAACATATATTTCAGTATTCTAACATGGCAGTAACATATAAAGAATGGAAAATGCATACTTGACTGACTGCGATGGTTGAATGGCAAACGAAACAGGTGAGCCCTTTAAGCTTTCTATATCATCAGATCAGATCCCTCCTGAATGGAAGCAAATATATCACTTAACCTAAGTAATAAGTTTCAGTTGAAGCTACTAAGGACTAAAACAACTAGTATAGAAAGAATACCTCATAACTTTGTGCAGAATTTGATTCAATAGTCATATTAGGTGACTGTCTGTCTACAAGAGTAGAAACATCAGCAAAGCTCTCGTTTTGCTTCCAATTCGAATATACATTGTCTTGGCTTGAAGTGCTATCACTATCCTGAATCTATTATCATCTTTACAATGCAATGCAATATAAAGTGGAAACATTAATTCCACAAATAATGTTCATTGAGGAAGTATAGTTAAGAGTTCATAGAAACCAAAAAAATCCCAGGCACTTAACCCTCGCATGTACTCTTGCTAGAATAAACAAAAAAAAACCTATAAGGTGTGAATCCAAAAGAAACAAACAAACTAATGGGAGGATAGTCTAAATTTCCCCCTAAGATATAGCAAAATCCACAAATAAGGGCAGAAATATTTTGTCACGATGTAGGAAAATATCACTGTCCAAGGAGATTCAAAGGTGAATCTAAACTTCAGTAATTCATTAATTATAAAAAGGACACAACCTTTGCCTTGTTCTAACCTCATAATCTAGAAAGAAGAGTATGGAAAGATAACAATTCTGTCAAATATAGACAATCTAGAAAATATAGAAAATGTATCTTAGCACATTGATGCCAAATACCAAGGGCATCAAGTTCACAAGGACAGATTGGGATAAAAAAAAAGTTCACAAGGATAGAGCAATAACATGTGAACGCCTACAGAAATATGACATTCCTAGAAGTTCTTGGCACCTAATTCTACTATAGATAGGAACTTGAAACATTTCTTGACACCTGGAAGGCTCTCAAAATAAATATATTCAATGTTTCATGGAATCACACCTATTAAATGAAACCATGCATCAAAAGATGGAGATCTCAAAAACTTTCTCTACCGCAGTTCCTTGTAAAGCTCCAGCTATATATAATAATAAAAAAGAGTAGTTAGTTATTAATTATTATTCAGAGACTGATGGTCATGGTAGACAAAAAAAAAGGGAGTTCTAAGTTCTCACCCAAGTACAAAGAAAAGAAAATGATGACAAAAGCAGATCCAAAACATTGCTTTCCTTGGGTTTGCACAATGACATAAAAATTATATAAGATTTCAGCAAATGATCTCAATGGTAACAAGGATGTATTTGTATTCCAGCCATCCTCAGTCATTCGTACAGAAATGAATTTCAAGAATCATGTAGTTGAAAAACTCTATTCGCCAATGAGTAATTACTAATATGAGAAGAAACAATATTAACGTGTTCATGCTCACTTATTTGACTTACGTGATCAGTCCATGTCATTGAGATCTCAATTAGAATGCACTTATCCCCTCTGCTTTCCTTTGTTGGATCTCTTTCAATCTAGTAGGTCTTTCTTGTTTTCCTTTGCACCTGCACTCGCAGAACATAATCCCCCAGTCAGGTTCTTTCTTTTTTCCGTCAATTTTCCAATTCAGCTCAATAATATCAGAAAACAAATAAAAAAGATGGGCCAGTTCATAATTAAAAATCATAACTATTCTACTATATCTCCATGGAATAGTATTCATTATTCAGACACAAAATAGCAATTTCATGTCAAAACCAGGAATCTTTTTAGTCATCCAATGAACATTCCCAACTAATCTTAAAATGTTTAAATCTCAATCAGTTAGTTTGAACGAGCTGAGATCAGTCCCTTTTCTTCTCAGTTATATACTCAATAAAAAACCTAGAATTAGATTTTAAGAGGCAAAACAATCACAAGTCTATCTGAATTGAGCAGTAAAGCAAAAAATTACAAAGTGATAGTAAATACAGTGATAGAGGAGAGGAGCAAAGAAGCTTACATTTTACAAATCGATAAGAACCATGGGAAAGGAGAAAAGAAGTTTACATCTAGTTCCTGGTTTTCCGAGTCTTGGCGACTGACGACGGTCGGTAACGATGAAGTGAAGATGAGGAAACATTTTAGGCCAATGGAGTAAGTCAGATGTTTCAACTATCAAAGAGCGGAAGTTAGGGTTTCGTTTGGAACTGTAGAAAAAGGGAGATTGGAAGCGGATAGGAATACGTATTCGAGCAAGGAGATAGAAAAGCGAAAGAGATCGATTGTGCATCTATGAATCATGAACATGGGAAATCATTGAACGCGCGAGAGCAAAAGAGAGGTACCTCTCTTCGATCCGACTGAGAAGCCGGAGAAGATGATGGAATCGGGTGCGAGAGAGTGGATTAGGGAGAAAAAGGCTTGGTTTCTTCAGTCGCCGTCCCCATCGCCATGAATCGCCCTACCTGCTGCTCCTCCATTTGGGGATTTTTTTATTTTCCTCGGGTTGGTAGCAATGACTAATGAATTAGGGGTACTGGGTCCTCTTTTTACCAAAAATCCAAAAAGTCCTTTTTTTTTGGTTAAGTGTTTGGATTTTACCGCCTAAGTGTTATAAGCGCGCTTTTAAAAAAATTTCAAAACGTCTTTTTAACATTGTCCAAAAAGTAAGACCGATGTATATATTTCCATTAACATCAATAATTTTAAAGCCGATGTTTTAATAATTTTTTACATCATGTGTTTTTCTGACCGATATAAAAGATCCAATGTCTATGAATACAATTCTAGTAGTGAGGGTGGGTTGTAAAGCTGCTGCTTGAGGACACAAACCATTTTCTGGAGTTCCCTTGGGGAAGACTGGTGTACGAGAGGCTACACGAAAGCCTCAATGGGACGTTGAAGGACATGGTGGCTGCAAAGAGTCACTTGAAAGACAGGCCGACCTACGCGCTGTACGGGTTCCATATGGCCTTTCAGGTTAGTGAAGTTTTAGAAAATGTTATAATCCTTTGCCAATTGTCAAAATGTGTTAGTGTGACATGCCAAATGGATAATTATATCCTACCAATGGGGTATTAATATCCTACCAAATGGATATTTGTATCTTACCAATGGGGTATTAATATCCTACCAAATGGAAAAATCAATCTTACCAACTATCTTAATTTGTCATGCAAACTGTGTTCTAATATCTTACCATATTGTATATGCAGTTGTGGGTGTATGATACCTTTCTAGAGATTGGGAATAAGTTCGGGCGTAACCTTGACGACACCATCATCTCGAGGTGTCTGAGATGGGAAACCCCAAACAGCCACATCCGATATGAGAACGTGAAGTCCTTCCTGAACATGGACGCCCCCGCCGACGACTTCATAGATGAACACGTTCGGCT
The DNA here is from genome assembly GCA_963922045.1 of Persicaria maculosa. Lineage (NCBI taxonomy): Eukaryota > Viridiplantae > Streptophyta > Magnoliopsida > Caryophyllales > Polygonaceae > Persicaria > Persicaria maculosa. The sequence goes on along the minus strand of OY998252.1, from coordinate 42,693,602 downwards.
CGCGAAGCCAGAGCCCATCTTGCACCCAACCCACAAGAAGAAAGATGCCTACCCGCATTCCTCGTACAAGAAAGACTCTCCGGACGTCTTCTTTGACCAGATTGTGGTCGAGCACATGAGGGCCCGAAGAGAGAAGCGACGTCAAGAGGATGCCACTGCTGGACCCAGTCAGGGAACCAGCCAGTCAGGGTCAGACGTGTCGAGCGTCGGTTTGGAGGCTCTGATTGTGGCGAAGGTTGAGACAACCTGCAGGGGCATGATGGTGGAAATGGGGAGCAGGTTCAAGGTGCTTGAGAAGAGGATAAGTGAGGTTTCAAGAGATTGCAAGAAGACTTTATCTAAGAGGGGCGGGAAGGGCAAGGTAAGTGCTTCTTTGCCCATCATATGTGCAATTGGTAGGATAGTGTTGATGTGTTGTTATACCATAATAAGCGAAATGGTGTGACATATGTGCAAATGGTAAGATATTGTTGATGTGTTGGATTCCCCATAATATGCGACTGAAAGACTGCATCCCCTTGTAGGAGTATGTGTCTTTGGATGACGATGACGTTGAGAAGGATGTTGAGAAGGATTTGGGCAAGGATGACGAGGAACTGGTGGACAAGGAGGCTGACAATGTTGAGGACAAGGCGGAGGAGAAAGAAGATATGAACGCTGACGACAAGGGGTCGGGCAAGCAGGGAGAGAACGTTGAGGATAAGACGGCGGAGAAAGAAAAGCTGAACTCTTATCGTTCAAAAACTTCGGTGGTGTGGAAACTTATGTTTGTTTTAAAACTTATGTTGTTGGTTGTAATGTCTTTTGTTAACGGTTTTAATGTGTTGTGATTGTAATGGTTTAAACTGGTATTTATGTTTCGCGTCAATGTCTCCTGCTTACACCCACGGTTGTAATGTTTTTGGTGCTAAGTTTATGTTTGCATGAATGTTAGAATTGGTAAGATTATACGATACTATTGGGTAGATACCACAACACTCTCTCTCCCCCGCTACACACTCAGCACACAGGTAGGTCCCTCCAGTTTCACTACTAAGGTCATCTAACTTCCCTTTCTCCTCGATCGAGCCTCGAACGTTCTTATCCGCCCCACCCCCACCCCCGCCTCCATCAAGACCATCATCTAACTCTTTCTGCATGGTGGGAGGCCCGGTTAGGAGTATTTCCCCTGGGGTGGGAGACGACAGGTCCTCAGCCCATGAGTCGGAGTTTTCCGACTCATGTTCACTCGAGGGTGTGGAAGGGGTTGTTGTTTTCATCCGTAAGGTGGCGTGCAGTGCGATTGGCCATGCTCGTGCACCAGATTCAGTGTTGTAGAACTTGTAGGCTTCTAGGTCATCGTCGTCCCGGACCCGAATCGGAGTGGCCCGCCCCATCGAAGGAGGGAGGTAGGTGAGCTCAATGTCGTACAAGACCATGTCCACGTCGAATTTGAAAACTATCTTCTCCTTCAGTTGGTCGTAGCCAATATTCTGTGCCACCACCATAGCTGCAGTACATGCCTCTCCCTTAAACACCAAGCTCCCACTCCTGGAAGCCCACCAACCGCCGCACACGACATTGATACATACCCTATCACCTGGGGTACGCCACGAGAATAGAGGATCAGCCTGGGGGGTAGTTTTGATATAGGAAAGAGGAACAAATACAAAGGAAAGGTACAAGATGACTTACCCATCGCTGCCACTGCCACCAACAAACTTGTTGCACTTTTCCTGGAATGGAAAGACAGTTTAACACTATTGGAAGGCAAGAACTGTACTATTGGTAGGATGACAACTATATCGTTTCCTCGGATGCACGTGTGCCTTTTCTCCCGTCTTTTCCGCCTCTCTCCTGCTCTGCCTTACTTTTGCAGGGCATGTTGGGGTGTTTGAGATCATCCTCTCAAGCTTATATATGTGCTTGGGGAATACCCATCAATTCAATGATTGCATTTTCCCCTCATAAATACTCCCCCTTCCCCCCAATAAAGAACCCCATTTTGGCGCCAAAATTACACTGACAACCCGCCAAAACAGCTACGGTCAATCCCCTCCAAATTTCTCCAAAATTTCCAGGTATGGTAGGACATGTTCATCCTATTGGTAAGATAAATATATTCTATTGGTAAGATAAATGTATCATATTGGTCAGACAGATGCTCTCCCTTTCCCCACAATAAAGAACCATGTTTTGGCGCCAAAATTACACTGACAGCCCGCCAAAACCGCTACGGTCAATCCCCTCCATTTTGTCTCCAAAATATCCATGTATGGTAGGACATGTTTGGCCTATTGGTAAGACAAGTGTCTTTTATTGGTAAGCCAAAAAGTGTTCAGTTCCCAGAAATGAAGGGGATGCTTTGCCCTCACCTTTCCACTCGTCTCCTATGTTGGCTCTTTTTTTTGCAGAGCATTTAATGAGGAATGACAACCATCAATCAAGCTTCTATAAGGGTTAATTGACACCCTTAATTCCAATCATTTAAATTTCCCCTCATAAATGCCCTCCTTATTTCCCTACTTTATTGGCGCCACACCCCCAATTCCTCTGATATGTCCAGTACCTCCCCCTCCTAATTTCTCTCGGCCACAAATGGAGTTATAGTGCCGGCCTCCCCTTCACCTGGAACTTCCTCATCCGATTGCCTTTTTTTTTTTTTTGCAAACTTAGACTACTTTCTACCCTTAGGTAAAAAACAATATACTTGTCTAGTTATGCAAACATTTTTTTTGGTCTAGTTATGCAAATCGGCCATAATTATACCATTGAATGTAAAAATTATTACCTACGTTTTTTTATTTGTAAATTGATCATTTTTATAATTATTTAAAAATTGATTAATTTTGTTATATAATTAAATTATAATTACATTTTCATTTAATAATATTACATTAAAGGGAAATTTTGGTAAATTTCCATTTGATACCCGATTTTTTGGTCCTTATTCATTTTCATGAAGTAATTAGGTGGATGCTCAAAAAAAAAGTAATTAGGTGATTGTCCCAAATTGACAATTTTGTCCTTCCTTCCCATTTTCCTTCCTTCTCATTTTTTAATTAGACAATTGACCGGTCAAGGGCAATGACTTTTGGTGATACATGTGTGGTGACATGAAATCTTTTTGGTGACAACTTCGTTTTTAGATTTTTTTTACGGGGTCACTTTCACCACTCTTATCAGTGGTGACATATGTGTGGTGACATGAAATTTTTTTATGACAACTTCGTTTCAAGAGTTTTTTTTGTTTACGGGATCACTGTCACCACCCTTATCAATGGCGACACATGTGTGGTGACCAGTGACATGAAATTTTTTGATGACAACCTTGTTTCAATAGTTTTTTTTACGGGGTCACTGTCCACCACGCTTATCAGTGGTGACATGAAATTTTTTTGGTGACAACTTCGTTTTTATTTTCTTGTTTTTTTACGTGGTCACTATCGCCACGCTTATCAATGGTGACACATGTGTGGTGACATGAAATTTTTTTGGTGACAACTTCGTTTTTAGGTTTTTTATATATTTTTTTATTTTTATTTTTACTGGTTCACTGTCACCACGCTTATCAGTGGTGACATGAAAATTTTTTGGTGACAACTTCGGTTTTTAGGTTTTTTTACGGGGTCACTGTCCCCACGCTTATCAGTGGTGACACATGTGTGGTGACATGAAAGTTTTTTGGTGACAACTTCGTTTTTAGTTTTTTTTTATATATTTTTTTATTTTTATTTTTACTGGTTCACTGTCACCACGCTTATCAGTGGTGACATGAAAATTTTTTGGTGACAACTTCGTTTTTAGGTTTTTTTACAGGGTCACTGTCCCCACGCTTATCAGTGGTGACATGAAATTTTTTTGTGACAACTTCGTTTTTATTTTTTTTACGGGATCAATGTCACCACGCTTATCAGTGGTGACACATGTGTGGTGACGTGAAATTTTTTTGGTGACAACTTCATTATTAGTTTTTTTTACAGGGTCACTAATACCACACCTATCAGTGGTGACACATGTGTAGTGACATGAAAATTTTTTGGTGACAGCTTCATTATTAGTTTATTTATTTATTTTTTTATTTTTACGGGGTCACTGTCACCACGCTTATCTGTGGTGACATGAAATTTTTTTTGGTGACACCTTCGTTTTTATTTTTTCTTTTAGTTTTTTATGGGGTCACTCTCACCATGCTTATCAGTGGTGACACATGTGTGTTGACATGAAAATTTTTTGGTGACAACTTCGTTTTTAGTTTTTTTTTTACGGGGTCACTGTCACCACGCCTGACTAGGGCTGTTATCTGAGCCGAACAGCTCGGGATCGGCTCGGGCTCGGCTCGAAAAAGCTCGAGCTCGGCTCGTTCGTAGAGGTTATACGAGCCAAGCTTGAACATTATTTTGGGCTCGAACCGAGTCCGAGCCGAGCTCGAGCCGAGCTTGAATGCTCGATATGAAAAATGACGATTTTACCCCTAGGGTTATAAGGGTTGGACTGTTGGAGGGTTTTGCGTTAAATGGGCTTTATTCTTCAATATTTATCCTTATTGTCGTCTGTCCGCCGCTTCCCTTCTTCTTCCCCTAGGGTTCGCTCAATCGCCTCAGCCTTCGTTCCCTCCGAGCTCAAGCGGCGCCTGTGAACAGCAGCACCACCAGCACCACGCGAACAACAGCAGGCTGCGGCGACGATCTTCATTCCCTCAGTCCCTCCTTCCTTCGTTCAGTCGTTGTTCGGTTGTATTTTATTCAAGCGGTACAAGTGAGGACAATTTCATTTCTCCCTTGTTCATCTCCTTGTTACTTCTTTCCTCCTTCCTTCCTCCTTGTTCATTTTCGTTTCTCCTTCCTTCCTCCTTGTTCATTTTCGTTCTTCCTTGCATTTTGTACAGTACAACTGCGGGATGAAATTGAAATTGAAGGATTTTTGCTTGAAATTGAAGGATTTTGCTGTCATGTTCATCGATTGCTCGATGTTGGATCCTAGTACAGTATACAATGGAAGGAGTTTCCTTGCAAAAAGGGGATCTGTCCAGAGCATCATATATCAAATGGAAATTTGTACAGGTTGAAATTGAAGGAATTTTGTTTGAATAGAAATGTGTATAACTTAGTTATGGTTGATTAGAGTTCACCCGGAGCTGTCCGGGGTAGTGGCATGTAGTCTTGTTTTCTCGTTTTTGCTGGCTGTTTCTATTTTGTTCCAAGACAAGGCTTAACACTTGTCTTTTTTCCACCAAAAAAAAAAGTTCTGGTTGATTAGAAATTTGTAAAGGCTTGAAATCGATAGTTGATTTTAGATCTGTATTTTAATATTTGTCATTCAGGTTGAAATTGAAGGATTTTTAGATTTATATTTATCATTCATCTTTCAGAGTGACATATATTGATGTGTTAAAGCAGTAATTTCAATTTAAGTTTAGCTAGGAACCGAGCTCGAACGAGCCCGGATGACGAGCTCGAACGAGCTTAAGCTCATTCGTTTGGCTTGTTCGAGTCTTAACGAGCCGAGCTCGAGTTTTACCCTGGGCTCGCGAGCCGAGCTCGAGTTTTACCCTGGGCTCGCGAGCCGAGCTTGAGCAACAAAAAAAAGCTCGAATAGTTTTTGGGCTCGAGCACGACTCGGCTCGTTTCCCGTTCGAGCCAAGCTTGAACATGTCAAGCTCGGCTCGTTCAGCTCGAATATCACCCCTACGCCTGACGCCAATAAGTGGTGACACATGTGTAGTGACATGAAATTTTTTTGGTGACAGCTTTGTTTTTAGTTTTTTTACAGACCGATGTATCTCTGCAATTAAAATTTTGCATAACAAAATGTAATAAAACTGCTAAATCAACAATTGGTTGAAATTCGAGAAGTAGCTGATTCTTTAAACTGCTCCAGATTGCCAATCATATATACAAATACACATACCCTTACTGTTACTGCATCTGTCATAGGTAGTAACCAAATGAGTGATTCATATAGAGGCCATCACATTACCTCATCAAGAACTTGACATCTATGTCAGATCTAATCGGATAATTGAATGTAAACATGAACGAATTGAATCAAATCGAACTTAAACCTTAAGGCAGCACTTGTCGCAGTTGGAGCATCGAATAAATTTGACATGGCCACGACCGTGCTTCGACCATAGAGAGGAAGTGGAGAAGCAGTTGCAGGATTGGAGAAGAAGATCGCCTTCAAGTTGAAAACTTACTGGATCCAGAGGACTCTTCATCGAAGATGGAGAAAAACGTCGGTGGATCTGCGGTTTGGAGAAGATTTTCCAGAAAACCCCACTCGAAGTCGGATTTGGAGAAGACTCGCCAATCTTCGATGTGATTTGCAGGATCAAAAGCCAATCTTCGAATCTCCATATCGCCCCCTCTACTAACAAGTTCTTCAATGGCTGCATTCATCCTAAGAGCTTTCATGTTTACGCTGCCGGCAACAACCTCCACCGTTGAAAAAGCAACTTGAGCGAGCCGCAGGGATCGGAATCGACCGTGGGAGTTGGCCAGAGTGGCAAGGCAGTGGAGGCGACGCTGAAGGACATCGATCGGTTCCTCTTCAAGAATTTCATATCTCTATACTACGACGCCGACGAATCCGACGAGGAGGAGGATGATGATGAAGAAGAGTATCTATGAGGAGAAGGAGGAGGATGAAGGACATCTCTCTCCGCGCTCCATCCCTATGGTTATCAGATATGGAAAAAGCCGACGGAAAGGGTAAAATTAAAAGCGAGGGCAAAAGAGGTATTATGAAAAAAATTTGGACAATTGCTAACAAATCCAAACCTCTAGGACAAATACAAAATGACCTAATGGAAAGGGCCTTTGGGCCAAATATCTTCTATATTAAATATATTACGGACACAAACAAAATTTAAATGATATGATGGGTATATAAACAATTTTTTCGGGTGGGTTGGGCCAACTACTCTGTCCAAACCCGCATATTTTTCCGAGTGGGTTGGCGGGTCGGGCAGATTTGCCCATGTTTCTCAGGTCTATGCACAACCATCAAGATATCCACCACCAACTTCCCCATCTGGGCAAAACAAATCACCTTCTATCCCAAGCCATTTCCTTGTTCCCATTTTTTATCTGGATCTAAGCCCTCCCCATGTTTAACCAGTCCCGAATATCTTAAATGATCCACTAAAGACAACTTCGTCTCCGCCATCCTCACTTCGTCCCTCTCCGAACCCGTCATGGTCCAGGTGCTCGACTGTCCTACAACCTTCACAATCTGGTCTCGCCTCCATGAGCTATTTGTAGCTCGATCCACCGCCCATATATTCCAGACAAGGCTGCAATTAGCCATGCTAAAAAAGGGAATCGAATCCATCTCCAACTACTATAAGGCAAAAGGATTAGCCTCCGCCATACAAGCAGCAGGACAAGTGATCTCTGACGACGAGTTCATTTTCTTCCTCTTTGTAGGCCTTGGCTCCGAGTATGACTCGGTCATAACCTCTCTCTCCACACAGATATTCTTTCCTTCTCCAAATCAAGTTCTCTTTTATCTCACGAATCACGAGACTCGCTTAACTCTCCACACCACTTCCTTGCTTAATCCTTCTCCTATGGTCGTGGTGAATCAAGTGGTCGAGGTTTTTCTAACCCCTCTAACAACCAGTCCCAAGGTCGTGGCCCCGGCTACACTTTCACAGGTCAACATGATACAAGACCCACTTGCCAAATTTGTGGGAAACAGGGCCACATTGCTCTCCGATGCTGGAGTCGCTTCGACCAGGCGTTTCAAGCCCATGCCATCCCTCCCCATCCCGTTCGTTTCAAGCTAATCACGAAGTGACAAACTGGTACCCGGATATTGCTGCCTCTCACCACTACACTCCAGAGACCACTCTAATTTGCGCCTCCACAATCTTTCATACACTGGCACATATCAAGTTTCCCTCGACAATGGATCCACTATCCCAATTCAAAATCACGGTTCTTCTTCTCTCCTTGCTTCTAACCAGTCTTTCAAATTAAATAATTTACTTCACATTCCAAATCTCACAAAAAATAATAATCTTATATCAGTTAGGCGTTTCTGTTCTGACAATGGGATATAAGTTGAATTTTTACCTAATCACTTTATTGTTAAAGACGTGCATAAACAAACAACCCTCCTCACGGGTACCATTGAAGAAGGTTTGTATGTCATGCCGGGAACCACCTCTGCCAGTGTTGTTCACTTGGTCACCCTTTTCCCCGAATAACGAGTGTTGTTCTCCATCAGCTTCATTCGCACAACCCTAGAATGAAAGTGGACCATGACATGTGCCAGTCTTGTAGTTGGGCCAAAGCACATGCCCTCCCTCACTATCCAAGTCCGATCCGATCTACCTCTATTTTACAATTGTTATTCCTTGATGTTTGGGCCCAACCAATAAAACTTCCTTCAATGCACACAAGTATTATACACCTATAGCGGATAATTACTCTAATGCCCCGTTTGGTATGAGTACGGTAATTGGAATAGGAATGATAATCAAAATTCGGAATAAACCATTACCAAGACACGTTGTTTGGTATGTTATGGGAATGAGAAATTCACAAATTAAATCTCAACATCCAAAAATTCAAAGTACCAAATTCATGAGCAAACCAATTCAATCTCTCAAATTAAGAATAAAAATACACAAAATCAACCTATAATTTCATAAATTCATCACAAAAATAAACAAATTTAAACAAATTTCAGTCTAGAACTTGGATGATGGTTGAGAGAGGAAACCCTAATCTAACAGAGAAAGAGACCACCGCCAGAGGCCTAGGGGGACCACGATGACAACGGAGGACGAAGGCTGGTCAATGATGACGAGGGAGACCCGATCGTGGAGAGAGAGAGAGAGAGGGAGCACCAGATCTGGAAGAAGGAGGAAGCCCGCCGACGAACTAGGGAGACCCGCCGATGAACGAGGCAGACCTGGTGTACGATGGTCCTTGGCTGTCGGTGAAGGAGGAAACACGCAGGCGAGACACTTGGAGGTCCTTACCTCGGGACGAAAATGATGCTAGAGGAGGAGAAAGAGAACGAATTTGAGGTCGACGACGGAGGGTGGCTGTCAGTGATGGAGGGGCGACGCCGGCAACGGAGGAGATCGCTGGTGATGGTGCCCGGAGTTTGGAGGCCGGCTACAATAGATTGGGTACAGGCTGTTGAACATGAAGAGAGGTTTGTAAAATGGGAATAAAAAGATCCTCTACCTTTTGTTAAGGGATGAAAATGGGGTAAAATTGAGGATGAGTGGATTCCAAGTAATCAATTTAATTCCCGTATTTAAAATACCAAACAACAAAAGTGGTAATCATCCATTATCATTCCCCCTTTTGATTACTAGGTAATGCATACCAAACAAGCCCTAAATTCATTTGGCTATTTCCTTTCCATTCCAAATCCGATGCTCCAAAGTTGGTCAAAAACTTTATCAATATCTTTCCATGAATTTTTTCTCCACAAAAATAAAATCCATCCAAACCAATAATGGTACCGAGTTCAAACCTTTAATTCCCCTTTTCCAAGAATTGGGGATTTCACATCGTCTTACGTGTCTATATTCACACCATCAAAACAATAGTGTTGAAAGTCGACACCGTCGAATTGTTGATATGTGTCTCACCCTACCTAAACGAGCCTCTCTCCCATTATCGATATGAGGTTTTGCCTTCGAGACCTCTACCTATCTCCAAAATCGTCTTCCCACACCGCTTCTTGATCACAAATCACCATTTGAACTCCTTTTCCAAAAGCCTCCTGATTACAGATTTCTCAAATTTTTTGGGTATTTATGCTTTCCGAATCTTCGACCCTATAATCAAATATCAATATAGACTTGCCTTTCTTTCCATTCCCTCAATCTTTCTTAGGTATAGCCCAAACCACAAGGGATATATTTGTTTTAACTGGGCAGATCACAAAATTTATCTCTCTCGGGATGTTATATTTGATGAAAACATTTTTCCTTATACCACCTCATTCAGTACAGATTATATAGCTCCCTACAAACCTTCTGATCTTGTGTCATTGCCCATTCTTACCACCCATGGCCCAACAGAGACTGACCCATTAGCCCCAACCCAATCTCATTCATCAACTCCCATAAACCCCTCACCAACCCATTATTCTTTAGAGCCTAATTCTACTTCCTCGTCAATGTCACCCTTCTCGACCTCGAATTCTAACTCTATTTTCAAGTCCCCCCCTAATGCAGATTCGACGCCTTCTTCTACACCCTCACACCCTATGATCACTCGAGCCCGTGCTTCCATCTTTAAACCACTAATCCGCACAGACGACACCATTCTTTGGCCTCCACCACATTGTTCCCACACGCAATCCATACCCGAAGAGCCTTCCTACTATTAGGTCTCCAAATTTGAAGAGTAGAGAGCGACAACACAATCTGAATTTCAAGCCCTTCTTCAAACCAAAACATGAACACTCATTCCTCTCTCATCCTCATCCTTATCCAATGTCTTGGGTGTCAAATGGGTGTTTAAGACCAAAAGAAATTCTGATCGCTCCCTAGAAAGACGCAAAGCAAGGCTTGTTGATTGTTACCAAGGGGTATCATCAACTCCATGGACTGGACTTCGTTGAAACATTTAGTCCCGTTCCTAAGCCCTCCACCATCCGACTCCTGCTATCACTGCCTCCATGAATCAGTGGTTCATTCGTCAACTTGAATACAAAACGCCTTCCTTCATAGGACTCTTACTGAGGAAGTTCATGTCACCCAACCCCTAGGTTTTTTTCATCCCCAATTATTCCCCTCTTACATTTGAAAATTATATAAATATCTCCATGGCCTAAAACAAGCTCCTCGAGCTTGGTTCTCATGGCTCAGTAATGCCTTGATAAGCATGGGATTCACTCCTTCTATACCTGATTCGCCTCTATGTTTTCATCGCCTTGGGAAACATTGTGTCTTTGTGATTTTGTATGTCGATGATTTGTTGGTGCTTTCCTCAGCTCCTGACTTATCTGCTCGATTCATCTCAGCCTTGTCGGCTCAATTTCATGTCAAAGATCTGAGTCCAATACACTATTTTCTGCTCATCGAGATTTCTCGAACCGATGATGGTTTTTATCTCTCACAAACAAAGCATATTACCAAGCTTGTTGAACGCACAAGAATGGTAAATTCCCGGCCAATCACCACGTCGATGGCCTCTAATTATGATTCTTCTGTTGAGTCCACCCCAGCCAAAGATCCTAACTTTATCGCAGTGTGGTAGGCTCTCTACAATATTTGGCCCACAAGGTCCGATGTGTCCTTTGCGGTTAACAAGGTATGTCAACAGATGCATGATCCACGATAAGTCCACCGGTAGGTTGTGAAACGCATCTTACGATACCTCAATGCTACTACCACATTAAAGTTTCATATCTCTTCAACACCAAACACCACCTTATCAGCGTTCTCCGACGCTAACTGGGCAAGAGACAAGGCTGATTGAAGATCCGCCAATGCCTATTGCATATTCCATGGACCCAATTTGGCCTTGTGGTCCTAAAAAAACAAGATTACAAGAAACAGTGTCCCGATCCTCGACGGAGGCTGCATACCGTGCTCTTGCTCATGCCACTTCCGAGACACTATGGCTGCAGTCCCTTCTCTCAGAGCTACGTTCATTCCTACATCATGCCCCGATTCTTTGGGGCGATAACCTTGGGGCGACATATCTAGCAAGCAATCCAATCCTTCATCATATGATCAAACATTTATCGCTTCATTACCATTTTGTGCATGAAATAGTTCAAGCCAAATTACTTCAAGAATTGCTTTCATCTCGCCCGAGGATCAACGAGTGGATATGCTCACCACACCTCTCTCAACCGATCGCTTCACATCAATGCGATCCCATCTTTGCCTCTGCCAGTTGGGATCGAGGGAGGATAGTAAGACAAGCACCCCATCAGATTAAGCAGCCCACTGTTACATTCAAATTTCATATATATATATTGTGCTGCAACATCCACGCTCTCTCTTTCTCACAGAATTCCAAGGGGCCAAGCAGCTAGGTCGGGTTTGAGAGCAGAAAAAGCTAGGGTTTGGCTTGGGAGCAATCCGTCGGTGGCGATTCTCTCAGAGGGTTCTCATCTCGTCTGGTGCTACTTGAGACCCTGCTTACTCGACAAAGAAGAATATGAAGGAGAGTTCCTGGTGTTGAGAAATCTCTCCAGAAATTTCTCGGTGTCCTATACAGACGATTTCTAACCCTTTTCTTTGCTTATCTTCTAGTCGTGTATTCTTTGAATTGCTAACTTTAAGCTTGTGGATTTGAACCTTTGTAATATGTTTCTGGCCTTTGGATGCCTAGTGAATTGGATGAACCTCCTCGGGAGGTTCCGTGGATATAGAAAAACCAAACCGCGCAAACAAAGCCTCGCATGCTTTTCTTGTTCTTATTAATTTATTTATCCGTGTGATCTAAGACGAAATCGGAAACCCTAGATCGAACATTAATAGCATACTTTAAAAACAAGCATATAATCATGAAACTGCACCGTTTACATTACTCAGTAACCCACTAGTCTTCTAATTTACATTACATATAAATACATAATTTCTCTCCCTCTCTGAATCTCTCCTCTACACATTTGGCCCTCTTAACATCTATCAACATTAGGCTTACAACACCAAAATCTTTACATACTCTACAAGCCAATGTGTAAATTAACACCTATCCAAAAGGTATCAATTTACACATTCTCTTTACAATGCTCAAATCCATCTGATACACATAAGCTCCCTGGACCAATGCCTAGCTAGATCATTAGTCCCATCCCATGAGCCGCTTCCATACTTCCTCTTCGATTCGTTTCCTAGAAACAGACGAGCCATTTCCTTCATGGAGTAGGACCCTGTACACCTCCCACTCCCTATGATCAAAAGCATGCCTTCCTACTTCAGCCTTCAAAACACACAAAAGCACTACAAGATTAGCTAGCCTTATACAAACTCATGAGAAGTAGTAGCCCTGAAGCTGCCTCTAAGACATGGTTAAATTACCGAAAAGATGCATATATCAAGCGAGTTAAGGGCACGCGTGATGTTGTACAAGACCAAAGGCCGTCCTTTGCCAGATAACTCGACAGGGTTTGCAACGAGCAGCTCGGTATCTGGGCCTCTGCTTACGACAGCAACCTTCAGAGGCTGCGATAGCTCTTTCTGGAGGCGCGAGCACAATGCATTTTGTTTGTTGGGGTCAACTATCTTCTTCCCATCTGCCTGCATTATGAACAAATCAATCTGGCATTCCTTGTTCTGCTTCATGGATCCTCGCCCGTATGAAATCTGAAATCAATTAAATCGGGGATCAGATTCATGAAATCGATACGCATATTGAACTCTCATTATGCCAAACATTTATTCACCTGAATGTTGTAATCCTTGAAGGTCCTCATGATGTCGTAAAGCAGGCCAGCGTGATCTTCACAAGTGATTTGGACGAGCGTTTGAGAAGGGCTTAGAGAGTTGTCAATTGCGACAAATGGAGGGCTCATCGACACATGCCTACACTCGCTACTGCTATCTTGAAGCTCAAAGCAGCAGGACTCTTCGTCCTTGATCTGGCAAGGCAGGAAACAAGGGGATTGTGAACAAGATATGGCATCTGGAAACACCTTTTCTATGTCGCAACATAGCGATTCATCCTCAATTGCAGCGGTTAGATGTTCGTATGTGTCCTCTTGCCTCTTCTTTGTATGCATTAGTTCCCTAAGAACATATATACTCGTTCCGATTAGTTGTACAAAAGTAGCAATTAGTATTAAACTTCACTGAATGTGTCGATCTCAAGAATCAAACCTGGTGTCAGTGATGAAAAAGAGGTCCATCACTCTTCCATCAGGAGTTGTTGATGCCTTCACTCTCTTGATATTCAGTTCTAGCTTACTAAGAACCTTGGTAACGTCTGCTAGCCAAAAACACCACGCGATGAAGTTAAATTACTAGTCCAAACAAAATCTGTCTTTAGCAAGATCCAAATTATCGCGACATATATAACTCTTAGTAGATCCAGGATGCGTTTAGACCAGAACGGAATATAAGTTAGATTGAAGTTGGATTTAGATTTGAGGATTCCAATTGCTGTGGAATCTAACAACAAAACTAATGAAAGATTACATTACAGAACAGAAACCATCACAAAAAGATGGTTATGATCTTAAATATCCAAACAAAATCAAAGAAAAATATAGACAGTATATAATATATACCATGTAAAAGGCCTCTTCTGTCATTACAGCAGATCTTTAATAAGAAGACATCAGGGGAGTTGGGGGGATGGAGAAGCTCTTGCTTGTAATAAGAAATCCCGGAGACAGAAGAGCAAGATGGGCAAGCTTCTTTGAGCCTCTTCATCACCAAGTTCCACCTTGTTTCTTGATTTGGTAGCACCCATACCACTATGAAGCACCATTTCCCATCCGTCGACATATCTTCAATCCAAAACCACAGAGCACAAAAAAAACAAGTCAACAAAGGGAACCAAAAACACATACATCCCTAATATATATCATCTGAATTGAAATCAACAACTATCTGAAAAATCCTCATTGGATTGTTGAAAATGAAGCAAACATATATATATATAGAGAGAGAGAGAGAAGGAAATTTAAAGTTACCAACTCTAGAGATTTTCAAGCCAAAGAAGAGCAATATCCGAGAAAGATCGCATGCCAAGCCAATCTTATCGGGGCAGCTAACCGTAATAACGCTGGGATCTCCTTGTTTATCCGAGTGCCTCAACACCACAACGTCGTCGTATGGTATCCTCATCGATCTCCTCCTCCAAAAATGATCTAAATTAAACAGAAGAGTTGCAGCTGACAAAACTAGGAAGAACAAAGGGTGTAAGCCCAGATAAAGAAGAAGCTGTGATATAAGCTATATAGATTGAATGAGCTGAAGGAGAGATAGAAAGAGAGAAGAAGGTGGAGGGTTGGTGACCCTGAGCCTGAGCCTGAGCCTGAGGAGGAAGGATAGGGGTGGCCATAGATTGTGGTAGTTGGTTGGGATTATATAGTTACATGTCAAGGGGGGATTAAATTATACTGTATACATTGTCCCCAATATTTTGTCATTTTGTTGTCTTGGTTTAGTGGTGGTGGGCACAGTGTATGTGAAAGTGTGAGCTGTTATGCTTAGTTGGGATGAAGTCCTTTTATGTACACTAGTAATTAATTAATACCTATGCAGTGGGAGTTCAACTAACCTTGAAAAGGGTTTCAAATCTAGTACTGTACTATTGAGATATGAATTGGATTTTGCTTCACTTGGTTGTCTATTTATTAAGTTGAGGAGTTGTTTGTGCCTTTCTTCTTATCTTTATATATATATAATTATCTACAACCTACAGCTTAGCTATAAAAATAGTCCTATTTCCTTTATAATTAATTTAATCAACTAAAAGAAAATTAAACATGAATATATACTTGTGAACCAGACTGAGATCGAAACTTCCTAATTTCGTCACCTAATTTAGTCACATTGTTCGATCATACTAGGCTAAAAGATAAATAAAATTAAAGGGACAATTTATTTGGGAATGTTGAAGAGACACATTAATTAAGCACCCCCATCTTCTACAAATGTGCGCGCTTTATTCAACTAGCTTTCAAAGTTTCAAATTAACCCCAACAAAATTTCCGGCCTATATATATAAAAAAAAGGAACAAGTGAAAGATAGGTGAATGGGAAGACACATAAGAGGGCGACTGCTATGCCAATACTCTTTGGAGGGGTTGCTTTCTTCACCCACTTATTGTTTCTTTTTAAACATGCAATATGTAAACAATTAAGTAGGTAAAGGTAGATTAAGATTGATCCAGATTAAAAAGATAGAGACTTGGTCAGTCAGTACTCCTATAGTTTTGCGTTACGTCAGACCATGACGTCATATCGCTTTGCATAAGCTCTATTAAATACTATAAAAAGGTGGATACTGCGATCAACACTTTGCAATTGTAGCTTTTACACCGGCCTTTTTCAATTGAATTGTGCAATATTTATAGTGGATAGTTGCGCTCCCGCGGACGGATTCTGGATCCATTTCACCAATAAACATTATAAGTTGTGGAAAAATTACACAGACCTGATCCTAGATTCATCCATTGTAAAAAAAATATAGAATTTCAAAAGACAAATCCTTGATCCGTCCAAACTCTTAATAGATTAAAAAGCAAAAAAAAAAAAAAGAGTAAGACTAAAAAACAACAACGGCGGATCAAGTGTAGTCTCGGGCGCCCTTTTGTCCGAGTTGACCGTGGCAATGTCCGTGATTCTCGAAGATCTCTCATCTAGGTGGGAGGAACGTCGTTGATCCGCACTTCCCCAGGAGACGCCTTTTCCGCTGATGGGTTTCTGCATCTGTCTCCCCGGCGTCGAGTCGTCGTGTCAGTCCATCGACTTTCCCATGTTCTCGACATTCGCTGCTTCCACTCGGTGTCCTTCGACTATCTCTCTTCTGGTCTTCTTGCCGAGATCTTTTGTTTTCGGATTTCTTTGTTGTTCTATGCTTTTTATGGTTGTATTCATGACGGTTAGCCCATTTGCCATTTTCGACCTCTCGTTGTCTAAGACTTCAGTTGAAGTCTTGGACTTTGAATTATTTCCTGTTCAAAAAATACAACAATGCGGATTCACCCTTGGTAGTTGGTATATTAAAAAAAATTAAAAAGAAAGAAAGACAAAGAGAATACAATTATGAATCATGGATTCATCCTATAAGACCTCAAAACATGGACGGATATAGGATCTGTTTATGTTTTGGGGTGTCAGAATCGTGTATTTTTTTACATGATCAATACATTACAATTTGCAATAATTATTGGACATGTGTCAAAGTAATGAAAACTTCGGCCAAAAGCTTTGCCATCTCAAAATTTTCCTCCTTTGAGTAGGTTGTGTGACATTTTTTGTTTGGTCTGTATCTTCCCAAAATTGTCTCTTGGATTCCTCTCATTGACATAATTGGTGTTTTGTTCCTATTTTTGACTATCTGCAAACCCTTGGTTATTAAAAATGATCTTACTTCTAATTGTCCACAAGCTCCACCAAATAATGGCAAGGGAAGTCTCCTTGTTTTTTTTATGATAAAGTAAGAATTCGAGATCAAACAAGCCCGGACCTCGATAGACTGACAAGTCGGCAGACGGAAGACCATCGAAATACAAGATGATAAAAAAATGGTGCAATAAACCGGCAGAATGCACCCAACAAACGACGAAACTAAGCGAATCTAAACCTAAGAAGTTGGGGATGTAGACTAGGAACGAAGTCAAGCACACCGCTGGCCGGACAGTAATGGCAATGGGGGTCTTCATTTTTATTTTTGATAAAGTAAGAATTCGAGATCAGACAAACCCGGACTTCGATAGACCGAGAAGTCGGCAAACGGAAGACCATCGAAATACAATAGGTTACAAAAAATGGTGCAATAAACCGGCAATATATATACACCCAACAAACTACGGTAGATTACAGACGATCGAAGTCAAGCACATCGCATCGAAATACAACAGGATACAAAAAAAATGGTGCAATAAACAGGCAAAATGCACCCAACAAACTACGGTAGACTACAGACGATTGAAATCAAGCACACCACTAGCCTGCAATATATCAAAATTCTTGTGGGCAGTAAAGACGAACGTTCAAGAGAACTTCATCCCGCTCCCGTATACGGAATCGTGGGAGAGTTCATCTAAATTTTTTTTTTCTTTTTGAAACCCTAAGGCTCTAATCGGTCATCTTATTGTGCATGATTTGCAATCTAATAGAAAACTAAAATTAAGGGGGGCGGAAAAAAATAGAAAACAGTACGAAAGACTAATCTCCCCATGAATGAGGATGCATGTTTAATGTTCATGAGCTTCACGTCATTACATTTACATATCAACCTTTCATGGGAGGCATGTTTGATTTCCACGTTCTTTCATCTTACCTGTCTAATCATATTCCAAAAACACATATCTATATACCTATATTAAAACCGGTGCATAACGTTACGTAGCACGTTGTGGTTGATTTTAAGTAGTGGGGGCCGCATGATTGTCTAGAGGGGGTGAAATTTTTCTCTCGGAAATATTTTTTCCTCGGTATATATAATGAATGATTTTTTTAAAAAAACTATAGAAAGAAAACCATAAATTGTGGTATAAATATGATATTTTATTACAAAAATTCATACAAATTAAATAAATTTAATATTTTTTCACACATATATGTGTGTGTAGCATGATGAATACTTTTTTTAAAATGCTAAAAGAAAATTATACATTTTTTTTAAAAAAAATGTCATTTGTAAATGAAAAAAAATTGATAGGATTGAAAAATGTGGCAAAAAAATTCATAAATTTTAGCTTAAATATAACATTGATAGTAAAAAAATTTCATATGAATAAAAATTAGAAGAATTTTTTAAAATATACATGCAACAAAATGAATAGTCTTATGAAAAATATTAAAAGAAAACTATAAAACTTGATTAAAATATGACATATATAAAAAATTTGGTATGAATAAAAAGTATTGCAAAAAAAAAATGAGGTTTGAACCCGTGATCGATGTATTACATTACTTTTATATATATATTCAAAGAATAATGAGTAACCTAAGAGGGTTTTGGTTAGGTATCATTTGGTTTATTAATTAAAAATATTATTTTAAATATTTTTATATTTGTTTTAAATATAATAAATTATCAATTTTAATACCTGGAAAACTAAAAAGAAATAGAGCGATGAATTATATGAAGTAATGTTATATATTTCTGAGATCCCCTTAAATCATAGATTCAATAAACTACCAAGAGTTCTTGTTGATCCACTATTTTGGACTTGAACACACGAGTCAAAATGTCGAATCACCAAGTCACCAACTATATAGTTCCACCAAAAGCAAAAATTGAACCATGTCAAAAGTTTGCATGTAAACTAAACAAAATTGTTTGGGCCCATGAGAAGAAGGCCCATTTCCAATTACCAAATGAATTAATTACTCCGTATAGTTTGATGAGTTGACATTCTCCGAGTGGCATGATCCATTCTCCGAGTGGCATGATCCACTATTTTTTTTTTTGAATAGGTAAGAATTCGGTTGGAAAATCCTAACCGATATCATCCCGACGGATGAGATCATTAAGCAGTATCTGATGACAAGGCCGCCCCATTAACAAGGTGGGGAAGATATGCAACCTTGTTGGCCGACCTGTTATCCTCGCGGAGCACATGCGAGAAAATCATATTTTGAACTTCTACAATTTGTCTCTTGATATCTCCCATAATTAACTCGATCTCCCAAGGGCAAGGGTTATTATATTTTAGGTTGTCTATGACAGTTTTGGAGTCGCCTTCAATGATTATGTTTGCACATTCTGTTTGCATGACATCGTTAAATCCTATACGCAAAGCCATAGTTTCAGCCATTGTTGGGGAAAGACGCCCTAGCCTTGTTGCCCCCATCGTTATCACCTTTTCTTCAAATTTTCTAATAATGTATCCTGCAGTGGACTACCCCGACCCATCAATTGCTCCATCGAAGTTCATCTTGAGGAACCCAGGGCCCGGTTTGCGCCATTTGACATTCTCCTCATCCACCCAAGTCCTTTTCCATTGATCTTTAATTTTATGTAAAAATTGTTGGATTTCCCACTAGGAGGGCTTACTTCTTCTCTCAAAGGCTATTTGGTTTCTATAGAATCATAATGTCCACCGTTTCATCGCTAGCTCCTTTTCTTCCTTATTCATTTGATCTCCAATTAAATTCATTATTGTTTTCCCGTTCCATCTAGGTCCCGTGCCATGGTTGGTTATGTATTTTATTTGGGCACCATTAAGCTGGTGTTTTTGACAAATGGGCATTCTATAAAGAGATGTTGTTCATCTTCTACGAAGCTTTCACAGAAAACACATTGATTTGGGATCAGCTTCCCCCGCTTCCTCAATCTGTCTTTTATGGGTAGTCCATTTTGGGCAACTTTCCACAAAAAGTTTTTGATTTTTGGCATAGTATCCACCTTCCAAACCCAGTCATTAGGGTCGTCTGCAAACGTGTCTAGATAAGATATTAACTTGACGACACTTGTCGTCGAGAACCACCCTTGTTTGTCCGGCCACCAGTAGAGCCTGTCTGGCATGGGTTTTGACGGTAATGGAGTTTCCATTATTGTTAGGACCATATTTTGGTCAATAACATTAGATAGTTTGTCTCTATCCCATCGATCATCAGTAATAAATTCACTAACTGTTATGTTATTATCCTAGCCCGGGGATCCTCCATAATTTTGGTCTAAAGGCGTGTTGTTAATCCACCTGTCCGTCTAAAACTTGACCATTGTCCCATCACCTATTGACCATATCAAACCCGACTTGAATATTTCTAGTAACGAAGATGCATTTCTCCATTGCCAGAATGAGTTTTTGACTTGTCTATAATTTAGGATGTCGGATTGCTTTAGATATTTATGTTTTATGATTTGAACCCACATGTTGTCTAGTTCAGCGAGTGTTTTCCACAATAGTTTCATCTGTAATGCTTCATTCATAGTTTGGGACTTTCTTATACCTAGGCCACCTTTACATTTTGGTTTACAGATTCTATCCCAGCTTATTAAAGATCTGTGCTGAAGGTCCTTATTCCAAAAAAAAAGGAACAGCTAATCTGATCGAGGCTTTTATGAATCGAGGCAGGTAGCATGAAACTTTGCATTGCAAAAAGAGGTTTTGCTGAAAAATTCGCGTTGATCAGAATGGAGCGACCTTGTTGAGAAAGGGAATTGGCTTTCCACTTATATAATTGGTTTTTTGTTTTAAAAATGATTTCTTCGAAAGTTTCCTTATTTACTCTTTCCACTAATGATTGGATACCCAAGATATTTCTTCATAGCTATTGTATGGGGAGCTTGGAGAGAATTTTGTAGCAATTGGATTCTAGCCCTCGAGACTTCTTTCGTAGTTTGGAAAGAAGACTTGTGATAATTAACTTTTTGACCTGATAACTGGCAATATTCCTCAATAATTTCTTTCACTTTCTGACTAGCTTCCAAGGAAGCTTTTGAGAAAATGATAATATCATCCACAAATGCTAAAAACGGCAATGTAGGGCCCCCACAGCCAAATTTAAAACCTACTTTGCTAGCATGCTTTAGTGACTCTTGATGTAGCCGTCTTCCAAGTATTTCCGCACCGAGAATAAATAAAAATGGGGAGATAGGATCTCCTTGTCGAATACCCCTAGATGGGTAGAAAACTTGGGTTGTTGAATTGTTCACGTGTATAGAGAATGAAGCAGTTGAAATACATTCCTTTACCCAGTTTATAAAGGTTAGATGAAAACCAAATCTCCTCATTATTTCTCAGGAGAAGTCCTAGTTTACTCTATGATAAACTTTTTCCATATCCAGTTTTATTGTCATCCATCCCTCCTCTCCTTTACGCGTTTTGAAAGAATGGAAAATCTCATGGGCGATTAGGACATTGTCATGAATCGCCCTATCCACCACAAAAGCACCCTGAAGAGGGTGGATCAGCTTTCCCATCACTTTCTTTAGTCGTTCCGTCATAATTTTAGAGATTACTTTATACATGGTTGAACATAGACTGATTGGTCTATAATTATTCGTTGTGCTCGGGTTATCTGTCTTTGGGAGAAGAGTTATGAAGGTGTGGTTTACTTGCCGAAGCATTTTTCCGAAGATGAAGAAATTCTTTACCGCCCGAATTACCGATGGTTCCACAATTTCCCAGTATATCTTATAGAATTTTGTCGTAAATCCGTCAGGCCCTGGATATTCATTTTTCCCTAAGCTGAAAACAACGTTCTTTACCTCACTATTCGAGACTGGTTTCACCAACTCTGTGTTTTCCCTGTCCGAAATGTTTGGGGATATAAGGTCTAACATTTCACTCCACCTTGATCGATCGACCCTTTCCTTTCTAAACCTTTTTTCAAAGTCCTTTTGTATTTCTGTCTGTATGTTTTCCTCTCCCAGAATCTACGTTCCTTTTCCAGTGTTAATTGATCTAATTATTTTCCTATTCCGCCTTCCAGGCGCAATTTTATGGAAATAAGACGAGTTCTTGTCCGCAAGTTTAATATGTTTCGTTTTTGCTCACTGGTTCCAATAGGTTTTATGGAAGTTAATTAAGGCCTCTTTCTTTTTTAGCAGTTGTATTTGCTTGCCAACATTGATTTGGTCCTCATGTTCGCATAGCGAGTTTTGAACCACAATCAGTTCCTCATCTACCTTCTTTAGTTGCCTAAAAATATTTCCCAAAGTCCTTTAATTCCACTCCTTAATTTTCGCTTTCAAAACTTTTGTCTTAAATGCTAGTTGAAACATGGATGAGCCCCCGCAACTTGCCCTCCATGCCTATTTTACTATATTCCTAAGGTCCTTTCATTTCAGCCATATGTTTTCAAATTTGAAAGGCACTGGCCTGGGTTGGGATCCTAAATTTAGGTCTACAGATATCGGGCAGTGGTCAGATGTTGAGAATGCATGATGCGTTACCCGAATGGACGGGCATCTTTCAATGATCCCATTTTGTACCAAGACTCTATCTAGTCTTTCCAGAGTGTTATCTTCCCCCGACTTCTTTTTCCTCCAAGTAAACCTATTCCCTATAAAGGGGATTTCGAATAATTCTCCTATCTCTATCATTTCAGACTTTCTACGAAATCTAGACACGAAAGTTTCTGCTCCTCCTTGTTTGTCACTGTTTTTCGTTATATCATTGAGATCCCCCATAAAAATGCACGGAATTGATGTTTCTGCTATCATTTCACACATCTCATCCCAGAAGCGACTTTTATCTCATTCTTGGGCTGGGGCATAAGCCATAAAAATTCTACATTTGAAGTTTACTTCAAAATTTACATAGTCCAAGCAAATAAATCTTTCCCTAGTTGACACTATAAAAATTGATTCTTGGGCCAGATGATGGGCTTTCCATAGTACTCCAATCCCGCGTGATTTTCCGATAGCTGGGATCCAACACGCCGAATCAAAGCCCGCATTCTTCCATAGTTTTTCATCGGGAATAATTTCAGATTTCATTTCCATTATAGCCAAGAGTTGGATATTTTGGATTTTGTAGAAAGTGTTGATTTCGGCCCAGAAATTGGGTCAGCCAAACCCACGAACATTCCATGAGCCTATTTTCAGGAGCCACCCCATATAAACCTTTCCCTAGAGATGTTTTGCCAAATAAGAAATTGTGAGATGAATTTGTTTCTCAAGCACCTTAACAAGATCCTTATAAGATTTTGGGTTGGATTTAGTGATGCTTTTGTTTTCACGGATATACACAACAAATAATATAGGTAGTTTGCACCCCTAATCCTAGATTTAGTCATGGGCAGATCTGCAATCTCTTGAATATAAGTATCCTTTATCGAGTTTTTTCGAATCTTAGCTTCTTGGTCCACTAATCTAGCTACCATTAATCTAGAGGGCAGATAATTCCAACATCTATTTCTTCGGGGATAGCTAGCCGAGGGCCTTGAGATATTGAAGATTACTCTCTTGCTTATAGTCCGATTGTTTAACATAGTATTGCATTGTCTGATATCAGATTTACTATGCCTATTTGTTTGGCAATAACCGATCTTACTAGTTAATTTTTTTCCAAGAATATGAGAGGGATACATCTTAAATACCATAGTTTCCATTAGACACCAATTAACCTGCCACTTGAACCTTACTATATTTACAATGAGACTAACATGATTAACCTACAAATTTATTAGACAGAGATAGCATACGACTAGACTGAGAGACACACCACATGTTCACACCTTCCTTGGCAGTTCTAGCAACAACTTTTATTCCATCCTACCATAAGCAACCACACCATAACCAGTGAGCACAACAGGGATATCTTGAAGCTTGCACAAAAGTGGGGGTGAACAACAATTCATACCTTTCGGTATCCCACCACCCTAGGACATCAAGGACCAATTTTCTTAGAGTTTCACACTTCATTCTTGCCCCTTTTACTACCGCCTCCCATCAGCTTGGAGCTAGCAGTTTCAACTTCCTCGATCCCGAGCTTCCGCTTGCCAAACTTAAACTTGACAGCCCCATCAACACCAAGCTGCTCAAACCTCAAAGTCGGAGGAGAAGCCGAGGGAGCAACTAGGGGGTTGATGGCAGCAGATAGGAGACAATCAGGATTGTAGAGGTTGGGTAGAATGAATTCAGTAAAAGCAGGAATATTACCCAACATCCGATTAAAGTCATCCTGCGTGAAATCAGCTGGAATGCCGCTATTAATGTTCCCACCATCATAGTCTCCTTCAACTTCAAGCATCTCTTCATCATCGGCTTTGTAGTACTCGAGATCTTGGAAATCAGCCTCTATAGCATAAGGATTTGCATCATTTGGGTGCTCTGCAGAAGGGGCTTCTTTATCAGTTTCTTGGAAGTCATCAACAACCTCATATTCCTCAATCTCAGGGACTGGAGGGAGAGCATCCACAACAGCAGCATCAGTAACAGATGTGATAGAGATCTCACTAGTGGGAGAGGAGGAGTCATCCGAAGATGAACCCGAAGCCAGCTCTACATTCTTCCCAAATCTTTTCCACAGGTCATCCTTGGAATGCCCAAAGGAAGGAGGAGGGAGAGTCCTCAGCTTCCTGGAACCATTAACCCAATCTCCTCCATCATTGGATTGCCCCCCAATGTTGTCACCCATGGGAGCATCCTCAGGTCCAGGACCCATGATTCCACCTCCACCATTGCTACACACCCTCCTAGCTGGACAATTCTCAAACAAGTGATCAGCACCACCGCAGCTACCACATCCTTCAGGGAAATCTTCAAACCACACAGGGTAAGATTCTAGTTCTCCCACCTCATTAGGCACCAAAACTCTTTTGTTAGGAATATTTGTAAGGTCAGCACAAACACATACCCTAGGATAGCGGAGCCTTGTACCATTGGGATTAAAGGCATCTACTCTAATCACAGTCCGTATCTGATTCCTTTCACCAATAGCTTTAAGTAGGGAATCACTTGCATACTTGGTGGGCAAGCCTGGAAATTGAACCCATAGATCAAGCTTTGACATAGACTCGGTAATGGGATTGAAGTCCTGCCTCCAGGGTTAGAACAACATAAGTTGTCCGAGCACATGAAAGGGCCTCCCCTCCCAAACCTTGTCTCTGTCCTCCTTGAGATCGATCCGAAGCTCGAACCAGTTGTTGGCTAGGGGAAACAACTGAAATCCCACCGACAAGAACTTCCAGTCAATCTTGATTTTCCTTCTGATCTCCTTAGCCTCGATCGGGTTCTCGATAATGGTAGCGAACAAAGAGGTGTTGTTGAGAGTAGAGATGTTCGCCTGGACATCAACCTGGATTTCTTTCAGCATCTGAATATCGATCTTTGACTTTTTCAAATGCTTTTCATGATTTTTTTGTGAGACCTTTGACTCCCCCTCAGAAGGAACCAGAGTCCCATCTGAAGCGAAGCCAGAGATAGGGTTTTTATTGGCCCTTTCGGGTATTTGTTGAGGGATGGACGAGAGAATCGACATCCATAGGTTTTTTTCCCTTTTTCCGTGGAGGACGCAACCATGGTGACAAAAGAAATAAGACAGTGGTTACTACAGAGAAGCAATAGCAGAATTTGAGAAGAGAAATGATGTGAAAGAGTGTGAGGAGATCCCACACACCCATGTTTCCTTATAAAGATTTGAGGGAGAGAAAGAGGAAGATGAGAAGCGCTGGCCTTCCGAGCACCGTACGAAGTCATCGGAATCATGCAACAGAAGTGAACACGAGCACTCACATCTCCAATTGTACGGAGATTGCAGGCAAACTTGTTCAGCAAGGGCAACTGTACAACCCACGATGAGAGATGTGGCCAAGGAGGAGGTCGACTACTCCAAACCCTATCACCCCTATCCCTACAGTACCTCCAACACATGATATTAGATCGGCTTTTAGACTCCGGGCTGTACAACTTTTTCCCCCTTTTGTTTATTCTCACCGTTCACCTTTTTGATCGAGAAATCCCAACAGATAAGGCATCGATTCTCCTTCCTCCACAAAAACGATTGCTTGGTGAGGAGATTATATCATTATTTCTGAAATCAAACTCGATTAGAGAGTAGCTTTGACAAGAGGGAGGATTTAGGGGTGACGGGCTATGAAGATTAGGGTTTTTTCCTAAGGAAATTGGGGCATGATCGAGTTCGCTTGAGGCAAGGAAAAGGGGGGCGCGTCGCGCACGTACTCCTAACATTTTCCACTAGTGGCATGATCCACTATTACGGGTGTGTTTGGATTCCTTTTCATTTTAATTATAATGTATTTATTTTACTTTATTTTATATGATTATTTATTTGTACAAATAAAAATCTCATAAAAACCGAGGTAAAACGGTAATTTAATTACATAATCACATAAATTGATATAAAATAATTACATTATAATTAATACATCATAGAATCCAAACACACCATTAATTTAAACACCTTAAAAATTGTGTTAATCAAACACCAACGTATCTATTTTCATTATATATATAATACACTGGAATCCAAACACACCTACAATGCAAAAAAATAAATGATTAAAAATAATACAAACTATCCTTCGTGAACCAAAATAATAAGAACTTTAGAAACTACCATCCTTAATATGAATTATCAATTAATAAACCAATTTTAATACAAAAGGCCAAAATTCCGACAATATCACTAACGTCTGACGTGGCTATCGCCTATCCAAAAACATGTTTTGGGCTAAAAATGTAATTAACACCAATTTGAGGGAAAATTTAAAATACTATTCACCGTCTTTCTCCTTGCCCCTTTAGCCATGGCAAACAAAGAAAAATCAAGCATCCCTCCGCGGCTCCGCCCAACAAACGATGTAAAATACTCCACCAATCGACGTCGCCTGGTCCTTCTCGAGCAAAACCAGCACAGTTGGAGGTGAGGGCAATAGCAGGATTATTTTCACATCTATCCGCCCAACCGCAAAACTAAATTGAAAAACCCCCTAAATCCCCTAAATCAAGCTTCTAAAGAATAAATTGAACGAGGGTTAGCGATAATTGCATAGTCTAGTTCATATTTAAGCTGGATTTCATGCATAATCTCGACAAAACAAGAGCGAATTTAAAATCTAACTTTTAAATTAAAAAACATTAAAAATATATATTTCGCCAAAACGGGAAAGAAGATGAACAATATTTTACATTTTCCCCATAAATTGGTATTAATATCGGTAAACCCATTGATGAATTAATGTTTTTGGTGTCCGATTGAGTGTGATTCGGCGGTTATTCCCAATTCTTCACTATGGCTCTAGGGTGTGACGAACCCAAGCCTTCTGTGATGGTACCGGTACGTGCTGGTGGTGCTGCTACGGGGATCGGAGGCGCTCATGGATTCGGCAATTGTAGAGCGAGTCAGGTGAGGTGTCGATTGCGATCAGAGGCGCACATTTGAAGAAGACGAAGATTTCAATTTGCCCTTCAATTATATATTTTCTCACCAACTTTCTTCTTAATTGCATTTTGAGCCCAAATAAAATTTCCGGCTGCGATATTGTCGGTCGGAATATTGGTCGGAAAGTTGTCTGTATTAAAATTGGTTTATTAGTTGATAGTTCCTATCAAGCATAGTAGTTTCTAAAGTTTGTATTATTTTTAGTTCACAAACGATAGTTGGTATTATTTTTAGTTAATTTTCTTTAAAAAAATTGTAATACATAATAAATTTAAATAAAATATTAAAAAAGTTAGTATTCTCCAGCCATTACCAAAATTATGTCATTTACTATCTACATACATTTTTTAGAAAGATAAAAAATATTAACTTTTTATTAATTTTAAAAATAACAACAGACTCCATTTGTTAAAAAAAACATATCGTTTACTATACACATAGCTTTTTAGGATGATAAAACTATATCTAAGTTTTTTTTAATAATTACATACATATTAGCAGTATTTATAAAATTATATAAAAATAATTAAAAAAAAGATTAAAATTTTATACTACATTTTTTTTTATATTATGCAAAAGGGGGTGAAACTACCAAGGTAGAACGCCACCCTAATCATCCCTACGAATGATGTTACAGAAGTCCCTATTGCAAGGGATGTTTGAAATAGTACAAATGTCCGTAGACTTAGCTAAGAAATCAGCAATTGCATTTGCTTCTCGAAAACAATGTCTGAACTCGATACACTCAAATTCTGTCTTCATACTCTTGATAAGTTCCACTTGCCGTAAAATTTCCCATCTTGATTTTGAGCTATCATTAATACTTCTGACAACTTCTAAGCAATCACTTTCAATTATGACTCTCCTCAAGCCTTTAGATAGGGCTAGCTTGACACCTGTGCAGAAAGCAGCAACTTCTGTTTAGATTGCTGAACCACTATTGATTTGCTGTTTAAAAATATCCATGACACGTCCTGCACTGTCCCCTCCCACCTGGCAGAAGCTAGTGAGTTTAGTTGAGCCATCTACATTGATTTTGTAGGTGGCCCTAGGCGGTTTATTCCAACCAACATCTCTCTCCCTTCTTTTATGTTTGGGAATGCTTTATGTATCAACTTCAACGGCCATCTGCCATTCTCTAAATTGTATAAGAGGTCTAGTGGCTTTGTGTGAGGTTGATTTATGATTTTTATTCTTAAAAATCACGTTGTTTATAGTTTCCCATACATTTTTCCACACAAGAGATAGATCTTCAAATTTGTCCAGATTGGGTTTTGAAAGAATGAGTTCTTGTATAGTCATGTGATTATTACAAGGTAATCTCAAGGATTTGCTTGTTATTTGTTCATAGTTAGCTATGACTCGTCTAGTAAAAGGGCAGTGCAGAAAAAGATGACTATCACTCTCGATGTTGTCTTTACAGAAGATGCATTCCATTGGCACCCTGATAAAATAATGGTTTAGTCTTTCCTTGGTAGCTATTGCATCCTGCAAGATTTTCCAGACTAGGTTCTTCACCAGTGCCGGGGGGGGGGGGGGGGGGGTGCTTAGTTTTTAAATCCAATCATTACCCTTTGGGGCTGGGTTGTAGGTAGAATACAGATGCTTGCATGAATTAGTTGTGAATCGCCCGTCCGGGTTAAGCTTTCAAATTAGCTCATCATGGGGGTTCCAACAGGGTATATTGATTCCAATGATCTTTCTCACTATGTTTTCTGGGAAGAGGTTTCTTATTTTCTGTGTATCCCATTGGTTGTCTGTAGTTATCAGTTGATGAACTTTGAGATTTGGATCATGATGGGCCTGGAAAGCACCCAACCTCTCATTCGGTATCCACAGGTCTATCCACACATTGATTGATTCCCCATTTCCTATAATCCATTGTAATCCATTCTTGAATTGGGTTCTGAGTTATAGCAATCGACCAAACTGACAAGATGGATGCGCCGGGTTTGCCTAAAAAATGTCTTCATTTTGCAGATACTTTTCCTTGATCACCTTTATCCAAATGTTATCGTGGCATGTGGTGAGCTTCCATAGTAACTTCATCTGGAGGTTGGTGAAAACCAAGGCCTCCTTGATCCTTTGGTTTTCATATTCTTTCCCAACTTATGAGCGGGGTATATTATTTTGATTGTAATTTGTTCCAAAAGAAAATGTTGTTGATCTTATCGATTAGCTGAAGAACCTTTTGGGAGTAGGAAGTTCTGCATAAGATAATTTGTTTTTGAGCAAAGGTTTGCTCGAATAAGTGTTATTCGGCCAGCTTGAGATAAGGAGGAAGATTTCCACTTAGAGAGTTAATTGTTTTTTGAGACTTTGAATAGCCTCTTCAAACATGCAGTTTTTAACTCTTCTCGGAAGCAGAGGGATTCCAAGATATTTTCTAAGTTTCTGGCAATAGGGATGTTCATTTCATGAGCAAGAGAGTTTGCAAGTGCTGGCGTCACATTTTCTGAGACCTGAAGGGAGATTTTGTTATAGTTGATCGTAAGGCCAGAAAAGTTAGAGAAATTATTGAGCATGTTCCTAATTGTATGAATGCTTTTATGGGTTGTTGGAGCAAAAATAATTGTGTCGCCTGCAAAGGTCAGGAAGGGAATAGGAGTCCCATTCCTTTTGAGCTTTATGCCTACCAGGCCATCCTCAAGCACAGCTTCTATTTGAAATTCCTTATCTAAGTTTTCCATGACAGTGATAAAAATGTAAGGGGCTAGAGGGTCACTCTGTCGAATTCCTCTCTGAGATTTAAACTGATCACCTGGACGATTGTTAACCAGTACAGAGAAAGTTGTGGAGGTCATACAGTTCATCACCCAATTTATCCATCTAGTATCAAAACTGAATTTGATAAGAGTTGCCTTAATATAGTCTTGCTTAATTTTATCATAGGCTTTCTCCATGTCAAGTTTTAAAGCCATCATACCCCTATTACCCTTTTGCTTATGAAAGGTGTGAAATATTTCATGGGCTATTAATGTATTGTCTTGGATGGATCGTCCTTCTACAAATGCTCCTTGATAAGGATTTATGAGCTTTGGGAGTATTGGTTTGAGTCTGTTAGCGATTATTTTGGTGATGACTTTGTAGATCGTATTGTAGAGACTAATGGACCTGAAATGATTAATATTAGAGGGATTCCGGTGGATAGCCATCAGGTCCAGGAGTTTTATCCTCAACCATGCTACTAACCGTGGCCTTAACTTCGTTGTTTGAGGGGGGCCTAAGGAGGTTGCTGTTATCTTCTGTCGTAACTTGGGGGGTAATGAACTTAAGCAGGTTAGCAGTAATAACAATGGAAGAAGGCTTAATGAATCTCTCTTTCATTTCATTAGTAATCTGGGTAGAGATTTCCTAGGCATCAGTAATAGAAGTACCATCTTTGGTAACAAAAGAAGTGGTATGGTTTTTGAAGTTTTTGATTTTGACAATTGTTTGATAGTACTTAGTGTTTTTGTCACCTAATTGTAAGTGCTTCATTTTGGTTTTTTGCTTCCAAAATCTGTAGTTGTAATCTAGCAGAGCCTAATGTTTCTTTTCTAGTCTAGCAAGTTTGGCATTATCATTGTTTGAAAGTAAGCCCCATGGAAGTTTTGATTGAAGGTCTTGTATACTGATGTTCACTTCAGAAAGTTGTTTGAGGATGTTATTGTTATGAGTATTACACCAGTTTTTAGTGTTTTTCTTCAGCAATTTTTGTTTCTTCATTAATTTGTAAGCAAAAGAGCCTACAAACTTGTTTTTCCAGACATGCCTGACAAGCTTTTTATAGTTAGGATTAGTGGTCCAAGCCATCTCAAATCGGAAGGGTGTGTCTTTTGGCTACTCCTTGTTGTTGTAGGAGGATGGTCAAGTATGAAAATATAAATAAATATAAAAGCAAACTGACTCCCTGTCTCAGCAAATAAATACAAGACTTCCTCCCGTTGTAGTAGAAGGTAATCAGGATCGATCCACGAGGAAGCATGTCAGCGCCCGCCTTTTCAGTTTCAGATCTCAGCAGAAAATCGACTAGAAGAGCGCTCGTTATCGACCTGAGAGCTCGATATAGACCACTGTCGACAGAAACTGTAAAAACATAGAAAACAGAAACGAAAACAGAAAACTCAAACAGGTCGATATCGACCAAAACCCCTCGATATCGACCAAAACCCCTCAATATCGACCAAATATGTCAACCAGAGTGACTCGAAATCGACTCAGAACAGAAACCAAAACTCGAAACTTTTCGCAAACAGAACTTGAAATATATGAAATAAATCCAATAAACTAAAGTACTTCCAAGATCAAGGTTTCAACACCACAACGATAACCATGTAAAATAACACACAAAGGCATAAAAGATCATGTTTTTCATCAAATAATTTCGTTATTAACAAATAGGAAAATAGAGGCTTTCGCATAAACCCTAATTTTTACTAACCCTTTTTCACATAATTAATCCATGTTGTATTAAGATCACTTTCTCTTCAATAACACAAACAAGGATCACCTTCAACTTTCGCAAAAGAATCATGCTCATAGGGATAGAAGATGAAATCGCATCAAAATATTGTACCTTTACCGCATCACCTTACATGGCTACCGTCGGGCTCACCCCGACCCTAGAAGTTGGGTGACTACTCGCTCTTCATCATCAAGAAAGACATCAATAATAAAAGGGAACTAAATTGCATTAAAATAAACTAAAAGAAAGCTTACAACCAATTGAAGACAAATCGTCTCTCAACTCTTTTGCTCCTCCTCGCCACAAGCTCTCTCTCTCTTTCTTACTCGATATGTATGTTCTAAGATTGAATGCCTAAAACTCAGCCCCTAAAGCTTTATTTATAGTGTTCATTCCCTAGGAAATTAGGAAATAACAACTATATCTCTATCTAAATCTATCTATCTAATGCTTAAAGATTAAATTTGGAAATAAAAAATATATATCTAAAAGGAAATTATATCTAAAGTGGATAGATCTCTCCTGGACTTGATAACACTTGATAAATCTCCTCTTTAGTTGATAGAATATCTCTTGCTTCATGTGGAAGAAAACCAGCTCAGCACTCGGACTCGGATTCAGCTCGATTTCGACCTCTGTATGTCGGTCAATATCGACCCAATATGGTCGATATTGACCTATCTTCTCAGCTCCGTCTTCTGACACTCGATATCGACCAGAGTGGTCGATACCAACCTGTCCTTTTCCACTCTAGCTTTCTGGTCGATTTCTGCATCTTCTGCTCGATTTTACTCACTCGATATCGACTAGTAGTGATCGATATCCACCTCTTCATGTCGACTGCTTCTTTCCTCGTTTCTAGCTCAATTTGCCCTGGTTCCGCTGCTCCTTGACCTTGGACTTTCTGTAGTTGACTTCGAGCTTTCCATCCTTTCTCCGAATTGTTGTAAAGTGCCTCGATTTCTGCGATATTAAACAGAAACTAGTGTAGACTCCATAATTTGGCCATTAAGCGTAAACTACGTAGATTCTGTACTATTCCAGCCCAAATGTATGTAATTCATGCAGAAATCAATATAAAGGTAAGCATAAAACATGGCGAAATAGGCTCACAACACTCCTTATTTCCAATCTGAAGGTTGATCAGACAGTGATCAGAGGATGAGAAAGGATGGTGTTGAACTCTAAGACTGAAGAACTGGGTGATGATATCTTGGTGAGCTGGAGCCTTGTCAAGACGTTCCTGGTGAGCTGATTTTGTTGAGAAGGCTCAGTAGATTTGGTTTCAGATAGATCTAGTACATCAAGTTTATTGTGGTTTCTGATTGTGATTAATCTCTTGATAGAGCTACTCTTATCATGAATCAGGGAGATCAGTCATGCTACATGACTGAATGAGACATCATTTGGTGTAATTCCTGATGCTATGGTTGTTGGGTTTGTTGAGTTTAGGATACCTTATTATCTTTCCTTGGAGATGTAAGCTACTGAAGTACTGATGTATGATGTAATTAACATAAAAATTGTTTGATTGAGTCCGTTTCAGAGCAGAGTTACCTTTTTATTTCTCATAGCTGTAAGCCAAATGGGGAAGTTATGATCTTGGAGTTGTGCACTCACTCGGTTGCTACCATAGTTCCTTCTTGGTAGTCTGCATTTTTTGGTTATAATATCTGTTTTGCTCAACGGGGTTGTTCAG
The DNA here is from genome assembly GCA_963922045.1 of Persicaria maculosa. Taxonomy (NCBI): domain Eukaryota; kingdom Viridiplantae; phylum Streptophyta; class Magnoliopsida; order Caryophyllales; family Polygonaceae; genus Persicaria; species Persicaria maculosa. Next base: position 42,660,003 of record OY998252.1, on the reverse strand, counting down.
AAAGTTGTTGGTGAAAGGTTTGTGGTTGCATCCCTCCACACCAAATTTGCTAAGCAAATCGATGGAGGATCGCCAACTTGTTTTGTTTAGGAGAGACAAAGAAGCCATACCTTTTTTGATGTATTCAATATTGTTCAGGTGGATTATATGGAGTTGAAGAAAATTGCCACTAGAGGCAAGCACAAGCAAAGGCGCTTTGCTGTTGACACTAGGGGCAGTTCTCACAACCTGGAGACAAAAGAAACAAGTAAAGAGCACAAAAATCCCAACAAGAGAATAGAATTTGAGAGAGCAAAGAATCAAAATACGGTTAAGATTGTTGTCATAGTTATAGATGTGGTACCCAACTCTAATTGGAAAACGGGGGTACCGGCTAACAAAGTTACAACCACTAGCATCATAAGGAGTAGAATAGATGGACAAGCTACTGATGAAGTTCTTCCTAGGACTATCAAGTAGAGGATAGGAGGTGTTAAGACACCTACAATTATTTAAAGTCAGCTGCACTTTAATCAGAGCAGCAGCCAACCCCTGAGTCATGTTGATCAACATAATCAATTCTTCTTCTTTTTCGGCTTCTTGTTGGCCGGAGAGGACGCTTCATCCTGGTCTTCTTCTTCCTTGCGTTTTCTTTGCTCCATAGCAGTGATCATATCCACTTCTTCTGAAGATCTGATGACTATACCTCCCATTCTGTTGACCACAGAGTTATCAGATCTAAGGGACAGTTGAGATCCTTCTGACTCCACACCAGCGTCCACCATTTTGCCTTTGGTATGAGCTTTCAGAAAAGCTTCATAGTCGGCTTCACTGATATAGTTGCCAGGGTTTTCACCCGCAAAATTAATGTTGGTAAAGCAGGTGGAGCGGGTACCCGCGGGTTATTTCTAGCCCTTTGCATGAATAGTAAAGTGATATGTTCTGGTTAATGGAGTAATTAATAGTAATAAATGTGAAATTGAAAAAAAAAAGTTAATATTCAATATAATTTTTAGCTCTTAATTAGAAAGGTATGCATAAAATAGTAAAATGACATTTTCTTTAATGAAGGTAGTTGTAAGACCCGGGGTCTTAAGATGCATCAGTCCATGCCATCTAGCCATTTACAAGTCAGTTGTCCTCATTTTGAGCTTGAAAATGAAGAGCTTTGTAACATGAATAGGGCTTGAATCAATTATAAAACACTCACAACATTCTTATGATATCCAATGTTAGACGGGGATGTTATAATCTTCGATCGCCTTTAATTTGGTAAATAAAAAGCGGTCATCCAGGGTTCAAACTGGGGACCTACACTACAAAAAAAATTGCTTTTGCTACCAGGCCTAGCAACGGCTAGAATATTTCGTAGCAAATACAGGGTTTTTGCAACGGCTGTGCGACGGGTGTTGGCTCCGTTGATGACATTTGTGACGTGAAGGCTTTGATGTTGCTAACTTTGCCATGGCAACGTGTTGCCATTGCAAAATATTAGCCTTAATCAATTAAAAAAAATAGAAAAGGAATTAAAGAAACCCTTATCGGATCTCATTCTCCGCCTCCCCTTACCCTAACTCCTTTTTTTCATTCTCTCAGTCTAGATCTAGAATCACTCCCACTCCCAACTCCTCCTCCATTATTCTCGTTCTTCATAAGCATGTTAGAAATCAAAAGCTTGACTCCCAAAAAGAAACCCTAATTTCAAATAAATTATTCTATCTAGTGATTTATCCACCATGTCATCACTTGTTCTTCTTCCTCTTCTATTTATCGTTTGCAATCTGATGCTTTAACTCTCGCCCGCATCTACACATCCACAGTATCCATCGAATCTCCCTTGCTTTGTCTTCTCCCGAGTCATCTGATTTCTCTTCTGATTTCTCAGGTAATGGCCGGAGCAGTAGGAAAGGAGCGTGGCCAAGGATGGCGTCGCCGGATGTTACGGTGGCCAAGGTGTTCAGAACTTAAGCGATTCAAGCCAAATACCGGTGGAAATCAAACCGGCGGTATCCGATTTTTCATCCTTTCACTGCTGAAGGAGTGGTATAGTGGTCGGATCTTACAAGCTCAAAAAATCTTTCGAATTTGCAATGATAGTAATGACAATGGGGTATTGTTTCCCTTAACACTTCACTTCTCTTATTTTTCAGATCTGGCCTTCATTTTCCTTGATGATGCTTCTGATTTGGTTGTTTCGTTTGATAGTTTGTGGTTAGAGTTGCGTCGTAGTTTGATTTTAATTGTGAAATTTTAGTTTTTTGCTCATCATTTGACCACATGAGTGGTTTGCATGATTGGATCTGGCTATTGTATTGCTTGGATTTCTAAATTTTTTGGATTTGCTTGTGTCGTGTGTGTAATTTGCTAGTTGAAACAGGCATTTTTAGATTTAAGTGTTGATTGGTGATCACTTTAATCCTTCCTATGGCTGAATTTTAAGTGTTGATTGCTAGTCGTTACCAGGAGTACGAGCTTATTTGCTTATTCTCAGATTTCTCAAAGGTACAATATATAAAATATCTAACCTTTTTTTATTCTTGTCATTGCATCAGCTATAGACCAGGCTATGAATGGCATGTATATATACATTGAGTTATTGATCTTGGTATTTTATTTTGACCTGATTTTTATCCTGAATGATGTGAAACATGAATGCTTTGTCTTCTTTGTTTTCTGAAGAACCTATATCATCTAGAATTGTATTGCTCTTCATTCCATTGTTGTGGATAGAAGGCAAACACACATTTAAAGAAGAATACCAATTACATATGTTATTTTTCTTATATTATTAATGATTCATTGCTAGAAATGCAGTCATGTTTCTACTTTGTTGTGATTCTGTTAGGATATAAACTTGAGCAATAGAGGAAAATCTATTTTCTTCTCTATGTTCCCTAACATAGATGTTTATGTGCAGAGAGTGGACATGATAGTAGCTAACATAGATGTTTATGTTGCTCTATGTTTCTACTACTTTTTTGTGGTTCTTTGTTGGGCATTGTCTTTTCTTGATTCACCTATCATTTAGTTTAGTAATCTATGACCGTCCTTTGTTAACTAAATGAGTTAGTAACTTCTAGCTTTTGTCTATACTGCTAATGAACTAATGATTTAAATAAGTGCTATTGGTTTTATAAAACAAGCCTGAGACTAGGATAACTAAGGTTTACTAAGTTATTTTGAAGCATGTTGACTCGTTTACCGAGTTCTTATTGTTTATTTTCTGATGTGTATTTCTAAAAGTGAATTATTTTGATGTTGACTCGTTTATTTAATTATTGGCAAAGTACTTTGCTTGCCTGTTTGAGAAAATATTCACTCTTATTTGCAACCAAGTAGTTGAAAAAATACGTGCTTTTTTTCATGGTGTTGTAGTTACGGTTTCCCCTTAGGAATTATAGGCTTGTAGCTGAATCTTGATGCAGATCAAGCAATGAAATAACTTACAAGTTTTCTTTCAATATCATTTGAGAAAAATGGATTTTTTGAGTCAGCTTTCAAAACAAACTTATATTTTTCTTTTAAAGAGAAATTATTTTACCTTTATGTCATTGAGATTTCAGAAGAATGGGTGCATCAAGAATCCCATGCAAGAATCCTTATGTTAGGAAAGTTGATCATCTAAGGGGCAATGAGTGATCGTGAGTGAAAAAGAATGTGGGGATCAGGCATCAAGTAGTCGGGCCGGTGAAGAGCTGACTGACCTGGTGAGGAGTGTTTAAATAAAAGGATTAGTCATGTGTTCTAGTTGTCAAATTTTGAGTTCTTGTGTTTCCCCGAGGCTTTGGATCTTTGTGTGTTTTCTTAGTATGGTTTACTCTTTAATCCTACACCCTATCTGATCGAGATCTTGTAAAGCATTGCAAATATCTAAAATGTGGCTTGTGTGGTTATTCTTGACTCTTGATTGATGAAAGTAAGTTTCTCTATGGAAGACAACTCCACTTGAAATGAAATTAAATCACTTTTTTTTATTGCTCTTCTTGACTCCTGTTGTGCACTGTTTGCTTTAGACACGGGGAAACTTATAATGTTTGTTTCGACATCCATCATTAAACAACTGTAAAGGTTGAAGCATCCATTTCGGCATTCAGAAGCTATCCAGTTACTTCTGCCTGTTTTTACCAAGGATCCATCCCATGTTTTCCATCCTAGCTAAAGTGCTCATATCATAGTCTGATTTTCTAACTGTTAGAAACTTGTTTCTTGAAGGTACTTGCTAAATATTTTCCCAAATTTTTATGAGCAACTCAGCAACTCCTTCAATAGGACATCAAGGGAAGGCTTTGCGTCGCCAGCAGCAAAGAAATACACAAGATTCTGCTTCAGATTGTGAAGAAAGTAAGTCTATCTCATACATTTTATATTCCTTAGAAAAACATGAGTACAAAGTAGGTGGTTCATGAGACTCTAGAAGTTCAGTAATCAATCAAGACTAGTGAATATTGTGCTTAGCCAATGCAATTTCTATAGTACAGAGCGTGAGTCTCTTTGTCTGTTTGACCCTTCCCACCAAATTCTTTGGAAGCAAATAAGAAAAAGCGCCTCTGAGCGTGAGTCGCTTTAATGTAATTTGTAAATTATGTAAAAGGTACAAGTGTTAGTGCCAGGTATGAATTCACTTTACTGCTAGGTTGATTATAATTCCCAAGTAGGCTTCCGGTTTAAACTAAAACACATGCCTATGACTAGCATTTCCATCTCACAACTCATCAATACTAGGATAACATAAGTTACACAAAGTCTGATAAAAAAATACGTCTTGAATATATGAGATACATCACCAAAGTCTTTTTAGAGATAAGCAAAAAATATCACAAAGTCTTAAATCTTTAGAAAAGTCTTGTTAGAGATGTGGAAAAAATATCATATAGTCTTCAGCTTGAATCTTTAGAAAAGTACTACAGATTTTCTTTTGTGGACCGAAAAATGTCCTAATTTAACTTTAATTTGTTACTTATGGAGGTATCTTGATTCTTGAATATTTCATTCACTTGCATTGGATATTAATATTGCTTAACCATATGTTTTCTTACCCAAGAAAATATTTATTCTAGATATTAGCAACTAACAGTTGGACAAATACATGCTCTTTTTAATCACTCACTCACTAGCTGGATGAATGAGGGGGAAAGGGGTTGAGTGATATGAATGATTGAATGATGGAATAGAGTTTCTCTTGTTAATTTTTAAGCCTATTAGCTCAAATGGTAGAGCGATGTGTTCTCGCACAAATATGCGGGTTCAAGGGTTCAAGTCCCGCATAGGCTAGTATAACAAATTCATTTCTCATTTATTTTTTCTAAAAAAAAATTGATAAACCCATTAGCAACGGTATGTGTGCCGTCGCAAAAAAGCAATGTCGTGTCATAAAGGAAAAGGCGTGAAAAAGGGCGGGAAAAGGTGTTTTAACTTTTAAGCCATTTGGTCGAATTTGAGGTTCAGCTAATGCCGTCGTAAATACTTTGCAACGGCATATGCTGTTGCTCAAGACTATTTGCTACTCTAGGGCTAGCGACCGATGATTTGGCGTCACATAGCCGTCGCAAATGTTTATTTGCGACGACAATACTAGTTTTTGCGACGGCAAAGAGCCGTTTCTAAAGCAATTTTTTTGTAGTGTTGTGAGTACTATCTGCAAGTCCTTTCCGATTATAATCTCCTCTACTTAAAGCATTGATGATCCTATCAGGCTCAAGAGACTGTCTTCTAGGTAAAGCATATCTGAGCATACTATCGGAGTATCTCTGAGCCCAAAGATAAAAAAAAAAAGTCAAAATAGTTGACTAAAAGAAGTTAAATTTAAAACACTATTAAATATTCTCATTCAATGATACACATCTCAATATAATAAAATTAAATTTAAAATGATACTCCCTTTAAAATGATACTCCCACTAGTACAGAAGGGGGGACCAGAGCATGCTTTTTTTTATGCATTGGAGCACACTTCTCGTACTGTGCCTATAGTGGGTGTGCTCCCAAACAAGCACACTTATTATTTAACCGTGATCTCATATTTTAAGCACGGTTTTGTGTTGAACCGTTCTTAAAATTGTCATACGGCCAATATCCATTCTGTTCGAATTATAAGAACGCTTTAATTGAAGTGTGCTTAAAAAAAAGTTATAGCACATTTTTTTCAAACCGTGCATAATAATAAGCACGCTTTAAATAAAAAGTGTGCTCTATCATATATCTCTCAAACAGATATATCCATCTAAGCACCAGTCCAATGCAATACCTTACCTCTCGAACCAAGAGTCGAACCTAAGACCTCTTGCACCCTCATACTGAATTTGTCCGCTTCAAACGCCTTCCACCTGAGCTACGGAATTTTGTTGTAACTTTGTGCATTTACTTAATCTAATTACTAAAAAACTCTAAACATAAAAAAAATATTTTTTTTCGAGAACGGTTTATAAAAATAAATGAGAACGTTTTAAAAGAAAAATGTGTTCCCTCTAGTTAAATTTGGTTTTCAGAAGACCCTTTTCTTATACAACCGTCTTCGTTTAATTTTTTTAAGCACGTTTTACATGAAAACCGAGCTAATTATTCCTTTAGAAACAAACGAGAATGGTTTTATAAAAGAGCGTGCTGATTTTAGTTAAAGTTGGTTTTGGGAACACATTTGTAAAATGAAACTGTGTTCGTTTTAATTTATTTTTAAGCACGCGTCACACGAAAAACGGGCTTAATAGTTTTTAGAAATAAACGAGAACTGTTTTATAGAAAAGCGTGTTCATTTTAGTTAAATTTGATTTTGAGAGCACACTTTGAGAATTAAATCGTGTTCGTTGTAAGTTTTTTAAGCACGCTTTACACGAAAACCGTGTTAAATATTTTTTTTACATATAAACGAGAACGGTTTTATAGCAAAGCGTGTTTGTTTAAATCAAATCTGGTTTTGGGAACACACTTTGAAAATTTAAACCATGTTTGTTTCAAGTTTTTTAAGCACGCTTTACACGAAAACTGCTCTAAATATTTTTTTAGATATAAATGAGAACAATTTTATGGAAAAACGTGTTGCTTTTAGTTGAATTTGGGGTTGGGAACACACCTTTAATATAAAACCGTGCTTAATTTTTTTTTTAAAGAAGCACGCTTGTAAAAAATCGTACCCAACTTACCGTGCTCCACCCCCTATATTTGTACAGGTGTCCCTTCGTGAACAAAAAATAAATCAATTACTATTGCATTATATTATATTATATGAATTCTTTAATTAACAAAACTGATTTAAAATAGGATTAATTTGTTGGCTAAAACAAGTTATTATAAAATAATTTAACTTCTATAACTATTATGGTCTAATGTTTAACTATTTAAATAATGAAATGGAAAAAAAACCCAAATAGATAGATAATTAACAAAATTAATTTAAAATAGGATTAATTAGTTCACTTACCCTCATTGATGTGATAATAAGTTTTGCAACCAAAATCTTTCAAATTTGAGAAATTAGCATATGTGTGGCCCACAATTAATTAGATAATAGAGATCGAGCATGTACTTCACTCTCTCTAACAATGTCTAGTTCATTCGCTCAGCTACGCCATTATGTTGTGGTGTATCCATGACTATATGATGTTGAACAATCCTTTTATCTTTACAGAATTGATCAAACTCAAACGAGTAGAACTCGATCTAGACCATTATCAATCAACCGTTTGATCTTCTTTCTTATCTGGTTTTCCATCAATGTCTTCCATTTCTTGAAGCTTTTTAGGGCTTCTCATTTGTGTTTCAGCATGATTACCCAAGTTTTTATTGAGTAATCATCGATCATAGACATAAAGTACATGTGCCTACTCAAAGATTCAACTCTAGATAGACCCCAATAATGAGAGTGGATGTAATCCAATGTACTTTTGATTATGTGAATCCCCTTTGAAAACTTGCTACGATGGAGCTTCCCAAAGATATAATGCTTGTAGAACTCTAGGCTCTTCACCTTGTGACCACAAAGCAATCCATTCTTTGATATATAGAATTTGCATCCCGCATTCACCCATATGTGCAAGCTTCATATTCCATAGCTTAGTTGTATCTTTTTCGGAAAGCTCTGATGATGCAACATTAGCTGAATTTGTAATTTTGGAACCTTGCAAGAGATACACCATGCTCACCTTTCAGAATTAATCAAATCAAAACCCTTTCACATCTTTAGAACTGCATCTTGTCCGCTAAATCTAAAACCCTGACTGCCAAACAAGCTTAGAGATATTAGATTCTTAATCATTGACGAAACATGGCTGACCACTTTCAATGTGAAAATCCTCCCATCATAAGTCATGATCTTGATTGAGCCAATTCCAAGCGCTTTGCAAACAAAATCATTAGCCATTGAAATAATACCTACATTCACATGCTAATTATATGTTGAAAACCACTCTCTCCTATGACAAATATGGTAGGATGCCCTAGAGTTCAAAACCCACACATTAGAGTGATGAGTAGGTCAATCACCAACTAGGACAAGATTTGCTTCAGACTTGGTGTCACCCTATGCTACAGCAGCAAACCCTGATTGCTTCTCTGACCACTTCTTCCTGGGACAATTATTGGTCTTCCAATGCCCTTTTTCCTTGCAGAAGTTACAAATATGTTCTAGCTTCAGACCCCTTGAGAATGTCTTCTTGCCTCTCTTCTTCTTACCGTTTCGTTGTTCCTTGCCTCCACTAACAGTTAGTCCAATGCCCTGAACTTTCTGTACTCCCACTAGACGCCTTTAGGCGCAACGCTTTACTGTGAAGCGATGACCTAACCTCTTCCATCATGATATCATCTTTTCCAAAAAATAAACGGTTGAACAAAGTTTTCGTATGTTTGGGATAGAGACACCGGTAGAATCAAATTAGCATCTTCGTTCTCCACCTTAACATTGAGTGTGCCTTCTCCTCAAAAGTCTTCATCTCAGCAGCGTTGTCGACCATGAAATCTTTCGTCAACGCCACCCACCTTGTTGTTTCAACAAACCTTGCATCTTTATTTGTCATAAAATAAAACTATTTCTCCTAGTGAACTTATCGATCATCACATTCAAAGACAACATCTTTCATGTAGATTGCAAGTGAAAACTCTAACCTGCATTGATATTTGCAGCTTGTTGTGATGAAAGAACGTAATATTTAAATGAAAAAGATTGACACACAATTTATTGTGGTTCACCATATTGACTATATTCATACTGAGTCTGAGAGATTTCATAGAGGAGTTTTTCGAAACGAGACAAGTATTACAAGATGTGTCACTCACACTCACCAATAAACGATAAACCTATAAACTTGAAAACATAGAATAACGTTTATGAACCCCCGCTAGTCTCTTGGACCCTGACCCTGCTGGTCGGGGCTACCCCAGAAACTTTTTGACCCCTTCTGGTCAGGGGTCCTGCCCCCGAACCCCTAGTGGTTACAAGTCACTCAGTCAACACTCAATCCAATTCAACACAATTCAGTTGAATCTTGACTAAGTGACTTGTAATCACCAAGGGTTCAGGGGTGGAGCTTTCGAATAGAAGGGGTGTAAGGGGCTCGGGGGTGAAGCGCGTTCCAATTAGTAGTATTATAGTCCAAGCTAGCGGTGGTTGTTAGAAGCTGTAAATGTTTGAAGGAGAAGATGATTTCTCTGTATATTGATTACGTATAAATATTACAAGATTAGAGGGTTCTAGACTTAACCTCTAAGGAGAGGATAATTACAGAAGATATTAAGAGAATAATACAAAAGATACTATCCAATAATAAGATACAGAATCTCAACTGACAGGCCCCCGCAAGCTCATGGTCGAGGAAGAACATGAAGCTTTGAACGTAGAGTTTGAAACCGAGAGGTCCCAACCGCCTTGGTGAAGATATCCGCAACTTGATCTAGAGACCGCACATGACGAACAACTAGATCACGATCAGCCACTTACTCCCTGACAAAGTGGTAGTCGATCTTGATGTGCTTTGAGCGTTGATGGAACACCGGATTGGCGGAAAGAAAGGTGGCCGAGAGGTTATCACACAAGAGGATCGGTGCACGGGGGATAGAGACACGCATCTCCTTGAGCAACTGTTGAAGCCAGATGAGTTCGGCAGCAGTAAAGGCAATGGCACGGTACTCTGCCTCCGTACTAGAACGGGCGACAACCTTTTGTTTCCTGGATGACCAGCTGATAAGGTTTCCCCCGAAATAAATGGCAAAGCCATGCTGGGAGCGACAATCATCCGGATCAGAGGCCCATCCGGCATCAGAAAAGGACACAAGGCGATGATCATGGAGTCGATGCAAGCAAAGGCCGGCTGAGATTGTGCCCTTTAGATAGCGGAGCACCCGTTTAACTGCTGACTAGTGAGTCTCAGTAGGCTGATGCATGAATTGGCAGTCACGGTTAACTGCATAGGAGATTTCAGGCCGGGTAATGGTGATATACTGAAGGGCACCCACAATACTGCGATAGAGGTGAGGATCTTGGAAGGGATCACCAGACTGACGAAGGCGAGAGCCTGGTTCCGCAGGGGAAGCAATGGGGCGAGCGCCTGTCATAGCACAACGGTCAAGTATGTCGGCAATGTAGCGCTGCTGGCTGAGATGAAGACCAGTGGGAGAGCGAGTGACCTGGACGCTGAGGAAGTAGTGCAGGGGACCAAGATATTTTCACGATGAAGGCTTGCAACAAAGGAATCAATGAACGGGGCATGGGAGCCAGTAATAATCAAGTCATCCACATAAACAAGAACATACGCCACATGAGAACCAGCATGTTTAATAAAGAGGGAGGAGTCCGAAATGCAACCTTTGAACCCATGACGAAAGAGTGCAGCACAGAGCTTGTGGAACCAAGCACGGGGAGCTTATTTGAGACCATATAAGGCCTTTCGGAGACGACATACATGAGTAGGCTTGTCAGATGCCTGAAAGCCCGGAGGCTGCTCCATATAGACAGTTTCGGCCAGATCCCCATTAAGGAGCGCATTGTTGACATCCACTTGGCGAAGAGGCCAGGCATGAGTGACGGCTAAACTCAGGATGATGCGAATAGTAGTTGGTTTGATGACCGGACTGAAGGTGTCGAAGTAGTCAACGCCTGCTTCCTGATTGAACCCTTTTGCCACAAGGCGAGCCTTGTAGCGATCAATGGATCCGTCAGCCTTAGTCTTGACCCTGTAAACCCACTTGCAACCAACAATGTTAGCACGGGCGGGCCGAGGAACTAAGTCCCAGGTCCCATTACTGATTAAGGCATCAAATTCTAATTGCATAGCATGCTGCCAGTGAGGGCTTTTTGAGGCTTGGTGAAAGAATCGGGGTTCAGGGTTGGCAAGAAGAGCAACAGGGAGAGGAAATTTGGTGGAGGTAAGGGCTTTGGGAGTGAGTTTGTTTGTTTGGGCACGAGTGGCCATTGGGTGGGTTGACGTGGTCGACGGGCGATACCACGAGGGGACAGGGGGAGCCGGTGGCGGTGAGGGAGGTAGGGGGTGACAGGGGGGAGGAGGGGGTGGGAGAGAGGCCATCAGACGAGGGAGAGGCACTGCTAATGGATGCCGAAGAGGAGGAGTCAGACACAGGGGAGGAGGACTCCGTTGAGGCAGGCTGAGGTTGTGGTGATACTGAGACACTCGGCGACGCCAGGGGTGACTCAGGAGCAGCGAAAGAGGGTGCTGTGAGGATGGGTGAGGGAGGAGGGGGGATGACAGGTGACGGCGGGTCAGCAGCGGTTGCTGTTGGTGGCGCCGAAAGGGGGGTGGTGGCATGCTGAAGGAGAGAAAGAGGGACTGTTGTGGAAGAGGATGGCGATGGGAGAGGCTGAGGGGCAGAATAAAGAAACGAGGCTTCATCAAAGACAACATAGCGGGAGACGTAGATGCGATCAGACGGACGATGGAGACATAGGTAGCCTTTGTGCTTAGAACTGTATCCCAGAAATATGCATGGGAGAGAGCGGAACTCAAGCTTAGAGCGGGTGTACAGGCGTAAAAATGGATAACATAGACACCCAAAAGACTTAAGAAAGCCATAGTCAGGAACCTTGTTGTAGAGGGCCTCAAAGGGAGATTTGAAGTGAAGAATGGGAGTGATAGTTCTGTTGGAGAGATAGACGGAAGTGTGGAAGGCGTACTCCCAAAAGGAGGTTGGTAAGTGAGCATGAGCTAATAGAGCAAGACCCTTCTCAACAATCGAACGATTCCGACGCTCAGAGGTACCATTTTGTTCAGGAGTGTATGGGCAAGACACACGGTGTAGGATACCAAGAGAGCCAATGTAGGTAGAAACATTGCGATACTCACCTCCCCAGTCGGTTTGAAAGGCTTTGACGAGAGTAGAAAATTGTGTTTGGACCATTTTAATGAACAACTGAAAAGTAGAATAAACCTGAGCTTTATTTGAAAGAAAGTAAATCCAAGTGAACTTGGTACAATCATCAATGAAACTAACATAATATTTTTTTCCGGACAAGGAAGACACAGGGGAAGGACCCCACACATCCGAATGAACTAAGTCAAACGGCTTGGCAGCAAAGGCAGGACGAGATGGCAGAGGAAGACGGTGGCTTTTCCCTAGCTGACACGACGAGCAAACGGACGCCAATTTGTGAGAGGAGACCGGTAAGCTATGACTTGAAATCAAACGAAGAAGGATAGATTCATTTGGATGAGCGAGCCTATGGTGCCAGCAATCAGCCGAAGCACGCTCCCCAAGATAGACAGACGGACGACGGAAAGGCTCAGGATGATAGGACGGGAGGCAGTATAAGCCATTCTCAACGGTTCCTCTTAACAGTGTCTGACCCTGCAGGTTCTTGACGAAACAAGCGTTAGCATGAAATTCAACTAGAGCATTATTATCACGGCAAAGTTGCGAGACACTGAGTAAGTTTCTTGTAATTTGAGGGACAAATAAAATATTGGTGAGTTTCAAAGGTTTGGAAGCATGAGCAATTGGTAGAACGGAATGCCCTAAACGAGTAATGGGGAGGGACATACCATTGCCGACAACTAAATTGTCGGAACCATTGTAAGCAGCGTGAGACTGGAGGTTGTTGATGTCCGAAGTGGCATGATGACTCGCCTTAGAGTCGATGAGCCAGGGATCAGCAAGTTCAGACTGAGATGCAACAGAGAAAGCCGCTTTGTTGGAGGATTCCGGACGAGCGAGAGCCTCCTGCGCAAGGCGATGAGTGACCGGGAATTCAGTGAGGTTGAGGCGCTGAAAGCAATTGAATGCCTCGTGTCCTTGCCTGTTGCAGATCTGGCAAGTGGGACGAGGACGATCAGAATTGCCAGAAGCCGAGCCACCAGTTGGTTCGGAGCGATCAGCAGCGAAGCGGTCTGTTTGCGAGCGGTCAGAGGACGAGCGACCACGACCCCTGCCTCTTCCACGGCCGCGGCCACGGGATGCAGCCACATTAGCAGTAGGTTGATCGACGTCCAGGGGAGGGTGAGAGTCTTCCTCCAGTCGTTGTTCCTCCTGCAGGAGATGCCCAAGCAGTTCGTCGGAAGAGATGGGATCTTTGGAGAGAGCAATTGCAGACCGAAAAGAGGAGTACTGGGATCCGAGGCCAAAGAGAATAAAGGTCACCAGATCGGAGTCAGGAACGATGCACATACTCTCAGCGAGTTCATCAGCCAGAGCTCGCTTCTTCTGAACATAATCGAGCACAGAGAGAGAGCCTTTGCTAAGGGTTTGAAGCTGATGGCGGAGATGCATCTGTCGGGCACGAGTCTGGGCATGGAACATACGAGCAAGAATGCCCCAAGCCTCAGACGTTGTCGTTGCCCGAGCAACATACCCAAGAAGCGGGGTAGTGAGCGTGGAGCGAACCTAGAGGAGAACCAAGCGGTCCTTGCGAACCCAGGAGAGGTAGGCTGGATTCGGGATGTGTGGTGAGGACGTGGAAGGTTGGGACTCCGCCGAGAAGGCGGCCAAGGCAGATGCACCGGTAATGGTGGTAGAGGACAGGATGTCGGCATTGGGGTCAGGAATTGTTGCCGGGGGTGGGGCGGTATCACTCAGGAAAGAGTCGAGGTTGAAGGCCTCAAGGGCTGAGCGAACAGTATTCCGCCATAGTGAGTAATTGTTGCGGTCAAGGCGAATAGCGAAATTGGGAAGGTGAAAATTAGGGGTTGTTCCATCGGCAGAGGTAGCCGAGAAGAGCAATTGTGTGGGGGAGGTGGGTGTGAAAGACATCTTGATCGGAAGGATCGAGATTTAGGCTGATACCATGTAAATGTTTGAAGGAGAAGATGATTTCTCTGTATATTGATTACGTATAAATATTACAAGATTAGAGGATTCTAGACTTAACCTCTAAGAGAGGATAATTAAAGAAGATATTAAGAGAATAATACAAAAGATACTATCCAATAATAAGATACAGAATCTCAACTGAGAGAAGCACGCCATCCAATGTATTTAATCGAGCCCAAAGATTTCGTTTCTTAAAGATGGTGTCAAAAACGTCATATGTGGAGAAGCCAAGCCGCTTGAAACAAAAAAGGTGACAACTAATTTTTACGATGAAAGGAGGCAATACAATTATACAATGAGCCACCCAAAAATGTAGATATATTGTGACTTGATGACTTTTCATATAATATTTTAATAATTTTTGTTGTCAACAAAAAAGTTTCTCAAAATGTACGCTACATAAACTTGAATGTATGCGCTTAGTATTATATAGATAGATAGATAGTCCCTCACATTTTATATTACACTATAAATAGTATCCTCAAATGAATTAATTAAGCTCTCACATAAGGGAGCACCCATTGGGGTTCTCATCACTAAACATCTCCGGCGTGTGCATATAAGGCGGCGCTTGCCAATACTCCGATACAAAGCCATTTTCCGCAGGTGTTTGTTGTGGGTTATAACTGTAAGTATAGGCCCCATATCCATATGGATACCCTCCTGAGTACTCCATCTTATTCACAACCTCTATCTTGCTTACGTTTTCCTCCATCGGTTTAGCGATCGCTAATTTTGCAACCACTTTCTTATCCTCGTCGCCGCCACCATTAGCGATTGGTTTTGCATCTTCCTTAACTCCTCTACTACTGTTGTCGGTGGTTGCTTTCACAACTTCATTTCCTTTCAATGTTTCGCCTCCATTGGGGCCGCCTTTGGGCTTGGTTTCGCCGTCGGGTTTCTTGGGTGCAGGCGGCGGGGCAATCTCAACCACCCTCTTCAATTTGAGATTTAAATAGGGCAACAGCTGATTCAAGTCCATGGTGCCCTTGATTGTGATTTGGTCCTTTGCTAGATCCACGCTTGCTTCTTCAACCCCTGTCATTCACACCTATTTTAATTTAGTAATAGAATTGTAGCTTTACAGAGTATAATAATATAACCATTAACCAATATAAGTTGGTGTACGTGATGCTTAGGCCGGCCAACTTGTCAATTGTCCTATCCATGAATAAAATTTAGAGTTGTTCTACAAAAATTATTAACTTCTTGACGATGAGCGAATATGGATATACACTTAGGGTGTGTTTGGATTTCAAAATGCATTAATTATAATGCATTTTTTTTACCACGGTTTATATCCATATTTGGTTGCATAGTTTAAAAAAAAAGCGCAAAAACCGAGGTAAAATATGTGATTTAATCAAACAGGCACATAAACCGAGATAAAAATAATGTATTAATTAATTAATGCATATTAGAATCCAAACACACCCTTATTGAAATGCAAAAACGTGCTATAAATTTTGAGTTTGTGTTTAGTATCATTTTGGACAAATGGGTGTTGTAAACAATGTAAAGTGATTCATAAGTGTTTTTTTTTTTCTTTAAAAAAAAGTGATCACACCCAAAAACTTAATTTTTGTGGGGTAAAATTCAATTGTGGTAAGTGGTGGATCTAGGGGCGCAGAAGGGCTGAAAACCCCCCTATCCCGGAACAAAAACAATGGGAAAAAATTATGGTTTTTTTTTTGGAAATTTTTACTAATTTTATGAGTAATTGTAAAAAGAGTAATAATAAAAAAGATAGCTTAACTTAATTGGTAAGAAGTAAGAAGGGATATTTATTATTTTTAGATCATGAGGCCAAATTCCATTAGCCTTTTTTTTATATAATTTTTGCTCCTTTTAGTTTTTTTTTATACTAAAATTGCATTATTAAATAATAAATTGAAAGTTTTCTTGAATATATTAAACAAAAAAATTCATTTATATATATACACATAAAAAAAATTCTCATTCTTTGATAATTTTTATTTCTTTTTCTTGATTTTTTTTACTAAAAACGAATATTTAAATTATAAACTTACGGTTTTTTCTAATATATTTAAACAAAAAAAATATTTTTCACATATACATGCAAAATTTGTCAAAATTTTGTCCGCATACAAAACCAAAGTTAGGATTATGACTTAGGATTGAGGATTGTCGTAATTTTTCCAAATAAAAGAAAACAAAAACTATGAATATATATATATATATATATATATATATATATATATATATATATATATATATATATATAATAATGTACTATATATATATATAGATGAAATACATAATTTGGGATGACCTTGATATTTATGCAAGATTTTATTAATCTTGTGGGCACAACCATCACAGTGCACTCTGGTCTTCAATACAACTGTCGTCACTTGATGCTGCAATTCCAAATTATGAACCAAACATTTTATAAAATAAGTTTAAGTAAGTAAGAAAGAAAGAAAATAAGATTAATAACCACTTAAAACCAAAGGAGTACACGTGTACCTTTATCTCTTCAGGCTTATTTTCTTCTGCCTTTTTGGGTTTCTTGTCTAATTTGTCATCGTAGTTTGGAGAGTCAACAACACCTCCACCGCGAGCGCCACCGTGGTTGGCCTTTTTGGCGGGCTGAGGAGACACCAATTCGACCTTCTTCTTGGTCTTCACCTCCACTCTCTCTTTGAGGGCTTCTGCTTCCACTTTTCCCGTCACTGTCAACTTGTTGGTTTTGTAATCTGCTTTGACGCTCTCAACACCTTCACCCAAAAATCAATTCATTTAACAAAATTTGATCGATGCAGGCAAGCTAAAGAAATGAAATTCATACTCCGTATTAATTAATTAATAGAGGATATGAAATAGATGAGTAGCAGTTGGGAAGGAAGGATCGAGTTCTGACCGTTGAAGTGTTTGAGGACTTTCTTGACTTTCTCGGCACATCCCTCGCAGTGCAATTTCACGCTCAACACCACCGTCACTGCTCCGATGCTGCCGCTGCCAGAGCCAGGTCCATCGCCGCCCTTAACCTCCTCCTCCCCTTTCATCCCTACCTTCTTCTGCTTCAAGTAATTATTAATTTTAATTAACACCGTACAGGAAAGGAAAAAAGAATCGATTAACTGAAATTCAGATGAGGATGAAGTCAAAATGAAAAAAGGCGATCAGAGATGAATTAAATTAAGACTGACCTCGCCCATTTGAGATAGCAGGCAGCAAGAAGTTAGGGGTTGTGGTCTGTTTAGGGAGTTTGGTTGTTGGAATGGAGGGGGCATTTTACAACAAGAGGTTTGCCATATATATATAGCGCACATATAGGTCCGGCCGGGGTTGTGCTGGACATTTGAATGAAAACTTCAAAAATTATATTATTTTTTATTTTTATTTTAATATATTGTTATATATACTTGGTATTTGTTAAATCAAATAAGCTAAGCACAAACAAATACGACAAATAAAATTAACACGACACTTTGTTAACGCGGTTCGGTTTTTCTATGACAGTGGAACTTCAATAGGGGAGGTTCACCCAATCTACTAGGTATTCCACGCAAAAAAATGGATTACATTGATAGATGCAGAAGCATAAAGGTAGCGATTCCAAATACGACATAACAACGAGAAGGTAATTAAACAGAGATTGGGGTGCCACGAACCGAAAGACTTGTCCTCAAGTCTGTTACTAAGTTCTACCTCTTAGGTGAGGTTTATCACAGTAACGAAAAAAAAAAAACAAATTTCCTAAAAAAAAAAATTAGGCCTGCAAAATGACAATAAGGTTGCAAAAGCTTGCAAGTATGCACCAACATGGACTGCAGCAGACAGTATTGAGACATCCCATTGGAATGTAGTAAGAAAGATTGAGACACATTCGTGGCAACAACATCTATGCCAACAACTTACTTGCACCTTTCTTTCTAAACTCCCTTTGTACTTGTTTCCCTTGTTGAGAGAATGAAAGATGTGAAGGGACCAAAAAGAGTCCCACATCGATAATGTGAACAAAGAAGTCTTAGTACATAAGTTAGTGAGTTACTTCTCCTATAGCCCATTGGTTTTAGGATGGAACCCCACTCGGCTTATATGCTAGGCTATTAGCGCAAGGGCACATGTGTGCACCCGACCCCCGATCCCGAGTCCCAACGGACTTCAGTACCTGTGATCATTTTGACGTTTGCTTCCTCTGTCATCCCTTGAAGTATAACCTGTTTCCCACCTTTCATGAAGGATATTTGCATTTTTTTCATAGTCGAACTGCACTGGGCTGAACTTCTTCATCCAATCCCCACCCAAAAGCAAATCATAGTCTCCACAATACTCGTATGTCAAATTCATACTTGTGGCCCTGCATTCCCCACCTGGACTGCTTATGTACTTCTCTATACTATACAGCTTGTGGCCCCCAAAAGTTTCTACTACCATTAATCCCACCTCCTGCTGCTCTAATCTTGCATCCTTGGCCATCTTCGAATTAACGAAGTTGTGGGTGCTGTCACTGTCTATCAAGATGGTAACCACTTTCCCTTTGACCACGCCTTGCACACGAATCGAATTGAGGGACTCACTTCTAGTGAGTGCGTTCACATAGACCCTTTGTTCCACCCCTTCTTCCTCAATCGATTCCCATTGTTCTTGCTCCGTTTCCTCCTGCATAGACTCTGAACTCGAGCGAACTGTAAGCATATTGGTACTAGGTTGGTTCTTGCATTTATGGCCTACAAAGTACCTATCGCTTCATCGATAGCACATCCCGGGGGTCTTCTTGAATTCTGATGTCGGCGCTAAACTGTTCTTGAAATGGGAGGAACTCATGTTGTTGTTATTCCTGTTCGATTTGCTGCATAAAGTGTTTCTATCTACAGTCCCCCACCATTGGTTGAACTCCTATATGTTATTATTCCTGCTTGATTTGCTGCATACAGTGTTCAAATGCCATGGCTACATCTCCGGATCTTCCTAACTTGACGAAGGACTTATTTTCAGGCTTAAGACCACTGATATAACTCGATACAAAGTAACTATCTAGAAGGTGGGGAATGTACGCTAACATTCCTGAGTGCAACTCTTCAAACCGTTCATTGTAATCCTCCAATTCATCCCTCTGTTCAAGCTTGTTGAACTCTTCCACTACTTCTACACCTAACTTTTCCCCATGCTTCGCTTGGCTCTTTCCATCTGACTCCCGTCTTCTGTAGCAAGTAGCCCTGCACCCATATGTCTGCCTTGTCGTACATGTACATCGACGTCATTTCGACCTTCTGAGCCTCTGCAATGTTGAAGATCGAAAAGAATTTTTCACACCTTCTGATCCAACTGCGGGGTTTCTTTCCGTCAAATGTCGGGAAATCGATTTTGGGAAATCGATGTGCTCCTAGCAACGGCCTGTTGAACCCTGAGTTTTCCGGTCTTGGCGTCGACACTCATTCTTGACCGGAATTGGAATTGTTTGCAGGTCGGGCGACTTGCGGATTCCCTTGAATTGCTATCGAACCTTCTATTCCCCCTTGGATATGCACTTGTGCAACCACCGCTGTGCCGATCGTCTCTCCAGATCCTCCCAACACCCGTGGTCGCTCATTTTGAGACAACATGCTCTTGATCATCGCCTCCAGTTACTCGAACCTCTGATCGGTCTTAGCTTGGAACTTCTCGAATAGCTCTCGGAATTTAGTCTGATTCTTCGTTGTTTCTTGCAGCGCGATCTGTGTGGATGATGCGAATTGTTGAAGGTGTTAGAGCTAAACCTCCGATTTTCGAAGATTCTCTTCGATCATCTTCGTTCTCGTTCCGTCTGCCATTGCTGTGAATTGAAACCGCTCTGGTACCACTTTGTCACGAACCGATTGTGGAAGGTGAGCTATGGAGCTCGTTAATGGGGGATTAAGGTTAAATAGAGAGACAAGAGAGGAAGATAGGAGAAGTTCTTTATTCAATATTTGAAGAATCTCGTTCAGCTCAACAAAGGCTTTATATAAGCCTATCACTATATTAGATCATGGGCCTTCAGCCCAATAGATTAGGCTTGGCCCAATCCTAACATAGGGTTAGAAATAATCTGGTTAATGACACCAAGAAAGATTTCTCCTAAAATAGGAACCCTCCTACCTCATTGCTCAAGCATGGCCTCGGGTAGCACTGAAACGGAGTGAGATCCCTTAGTAGAATCACCTTCTATCGGAGCTTCTCCAGAAAAACTCTAGCCTCTCTGAAACCCTAGCCGCTTAGACTTTGAGTTGTGAGAGAGAAAGAGTCAATACTACAATGTGCTAGGGTTAGCCAAGAGAGCTTATATAGGCAAAGGGATATAATGGCTAAATATAACTCCATGAGTTGGGCTAAGATAATTAATGGGATGATCTAGTCCGACCCATTCATCTTTAGAAGCCAGCCTATAGTGGTAAAACTAGAATAACCTAATACTTCACCTAGTCTCTCACCAAGGGAATCAAGGCTAGCCATTGGTTCTATCATGACCGAGTCATGGGACTAATGAGCTTTTCCTTGATCCCGACATGACTAAGCCATGCATAGCTTTAAGAGGACTCACCTAATTTTAGTGCTTGTGCATTATACAACCAAATAAACCAATGTCCATGTTTAAATACTCATTATAAGTATTAATTAATAACATAACAAAGGCCTTCCTAATCCTTGTGATTATGTCGTCCATAGTCACCAATAGTGAAGTGGATGTCCTAACAATTCGACAGTCATTCGTTCATGAAGAGCTTAGAAGCTTAGGTACCCTCCCATATATGCAAAAAGTTCCTACAAAATAAAAATTTGTCACCTGGGATAATTGATGTTTTTTTTACCAAAATCAGTAAGATTAAGGCCACCTTTAATCTTCTATACATTTATGAGGTTCTTTTCAACATGCACTCTTATATAGTGGTGTACTAGTGTCTCATATCAGACACTTTGACTATCCATGTATAAAACATGTAGGAAAGACATAGGTAAGACTTCACCAAGTAATCCAGGCAACTAGGAAGCTTATTTGGCTGCTTTTGTTGCAGCCAGATACTCAGCCTCGTTGGAGGACAATGCAACAATAAATTGTTGTTGTTATTTCTAGGATTTGCAATTACCAGCCCAGGTGTAGAAATAAGCAGTAGCTGGCTTTCTCTTGTGTTTGTTTCCTGCATAATTTGCGTCAACAAAGCCATGAAAATCATTCCTTGAAGCATGTTCACCAAACACAATTCAATAATATGTACTCTATATAATTAAGATATAAGATGATAGCATTTAGATAGTTTAGTAATATAAAATATATTTTTAATAAATTGAAAATAATATATGGTAATTTATTTAAACTAAATTCGATATCTTTAAAAATAAATTTGGCCCGATTTTTTAAAAAATGATAGTAAAATATCAATATAGCTTCGAGAGAAATCCACAAAGTAACCCAAAAATCCGAATTTATTGCAAGGTTACTTTTTGCAATTAATGTGGATAGGGGATAGGGGGTGCAAACCCAACCGGGTTTTTGGGTTAGTTTTACAAATACCCCTATAGCTTCTATAGGCATATATTAAAGTTAGTTTATAGATCGAATTTTACATTTTTTCATGGTTGATATATTCTCATGAAATATTCTTCCACCAAATAATAATACTAGTAAAATTATCAATATTTTCAAGTACTACAATTTATCTATATTATTTTTGGGTTTGCTAAAAAAAATATTATTTTTGGGCAAAAAATGACCTAACTCAAATATATTAATGAAAACTACTTCATATTTCATAGTCACATCTACCAAAAATAATAATTTGTACTTTAACAATAGCCAAAATAATATTTTTAACAGGTTAAAAAATGTATATTATTATTATTATTATTATAAGAATGGTAACTAGTTATTACATGAAATTGGATAGGAGCCAGCTAACAAGCGGAGCTCTACAACCCTTCTGAATGCTAAAAGTAACCCTAGTAAAACATGACAAGTATCCCTACTATATCCAGGTAGCTCTCCAACAACTCCACATATCCGCTTGAACATATACCTATTATTGTTATTATTCCAATGAATTTTCTATTTTATGCCCCAAGGGCATAGGATAATAGCACTAATTTGAAAATGTTTTTTAAATAATTAGTTTAGCTTTTTTTTAATTAGATTTCTATGGTCACTTATTTTTCTGGTAGAAAATCTTTCCCAATTTATGATTATTCCAATTCTCGCATTATAATTCTTATTCATGGGTTCATTGGCATATTACTATTATATTTTTATTTATAGAAAGTAGATATTTTAATAATAATGCAATAACAAATGTGCACGGGACAAGTTTTACACTAGTTTGTGTAGAAAACAAATAACTTGCGGGCTTAATTTCATTACGTTTGCCACCATACCAAATGACTAATTTAAATATTTTTTCCTTGGGAGCTCTTTACTCGGGAATATATTAATCTAATTAGTTTATATTGAACCCATGAAATCCAAACTCTATTATATTAATTAAATATTTCAAAGGAATTACCGATCGAGGTGGGAAAGCATAAATGTCTTATGGAATCTCCAAGGGATCCACACTTGCAAACGACCATTTGATTCAATTTTCGAATACAATATATTTATTTCTTAAATTGAGCATTAAATATAATATTGTAGGGGCGTAGGTTAGCCTGTCACTTAATGAGTTAACGATGTATCATACGTACGTTGCCCTCTTGCTTTGATCTCTGTTACGTTGCCCTCTGTAACAGAGAGCGCTTATTACGAGTTTAAATTGTTTGTAAAATTGATAAATATTCTTCCCCTAATAGATAATTTCATAAATATATGAAATTCCATAGATATGTCGATCAGAATCTTTTTTTTTTTTTTTTTTTTTGAAGCAAGATAAGAATTCGGTTATCTAGACAAGCCTAAAGAAATTGAGATACCGGACAAGCCGGTAGATGGACTAACCATCATGTACAACCGAAAAAACTTACAAAAGCAAATGACATAAAGAAATAACATGAAGCAAATGACAAAAATAAAATGCAAAAATAAAAGTACAAGTCATCCTATACTGAAACTACAAGCTAGCAGAACAACCAAACCGATCGGCCAAAGGGAAGACGCACACAGAGAACATTGGGGAACCTAGCGGACATCTCAGATTATGGACTCCAAGATAGTCTTCAGATATCGATCGCACTTCCACGACGTCTACGAACATAGCAAATCGACCTCGTTCACATGAAGCCCACAGGACAACAAAAACAACACTGCACACCAATCCGCAAACCCAAATCCTAACCAAACCATTGCTCATTCAAACCCCAAAAACTCATCTTATCCCCTCGAGGACAATAACAAGATCGTAATAGGCTGCACAATGGCAAACCAAATAATAAGAGACGGACAAGATGAGAATTAGGAGAAAACAAAAGCAACAATCAAAAGGAAAAGACAAAGGTCAACAAGATTGAAATTTGTATTTTTATGTTGTTTTTTCCAAGTAAAGAACCCATGGGCCAAAGAGAAGGCTTGCAAGCACAGGAAGTGAAACCGATGGCGCGACGAAGCCACGGAGGGGCGGCGAGGCACCCCACAAGGCCGTAGAAACCGAAGACAGGAGGGCAGAGCTGATGGGAGGAGGCAGGTGATTGTTGGTGACGGAGACCGAGGTTGGCGTCGGAGGCAGGGCTCGGAGGGGGCTGTTGGAGGAAAGCGACGGTGATGTAAAGGAGGTCGGTGAGAGGCGATGGAGGTCGGAGTACAACGGTGGTGAGCCGACGGCAGCGGTAGCAAGGATGGTGGTGGCTGCAACCGCAACCGAGGCCGACGGAGGCCAGAGGACGGGTGATGGAGGCCAGGGAGGTGGCGGCGTTGGAGAAGCCGGTGGGCAAAGTGTTGTGACATAGAGGAGGCGCGGGTGCAAAAAAACGCTCTCAAATGAAAGAGTTTAGGGTTTTTTTCCATAGATATGTGAAATTTCATAATGCTTGTTATTAGATTAAAATCTAATCTAATAACAAGCATTATGGAATTTCACATATCTATGGAATTATTTTTTATCGAATTTTTTTAGAAGCATATCTATCGATTTAATTTCAAATTTAAATTAGAAATTAAAGTTGGGAATTCTGTATCAGAAATTAGGATATCGAAGTAAAATGCGCTTTCACCTTGGTCTTCTACTTTGCGTACGTAAAAATAAAAAAAAAACCCGGTTATTATAGAGGGAAAAAATATACAATCTAAATAATGGTGAATATATAACTCAAAAAAGGGTTCATTTAGCTGTATTGTGAAAATAACTAGGTGTAGGGTTGTTATCTGAGTCGAACAGCTTGGGTTCGGCTCGGGCTCCCTGGCGTCTTCAATCTTCCTCTTCCCTGTCCAGTTCAGCCCTCCTTCCGAACTCGGCCTAGCCGCCGCCGGTGAACAGCAGCAGTAGCAGCGCCGCGCCGGGAACAGCAGCAGCAGTAGTCGGCCTTCCTCAGTCCTCCTGTTCTGTTCAGCGTCGTTTCTCAGGTGAATCTGAAATCTCGCACATCTTTCTTGTTCACTCCGTCCTCCTCAAGCGGCGCCGGAGAACATCATCAACACCACGAGACTCAGCCGGCGCCGGAGATCTTTCTTCCCTCAGTCGATCCTTGAATCGAATCGGACTCGTCGCTATTCGTCAGACTGTCTTCCAGCAGCAACACAAGTAAGCGTCCCTCGTTTATTCGTTCAGTTGCCTTCCTTGTTAATCTTTTTGTTACAACTGCATCTTCTTGTTCGAATTTTGAATAAGCAATTGATTTGTTCGTTCGTTCACCTTGTTACTCATTTATTCTCCTGGTTACTCCCTCGTTCATCCGTTGTCCTTGGTAATCCATCTTCTTGTTACAACTGCATTTATTAATTTTCAATTGATTATTTAGTGAATTTGTAATTCTGTATGTAATTTTGAATAAGCAATTGATTTGTTTGGTTCTTTTTTCCCTTACTATTGCTCAGGTGCTGGATGATTTAGAACTCCCTCCGATCTATCCTTCTTGTTCATGGTTCAATGGTAAATTTGTATGAAATTAGGTTTTGCTCCTTCAATTTGGTGTTTTAAAAGGTGAGAATTAACTGTCAAAGATCTAAAATTAAGAATTGGGATTACTTATCTTGTTTCTGGATTGTAGTATTTGAGAATTTTGTATTGTTGGATCTTGTTTCTATCTATATTGTTGGATTTTATTAAGACACACAGCTACCACTTTAATGTTTACATTTAGGCTTTGAACGATATACCGAGCTCGAACGAGCCTGAACCAGCCCAGTTGACGAGTTTGAACGAGCTTGGGCTCGTTCGTTCGGCTTGTTCGATCCTAACAAGCCGAGCTCAAGTTTGAGGCTAGGCTCGCGAGCCGAGCTTGAGCGCCAAAAAACCCTCGAATAAATTTTGGGGTCGAGCTCGGCTCGACTCGTTTACCGTTCAAGCCAAGCTTGAACATGTCAAGCTCGGCTCGTTCGGCTCGAATATCACCCCTGGCTACGTGTCTAGTTTGCCATATTTATTGATCCATATATAGAGAGAATTTCACGATTATTTCATCTTCTCTCTCATCCATCCATTTTTCCTCAATCTATGGTTGTGATTTGTTAACACAAAACATATTAAGGGTTGTTTACACTAGACCTAACATCTCTCTCTCTCTCTCTCTCTCTCTCTCTCTCTCTGTATATATATATATATATATATATATATATATATATATATATATATATATATATATATACAGAGAGAGAGAGAGGTTAGGTCTAGTGTAAACAACCCTTAATATGTTTTGTGTTAACAAATCAAAGCCATAGATTGAGGAAAAATGGATGGATGAGATTATTCCCCCTTTTAATTAAATATATTATTAAAATAACAAAAACACCCACTAACTAGTTCCATAAGTGCGTGTTCCCACAACACCAAATCACTTTTCTGGGAAATGATAAAGAAGGATCGGGCCTACCACACGGGGAGAAAGAGATCTTCCACCAACTTCTTCTCCGACTCTCAAAAAAGGCGATTCCGGCGATCAACCACCATTTGAGCGGCGACGGCGTGGCTGGAAGTAGAATATCCGGCGGTGGTGGCGTTCCTATTTCCGGCGCATCCAGGTTTTCGAACGGGGAATAGAGCAGGGGTTCAAGCAATCGTCGACTTTGACAATAGATCTGAAGCTTCAATCGAATACTAACGTGGCTAATCGACATGGGTAAGTTCCCCTCTTACATCGTTGATTGAGTTGGGTTAGGGTTTGAAGAAAACCGTTGAGGAAAGGGTAGAAGAAATGTGATTTTAATGCATATTTGTGCTATTTAGATGAATACTGTGTATTGAATGGCTTGAATGTTTGGGGTTTGGGTTATAACGCTAAATTTCAGAAGCGTGGATGTGAAAGGGGATTTTGAGTTCCTGCTATGAATATTTCTTTAATTTTGCCGAATAGTAGTGAATTATTGTGCTATTGAGATGACTAATTGAGTTAAAAGGGTGATTTTGATGAATATTTGTTAGATTGTTATGAATGTTGGTGAAATGATTCTTGTCGTTGGTGAATAATTAAGTTACTTTGACGAATAGTTATATGATCTTGTAGAATATTGATGAATTATTATGTTATTGATACGAATATTGTGCTTTTGGGATGACTATTTCAATGAATATATCGATGCCTTGAATGGCTAGAAATCTCGTGTTGTTGATATGAATATTTTGTAGTGAATGCCTGGAAGGTGTATTTCAAAAATAATTTGGTTTACAGGGGATTTTGATGAATAATTGTTAGCGTGATATGAATATTTGTGGAAGGATTGTTGTCTTTGATGAATAATTGAAATACTGTGATGAATATTTCTGTAATTTTGATGAATACTGATGAATTAGTGTGATCTTGAAATGAATATTATGATATTGAGATGGAAGCTGTGATGAACATTTCAATGTTTCTGCCTCCACGTACTACAATCAGCATAAATAATTGCATAGTAACAATGAATACTTGCTTCCGAACATCGAATAATTCACCATCGAATAATTCAGGTTGTCTGTTTCTGCATCCACGTACTGCCAGTTGTTTTTTCATCCCATCACCCCCATCAACACTACCAATTGCATATTTACAATGAATACATGCTTTCATACACCGAATAAATCAACAACGAATTATCCATGTTGCCAATTAACCCAAAAAATACTTATGTCGAGTTGTTTTTGCATCCCATAACTGCCATCAGCAATAACAAACGCATATTTACAACGAATAATTGCTTCTAAACATCGATTAATTCAACTGCTAATGACGTTTAATAACCCAATACCTGAATCCATCAGCGATTTTCACCGTCCGAGAGCTTTGCTTCTTGACCCGAAACCCAAACGAGCCCGACCCGATTTAACCCGAAACCCGACCAATCTAAAATTCATTATGACCGAACCCGACCCGACCAGTACCCGACCATAAATTTTACCCGAACTGACCCGACCCGACAATGACCCGAACCCGACCCGAATGACTGAATTGCCACCTCTACTCTCCACCCTTCATTCCTTGTTTTTCCAGTCATCAAAGAGCCCCAAACTCCCTCTTAAAGATCTCCCCTCATAAATCTAACCTAAAAATCGGAATCAAAAAGTTCATGTCCAGAGTCGCCGTCATGACATTCAATCTCGCCGCTGCGAAGACGAACCTAGAAGAGGAAACTCACTCTCGCAACAACGAGTTCATCTTCGCTGTCGAGAGTTGGAAGCCTTGTCCGGCGTTGGTTCAGTAAATCCCCTTGTTCTCCCTCGTTTTAACTCTGTTTTCTTCCCCGTTTATTTCCTCTTGTTCCTCACTCTTTCCTCTACCTTTCAAGGTCAAGAAGAGTCAAATTAAACTCCATTTGAAGAGGATTCGAGCCCTTTTTTTCCTCCTTCATTGTTTTTTAGCGAGGTAAGCTCCCTCCATTCTAACCCCTCGTTTTGGATCTAAAACTTCGCAAAGTCCTCCTTTAACCAAGATCAGTCCCTCCTAGACCTTATTGTAGCAAACACTCATTGAATTGAAACCAAATGACCTTCCTCCTTCAAGATTTTTAAAGTAGCCTCAATGAGGCCTGTAAAGGCCAAATATATTTTGATATTGTTTTATTATTATATTGGATTAAATAAATTATTATGTTATTCGATCTGTAAAAAAAAATGGGAGAAAACTCGTCCTCGAGCACCAAGTTTCGATTTTAAAATCCTTCCGACATCGATTAAGAATTTGGATTTTGACGGAATTTGATTCCGCTCTCGAGCTCTGAATTGAGAATTTAATTCGATTTTGATAGTCTTAAATATATAATTTGAAAGTATGATTAATTTTATTATTTGGTGCGGCTCTAGAATTTAAGTTATTCGTTGAAGTCGGGATTAGCGGGTTTTGAGTTTGTATTTGCGGGATTTAAATTTGTCAGGGTAAGGGACCATTTCCTATTTCATTTTCCGTTTTCTTTTCTTCTATCTCTCTCAACCGGTGGAGCCATGCACCCGTTGCCAGCTACTCCCTCTGCTAAAATTTGTCTTCATGCTCGACAACCATCACCCACACCTTGCACCTTACTTGCTCCCTCTCCCTCCCTATACATTGGATCTGCTGGAAACCCTAAAACCTATCACAAGAACACCCCTTTTCTCGCTCTCCATTTCTGTCATTCATTCCCCACAACACCACAAAACTCAGCAATTCAAATCACCAGTACCACCTCACCATCCCCACTCTGCCTCATAATCCTTCCTGTCGTTTTCAGTTTCCGACCACAAAGAAGGCTCCCTCTCCCTCTGATTGTGGCCGTTGAGCACCACCACCCCCTGCCTCTGTCATTCCAAGCTTCCAAGCTGACTCCCCGCCGCCTCTGTTTCCCCATTTCTTGTGTCTCGCCTTGCCGGACAGCAGCAGCATCTTCGTTCCTCCTCCTTATTTCCTCAAGCAGCATCTGCGACACAAGCACGCAGGAGCACCCAGGAGGCATCTTCCTCGTCTTCGGAAACCAGGAGCTGCCGGAGACGCCGCCGCCACCAGCCTTCTCTCCCCTGTTTCATTCGCTCAAGGTCGGTTTTCGATTCCGTTTCGTTCTCGATTCCAATCCCATCAAAATCCGACTTTAGTCATCCCCTACTTCTCCTAGAACTCAACCAAAGCTTATTCCCCGTCGTCGAGCCCGGATTCCACCATCGAAGCGCCGGAGTCCACCTCGGAAGCCACGTATGTAAGTCCTCATCTCCCTCCTTTCTTCTCGCGTCGTTTGTTCGATATGGGGTGGGTCCTGGTCGGATTTTCTGCTCAATCTCATGGCCAAATTCTAAGGCCGAATGGGCCACCGTAGCCTGAGCAATTCCATCTTCTTCCTCCATTGTCTATCTGATTGAACAATTCTGTTCTATTAGATTGGGGAAGGAGGGTTCAGTGAACCGATTCCCTTTTTTTTTTTTCTTTCTTCTGAACCGGCCGGGTTGGGCTTAAGGTCCGATTCTTTAATTCCCTCTTATGGGAGAGTGGATCTGGGCCGAGTGGGCCGGATACGGATTCGGGTCATGGGCCTTTTCTCTCTTTCTTTGGGTTTGGGTTGGGTGAGACCTTGTTCATCTTACTTACCTATTTAATTATTTAATTGTTATATAATTGTTTCGTTAGTAGTTATTAAATTATTTTGAAATTATTATATATATATATATATATATATATATATATATATATATATAAGTTGTTTTAGAAATATTATTAATTGGAAAAGGTTGTTATATGATGTTAAAATGTGATTTTGGGATTTTAAATTGATTTGTTGGCTTTGCTTTATAAACATGAGTTGTAAGAGGATTTAAGTTGGTATGGTATTTTCAGTTAATGTATTGCTTAGTAAATTATTTAAAAAGAGATTCAAGTTTTCGGATTGATCTCTTAAGGGATTTGTTGTTTTGGTTTGATAATGTTAGTTTTGGGAAGGAAGTTTGAAAGGTATTGTCGATATGATTTTATCAAAGGGTTTGATTGGAAGAATGATTTTGATTGATGTTGATCATATCGAAAAGGTTTTGGAAAATGGCTTTACCGTCGATTGGTTTGAAGGATATTGAGAATTTGGGTTTCGTGTGTGTGAATGTTGGTCTGGTAGCTTACGGAAGTGGCTTGATGATAGGTGTGTATCGCTTTTGGATTGCTTTGGACTTGCATTTGTGCCCTTGCTTATGTTATATTGATGTTCTGCGTCTTCAGGTAAGTTCCCTAGGGGGCTTACTCAGGTTGGACACTCATGCCTGTTGTTGCATTTTATGTTAAGTGTTGCATATGCATGAAAGCATGCCATGTAGTATCATGCTAGAATTGCATTGAACTGAGCTTGTGGTTACTATGTGTGTTTGAAACAGAACGACCGTTATTTGTGATAGTCCTAGAGTCTTTGCTAGGGTCATAGGGTAGCCCAGCCTCATCGGGTGCCCTGAGTCAATCGAGTCGATATGAATATGATTTGATAGCCCAACACCATCGGGCAAGAGATGTTATGATGTGATATGATTCCGTGGTCCGTGCACCACCACGATAAAATGGGTACCGTACTGGCCAGGTCCGCTCATGAAAAATGGGGCGGAGTAGGAGAGGGATATGCCATTTGGCATTGTCTTGGGCCCTTTACAGTATTTGTGCACATTATTATAACTAGGAGCATGCTAGTGTATTTAACTTTCGTAATGAATTAGAACATCTTTATTAGGTATAGCACATACTATATGGCCTCAACGAGGACTGCCGGTCCCGCATGCGTGGCTCGATCTGACTCCTTTCCCTGTTCTTCTTTTAATGGTATTTTCTGCAGATTTTGAGTGCTCTATGTCTATATGACGGGGTTCCCTTTTTGCGAATCGAAGAATCTGGCTAACATTCTAAGTTGGTAAAATGGTAATCACTCACTTATGATTTGGTTTTGACCCGGCTTTGCCGTGTCATTTGTATCTTAACTTTGCTTCCGCTTTACTTTCGTTTGAATTGGATTTCGCGACATAGTCTTAGGACAGGTTAAGGGTACCCAACGGCCCTTTGAGGTTTTAGGGTTTGAAATCCCTCTTTCTACAAAACTTAAAATGAGTTTGAAACCTCGACCCTTACCTGGATTGCAAGATCCGAACAAGGGGTTTCATCCCTTGAAACGTAACCCGGAAATCATAATTCTGGTCCATTACAAAGTTGGTATCAGAGCCGAGGTTTTGCAATTCGGGTACACAAGGGTCGAGTGTATGTTTTGGAAAACCGCCCATGAATTTCAAAGGATTTGAAAGGATTTTAAAAATGGCAAAATGAACTTAAGATGCCTAATCGAAATTGGACTAAGTAATGAACTCGACTTGTAATAAAAGAGTAAAGCCGACCAAACGGGGACACGAGTGAGTAGTAAAGGCGCTAAACCACCTCTATTGGGTGTAGTTGGGAACGGTAGGCAAAATATTAGCTTGTTCTTTATAGATGGGATCATTTATGAGTGTTATTAACTGATTCTGTGCTGAGTGCTTGCTATGCTAGAAGTCTGATTGGTATGCCTAACAATTAAATGTGTATTGACTGATCTGTGCAAACGGGATAGTGGGAGTACCCTTGTCTCTGTGTGGTCAAACCCAACTTGTGTGGAGCAGCCCCTTCCGCTATGTTAACCACTTTTTCGATTCTATCGAATCTTTTTCTCGGATGTCAGTATCTTTCACGGAAAATCGGGTTGGTAAACACATTGTGTCAGGAATCATGGTTGGATATTAAGGTTGTCTGAGTGAGTATTGGAAGTTCTTGATGTCACTTTGAGTCAGAAGTAAGGTGTTTCTGGGGCTGTCTTTCCTTATTCTTCTGATGACCAACCAGTGTCTTCTTGCCATGAAGAGTCGTACCGGAGTCCCACGGGAAAGAGGGGTGATAAGTCGGTTAGGAAAAGTCAATGGTTGCCTTTAGGGATCTCTGTCTGGTTGTAATGGTGACTCTCTCTGAATTGCATGACATGATTCTGTAATCTTCCGCGTGTGCCTCGCAAATGATCATTAGTATAAAGCTACTCATGTTATGCCTTGCTTTCCATCATGATTATATGTTGTCATAGCATGTCTACTTGGCCTATTGTATTGCCTGTATGATTGATTTGAAGCATGAACCACATGATATGAACCTACCTGATCGTTATCTTCTCCTGAATTAGGTTCATGATAGTGTGATCAACTCCTCTTTGTATGAATGCTTGTAGATGATCGTCTTAGCATGTTGGATGATGACGTGTCAATTACTATTATCCTTTTGTGACAAGAATCTATAGTATACCCATCTGTTCTGCATTCGTCAGATTAATTAATGTTTATTGTTTTGCAATTTGTGTTGTTGTATGATTACTTGCATTGGATGGAGAATAGGTGGTACAATTGAGTCTTGAGAAATGCATGTTTTATCCTAGTATGTGTTGATTTGAGCTCATGTCCCCGTATTTTAATCATATTTCCATTACTTAAACTCGTATTATACATCGTTAAACCTTCCTCATACTTCTATATTGTTGGAATGTGATTGAATTGATTTCTTACGTGTCGTCATGATTAGTTGCATGCATGTATCGTATGTTATGTTGAGCCTTTAGATTCATGTAGGATCCTTGATTGTGACTCGTGTGAATTATATCTTGTTTGCATTATTGCTGATTCTCTCTCGAGCTAGGTCCCTGATAGTGTGGTCCTTCCCTCCTTCTATTATCTTAACATGTCTTACTCATGCAATTAGATTGATGTTAAATTCGATGACCGACTTGCTTTCTGCAATGGTAGGTCCTAGCATGCTTACATGTTCTCACTCGGTGGTATTCCTCTATTACTATATGACATCTTATCGTACTTGCATTAACATATGGCTTGACACCTCGCATGATCACACACCACGTTATATTATGATTTCCCACACGCATGACAATTGAATATTAGGATGAATCTAATAGCATTATCTTGATTGTGTTCATGTTCGATATGTGTCAGTAGTGTCATGTAGGGCTTATGATTCCCAATATGACTCGCTAAATGATCAAGTATTGTACTTGTTCTATGATGTGATGACTATTGTACCATACATGTGCTCTATGACGATTCGTTCTTGGCATGATTATAATCTATCGCGCATGATGTCCTTCTTGTTACTTTTGATGATGCCTCATGTTTCGTGAATATTATGTTGAACTCCTCTTAATGACTCTTGACTATGCTTGTATCACATCGTGTATCGCTAGTACCATGTAGGAACCATGCTTTCTAAATGTATCTCATCATATGATTATGTGCCATACTTTACCTATTATATGATCATTGTGACAGATGAGACAGTTACTATGTTGCTCTTATATGTTCTTGTATGATGCATACACCAAGCTCGTGCATTGTTCATGTATGTGATAAGTGTGATGCCCATTAAATCCCGCATATCTTGCTTAAGTTGCTAGGCATATCTGCTTTCATGGGATAATAGACTACCATCTTGTCTCGCATGCATCCGTGTAGCACTCGAATATGTCTTTTTGGAATGAATACGTATGTCGTGCTCCTTGAGATAGGTACATGTTAGTGTGGATTAATATGATTGATATGCCCCATGATGAATATGTGTATGATTGTCACAATTGCAACCTAATAGATCTCCATAAGGGCGTTGTTGTTATTCTAGGGTCAGAGTCTTGTCTCTAGTATTGTCGTCTTTAGTTGTGGATTGTGTTTGTTTCCGAAAGGAATTTGGGTTGTCTTCTCTTGTCACTCCCCTATCTCCCCTAACTTGGACTCTTGCGCGATACATTGGGTGAGCGACCACGTGGAAGAGGGAACGAAAAGTTAGATAGTGATAAAGCAGCGCAGCGGAAGCGTGGGCTCATAACCCACGGGCCTCAGGATCTATGATGTCGGTGGGACGGGTACGCATCGAGAATTATGGTTACTGTGTACGATATGACTTGCAAGCAGGATTGCTTTCCGTTCGAATTGCTAACCTTTTTGAATTTATTGACGATGATATCGCACTGCCCTAGCGATGAGATTTACGTGTTGATGTGCTGACTTGATGATGATTGTTGCCTGATTGCCTGTTGCCTATGATGATATGATTTGATGACTTATATATCTCATGTACCATGGTGTCTTGACGTGTTGCTACTCTAAGTTGCTAAGCGTGATTTGAATTCCTTTGCCTATAAAATGTGAACTACATATGTTACGGAGCCTGAATTGTATCTGATAAGGTCATGATGTAACTTGCTAGCTTGACTTGATTATGTGCATATATGATGTTTTGCAATGATTACTGAGCATGACGGCAATTTGAGATTTATTGATATAGTTACAATGCTTAATGATGAACTAATGATGCTATTGATATAAGTATTAGTTGTTATGATGTAGTCCTATTGTCTAATAATGTCCATGATTGCTTCTTTTTGAACTTGTGGGTGAGATACTTTTGTGGAGTGGTCGGAGGGTGGTGAAAGAATTTGAGTCGTTGGGATGATCGTGGTGATATAAGGTCGAGTTGCAGGAAGAGGTGTTGGCTTAGGAAAGACCGAGTGTGTTATGGGATTTAGAAGAGGCAGTGTTTGGTGGGTTCGGATGAGAGTCTAGGTGAACTTGGGAAGTGTGAGAAGTGTAAGAAAGGGCTTTTAAGAGTATTGGTGATATAGTAAGAGAGGGTACTCGGGTGTGAAGTTAGAGATAGGAGTTGGTTTCTTAGATGTGGATGGCTAGTGAGAGTGCTCTTGGTGAAATAAAGGGCGAGATTGGAGTATCGAAATGAATTGTGACTTATTTTAGATGATGTTATCTGAGTTGACGTTGGTGAGTCTAGAAGAGGATTAGTCTTGGCTTGAGAGTGGAGATGAGCGAGTGTGGATTGCGTTTTATTTTGACTGGTATGATGAGAAGATTTTCTTGATTATGCGATTTATTTATATCTGCTGGCATGATATATGTTAGATAGCGATCATGATAAAACCTGATATGGCATGACATTACATGTTGATACGCAATGTTGAAATCTAATTGATAGTGGAAAGTGTTATCATGATGAATCTGTTCTACTTGTGTTGCGATATCGATATGCGATTGTAAGATTTGATGTGTACTGACGTACTAACCCCATAACACCTAACCCGTTGACTTCTGGACATGTGTGCTTGCGCGATAAGTTATGAGAATTAGATTAAGCACTTGTGATGCCTTCAATATGATATAGATATACTTTATGACTCATGATATGATGCTGAGATTTTGTTATTGCTTTTGACGTGTTTTGAAAGAATGGTATGATTTATGTTATGGGAAAACATGTTATGCGGTTGAGATGTCGATTGGTTAAGATTATCATGATTAATGTTGAGATCTGCCATATGAGAGATGGCTGGTGATATTATGAGTTGATGAGTTGATTTACTTTTGTTCATGTTGAGTTGAGAATGGTGATGGAATGATTCTGGAAACTAGGAAGAGAATATGGGATTAGCCCTTAGAGGTGGATGATTCCACCTCACGTGATCTGAAATTATTTGATTAACGTCGAATTTGAAGATTTTGAACGGTTTTGAAAATGACCAACTTGGATTTTAAAGGATTAAGCACTATCGAGAGTTTCAATTATTTCAAGGTCAATCTTCCCATTTACAAAATGCTTTGAACCTTTTCAGGACCGGATTTACATTATGACGCCTCACGAAGTGGATACAAGCATTTATAGGGGCACTTATAGATTGCTTCCTAAGACCTAGCCGGGACGTTATGATGATAGAACCGAAAAGTCGGGGTAAGGATGTGATAAGGGCCCATATCACATACTTGCTACGACTAATTGAGGGTATCATGATCACATCGAGGATACTGTGAGAATCTCATATGGGCCCTTATGAGATGCTTACGGGATCAACGGCATGATTCTCGAACTCACCGATTTCAAACTCCATCCCCTTGCTTTAGAATGATTTTAGTCTCGGGGACGAGACTTGTTTTTAGAGGTAGATGAATGTAAAGGCCGAATATATTTTGATATTGTTTTATTATTATATTGGATTAAATAAATTATTATGTTATTCGATCTGTAAAAAAAATGGGAGAAAACTCGTCATCGAGCACCAAGTTTCGATTTTAAAATCCTTCCGGCATCGATTTAGAATTTGGATTTTGACAGAATTTGATTCCGCTCTCGAGCTCTGAATTGAGAATTTAATTCGATTTCGATAGTCTTAAATATATAATTTAAAAGTATGATTAATTTTATTATTTGGTGCGGTTCTAGAATTTAAGTTATTCGTTGAAGTCGAGATTAGCGGGTTTTGAGTTTGTATTTGCGGGATTTAAAATTTTCAGGGTAAGGGAAAATTTCCTATTTCATTTTCCCTTTTCTTTTCTTCTATCTCTCTCAACCGGTGGAGCCTTGCACCCGTTGCCAGCTGCTCCATCTGCTAAAATTTGTCTTCATGCTCGACAACCATCACCCACACCTTGCACCTTACTTGCTCCCTCTCCCTCCCTATACATTGGATCTGCTGGAAACCCTAAAACCTATCACAAGAATACCGCTTTTCTCGCTCTTCATTTCTGTCATTCGTTCCCCACAACACCACAAAACTCAACAATTCAAATCACCGGTACCACCTCACCATCCCCATTCCGCCTCATAATCCTTCATGTCGTTTTCTGTTTCCGACCACAAAGAAGGCTCCCTCTCCCTCTGATTGTGGCCGCCGAGCACCACCACCCCTTGCCTCTGTCATTCCGAGCTTCCAAGCCGACTCCCCGCCGCCTCTGCTTCCCCCTTTCTTGTGTCTTGCCTTGCCGGACAGCAGCAGCATCTTTGTTCCTCCTCCTCATTTCCTCGAGCGGCATCTGCGAAACAAGCACGCAGGAGCACCCATGAGGCATCTTCCTCGTCTTCGGAAATCATGAGCTGCCGAAGACGCCGCCACCACCAGCCTTCTCTCCCCTGTTTCGTTCGCTCAAGGTCGGTTTTCGATTCCGTTTCTTTCTCGATTCCAATCCCATCAAAATCCGACTTTACTCATTCCATACTTCTTCTAGAACTCAACCAAAGCTTATTCCACGTCGTCGAGCCCGGATTCCACCATCGAAGCACCGGAGTCCACCTCGGAAGGCACGTCTGTAAGTCCTCCTCTCCCTCCTTTCTTCTCGTGTCATTTGTTCGATATGGGGTGGGTCCTGGTCAGATTTTCTACTCGATCTCATGGCTAAATTCTGAGGCCAAATGGGCCACCGTAGCCTGAGCAATTCCATCTTCTTCCTCCGTCGTCTATCCGATTGAACAGTTCTGTTCTATTAGATTGGGGAAGGAGGGTTCACTGAACCGGTTCCCTTTTTTTTTTCTTTCTTCTGAACCGGTCGGGTTGAGCTTAAGGTCCAGTTCTTTAATCCCCTCTTATGGGAGAGTGGATCTTGGCCGAGTGCGCCGGATACGGATTCGGGTCATGGGCCTTTTCTCTCTTTCTTTGGGTTTGGGTTGGGTGAGACCTTGTTCATCTTACTTACCTATTTAATTATTTAATTGTTATATAATTTTTTCATTAGTAGTTATTAAATTATTTTGAAATTATTATATATATATATATAAGTTGTTTTAGAAATATTATTAATTGGAAAAGGTTGTTATATGATGTTAAAATGTGATTATGGGGTTTTAAATTGATTTATTGGCTTTGCTTTATAAACATGAATTGTAAGAGGATTTAAGTTGGTATGGTATTTTTAGTTAATGTATTTCTTAGTAAATTATTTGAAAAGAGATTCAAGTTTTCGGAATGATCTCTTTAGGGATTTGTTGTTTTGGTTTGATAGTGCTAGTTTTGGGAAGGAAGTTTGAAAAGTATTATCGATGTGATTTTATCAAAGGGTTTGATTGGAAGAATGATTTTGATTGATGTTGATCATATCGGAAAGGTTTTGGAAAATGGCTTTACCGTTGATTGGTTTTAAGGATGTTGAGAATTTGGGTTTCGTGTGTGTGAATGTTGGTCTGGTAGCTTACGGAAGTGGCTTGATGATAAGTGTGTATCGCTTTTGGATTTCTTTGGACTTGCATTTGGGCCCTTGCTTGTGTTATATTGCTGTTCTGCATCTTCAGTTAAGTTCCCTAGGTGGCTTACTCAGGTTGGATACTCATGTCTGTTGTTGCATTTTATGTTAGGTGTTGCATATGCATGAAAGCATGCCATGTAGTATCATTCTAGGATTGCATTGAACTGAGCATGTGGTTACTATGTGTATTTGAAACAGAACGGCCGTTATCTGTGATAGTCCTAGAGTCTTTGCTAGGGTCATAGGGTAGCCCAGCCTCATCGGGTGCCCTGAGTCAATAGAGTCGATATGAGTATGATTTGATAGCCCAGCACCATCGGGCAAGAGATGTTATGATGTGATATGATTCCGTGGTCCGTGCACCACCACGATGAAATGGGTACCGTACTGGTCAGGTCCGCTCATGAAAAAGGGGGCGGAGTAGGAGAGGGATATGCCATTTGGCATTGTCTTAGGCCCTTAACAGTATTTCTGCGCATTATTATAACTAGGAGCATGCTAGTGTATTTAACTTTCGTACTGCATTAGAGCATCTTTATTAGGTATAGCACATACTATGTGGCCTCGGCGAGGACTGCCGATCCCGAATGCGTGACTCAATCTGACTCCTTTTCCCGTTCTTCTTTTAAAGGTATTTTCTGCAGATTTTGAGTGCTCTATGTCTATATGACGGGGTTCCCTTTTCGTGAATCGAAGAATCTAGCTAACATTCTAAGTTGGTAAAATGGTAATCACTCACTTATGATTTGGTTTTGACCCAGCTTTGCCATGGCATTTGTATCTTAACTTTGCTTCCGCTTTACTTTCGTTTAAATTGGATTTCGCGACATAGTCTTAGGACAGGTTAAGGGTACCCAACGGCCCTTCGAGATTTTAGGGTTTGAAATCCCTCTTTCTACTAATCTTAAAATGAGTTTGTTGGTTTTTTATTCGATCCTTTTCGAACGGGTTTTAGTTTGAGAATAATTTCATAAAACGATATTTTTTAATATTTTTTAATATTTTAATATTTAAAACAGGATTTTAACGGAATTCGAGCTATAGAATTTAATACTTAGACGATGTTTTGAAAGGACTTCATTTCAAGTGTCGGGATTCTTTGACTTGATTCAATGATCGATGTTGGTTTTGAAAATGAGTTTTGGATTGAGTATTGATGGGATTTGAAATTATCAAATGGCTTTGTTTTGGTGTTTTATCATTTCGGAAAGGTTTGGAAATGGTTTCACTTCCGCTCGTCTTTGGAAATGATTTGAAAAGCAATTTCTGTGTGTATGGGTGATAGTCTAGTAGCTTATTGTACTCTATGTAATTATTATAGGTGCTTGCTGATTGTTGGATTAGGCTTTTAATATCTTTTGTTGTTCGGCATTTCAGGTAAGTTTTTTTATGGACTTACTCAGATTGAAGAGAGAAAAACCTCATGTTTATGGTCATATGACATACTAGGTATTGCATAAGCATTAAAGCATGTCATGTAGTATCATGCTAGGGCCGCATACATGAATGAGCATTCGGTTACTCTATGTGTTTGAGAAGAAAACGACCGTTATCTGTGAGTCCTAGAGTCTTTGCTAGGATCATAGGATAGTCCGGCACCATCGGGTTTGTCCTGAGTCAGTATTGTCGATACATGAGATGAGCTTGTTTATTTTATGAGCATGATGATGATATGATGATTGATGATGATGATGATGATATTATGATTGATGCGCACATATACCACTTGCGGGTGGAAATGCTATGCTACAGCAATGAGCTGGCCAGCGTTCGCCCTATCAGAAAGGGGGGCGGAGGTAGGAGAGGGATATGCCACTTGAGATTCTTTGAGCCATTTAAGTTATTTCTGCATCTATATATATATATATAGGGGCTCTTTCCGGTGAAACAACTCTTACCATGTAACGGAGGGACAAATTTGAGCCATTAGATATAAAAGAATCAAGGGTCAGGATTTGTTTTGAAAGAAGCGTGTAACTACCTTGTATTCACATTTAGTGATAAATATGAATTCTAGTTGGTTAAACGTTTAAAACTTGTAACCACCAACTATTATTTACCAAATATGTTAATATTCATATTTAATTACATAATTATTCAAATTTAAGTTATTAAATATTCTTATTTTACAAACTAATGCAAATTTACTATTGCATTTACTATTCATATTTAAAGATACGTTTACACCAATTGAAGATACGGTTACACCACCTAGTATTCATATTTAATGTTAAATATGAATACTGGTTGGTTATACGGTTAATTGTGTATTTTTTTAAATCAATCTCCTCCCTTCATTTCTTTTGATCCAAGAGTCCACAATTGTCCCTCCGTTACATAGTAAGGGGTGTCCTCATAGGAAAGTTATTCTATATATATATATATATATATATATATATATATATATATATTATTTGATAAGCATGATTTGCGTGTTTAAATTTCGTTATGCATTAAAAGCATCTTTATTATAGGTATAGCGTATGTGTATGCCTTCTTGTGGGACCTAGAATGCGATAGGGTCTCGATCTGATCCTTGCCCCGTATATATTTTTTTTAGGATGATTTGCGTGTTTAAATGCCATTATGCATTAAAAGCATCTTTATTATAGGTATAGCTATATGTATGCCTTCTTGTAGGACCCAGAATGCGATAGGGCCTCGGTCTGATCCTTGCCCCGTATATATTTTTTTAGGTCTATTTTGCAGTTATGCTTGCTCTTTGCTTCTAGGACCCAGAATGCGATAGGGCCTCGGTCTGATCCTTGCCTCGCCGTGGAAAGTTGTACTTTACTTTCCGCTTTCGCAGTTTCTTTCAAAATGAATTTCCGCAACTTAGTCTTTAGGACAGGTTAAGGATACCCAACGGCCATTCGTTTGCTTTGGGGTTCGAAATCCCCACTTTAAAATGTTGATCCTTTGAGGTTTGAAACCTCATCCTATACCCGAATTGCAAGATCCGAATGACGGTATCCAACCTTTGAAACGTAACCTGGATATTTATAATCAAGTCGTTACAAAGTTGGTATCAGAGCGAGGTTTTGCAATTCGGGCACAAAAGGGTCGGGTGTATGTTTTGAAAACCGCTCTTGGATTTCAAAGGAATTTGAAAGAGTTTCAAAGGGGCAAAATGAACTTAATATGAATAAATATGAACTTAGCCTAAGAAATTAGATAAATCAAACAATGTGGATTGAATGGGTAGAATGGTGCTAGAACATCCCTGTTGGATGTAGCTTTGAGAATGCGTAGGCAAAATATAGCTTAAACTTCACAGATGGGCCTGGAAGACTCCAATGAATTGCACCGTGGTGGTTGGAGTAGCGGGTTAGGTAAAAGTCGTGAGGTATATGCCCCTCCGGTCAGTTGCTCATCGAAGAGACACTTTAGATAGCTTGATGTGATATATATATATATATTAATTGGGCCTGAGGGCGATCTCCCTCGAAGGAGATTATTATAATCGTCATTGATCGATTCTATGTTGAGTACTAAAAACCTGATTGATATGTTCTAATTATGAAATCTATATTGGATGATCTGTGCAACGAGATAACAGGAGTACTTTTGTTCATGTATGGACAAGGCCAACTTGTACGGAACAACCCCTTCCGCCGTGTAACTTCTTCGATTATTCGATCGAGCCTTTCTTTCGAGTATCGATGTCCTCCACGGGAAATTGGGTTGGTAAACACATTGTCGACAGAGACCATGTTTAACTACGGGGGTTACATGAGTGAATATTGAACGAGTATTCTTAACACAATTTCGAGTTGGAGAGTAAGGTGTTTCTGGGGTTGTCCTTCTCAATCCTTATGACGTTCAACCAGTGTCTTATTGCCACAAAGAGTCGTACCAGAGTCCCACGGGAAAGAGGGGTGATGAGTCGGTTGGGAGAATTCAATGGTTGCCCTTAGGGATCTCTGTCCGGTTATAATGGTGACTCTCTCTGAAATTGCATGACATAACATGATTTTGTAATCTCTGCATGTACCTTGCGAATGACTATTAGTGAAAAGTTGCTCATGTTATTACATCTATGATTTGTTACATTGCTTAGGTCTCATATTGTGCCTTGCTTTCTTTCATGATTATATGTCGTCATAGCATTTCTACTTGGCCTATTGTATTGATCGTGCTAATGATTGATTGGAAGCATGAACCACATGATATAAATCTATATGATTGTTGCTTTCACCTGAATTAGGTCAATGATAGTGTGATGAACTCTTCTTTGTATAAATGCCCCGTAAGGTGATCTCCTTAGCATGTTAGTTGATGCTGCCCTTGGTTTTGTTTGACTAAAATAGTAGTTCCATTTGTGATCACGTTATTGGAGGTAGTATCTTGATAAAT
Organism: Persicaria maculosa; assembly: GCA_963922045.1. Lineage (NCBI taxonomy): Eukaryota > Viridiplantae > Streptophyta > Magnoliopsida > Caryophyllales > Polygonaceae > Persicaria > Persicaria maculosa. The sequence continues at coordinate 42,617,375 of OY998252.1, read as the reverse complement.
GCACGTCCTATTCAAGTATTTGTTGATTTGAACACATGTCTCCGTATTTTGGTCATATTGCCCCATTACTTAGACTCGTACTATACATCGCTGCATTTCCTGCCATGCTTCTATATCGTTGGAATGTGATTGAATTGAAGTCTTGCGTATCTTCATATTAATCAATTAAGTGCATGTATGTATCATATGTTATGTTGAGTCATTAAGTATCATGTAGGACCCTTGGTCGTGACTTGTGCGAATTTATACCTTGCCTACATTATTGCTGATTCTCTCTCGACATAGGTTCCTAATAGTGTGGTTCTTCCCTCCTTCTACCCTCTTAAAATGTTTTACTCATCCTGATTAGATTGATGTTGAATTCGATGATCGACTTGCTTTTTGTGATGGTTAATCCTGGCATGCTTACATGTTATTGCTCGGTGGTATTTCTCTATTACTCTATGATACCCTCTCGTGCTCGCATGAACGTGTGACTTGACACCTCGCATGATCACACATTACGCTATATCATGATTACACATACGCATGACACATGAATGTTGGAAGGAATCTAGTTGAATTACATTGATTGTACTCATGTTCGATATGTGCTATTAGTATCCTATAGGGCTTACGATTTCCAATATGACTCGCTAAATGGTGACCTGTCATACTTGTTCTATTAAGTGAACATGCTTGTCCTATTATGTTATAGTTATTGTACCGTTACCGTTTTATGTGCCTTACAACGGTTCATTCCTAGCATGATTATAACTATCACCTCGTGATGTTCTCTTTTTTACTATATGTTATTCCCTCTTGCTTCATGAATATTATATATATTGAACATTTAAATCACTCTTGACTATGCCCATGCCTTATCATGTATCGCTAGCATCATGCAGGACCTATGCTTTTAAATGTATCTCGCCGTATGATTACATGCCATTCTTAACCTATTTTACAATTATTGTTGTCAGATGTTATAGTTACTATGCTGCTCTTATGTGTTCTCGTATGACGCTTAGTCTGATTGTTATGATATACCTCGTTATGTTGTATTTGACCTCACTTGTAGATGTATATACCATGCTTGTGCATTCGTTTATATACATAATACTTGTTATCCTCGTTAAATCCCGTATGACCTCGAACCCTGCATGATCATTACAAGTTCCACATAACTTATTTAAAGTTGCTAGGCATATCTGATTTCATGAAAGAATAGACTACTAGCTTGTCTCACATGCATCATGGTAGGACTCGATTGTGTCTTTTTGGATGAATACGTGTGTCATGCTCCTTGAGATAGGTACATGTTAGTGTGGATTAATGTGATTGATATGCTCCATGATGAATTCATGTTTTCTTGTCACGATTGTAACCTCATAGGCTTTCATAAGGGCGTCGTTGCTATTCTTGGGTCGAAGTCTTGTCTCTAGTCTTGTCGTCTTTAGCATTGGTCCGTGTTTGTCTCCGAGAGGAACATTGAGTTGTCCGCCCTTGTCACTCCCCTATCTCTGCTAACTTGAACTCCTAAGTGATACATTGGACGAGCGATCGCATGAAAAGGGGAATGGGAAGTTAGATAGTGATAGAGCAGCGCGACGGAAGCGTGGGCCCATAACCCAGGGGCCTAAGGATCAACGATGCCGACAGAATAGGCCCATTCGAGGATTGCGGTTACTGAGTACGATATGACCTGCGAGCAAGGGTGTCCTCCGTTTGAATTGCTAATCCTTTCTAAATTAGTTGATGACGATATTGCACTGACTTGACGATGAACTTAATGTGCTGACTTGGTAATGAATATTGCTTGATTATCCATTGTGTATGATGATATGATTCGATGCCTTATAATTCTCATGCACTATGATGTCTTGATGTGTTGCTACTCTGAGTTGCTAAGCATGATCTAAATTCCTTACCTATAAAATGTGAACTACAAATGATTTGAAATCTGAATTGTTTAGTAGATAAAGTTATAATAAAACTTGATAGATTGACTTGTTCATATATGATGTTTTGCAATAATTATTGAGCATGACGGTAAATTGAGACTTTTTGACATAGTTACAATGCTTGACGATGGACTAATGATGTCATTGTTATAAATGCTAGTTCATATGATGTAGGTGTTATGTGTGATGATCGATTTCCCTAATTGCTTATTCTTTGAACCTGTGAGTGAGGTCCTTTGGTAGAATGTTCGGAGAGTGGTGAAAGAATTTAAGTTGTTAGGTTGATCAATGGGAGTATGAGGTAGAGTTGCAGGAGGGATATGTTGGCTTAGATAGGTCCGAGTGAGATCAAGGACGTATAAGAGGAAATGCTTGGTGGTTTCCGATGAGCTTTCTAGGTGAATCTTAGGTGGGGGTACGGTTAGGAAGAGGTCGGCTAGGTGGTGATCGAGGAATTCTTATAGCAGATGTATGGTTAGCAGGGCATGATGCTTGTGATGTCTTGGGTAGTATGGAAAGGGTAGGGAATAACTCTTGTGAGTATTGATGACATAGTATGAGGGGGTGCTCGGGCATGAGGTTAGAAATATGAGTTGGCTTCTTAGAGGCGGATTGTTTGTGAGAGAGCTTGGTGGGATGAGGAGTGAGATTGGAGTATCACAATGAATTAGGATTTCTTCTAAGGGATGTTATTTGAGTTGATGTTGGTGAGTCTAGATGAAGATTGATCTTGGCCTGGGAGTCGGAGAAGAGCAAGTGGGGATTGCGTTTCTATTTTAACTGGTATGATGTGAAATTTTCTTGATTATGTGACTTATTAATATGTAATGGCATGATGTTAGATAACGACAATGATGAACCTGGTATGGAATGATATTACATGTTGATATAAAATAATGAAATCTAATTGGTAGTGACAAGTGTCATCATGATATATTGATCCATTCTATCCTGATATGTTGTTATAAGAAGCATGTTATAATGTGTTGTGATATGATATATGATTCATGAGATAATGATGTGTTGCTATGTGGAAGCATGATGTTATATTATATGGTTGATAAACATGATTATGGATATGTTAAATGATGAATATGACTTGGAGTATGAATATGACTTGTATATATGAGATAATGGTGTATGATTGCTAAATGATCGTTATATGGTATTATAATGAGTCGAGAAGTTGTCTGATGAGCATGCTGATGATTGTTATACAAATTGACCTTCCCTTTTGCTGACTCTTAATAACATGACTTTGTTTCTATTGATGAAGTCCAAATTATTCTATTTTTATTGCTTTCAAAAATATATTTTTTGAATTTTTTTTAGGGTGTTGCTATGTACACCGCAAATCCGGATTAAGGATTTGCACGTCCTTAAGGACGTGCTTGCACGTTCTTAAGGACGTGCAAGTCTGGGACTGTGCACATTCACTAGCAAAGACTTGCACGTCCTTAACAACGTTCTTGCACGTCCTTAAGGACGTGCAATACTTGCACGTTGTTAAGGACATGCAAACCCTAGTTAGGGTTTTGCGTTTAGGATTTAGGGTTTAGGGTATAGGGTTTAGGTTTTCCGACGGTTTTGTAATGTTAGTTGATAAAATTGAAGTGTTTAGCTAGTGGAGTTGAAGGATTTAGGGTCAAATTAAATAGAAAACAATAATTGTTAAGGTTTTCATTCGGATAATATGCGAATAACATTACAAGAAACGGAAAAAAAGGTTTACATTCATAATTTTAACAAAGTTGTGGAATAAAATCTAGGAAAATAGTAAAGGGCGGCCGGACTCGACACGCAAGGCTCGAAATCTCTCAAACAGAGCTTGAAATAGAGCATCCCATCATTCGACGCTCGGATGATGATGTGCGACCCATTCTGGCGGAGGCGGCTGAATAGGAGCGTTAGGACGCAACCAGATCTATGAGAACGGAAAAATAGAGTTAGAGTATTGACATATATATATATATATATATATATATATATATATATATATATATATATATATATATATATATATATATATATATATATATATGAAAAGCAAGAATAGGTAATAAAAAAAGACGTTTGAAGTCGTACCACGGCAAAATGGTCTTGGTTTCCGATGCAAGCTACACCAAGGGTAGCTGATTGAGGGTTGTTAGCAGGTGTCGGCGAGGTCATGGGGAGACATGTGAACGGATGATGCCAAGCTAGGACGACGAGAGGAATCTGGTATACCGTTGCAAATACTAAACCCATAATGGGTAGCTCTATCCACCGTCTCCTATCACCATGCACAGCTCCCGCCCATCTCTGATAGTCGACGAACTGCTGGAATTGGTAACCTCCCGTATAACAACCGGTGTACAGATCGGCGTGATCCTCCAAGTGATTGCATAGTAACGTTTTGAGTTCCGGGAAAGCAGTCTCGCCGATCGGTGATGTCAAAGCCGCCAAAGCACGGTAGCCACAATGACCATCTCCAACAGTGTCCCTCACCATCTCAATATGACTGAGCATGAAGGGATCAACGTTGTTTCAACCCCAGTTGAACCCTCCGAACACATCATCACGTCCACGTCGAGCTGAGGTCGCTTGTGGACGATGCCGAGCAGCACGCACTTCTTCTCTCTCAAACCTTTCCCTTACCTCCTCGTATGGCAACGGGTTGGTTCTACAGGCATTCCTTGACCCCCGATGCCTCCCCTTCCTTCGGACGCTTGCTGATGAGGGTGGGTGCAGCTCATCCTCGCATACATCGTTGGAAGCCGTGTATGAAGATGACAGCTCATACGGCAGTGGGGTGTCGTCGATATCAGTCCATGACAAATCCATCCAGAACGGGTGGATGTCCTCGGCGGGTATCGTAGTAACGGAGTTGACGTATGCCTGAATCTCATGGACACAAGGGATCCCGTAATAAACCCTGCAATGTCGGTCCGTGCATACCGGAGGAACCTTTTGGTTCACGACGTCCTGCCACATCTTGTACAATTAATCGAAGCTCTTTTTGGAGATTAAAGTCTTTACCTCATCGAAAAGGTTGACTTTATACGCCGTTGTTGGCCATTTGAAGCGGTCAATCTCCAAAGCAGTTTGCAGCTCATGCAGTTGACAATCGTTGACTCTATGGATTGCATCGATCACGATGCGAAAGTCACCAGTCGATGAGTGAAGTGCCTCCTTCAAAACCTTGTGTTGACCCTCAACTCTATACACATTGAAGTGCATACCACTAAATATTCGATGTTATATCATATTGTAATGGGAGATATGAAGTAAGGTTGTACCTGTTTGTCGTACGGGTGCCGAGATGAAAAACATTATCTACGTAGCATCGTACGATGCTCCTGTTGTATGGAAGCCAAACCGCCTCTAAATACGCCACCACACCTGGGAATGGGTGCCATGCAGCGTGTAGCGCCCGACGACGTCGGTTGAATGATTCCTCCGACCTCGATTCGAACAGCCCCCAACAGTTGCCCTTAAAGATGCCAACGTGGTTTAAATTCTTCATGATCTTCAAAGCAGCTTCCTCGCATCTTCTCGTCACGTGTAACCAGCAAAGGAGATGCTGGACGTCGGGGAAGACAACATTCAGCGCCGCCAAGAGACCTAGCTCCCGATCAGTCATGATAGCTTGAGGTTGAACCGTCCCAAGCAAGATCTGAAGCTGTCGCAACACCCAGGCGTATGTGTCTTCGTTCTCTTGCGACATGAAGGCATAGGCGATGCAGTAAGTATTGCCTGAGGGTGTGAACCCGACCACCTCGCACAATGGAATCCCATATCTGCAAGTGTAAATATTTTTACATATAAAATACTTTATAATTTGCTATATGTGCAATAATGTAATCGTAATGTTGAGAACCCGTCCCCCCTCATGAGCCTCCCTGCCTGTTATTATGAAATGTTGAGAACCTGTTACTTTTAAGGTTTTTTATTTTATCCAGTTAACTATTTTTATGTATTTTAATATGTTATAATATTTTTTAATATATTTTAATATCTTTTAATGTATTTTAATATCTGTTAAGGTCTTTTAATATATTTTAATATTTTTATTTACTTTAAATTTAAATTTATTTTTTATGTATTTTATTATAATTTATTATATTTTAATGTTTTTATTTTCTTTCAATTTAAATTTATTTCTATGTATTTTATTATATTTTATTATATTTTAATGTTTTTATTGTCTTTAAATTAAAATTTATTTCTATGTAGTTTAATATATTTTAATATTTTTATTTTAATTTATTTTAATCTCTTTTAATGTATTTTAATATATTGTAATATGTTTTAATATCTTGTAATATATATTAATCGTTTTTATTGTTTTTCCATGAAAACTATCAAAATATACAAACTATATAGTATCTTTCAAACTATATACTAAAACTATATAATCTATCAAATTATATAGTATCTATCAAACTATATACTAAAATAAATTATAATCTATCAAATTATATTATAATACTATATTAAAATCTAAACTATATTATAAAACTATAAAAATACATCAAACAAAATAAATAAATCAAAGAACATACCGGTGGGGTCGGGACCGGCGAAACCTCCATAGTCCGCCGCTTCCGCGGCGGTAATAGGTCCGCCTCCGCCACTCCACCGCCATCATCACCACCACCACCACCACCGTCACCCCCGGCCACCGCCTCTGCTGCTCCACCACCACCACCACCCTCCTCAACCTCCATGGGCGCCGCCCCACCACCACCCCCGGCCACCGGCTCCACCGCCACCCCCTCCCCCAGTGCTCCATCCCCACCACCACCCTCCTCAGCCACCAGCTCCACCAACACCGCCAGCTCCACCACCACCTCTCTCTCCGGCTCCATCTCTCTGTCTCGATCTCTTTCTCTTTCTCTCTCTCCGGCGACCTCTCTCTCTCACTCCGGCGATCTCTCTCTCTCTCGATTTCTCTCTGGCGAAGCGAAGACGAATGAAGACGAAGAGGCACGTCCATGTAAATCTTGACATGGTCCATGTAATTAATTTGATTTGGTAGTTAATTTTTTATTTAAATAAAAGATAAAAAAAGAGCATATTTGATTTGGTAGTTAATTTTTTACAATCGTTACCCAAATATTGTCTTGACATGGTTCATGTAAATCTTCCATAGAAGTTTCATATGTAGGGTAATGTTAATGAAGTCTTCATTCTTAGAACCAATCTCACCTTGTCATTGAGAGGTAGAAAGACAATCCTAACTAATAAGAGGGTGATACTTTTTGTTTGTAGCTTACTCTAGAAAAATTATTATTGTTATTATTAATCTTATCAATCTATTGCTAAATACCTTTTAGGGCACTAGTTTTGATGGATCTTGTAATAAAAAAACCACGTTAGAATTGTTGAAAATTCATTGAAGCTCACTAAAAGCAACCGAAACAATATAATATCTATATCAATTCGTTCCCCGATGTATTTCAATGAGTTTAGTGTGTTTTTGGGATTATAAGATTTGCTTAACAATAATTGATTCCAGAGCTTGAGTATGTGGATGAACTCCTCTCAAAGAGAAGGAGAGATATGCATGTAAAGAGAGAAGAGGGAGAACATAGATAAGATAATGCCAGAGATAGAAGATAACAAATACCGACCTCTAAATCAGTATATCATATTGGTTTGCTTTCAACACTTTAGCAATCAATTGAATCAAGATGAACTCAACGAGCTTCAATAGCAAGCAAGAATCTATTACAGAAAATTGAAGTTGATCAATCATCTACAACTGCTACTAAACTCCTATTTATATCTGATCTAAGCTCCTAACATCCTTAATGGAAAAGACCAAAATGCCCTTACAGAAATGAGCAACACACACTCATACAATACTCTCCACATACCCCTCTTAAGCTGGACTTGTAAAAGGACGAACAAGACCAAGCTTGGAACAAAGCACATGATGTTGATGTGCACCTAGAGCTTTAGTCATCACGTCTGCAAGTTGAAATTGAGTGGAGACATGAGAAGTGGCTAATAGACCCTGTTGAATGAGCTCCCTGATGAAATGACAATCAATACGAACATTTTTTGTTCTCTCATGATAAACCGGGTTGGAGGCTAGGCTTTGAGCTGCCTTGTTGTCACAAAATAAGGTAATTGGCAACTTCACAGGAATGTTCAAATCTGTAAGCAAACCTTGAACCCAGATAAGCTCACTAGTTGTGTAAGACATGCTTCTATACTCACTCTCAGCAGATGACTTGGATACTACTTTCTGTTCCTTGGATTTCTATGAAACTAATGAGGAACCCAGAAACACACAATAGCCAGACAAAGATCTACCAGTATCAGAGCAATTTCCTCAATCAGCGTCACTATAGGGAGGTAAATAAAGATCAGATATGGCAGGATAAGACAGAGCAACATTGAAACTACCCTTGAGGTATCTTAGCAAGTAGATGACAACTTTCCAATGTGGTTGTCGAGGACATTGCAAAAACTAGCTAAGTTGTTGAATAGTGAAAGAGATGTCAATTCTGGTTAAAGTTAGATACAACAAGCGGCCAACCAATCTCCTATAACCTTCTAGATCACTTAGATGTTCACCCTCTTCTAAGGATAACTTGACACCTCTTTGCATAAGGAAATCTGTGGCTTTACAATCAAGCACCTTAGCATCTGTTAGTATGTCAAGGACATACTTACGTTGATTGAGCAAAATGCCTATAGAAGACCTTGCAATTTCCATCCCAATGAAGTACCTTGCAACACCCAAATCCTTTATTGTAAAGGCAACATGTTTATTGTAAAGGCAACATGTAAAGCTTCTTTAGTTATAAGAGCATCTCCAACGGATTCCCTATATTTTCTTTAAAATGGGGAATCAAAATCAATCTTCTCTAAAAATAATTTGTGTCAATTCCATCAGGTTCTCCATTTTAAGGAATTGAAAATTAATTTTTTAATTATAAATTAATATTTGAGTTAAATTCCAACAACTACCTAACTTGAAATTCGAACACATCCTCCTGTAATTTATTTCTCTTGCTCTCAAAATTCATTGCTCTTTGCTATGTCTCATTTTACTCTCCCCGTACTTTCTATTGTGCCGAATCTAAATGAAACATATGTCTTCATTCATCAATGGAAGGAAAAGTATTTTTTTTAGTTCAATTCCTTGGTCAACTTCAGATCCACATATTGAAACAATTTCTTCAATCATGCAATTCCATTGTTTGTAGTAACAAACAAATGATATCTCAGATAGCTCAATCAATATGCAATTTCATCTCCCAACCCCACAAGTTCAAAGCCTCGTCTAATTTTGATGTCTCAGTTCCTTTCCTCCAAACTCACTTTTACTTCCTGTACAATTGACAACATCGAAAGTCTCATTTTTCTCTACAGTTTAATTAATTGGCCTCTTCAAGCTCCAATTTTGAATTTTCCCAACAACTCAATCGGTCCAAGAAACGCCCCGCTAGAGGAAAAACCAAATCCGAAAATAGTATAGTTCAACTGGGCTTGCAATCATGGTCCTTGCGATCCTTGGTAGAAATGGCGGCGGCGACAACGGAGGTCCCGACGGACCTAAGGCCGGAAGATACGATCTTGACACAGGGTGACGAGAGCTTGATGGAGCTAGAACAGAAGCCATTGGTGACCTTGGATCAGAAAATGGAATCCTCAAATTCCATTGATGAATGAAAAAAAAAAAAGAATTAAAGAAACAACCCATCAGTTTTTTAGAGTAGGAGGTTGAAAGAATGTGGGAAAGGGTGCTGCAAAAAAATGGCGTTTGTTGCACAAATAGGGAAGATACCCTATTTTCCTTACTCTATCTCTATTTGGGAGAATGGGTTGGGGAAACTGTTGGACCAAAAATAAGTCCAATTCCCCAAGAGCCCAAAATTATCTAAAATAGAGAACCTGTTGGGCATGATCTAACAATCTCATCACTGTCATTCCCCCATGAGTAACATATCGTCCACATACACTAAAGCAACTGTGAATGACTGTCCCAACTCCTTTGTGAACAAGGAATAATCATGATGAGACTGAAAAAACTCCAATTGAATAAGAAACTTAGTGAGCTCTAAGTTCCACTGTCGGCTAGCTTGCTTTAAACCATATAAAGAACGAAGCAATTTGCAAACTTTACTAGGGTCTGCCTTAGTGTAACCAGGTGGTGGAAGCATGTATACTTCTTCATCAAGAAAACCATGAAGAAATGAATTATTTACATCCAACTGGTGTAATTTCCAACCCTTAGTAGCAGCAGTTGCTAAGACAATTCTAATTGTTGATAGTTTAGCAACTAGGGAAAATGTCTCCTTATAGTCTTTATCTTTAATTTGATGTATCCTTTAGCTACCAAACGGGCCTTAAATCTCTCAATGTTTCCATCAACTTCGTACTTAATCTTGTAAATACAACGAGACCCTATGACTTTCTTGCCTGAAGGAAGGTCAGTGATCACCCAAGTGTTGTTTTTCTCCAATGCATCTAACTCATTCTTCATAGCTATCTACCACTGAATATCATCTTTGGCCCATTTACCAAGGATTGAATGTAAGATGACAAATGAGCCAAATTCACCACTGAAAACACTGAAAAAGAGTGAGACAAAGAGCCTGTGCGAAAGAAGGTAAACCAGTGCATATGTAATTAGTGAGATGAGGAGGCCTAACAATTGTCCTTTTTTGTCTAGGCTCTTATATCACCTCCACATTATAATCACCAATAAATGAATGTCTTACTTGATCAGGTAACTGAGAAGAAGCTGAAGGAGAGGACTGAGGATATATATCTGTGCCACTTTGATGAATAGAATCAAGAGAATCACTAACATGAATATCTACAGATGACTGAGTATCTTGAATATTGATAGTTGGATATGGATGAGCAACTGACTGTACAAAACTAGGAAATTCCTCAACAACTGGATTGACAAGAGGAAGAGATGACTGAACAACAGAAGGAGAAAGAGATTTCTGATCTTTGAAAGGAAAAACTGCCTCATTCAACTTGACATGACGACTAATTAAGGTGACCCTCTTATCTAAATCATATACCTTATAAGCCTTTTGATCAGGTGGGTAGCCAAGCAACACACATCTCCTAGCTTTGACACCGAGCTTGTCCTTAGGGTCATTGGGTTGAAATACATAACATAAACAACCAATGATCCTTAAATTGTCTAACTGTGGGGGTTTGTTATAGAGGAGCTCAAAAGGAGATTTCCAATCTCTGACAACAAAGGGCATCTTGTTTATCAAATAGGTTGCACTTAGAACACAACCTCCCCAAAAACGAATAGGCAAACCTACAAAATGCTGAATAGCTCATGCAGTTTCAATTAGATGACGATGTTTCCTTTCAACACGTCCATTTTGCTCAGGGACACCTGGTGCAGACCTTTGGTGAACAATCCTTTTGCTTTAAAACAATGTTACACAAGCCTTATGTGTAAATTCAATACCATTATCAGTACGAATGGTTTTATTAGTAGCATTGAACTGATTCTCCACCAATTTGACAAAAGCACATATCATTCTAAACACTTGCGCTTTGTCCTGAATCAAATAAACCTAAGTTGCTCTTGAAAAATCATCCAAAATGGTTAAAAAATATCGAGCGCCATAATAAGAAGCCACATTATATGTCTCCAGACATCCATGTGCACTAACTGAAAAATAGAAGTAGCAACAGATTCACTATGATCAAATTGCAACCGATGATGTTTGGTCATACATCAAGAATCACAATCAAACTGACTTAAATCACACCCAATACAATCATCTAAATGTCTCATCTTGGATATTGACATATGGCCCAATTTGGCATGTAACAAGTCTACAGACTTGACCTTATTACAAAAACTAGAAAATTATTCAAACTGGGAATCTTCAACTTGACTCCATCATCAGCCAATGCTTTTCCAACTTCACAAATTCTGGGTTGAGCCTTCAGAAAGTACACACCATCTTCTTCAACACAACAATTTGACCTCTAGTTGTAAGGTCATGTAGCACACAAGAGACTGAATCTAAACATAACTCCAATCTTCCGTCTCTTAGCATTTTAGACACTGACAGTAAGTTGTGACGAAACTGTGGCACAAACAAGACATATCCAAGCTCAACCTCTCTGACACAACCACAATGTCTGATTCTTTCACCAAAAAAGAAGTGCCATTAGGCAATCCAAGAGAAATATATCTATCCAAAACATTTAACTCAGAAAAAAATACTTTTATCAAAAGTTATGTGATATGTGGCACCAGAATCAACAATCCATACCAATTTATCAGCCTTATGATCACCAACCAAGAAAGATAAACTAAGTTTACCTGACAAATTGACATGGGCGTGGTTCATAGAAGACTCTACACCATCCATTGGAGCCTTCCATTTCATGAGTTTCACAATCTCCTGAAATATAGCATTCACCATGCTAGGATCATGCTTAACATGCTCTTGCTCCAATGGATACTGAAAAGTAGACTCTTATTGAGTACCATCAATATTTGCAGCAAACTTGTTGTTAACAAATTTTTGACTATCACCTTCCCTATGACCTTTAAACCACCAGGGTAACCTACCAATTTGAAACAATAGTCTTTGGTATGCCCCTTCTTCTTACAGTAATCACACTGTCGATCATACTTAGCTTTCTTAGCATCTTTCTTAAACTGATCAGTAAATCTTCCATTCTTATTCATAGCTGCAAACATTGTACCATCAATAATCTCCTGCCTTCGAACAGCTAACACACTCATTTTAGTCTGAGCATTAGTGATCCCTTTTTGTCTTTCCAATTGCACAACCATTTGAAAAGTTTTGTTGATGGTAGACATTGGATCCATGGACAACACATTGTTACGAAGAAGCTCATATCCATCATTGAGTCCCATCAAAAATTGCATGACCTTAGCCTTAGCTTCTATATCAATCAACCTTTTCAGAAGCACACAACTGCAGTGATTAATACCATCACAAGTGCACACAGGCAATGGATCAAGAAGTTGAAGTTCATCCCATATTTTCTTCAACTATCCATAATATCCAAACACAGAAAAATTGAGACAAGTTACTCAGTTCACGATGCAATTGAAATATAAGAGGATCGTTAGATTCATAAAAACGTTCACGAATTTTATCCCACAACTCCTTGGATGATTGAACGTACATGAAATGCTCACCAATCTCACTCGTCATAGAATTGATGAGCCAACACATTACCATGTAATCAGCACGACTCCATCGCTCAAAATCCTCACTATCCTCATCAGGTCTGACACCACTACCAGTGATAAATCCTAATTTCGCGTTAGCACCTAAAGCCATTCGAACTCCCCTACTCTAACTAGTAAAGTTCGATGTATTGAACAAATTCGAGACCAACTGCATTCCAGGCTAGTCGGAATTTGAAAGGAAATAAGGATTTACATGGACATTGTTTATACCTTGAACGAATTCACCAAACTAGATCGGATTTTGACTAAAATTAAGACCTCTGCTCGATCCAGGTCCACCAGATCCAGGTGCAGGAGGAGTGACGCTGATGAAGGATCCACGTTCGACGTCATTTCCTCCACCAACTCCATATCCAGGAGCTTGATTATGTGGCTGATTGCCTTGTCCATCCATAGCTTCCACAAATCTCAAGAATCACGAACATGAAACGAAAAATAGAGAAAACAAGCGCAGGATCGCAACCAGAAACAAGATCTAAATAAGATCCGAGTGGCTCTTATACCATTTCAACACTTTAGCAATCAATTGAATCAAGAAGAACTCAACAAGCTTCAACAACAAGCAAGAATTTGTTACATAAAAATGAAGTTGATCAATCGTACGTCTACAACTGCTACTGAACTCCTATTTATATCTGATCTAAGCTCCTAACATCCTTGATGGAAAAATACCAAAATGCCCTTACAGAAATGAGCAACACACACTCACACAATACTGTCCACACTTGCATTATAAAAGGGGAAATCAGTATATCAAAGATATCGATTGATATCGACATCTAGTTACACAAAAAATTAGATATTAGAAATCGGGGCTCATAATCAACTTGTTGTGTAGTGGTTGTGAAGTTACATTCCCTACCAAGATGTTTGAACTTCAAATTTCATTGAAAACATGGAGACGCTTGTGAATAAAAGGGTCAACTTGTTAAATGAGCCGCACATTATCCGATTCAAATATAAAGCTACTGAGAGCATCCACAACGCTGATACACACAGCCAGAATATTTTTTTAAAAAAAAGAAGATAAAATGCATTGAATATTTAAACGATCAGAAGCTTGTCCTGCCTAACACAAGAAGTTCTTCTGCGGTATACTTTCACCTGCTGCAAGACACTCTCCACCCTACAAAAACTGAAACAAATTGTATAAAATTAATTTTTCTTTTTTTTATATATATATTTTGGTGGAAGACACCCGGATGTCCGTTGTGGGTACTCCCTCCGTCCCACAATAGATGTCTTTTACTATTCATGCACGTTTTCTTAAGAAGCTAAAAACTATACTCCCTCCGTTTGGCAAAACTTGACGTTTTACTATCCATGCACGCTTTTTTAGGAGCTAAAAACTATATAAAATATCTAGTTTTTTAAATATTTTTTTTAACAATTTCGTAGTTATTATTAATAAGTACAAACTTGTTAAAAAAATTTTAAAAAAAATGAATATTTTATATAGTTTTTATCATTCTAAAAAAGCGTGCGTGAATAGTAAATGATAAGTTTTGCTGAACGGGGAGCATAAAATATCGATATTTTATTAAATATTTTTAAATAATATCATACATATTACTAATAAGTATAGAATTATTTTAAAAAATCAATTAAAAAATGGATATTTTATATCGTTTTTAGCTCATTAAAAAAGAAGTAATTTGCTCCAAAGGCCTTCGGCCTTTGGAGCAATTACTAAATGTCCTAAAGGCTTTTCTTTGCTAGTAAATGATCAAAAAATTTTCATAATACCAACACTACCCCTATTTTAATTAACCCCATCCCCGTCTCTTCTTCTTTGTATTTTTTTCATTCCGTCCAGAACTTCCTTGCGGCTTCATCTGGAGAAAGCAACAATTACATCGTCTCTTCTTCTTTGTGGATCTGAGAGATCGATCCTCTTCCTCTCTACACTGTGATTCAGGGCGAGATCCTCTTCCTCTTCCCGGCCTTCCAAGCCCGTCTACGTCCAGCCGGCGCAGTTGTCTCCGCGTCGCCGTCCGCCGCCGAATCCAGAAACCCTAGATTGGGCACTGCCAACTCCGCTCCGCCCCTGTCTCCTCCACCGGCCGTCTGATGCGATCCCTAGATTGGGCGCTGCCCTTTGATTACAGGCCGCTCCGCCCCGGCCTCCTCCACCCGCCGCCTCTCCTCCACCCGCTCCGCCCCGGCCTCCTCCACCCGCCCTTTGATTACAGGCTTTGTGCCGCTCCACGCGCCGCTGCAGCAGCGGCTTCCGGTTTTCGACGGCGTCATCGATCTGGTTCGCTGCGGCCGCGCCATCAACAGGTGGATCCCGACACATGTGCTCGAGTTTCTGCTGTTTGATGCCGAATTCTAGACGAGCCCAATCGCTCATGTGTATCTCTTCGATTGCTGCTGCTGTTACAAACGAGCCCTGTTACTTGATTTTCATTTGATGCCGAATTCTAGACGAGCCCAATCGCTCCTGTGTATCTCTTCCATTACTGCTGCTGTTACAAACGAGCCCTGTTACTTGATTTTCGTTTGCTTCTACTACAAACAAATATGTAGATTGGATCTGATTTATGTGGTATGTCTAATTTAATTTAATCTGATTTTCGTTTGCTGCTACTGCAAACATTCTTGATATAAATGAAACATTCCCAATCTGATTGGGAAATGTAAATTAATTCCCAATCAATTTAGCCCAATTCAATTGAGTTTTGATTTATGTGGTCTGTCTAATTTAATGTTTGGTTGTACTGAAATGTTGATTGAATCTGCACCAGGATTTTTGCTCAATAGATCTGATGAATTTATCACAGTAAAGAGATCAGATGAAATGTATATTTTGTGACTGAATTCATCCAGACGGAATTTAATTAGGTGTTTTGGAATGGTATAGAAACTCGATTTTGAAGATTTCATTTGATTGAATCGGAATTGGTGGTTTTTTGTTGTGTAAGTCCATTGTTGGAGAATTAATAGTATTGGGATCGAATGAACTTAAAATTCTGTTAACTAAATCCATCTAGACGGAATTACAATGTCTATTGTCCTGCTCTCATTACCCCTATTGGGTTTATCCTATGGTTTTCCTGTGATTACAGTGTCTATGACCTTGTATGTATAATGATGACAGTGTCTATGACCTTGTAACCACATGTATTTTGAGTTAAAGTGTCTATGGCCTTTGATTACAGTGTCTATGACCTTATTTTTATAGTGGTGACAGTGTCTATGACTCTCTTACCCATTCATATATTGAAGGAGAACTGTCCACTTAATGTCTTTTGGCTTCTTATTAGCCCTTTTAGGGTTTGTGCTTACCTTATCCTAGGGTTTTCCATTTGGTGACAACAATCATCTCTTAACGACGTACTGTACTTAACATTTTAGGGTTTAGGGTTTAGGATTTAGGGTTTAGGGCCTTGGCCCTAAACCCTAAAGACTTAACCCTACACCCTAAACCATACTGTACATCACATGTTCTTTTGGCTTCTCATTAGCCTTTTAGGGTTTGTGCTTCCCTTTTCCTAGGGTTTTCCTTTTGGTTACAAGTGTCTAGGACCTTATTTTAATAGTGGTGACAATGTTTATAAAGTTGTTTTTATTTTGGTTATAGCGTCTATAGGGTTTTCCTTTTGATTACAGTGTCTATGACTTTGTTTTTATAGTGGTGACAGTGGCTATGACACTCTTTTTATTTTGATTACAGTGTCTATGACCCTCTTACCCATTCATATATTGAAGGAGAATTGTCCACCTAATGTCTTTTGGCTTCTCATTAGCCTTTTTAGGGTTTGTGCTTACCTTGTCCTAGGGTTTTCCATTTGATGACAGCAATCATCTCTTAACGACGTACTATACTTAACATTTTAGGGTTTAGGGTTTAGGATTTAGGGTTTAGGGCCTTGGCCCTAAACCCTAAAGACTTAACCCTAAACCCTAAATCATACTGTACATCACATGTTCTTTTGGCTTCTTATTAGCCCCTTTAGGGTTTGTACTTCCATTTTACTAGGATTTTCCTTTGATTACAGTGTCTACGAACCTTTTTTCATAGTGGTGACAGTGTTTATAAAACTGTTTTTATTTTGGTTACAACGTCTATAGGGCTTTCCTTTTGATTACAGTGTCTATGACTTTGTTTTTATAGTGTCTATGACCCTATTTTTATTTTGATTACAGTGTCTATGATCTCCTTACCCATTCATTTATTAGAAGAGGATTGTCACCACATGTATTTTGGCTTCTCATTAGCCCCTATAGTGTTTGTGCCTCCCTTGTCATAGGGTTTTCCTTTGATTACAGTGTCTTTGACCCTTTTTTCATAGTGGTGACAGTGTCTTTAACCCTGTTTTTATTTTGGTTACGACTTCTATAGGGTTTCCTTTGATTACAGTGTCTATTACCTTTTTTCATATTGGTGACAGTGTCTATGGCCCGGTTTTTATAGTGGTGACAATGTCAATTATCCTGTTTTCATAGTGGTGATAGCGTCTATAGGGTTTACTTTGATTACAGTGTCTATGACCCTTTTTTCATAGTAGTGACAATGTCTATAACCTTGTTTTTATTTTGATTACGACATCTATAGGACTTTCCTTTGATTACAGTGCCTACGTACTTTTTTTCATAGTGGTGACAGTATCTATGACCTTGTTTTAATAGTGGTGATAGTGTCTATGACTCTCTTACCAATTCATATATCGAAGGAGAATTGTCCACCTAATGTCTTTTGGCATCTCATTAGCCCTTTTAGGGTTTGTGCTTACCTTGTCCTAGGGTTTTCCATTTGGTGACAGCAATCATCTCTTAACGACGTACTGTACTTAACATTTTAGGGTTTAGGGTTTAGGATTTAGGGTTTAGGGCCTTGGCCCTAAACCCTACAGACTTAACCCTAAACCCTAAACCATACTGTACATCACATGTTCTTTTGGCTTCTCATTATATCCTTTAGGGTTTATGCTTCCCTTTTCCTAGGGTTTTCCTTTGATTACAGTGTCTATGACCCTTTTTCATAGTGATGACAGTGTCTATAAAGATGTTTTTATTTTGGTTACAGCGTCTATAGCGTTTTCATTTTTATTACAGTGTCTATGACTTTGTTTTTATAGTGTTTATGACCTTATTTTTATTTTGATTACATCGTCTATGATCTCCTTACCCATTCATTTATTAGAAGAGGATTGTCACCACATGTATTTTGGCTTCTCATTAACCCCTATAGTGTTTGTGCCTCCCTTGTCGTATGGTTTTCCTTTGATTACTCATTACAGTGTCTTTGACCCCTTTTTTCATAGTGGTGACAGTGTCTTTAACCCTGTTTTTATTTTGGTTACGACTTCTATAGGGTTTCCTTTGATTACAGTGTCTATTACCTTCTTTTCATATTGGTGACAGTGTCTATGGCCCGATTTTTATAGTGGTGACAATGTCGATTATCCTGTTTTCATAGTGGTGATAGCGTCTATAGGGTTTACTTTGATTACAGTGTCTATGACCCTTTTTTCATAGTAGTGACAATGTCTATAACCTTGTTTTTATTTTGATTACGACATCTATAGGACTTTCCTTTGATTACAGTGCCTACGCCCTTTTTTTCATAGTGGTGACAGTATCTATGACCTTGTTTTCATAGTGGTGACAGTGTCTATGACCTTGAAACCACATGTATTTTGAGTGAAAGTGTGTATGACCTTTGATTACAGTGTCTATGACCTTATTTTCATAGTGATGACAGTGTCTATGACTCTCTTACTCATTCATATATTGAAGATGAACTGTCCACCTAATGTCTTTTGGCTTCTCATTAGCCCTTTTAGGGTTTGTGCTTACCTTGTCCTAGGGTTTTCCATTTGGTGAAAAAAATCATCTCTTAACAACGTACTGTACTTAACATTTTAGGGTTTAGGGTTTAGGATTTAAGGTTTAGGGCCTTGGCTCTAAACCCTAAAGACTTAACCCTAAACCCTAAACCATACTGTACATCACATGTTCTTTTGGTTTCTCATTAGCCCTTTTAGGGTTTGTGCTTCCCTTTTCCTAGGGTTTTCCTTTGATTACAGTGTCTATGAACCTTTTTTAATAGTGGTGACAGTGTCTACAAAGCTGTTTTTACTTTGGTTACATCATCTATAGGGTTTTCCTTTTGATTACAGTGTTTATGACTTTGTTTTTATAGTGGTGACAGTGGCTATGACACTGTTTTTATTTTGATTACAGTGTCTATGACCCTCTTACTCATTCATGTATTACCCCGTTCATGTATTTTGACTTCTCATAGGCCCTAAAGGGTTTGTGTCTCCCTTTGTCCTAGGGTTTTCTTTTGATTACAGTGTTTATTATCCCGTTTTTATAGTGGTGACAGTGTCTATTTCTCTGTTTTAATAATGGTGGCAACGTCTATATGATTTTTCTTTGGTTACAGTGTCTATGACCCTGTTTTAAGAGTGGTTACAGCGTATATGTCAATCTTACCCATTCATATATTAGAGGAGAACTGTCACCACATGAAAATCGGCTTCTCATTAGCCCCTATAGGGTTTGTACTTCCCTTTTCCTAGGGTTTTCCTTTGATTACAGTGTCTATGACCCTTTTTTCATAGTGATGACAATGTCTATAAAGTTGTTTTTATTTTGGTTACAGCGTCTATAGGGTTTTTCTTTTGATTACAGTGTCTATGACCCCGTTTTTATAGTGGTGACAGTATCTATGACTCTATTTTTATTTTGCTTACAACGTCTATGACCCTCTTACCTATTAATGTATTAGAGGAGAATTGTCACTACATGTATTTTGATTTCTCATTAGCCCCGATATGGTTTGTGTTTCTCTTGTCCTATGGTTTTCCTTTGGTTACAGCGTCTATGACCCTGTTTTTGTAGTGGTGATAATGTATATGACCCTGTTTTTATTTTGATTACAGTAGTGGTGACACTTTGTACACTTGTGGTGACATAGTTGATCGATGATAAATTTCACTTGATAAACTCCTATATAACATCCCGACTTTTTCTCCATTTTAGAGTGTTTAGGATGTTAATTTGGAGAATTTTAAACATTTTTTTTAAGGGAAAACTAATTAAAATACCCTCACCTTTGAGGGTATGGTAAAAATATATCCTCAACTTTCAAATGTAATAAAAATATCCTGACCTTTGAGGGTGGTGGTAATATATTACCCTATGTTTTCTCACGGGTCAAAAATGCTAACAAGACACCTTACGCGGATTTTTTACAAGGGTTTTCTTCAACAGTGTCCTTAGGAAAAAAATAAAGAGTTGGACCGGGTTCATACCCAACGCCTTTTCCTCCCTCATATCTTTTTCCGTGGACCGTGTTCGCCTTTTGAATTGTCTTCCAGGTCTTCTAGGTAGCTCATAGTTCCTCTTCAATGTCAGTCTTCCTCCCTCGTGGTCGACTATCTTGAGTTGTCTCTCTCACATCTTCTTCCCCTTTGATTCGTTCACAGATTTGGGTGGGTTAGGTTTTTTTCCCCTCTTCGTTGTTGTTGTTGGTTTAGTTTTGTTGTCGGTTTGGTGTTAGAAATAGTCGTGTTGTGTTAATTTGAGGCAACTTTGACCAGATTAGTTGCTTGGTTGAATCAATTTCGTTTTTCTGGTTTAATTTGTTATCGTTTTATTTTTTTCCTAAGGAAACCGATGAAGAAAACCCAATTTTAGTGCTAATTTGTAAAAAAAAGGCTTCACGTATGTTGTCTTGTCAAAAAAAAACTTCATGTAGGCTGTCTTGTTAGTATTTTTGATATGTGAGAAAATACAGGGTAATATATTACCACCTCCCTCAAAGGTCGGGATATTTTTATTACATTTGAAAGTTGAGGATATATTTTTACCATACCCCCAAAGGTGGGGGTATTTTAATTAGTTTTCCCTTTTTTTAATCAAATGAACATATCCTACATCTACATTTACACCAACTTAATTTATTGATTAAATTCAACCGAATCAAGGACAGAAACGTAAGAGACTTCAAAAATCATAGTCCTTCCCAGCAAATAGAATCATCTGAGAGTTCATTTGCATTCAACATCAATTTCTACAAAAATACAAACACCATTAAAGCATCACTTTCTATAAACCAACACGTGTAAAGGAAATTTCATATATTGGAGATCAACATCTCCTTGAGCTTTAAAAATATTTGCTCATTAAAAAACAATTTCTTTCCAAGCAATTTTCGAAGAAGCAAATAAACCTTCACCTTCACCTGCATTCCCCTTGAATCAAATTTCCAATTCAACTGTAACCACAACCCTTGAATCAAATTTGCCGAATTTTAAATTTCCAATTCAACTGTAACCTTCACCTTCACCTGTAACCCTTGAATCAAATTTCCAATTCAACTGTAACCTTCACCTTCACCTGTAACCCTTGAATCAAATTTCCAATTCAACTGTAACCTTCACCTTCACCTGCATTCAACTGTAACCCTTGAATCAAATTTCCAATTCAACTGTAATCTTCACCTTCACCTGCATTCCCCTTGAATCAAATTTCCAATTCACCTGCATTCCCGAATTTTAAACCAGTTCCCAGAAATCATCAGCTTTCGAAGCTTACATCCCGGAAATTCCATATCGAAGGGGGCAGATTCGTCGCCGATGGGGGTGTCCATATCGGAGTTTGGGCTTCCTCGCACCACCGGATCTTCGTTCTCCAGAATTCCAGATCGGAGGGGGTAAAGAGAGATGGCGGTGGAGAGATATAGTGATGGAGATCGGCCGAGATCGGCGGTGGAGATCGGCAGACGAACCAGGACGGCGAGAACCAGGACGGCGGTGGAGATCGGCAGACGCGAGAGGGAGAGAGAACCAGGACGCGAGAGGAAGAAACCACCGCTTCACCTTCGGAGCACCCTAGACCTCTTCGCTGGCATCGGAATCAGCGCGCAGTACTCCCCGTCAAATCGAAGGCCTTCGTCGGCCGATTCAGATCGGTGGATGCCATGGAAGAAGGTCGCTCTTTCTCCGTCGCCAGATTTAGAACGGTGGAAGAAGGAGGAGGCATCTCGGTGGATCGAATTTGATTAGGAGGGGAGATTAGTAAGGCAGGGGAAGAAAGAAACAGGAATAATAAGGTAGGGGTAAAATTGAAAAAAGTGGAGACTTATCTAATATTGTAACCCTTGTGTCTTATGACTTAAAATTTGGTCCCTAAATATTCACTTAGCAAAAAAATCCCATTAAAAAATGTGCATGAATCGTCTAAAGAAAACTATTATGAGACGAATGGAGTATTTGATAATACCACACATGACACAACCCCTAAAACAAATTTAGGAAACAAAAGAAACTTTTCTTTTTTAGCAAGAAAGGAAGCCGTACAGAGATAAACACAAACTTAGCAACTTGCTACACTCTCCGGTCTCCACATTGCCACCCACTGTTTTCTATAAGAACCCTAGACCCTAGTCCCTCCCTGTTTTCCTTCTTTCATCGTTTTCTGCTCTCTTTCGTTGCTCTTCTGAATTTTGCCGACCTTTTCTTGTTTCCACTTGCCATGGCGAACCAGCCTGAATCCTCCGAGTAAGCTATCTTCTTTCCTTTACTTGATTTTCTCTGTATTTTCTTCTCGATACGCCATCGACCTTTGATTGATCGTTCCGACTCGTGCTCTACTGTTTAATATTCAGTATATGTGTTGTATTCTGTTTGATTGTTTGCGCAGTAAGGGCGCAAAAAAGGATTACAGCACCGCTATTCTCGAGCGCAAGAAGGCTGCGAATCGTCTTGTTGTTGACGAGGCTGTCAACGATGACAATTCAGTCGTTTCTATGCACCCTGATACCATGGAGAAGCTCCAGCTATTCCGTGGTGACACCGTCTTGATCAAGGTTTGTTTTTGTGTATTTTGCACTTTCTTTGGTTTTACTGATATAGTTTGGCAGTAGCTCTGACTGGAAATTGTCCTTAGAAACCTCTTAGTTGCCTCTCCTAGTTCCTGATCCTTTGAGGCCGACTGTGAATGTGATTTATGTGCAGCTCTCAATCTGCATGCCTGATTGTACACCAAGAAGAACACCAAATATATAATTGTGCTCCCCTTCCATGGAGGAAGCAAATAGTTAAGACTATATGTTTTAAAGTTGCAAACATTCACAAAAAGAGATGAATCCATCATTAATGTAATGACATATGGTCATGAAAAAGGAAATAAAGCACTTAAGCCAACCAATTGTGGTCCTAAAGTCTTTATGTTCTATGTTCTAATTGTGCCTCTTTATTTGACATCTACTGTCTTATTCTTGGTGCTATATCAGTAATTCCAACATTTATTAGGGGCTAAGGTGAGAAACTGGTTCATGGAATATCAGTTAAACAAATGATTAGTTCATTCTGATGCTTAAATCCGCCTCATATCTTTCTTTGTTTCTTTTTTTGGCTTGTGCAGGGGAAGAAAAGGAAGGATACAGTCTGCATTGCCTTGGCTGATGAATCTTGTGATGAACCAAAGATTCGGATGAACAAGGTTGTAAGATCAAATCTGAGGGTTAGACTTGGTGATGTTGTATCTGTTCACCAATGCCCTGATGTGAAATATGGGAAGCGAGTACACGTTCTTCCAATTGATGACACTGTTGAGGGTGTTACTGGAAATATTTTTGATGCATACTTGAAGCGTAAGTATATGAACAGGCGATTAATCGAGATTTCATAACAATTGCCATTGCTTTCTCATAAATTCATAATTTTGAGTTATCATAATTTTTAAATTATTTCTTATGGTGTACTTAGAACTCTAGTTGAGCAAAACAAGAAATTTTCAACAACCTTGAGATGTGCTTTAATGTGTAACATTTACTTCAAATGTTCTGTCCTCTCTGGTAGTGTGCCTTAGATTGAGTTCCATGATCTGTTTCTTTTTCCACAAAGTTGTAACTCGTATATTTTCATCTTTTACAAGGTGTTGTTGTGCATCATAAAACATGCCTTATGAGCTTAATTTAAATGGAATATCTGGCAAGTTGTTGTCAGCGTACATAATGTGTTCAATTTCCCTTCTTCCATTTCCAGCCTATTTCTTGGAGGCTTATCGTCCTGTCCGGAAGGGTGACCTTTTCCTTGTGAGAGGAGGTATGAGAAGCGTGGAATTCAAGGTTATTGAGACTGATCCTGCTGAGTACTGCGTTGTTGCCCCCGATACAGAGATCTTCTGTGAAGGGGAGCCTCTGAAAAGAGAAGATGAGGAAAGGTTGGACGAGATTGGTTATGATGATGTTGGTGGTGTCAGAAAACAAATGGCTCAAATTCGAGAGCTTGTGGAGTTGCCATTAAGGCATCCTCAACTGTTCAAATCAATTGGAGTGAAGCCACCTAAAGGAATTCTTCTCTATGGACCTCCTGGTTCAGGTAAGACTTTGATAGCACGAGCTGTTGCAAATGAAACTGGTGCCTTTTTCTTCTGCATCAATGGACCAGAGATCATGTCTAAGTTGGCTGGTGAAAGTGAAAGCAACCTCAGAAAGGCATTTGAGGAGGCAGAGAAAAATGCCCCATCTATTATCTTCATTGATGAACTTGATTCAATTGCTCCCAAGCGAGAGAAGACACATGGAGAAGTTGAGAGGAGAATTGTTTCTCAGCTGTTGACACTGATGGACGGGCTTAAATCACGGGCTCATGTTATTGTTATGGGAGCAACTAATCGCCCCAACAGTATTGACCCTGCTTTGAGAAGGTTTGGCAGATTTGACAGGGAAATAGACATTGGTGTTCCGGATGAAATTGGGAGGCTTGAAATTCTTCGTATTCATACGAAAAACATGAAGCTCTCTGATGATGTATGTTTACGTTTGACTCCTTATCCATGTATTATAGCACTCTTATCACTTTTTTCCTTTTAAACATATCGAAGCTCTCTATCTTGTACTGAACAAGGGATTAATTGTTCTGTCTTTGACATGTGCCAGGTAGATCTGGAAAAGATTTCGAAGGAGACACATGGGTATGTTGGTGCTGATTTGGCTGCTTTATGCACTGAAGCTGCTCTTCAGTGTATCAGGGAAAAGATGGATGTGATTGATCTTGAAGATGATAATATTGACGCAGAGATACTGAATTCTATGGCTGTTACCAATGAGCACTTCCAAACTGCTCTAGGGCAAAGCAATCCTTCAGCTCTTCGTGAAACTGTGAGTTGATTTGTTTAATTTTTTTTTGGCGCTTGCATTATGATTTCTCGAGCTCTTTTGATAATGAGGTTCTCGTGCCAGGTTGTGGAGGTGCCTAATGTTTCATGGAATGATATTGGTGGCCTGGAGAACGTTAAGAGGGAGCTTCAGGAGGTAAGCATTAAGATCTAGCATATGCTATGCAGGGCTTACCATCCTTTTGTCGTTTATGAACTTCTAATCTGAACTATCTGTTTGTTATTCTACTAGACTGTTCAATATCCTGTCGAACATCCTGAGAAGTTTGAGAAGTTTGGAATGTCACCTTCAAAGGGAGTTCTGTTTTATGGTCCTCCTGGATGTGGTAAAACTTTGCTCGCCAAGGCCATTGCCAATGAATGTCAAGCAAACTTCATTAGTGTCAAGGGACCTGAATTGCTTACAATGTGGTTTGGAGAGAGTGAAGCCAACGTGAGGGAGATATTTGACAAGGCCCGTCAATCAGCTCCTTGTGTCCTGTTCTTTGATGAGCTTGACTCCATTGCCACACAGGTTTGTTATGGTCCATCTCTTTTTCTGCAAATTGGAGTGTTTTACTACCCATGGGCTCAATTGTGAGCCATTTATCTCCCCTTCATATTTGCTAACAAAGTTG
This sequence comes from Persicaria maculosa, assembly GCA_963922045.1. NCBI lineage: Eukaryota > Viridiplantae > Streptophyta > Magnoliopsida > Caryophyllales > Polygonaceae > Persicaria > Persicaria maculosa. The sequence continues at coordinate 42,591,459 of OY998252.1, read as the reverse complement.
TCTCATGAAGTAATGAAATTGAAAGAGCATTCCCGCTCTTATCGACTTTAGGATGTGGCTTTTCAAGAAGGAAACTCTACCCCAGGCTTTGTATTTTTTTTTTCGTTTAATTTCCTGCCTAACTTCAACTTTCTACTGATGCCGAAATATTTCCTGATTTGTCAATCTTTTTTTCCCCAGAGAGGAAACAGTGCAGGTGATGCTGGCGGTGCTGCTGACAGGGTCCTGAACCAGCTTTTGACTGAAATGGACGGCATGTCAGCCAAGAAAACTGTTTTCATTATTGGTGCCACCAACAGACCAGATATTATTGATCCTGCTCTTCTGCGTCCTGGTCGTCTTGATCAGCTAATCTACATTCCTCTTCCTGACGAGGAGTCCCGTTACCAAATTTTCAAAGCTAACTTGAGAAAGTCTCCTATCGCCAAGGACGTGGATCTTAGAGCCCTTGCCAAGTATACTCAAGGCTTCAGTGGGGCTGACATCACAGAAATCTGTCAACGTGCATGCAAGTATGCAATTAGAGAGAACATAGAGAAGGTAAGCATCCACTTTGTCATTTTCACTCGTTGAGTCGCTAATGTATTTCATGTACATAACCTATCAATCTCGAGGATATAAAATCGCTATCGAGAAATTGGTGTAGCCTAACATTTAATAGGCTCCCACACTTATAGTTCAGAGATGCTTATAGAGAAATCACATTCTATATGATTCAGATGTCATACTTTGAATCTGTGGTGCATTTTCTTTTACGTCAACCCATTCTTCTCTGAAATAAAAGCATACATATTTGGAAGTCAAAACACAGGGTTAAACTTTTTTTAATCGTGCAGGACATTGAGAAGGAGAGGAGACAAAGGGAAAACCCTGAGGCCATGGAAGAGGACATAGATGAAGTGTCTGAAATCACAGCTTCCCATTTTGAGGAGTCTATGAAGTTTGCTCGTAGAAGTGTAAGCGATGCTGACATCCGCAAGTACCAAGCATTTGCTCAGACACTGCAGCAGTCGAGAGGGTTTGGCAGTGAGTTCCGCTTCTCAGATGCCCCCGGGACTGGAGCAGCAGCAGGGTCCCAACCCTTTGCTTCTGCTGCAGGCGGAGTTGAAGAAGATGACCTCTACAACTGAAATCTTTACCGTGTTTAGTGTGTTTAACTGAGTGGTGTTGTGTACTTGTTACACTCGGCCAGACTTCTGCCCTTTATCTTGTACTGTACTGTACTATGACACTATATATGTAAATTAAGATGTGACAATGTGTTTGCTTGAGGTATTGGCAGATGTTTGTAAATTGTAATGTATTTAGACCTGAGCATGGCTAGGCTGGGAGGGTTCGAGCCGGGCCTATGTGAAAATCGTGGCCCATTATAGCGTGCCGGGCTTGGGCTAAACCCGGTTTTTAGGTCAACTAGTTTATCCAAGCCCACCCACATGGGCGGATCGTGGGATGCCCATTAAAAGTTTTTGAAATATTTTTTTATTTTATAATTTTTGCATTTGATGTCAAAATTTAAAATATGTGCTAAGAATCTCAAAAGATTGAAAATTTATACAAGGCACACAAGTTATAAAATTTTGAATTTACACAAATCTTTAGTGTAGGTTTGTTTTAATGAAAAAAACCTTGAAAATAATTTATTTAATATTATTTTATTTCTTAATTTATAATGTGATTTGAATACTATTAGTCATTTAGTATTAATAAAGTACTAATAGATGTAAAGTATAAACAATATAAATTCCACATAAATAATATAATTAATATATATATGCAGGCTGGGCCTACCGACCCACTTGGGCTTGATCCTTGGCTCAAGCCTGGTCCGCTTGGGTCAATTGTCTTATCTAAGTCCGCAAATTTAGCCGGGTGGGTTGGGCGGGCGGGTTGGCCCATGTTTGTTCAGGTCTAAATGTATTATATGTGCTGCCTTTATCTGCATTACCCCCCAGGGCTAATTGACGGCTTAGGGTAAGTTTTAGTTGAAGTTAGTTTCGTAACACATAATTGATAGAGCAGTTGAAGCAAATATGGTAGCTGTAGAGTGCATTGCAATTGAAGCAAATACGGTAGTTGTAGAGTGTATTTGAAGCAAATATGACAGCTGAAGTTGATGGATTAGGTATATTAAATACTCCCTCCGGTTCGCAATACTTGTTGTTTTGGCTCTATGCACACTTATTAATAAAACCTATCTTTACTTTACTTTTATAGCTTAAAATACCTAAAATGAGTAATTATTACCTATAAAAAGAGCAATCATTACCTATAAAGACAATAATTATAGCTAAAACAACAAGTTTTTTGATACAAATTTACCACTCTAAAACAACAAGTATTGCGATACGGAGGGAGTATATGTTAAACTCAGTTGTTTATAAGTTATTAAGATGTTTGGTAACCCTAGTTGATTCTTGAAGTTGATGGATTAGGTATATTAAATATATATTAAACTCAGTTGTTTATAAACTATATTAAGATGTTTGGTAACCTTAGTTGATAAGGATATAAACTAGCCGATAGAGGTGTGTAGTTTTTGAAAATCCAATTCTGAAAGCCAATTAAAATTAAATCTTATATTTACTTTATTTATAATATTAAAAGTAAAAGCTCCGACAACTATTGTGTTTTGTTGCCCAAACGAGTCTTAATAGGTTTCCTGGGTTGTGGGCCTTGATCTTGTCTCCGATTGGGCCAGTAGCATGTGGGCTAGAGTACACTTGGGGGCCCATTTGTTCACAGAGGATCAGATATGCACATCATTTTTGGTTGAAATCTATTTTGACATTATGCACAACTAATGATTTATGCTTTCATAAAAAAAAATGATTATCAGCGGTTTTAAAGGGGGTACCCAAATAACCCAATTCTTAAATTTGGGGATAAGATACAAATCAACATAGTGTCAATAGTCATAATAACATTGTGGGTGTTATCTAAGATAATTGATTCGAAGAGCACACACTATTTGAGGTACAAGAGATGACAAGAACATGTCTATGCCTGTGTTAAGCTTTTAGGACATACTACAGCGGTAGCATTATATTATTATGACCTCAGCATCTCTATTGCAGCAACACAATTGTACCTTCCTCTATCATATCTTTGGTGCCTCCATTGGCATTTAGTGTTTACCCTTGTGCACAAGCACAAATGTTATTACTTCAATACACACTACTTTCCCTGTTCAACAACACTACTTGTGGTTTATTTTAAAAAGAGGTTGAGATGGGTTAAATCCTTCTCATAAAACCAATCTGGGTCTATTCATCGTTATGGTCACTATTGGTTACATTTTATGGGAATTTTTTGTTTGTTTGTTTGTTTAGCTGTGTTTTTATGTTTTTTTTTTCTTTCTTCTAGTTGTGTAGAATGGCCTTCCACTTATATAGTGTGGTCTTTGTATGAGTTTCTTTTGTTGTTTCCTTTGTTTTATAGTATTTGTTATTTCTAATCTTTTATATATGGTTCTGCTAGCATTGAGTCTCTCAAAAATACCCTCTCAACTTGTTCTGGAGTATACAGGTGTACACCTCGACTCTCAAACTCTACTCCGTTGGAATTATTGGCGCTACGCTAGGAACGGTTTTTCATCGCATTCGTACCTATGAGGCAAAGGACTTGGGCCTTATCAATTGAACAATACTAGAGTGACAAATAAACTTACCCCCTTAATTTTCCGTCACTTTGATCGACGTTGAGGCCACAGAATATGTGCCGTTGCTTGAAATACATTGAAGCGACGAACTATCTCAATGCTCGGTGTGTACGTCTGTCACATTTAAGATCATAGGTTGGGAGACAAACAAAGGCAATGTACGACACGTTGCCTGAACTGAACAAGTGGTCACTTCAAGGCTTGGGGATGGTAAGCGACCACATTTCTTGTCGCTTGAAGACATTACCGTTGCCTGAATCTTCAAGCGACGGTTATATGCTTTAGTGGACCACTTGTATATGTTCGTCGCATAAGTGTCCACCAGTGTGTGTATTGGTAGGTAGAGTTAAGAATAAGGATAAGCAATGAGGTATATAGTAGTTGAATGGATGAAATGATGAGAGAAATGAGGTTGTCTGTTTGCAAATGCCATGTCTCTCTTTCGGGCATCACTTTGATTTAGACCACATTGAGGTTGGTGCTGCAAAAGAGGGAAACGCAAAGCCCCCTCTGTACAAAATGAATGCAATCTTTGGAGACATATCGACACCAAAGGACGTTTTCATTTATCAAATTTTGTGTTGAGAAGTCAATTTTTCGACAATAATTTCAATCCAAACTTTGCAGTTATGTGGTTGTGGTTGGTGCTGTCTGGTGTTCTCATAACACAAACCTTCCTTTGTGGCTTTATCTTGAATTGATTGACGTCACCCCCGGCCTTGATGTGTTTACCTAACAACAACTTCCTTTGCAGTATATGGGTTAGTTTACTTACTGCCCTCAACGCCAAATATAGTTAAGGATCTTTTATCTACTGGATCATCAACTGATGCACTTAGTTTTTGTTTGGCCTTAATACAAACACTCAATAACAATGTAGTGTACGTTGATCCATCAAGATCTTCGCTCCGCCCCCATAAGAAAAATGGATTGACGATCGAAAATACAACAACAGATCATATATATATAATTCTACAACATTATTACATGATAAGTTGAAACACATGACCAACAAAACATACTGATATTCAGCTTTTATCATGCCAACAAAGGAGGATGGCAACACAACGACGGACGATGTAAAGCTTTGCTCTCTGCTTCTTCACAGCATGACTACACTTCTCACCAAATGACTTGCTACTGCTACTCTTGTCATTGCTCCCGTTATGACCTTCTTGTTGCGACCCATTTTCCGATTGCTCTATCGCCATCTAGCAACCCTCCTATGTAGGCAGGCGTGCACCAGCACCACCACCGCGGGTTCCACCTGCCGGGGAAAGAGGGTGGGAACTGTAGAAGCTGGAGGAAGATGAGGTGGAGAGGTTTTTATGTGAGAATGAATAGTACTGGTGATATTGGTTGCATTTCTGTCTTTGATATGACTAGAAAGATGTTAGTAGTGTGAAATGGGTAAATTGTTTATATGCCTTATATGGATTTTGGGCTTAGTTATTTGTGGTTGTGTAGGGTGCAAGTACATTGTGTTAATTCAATCAAAAAATTTCTACAACATTCCCTACCTCACTCCCTATTTCACTAAATTATTTTAATATTTATGTAATCTTAAAAAAATTATATTTATATTCCTAAGATCAATTTTTATATATTTATAAAATTTTATTTTGAAAAATCATGTTTTAAAAATTTTAATAATTATATTTTGAAAAATATTTCCCTTTTAATTTTTAAAAATTTAAAAATATGATTTTTTAAAATAAAATTTTATAAATATATAAAAATAAATGTTAGAAATATAAATATAATTTTTTTAAGATTAAATAGATATTAAAATAATTTAATGAAACAGCTAGGGGAGAAGGGAGTGTTAGATGACAATTTACAAGTGAATTCAGAAATTAATAATTGGAAAATGCATGTTACAAATATTATTTGTAGAGTGAGATTGTTTTCCAGCCATGTATTATAAAGGATATGTATCGAGTATAGGTGCTATATGCACCCAATTTGAATGAATCATAGATCTATTTGTACCCCAGTTTGACACGTGTTCAGCATTAAACACGTATGACATTAAAAAAATAATGAACGGATATTTAATCCGTCTGTTATTTTTTTTAAAAAAATTGAAACTAAAAAACAGAAATTTTTATTATTTTTTTCAGAAAATTTCAACTTGTTTTTTTAGAACAAACACCTGAACGGATCTATGATCCGACCAGCTAGGTATATTGAACGGATTTAATGTCTGTTTGTTATTTTTAATATTAGATGTACTTAATGTTAGACACATCTTAGACATAGATTAAAATGAATCTAGGACCCGTTTGTGCCGTTTGTATTATAACACCTGTAATCGGTGCATATAGCCTTACCAATTTAATTATAAATGGTGAATGGGTGTATACAACTGCACTCCCTACACCCTGTTTGTACCGAAACAACACCGAATTGTTGTTGTATTATAAAGGGTGAATCAAAGAAAGACTCGGATGCTGTTTATCATTTATTTATTTATTCCTGCCATCTGTTTCAGGGGATGTACTTTTAGGGAAGCTTCACAACATCGTTCTTTATTTACCTCTTTTTATATAGAACCAACTCTTATATCCGAAATTACACAAAACTACCCAACTCACCACAACTTTAGCAGTGTGTTTGCAGGGCCGGTCGACCTATCATTTTATAGGTCAAGGACGAACTAAAATCTAAAAGATCCGATAAACATTACTCCGTAAAAAATAAAAAAATGTGTATAACTTGATAAAAAATTCATATTATTTTTATAATTGAATTATTTTTCAAATTTAAGAAAATAAAAGTAGGTCAATGAATAAAAAATAATATAAATTAAAAAAAACTTCAAAAATATAATTGTAGTGAAAACTAGTAATTTTTGCTTGTTATCCAATATAATATATCCACAAGTACGGTAAGTTGTTGTGTAGAGGAATATTAAAAAATTGTCTAACAATAATAAATATAGTTTTTGTTCTCAGACATCACATATGTGAACTTCTATCACATCACCTATATGAACTAAAACAAAAATTATAAAAAAGGGATTTTTTTTATAAACAAAAATAAAAGGGTAAATTAGATGCATTGAGCATATATAAAGAAATAAAAACAATACATTTTTCTCAAATAAAATAAATAAATAGAAAGAGTTATATATGTAAAAAAAATATAGCTTTATTTGTCACATAAAAAAGTGTGTAATATCATGTTGAAAAGGAAAGAGTGCAAAGAATCGTGTCTAAATTAAATGGATATAGACTCCTCTATTAAAACATAAAAAATGCAAAATTTAATGGATATAGGGCCTCTCTATAAACACATAAAAAATAAAAATAGAGAGATTTGAACTCTACATGTTTAGGAATCAAATCCAGATTTGTTAAGATTTAAACTTATCATTAAGCTAAACTCATATTTTGTTATATTTTTAAAAAATACACATGTATATATAGCATGTATTTTTAATGGACCCCTACCGAAAATGGGCCATGGACGATCGCACACCCTTCCATGCCCTTGGGCCGGCACTGTGTGTTTGGATTCCAATGCAAGAATGAGTTATAATTATAATTCAATTATAAATATTATATAATTTATAAAGTGATTAAAATAATATGAATAGCGATAATGGTCTTCATTTCGATCATCAATCTATTCAATGGGGAGTACGAAATCACCATTTGTTTTTCATATCTTATACTCCCTCCGTCCAACAATACATGGACTTTTAGATGTAAATTTTTATCCAACAATAGATGGTCTTTTAGGTTTTCTAGGTAAAAAGTTGTAATGATTTGTATTGGTTTGTGTGTTGTTGACTTTTTAAAATAATTTGATTGGTTAAAATGTGTAGTGGGTGTTAAAAAATAATAAAATTTATGAAAAAGTTAGTGGAATGATTATGTTTTTTTAAAAGTAAGGTGTTTTATTAAAACTTGTGCAAAATGCTAAAAGGCAATGTATTTTTGGACGGAGGGAGTATAATTTAATAGAATTTTCTTTCACTTTTAGAATTTGATCTTATAATATGCATTTATGTGGTATTATATATAATTTTTATATTATATATTTGAGTTAAATGTAATGATATCATATAGTTTTTTTTTTGACTAAATATCGAAAACCATGAGTTTTGACAAGGAACTCAATGGGAAAACTTGTGGAGAGAGTAAGAGGAAAATTAAGAGACGATGGTGATTCCTTGATGGGGATGGATGCCATTTTCGATCATTGGACGAGGATGAATGCCATTTTCGATCCTTGGATGGGGATGTAGACGGGGAAGGAGAGTCTGTTGGTAAATAGGGATGGGAATAAGCAGAGGCGGATCCTTTTTAGGGTCGGGGGTGGCAGTCGTCCCCACCCCCCAAATCGAAAATAAAATTTAACATACACATTCCTCCCGTCGATAGTTTCGATTTGATATACTATAAAGTCTATAAGCTCAATTCTGATATTTGAGCAAAAAATTATAAACGTTTTAATTTTCAGGAATGAATATATGTAAATTATTTCTTACATCATTTGGTAAACTAATATTCTTTTATCATAATTATCATATGTAACCCTTCATGCCTTAATAATATAGTTATACCCGAGAAATTAAAATTAGAAGGTTATACCCGAGAACTCGAAGCTTATAGGGGTTTAATTTTACATACAATTTTTTTTATCATAATTTTCCGCCCTCTCAATCAACAGTTTCAAGATCCGTCACTGAGAACATGGAACGTATTTGGCTACAATCCTACAACTATGGTGTAGATCGAGCACGAAATAACTTTTCTCAAGATCTACACAACATTTTCTCACATTTACAAAGTATTCGAGTGAGTGAAGTTGGAACTTTACATATACTCAAAACAGGGAAAAGAGGAATAGAATAATGTAGAAAGAGGGAAGAGGGAAGAGGCGGTAAATCTATAAAAATGAATACCCCAATCATCGAACTCCTTATACAACGCAAAATATCTTAGTGCATAAGTTAGACTAGAGATGAAAATACATGTGTGTCCCATCTCTTCTTCTATCACTCAATATAGGTAAATGAAAAGTTCTCTTATAAATCACCTCATGGGTTTCTCTTATTTCAATATGAGATAAGTATCTTCAAGGTAAGAACAAAAAAAAAAGGATTAGGCTATTTATCTATAGAATTAAAGTGTTTAGTAAATTAATACAGATATAATGAAAATGAGAAAATATGTAGTGGTGAGAATTCGAATTTGAGCAAAAAGCGAGGAGGTAGATGTCCAATCGCTAAGTCAATCAGATCGACTTTTATTTTTCATACAATATACTACTTATTTTACTTTTATTAAAACGGAGTGGGTTGCAACACACATTCCTGATTGGCTGATTCCGTGTGTGCTTCAGGGTAACTCAAAACACACTTCTTAGAACATCTACAATGCATATACTTTATACATATTATGAGTGTCTTTCATCAAAAATAAAAGTAAAAAAAATTATTTTTTATTACTTTGTGTCAAATTAATAAATGAAGAGTATCTTATTTGTGTGTAAGATTTCTGGAAGAAAGCTTTGTGTGTCAGGGAAGAAACTTACTGTCACATTTAAATTATTTTTAATCTTTATCCTTTTTTTTAATTTTTGGTGTCAGATAAAAAAAAGACAAAAGGGGTATAGGCGTTGAAGTCTTGAAGATGCTCTTAATTCCTAAGCATTAAATTCTACTTAGTAGTAAAAAAGTGGGCATTTCTGCATAACTTTGAAAGTAAAGAGTGACTTTGGGGAAATGGGGTCAAATGGAGGGTAGTTTTGTTAAGTCTCATATTTGTAGGAGAGGGAATTCTGGATCCAAAGTTTTTAAGATAAAATTTGGGTGGGGTTGTGGGGGACACCTGAGGTGAGAGCCGGTCAAAAATATTTGAACACCTGCACAAGTGTAGTACGTACTCAGATACTGTAGGAGTATAGACTGAGAGAGAGAGAGAGAGAGAGAGAGTGTGTGCAGTAATAGTAAGCATATCATTATTATACTCTCTGGCCCCTCCTGTTCTATCTCTCTCTCTTTTACTTTCTGTGGAGTCCAGACTGCAGTTACATTGGTCAGCCTTCATTGAATTCAGCTCATCTAGTACTTTCAGTAACAAAAACAAAGATACCCACTTGTTTTTCTCTTCTTCTTTCTCTTTTCGGAAATTTCGTGTAGCACCCCTGAGATAAGGGGTATTTTACTTGATGTACGAATGTTTGGTATATTTCGCAAGATGTCTCTAAGGTTTTAAAAAAATTCGCCTCGTGCCCTTCCGTTAACATTTAATGAAGAGCTGTCAAGTTCCGTTAAAAAAAATTATTTGTTAAAATAAAACAATGGAGCGTACCTTTCAAGAGCGAGAGGGAGAGATCGAAAGGGACCCCATCTGAAGATCTCGATGAGGGACAGATGCATGGAGGGAGATGTTCGGCGTCGGCGATTGTTCTAGGTAAGTCTCCGTTCTTACTTTTGACTGTAAGAATTTAGGATTTTCGATTTAGGGTTTTTTCGATTTAGGGATTTTTGAGGCGAATTTTAGTTTTATAATCTTCCAATTGAAATTTGGGGGTTGGATAAATTTTATAGTAATTTGTGATACAATTGAAGAGTCGACACAATTGATATTTGGAGGTTTGGAGGTTTGGGGGTTGGATCTTCCAATTGAGGTTTGGGGGCTTGGAGGTTGGATGAATTTTATGTCAATTTGTGGCCAACGAAGGTAAACACATTCGATCCCTTGATAGATACATGGAATTGGACTGAAAGCAGGAACCCCCCAAAGAAGGTCATGAAATTATTCAGTTCTTTAATTACTTTAAGATATGTGAATTTAGGGATTGAGGATTGATATATTTCTTATACATTATAAATTCTAAATACTCATTGCATTTGGGTATGTTTTTTTTTTTTTTTTTCATATCGTGGAGGTCAGAAGGTTGCAAAGCTTACTTGTTGATTGTTTCTGGCACATGTTTAGCTGTTGGAGTTTGCTTGTATGATGCTTTGCCAACCCATTCATGACTTTGGCTAATTACTGTCTTCAAGATGCCCTTTGAACTAACTGTTTAAACTTCTCAGTGCATGATTAAGGAATATTGTGAGGCATGTCCTGGACATTTATTTGAAAATGAAAATCTGTTAGCTTTTACCAAAGCCAATGAATTCCCTTGTCAAACTACTGCTCAAATTGAAAAACAAAAGTCCCTGTCAAACTATTGAACATTTATTTTAAGCCTTTTAGCTCAAACGGTAGAGAAATATGCTTAGGCATAAGTATGTGGGTTCGAATTCCACAGAGGCTATCTAAAATTACGAGTCAAAAGCGCATAACTATTCCAAACACCCTAAATCCATGGGTGCCTGAACTGTCATTCTATCACAGTCATTAATTCATTTAAACCCCAGTGGCCCAGTGTTTGGCATTCCATCCGGAAGCATTTATAAGTTGAAACAAGGAAAGCCTTAGATATCTTTTCACAAACTCTTCTCAACTTAAACAACTCTCGTACTTAACACAGATTCATCTTAACAACCTTGCATTCGCTTCAGCCGTCGGGAAGCTTTTCGGTTGTCTATTTGGCATTGCTGTCCTATATTTACCTTTATGGCCAGTCCTAATCTGATCAGATATGGAGTCCAATACCTCTTTCTCAATTCAATGACTAAAAGATCATATATGACGAAAAATCAACAATTCAGCAACTACAGAAGATGATTCAAATAATAGGTTATAAAAACAATAATTCAACAAGTATATACTATAGAAATTCAGCAGCTTATGTTTTAAGCAATGCTTAAGCATAAACAATTTAAGCAATGCTTAAGCAATGTTTTAAAAAAAGGCCATATTAAAAATGCAGTGTGCTCATAAACAATTTAGATAGCACATGGGGGAGCAAATTGCCTAGACGGGATTTGAACCCGCATCTTTGTGCACGAGCACAATGCTCTTCCATTTGAGCTAATAGGCTTGAAGTCAATGACATTTTCTTTCATACCAAAGCAAGTTTTGGTGATTTTTTTTTTTGTATTTCACTGCCAGTTTTCAACTGCCATCCTAAACTTCTAGCTACAAATAGACTCAATATACCCTAGATAAAGAATTTGTTTCTGTTCTCCCATTTATATTTCTCTTATATCTTTAGGACATGTTGTCAAGTATGCTATCATCTCAAGCTCATATGGGAGAACTGATTTATTAAAAAGAAATGCGAACACAGATCAGTTATCATAAGAGGGAAGATGTATCATCCTGGATACACATGTAGAATACTAGGGAGTGTAATGGGCTCCTAGAAATGGTCAAAACAATTGAAGTTCTGCTGATATGGATAAAAATAGAAATCTCTTTAAGGAATTAAAGGGCCAGTCTGGAAGCAAGTCCAAACTACCAATACAAATATACACATTGAGCAAACTATCCCGCACAATGAGCAAACGAGTTTCAGAAGAAATCAAGAAGCAACAAGAAAGTAAACAGGTAGAACTAGAAGGTTTCACAAAAACTAAAAACAAAGAATCTGAATAAAATAAAACCAAAATATGTTCTAAGCCAGCATATCATAATCTACACAAAACAGCATACCTTTTCTCTATACCTATTTAGAAGGGCTCAAATCCAGTGCAATGCTTCAATTCTAATTGCCTCCCATTCACTTGATATGTGTCCGAGAAATTCAATCACCAGAAATAATTTATCATACAATAATCAAATACCATAAATTAGCTTAAGATAAGACCCAAGAGGGAAATCATATTGACAAAAGACAGATAATTCTCTATCGATTTAACATGTACATGCAAGCTGGCTTGAGGCATCATATATGGGGGATTTGACTGTAAGTTGGAGAGAAATTTCTAGTTTGAAATCTGTTGGTATATATTTTTAGTGATAATGGCTGAAAATAATTTATGGGAGTGAATTTTACAAGATTGAACAAAGTAATTGAATGCTAAGACTTGGCCATGGATCAATCTGTGAATGAATTTACAAGTTCAACAATTCCTAAATCTCAAATTCTCAACTCTAATTCAAACTAATGATAAACCAAAATCCAATTCAAAGCCCTAAATTCCAAACACAAATTGAATCCCGAATTTGCAAACCCTAAATCGACTTACCTGGCTGGCGGCTGCTCCACCACCACCTCCGGCGAGTCGATCGACGCCTCCACCACCCATAGCGACGCCTCCTCCGACTGCCTTGTTTATCATCGATTCAAGGACGGGCCTCCTCCTCCTCCTCTAGGTCGGGCATCAAATTGAAATCTCCTCCTCCTTCGCTTTTTTTTTGTCGAGCCCTCTTCTTAAGTCCTCCTCCAGGTCGGGTCGCCTCCTTCTCCACCTCTCCTTCCAATGGCCTCGGGCTCGCCGGCGATTCGTGCCTCAGGCGCCTGCGCATGTGCCTCTCATCTCCTCTCTTCCCTTCCCTTCCCTTCCCTCAGCGTCTTTTGATAGAACGATAACGGCACAGTTAGTTTTCACTCACAGGGGCACGGGGCGAAATTCACACAAAAATCGGGGGTATTTGACGAATTTTTCAAAACTTATGTATACCTGGCGAATTTGCCCTTACCTCAGGGGCGCCAGGCGAAAATTGCGTCTCTTTTTTTCTTATCCTAGGAGGCTAGTATTTAAAACCCCCTAGATACGTTTGTACACTTGTGACATGAGTATGTTCGGAGTTCAATAAAAGACTTCAATATTACTTCAAGTTAGCACTCGTATAATATTTGGTAAATCTAGCAAACATAACCATATATACAGTATATTCTAATGTGTGAAACTTTTTTTCCCTTTTAAAGTTTAGATTGATTTTAATAGATATGTCAACTCAGTTGGAGTCATTTTTTGTGTTGATTAAACTATTGTATCAAATGAGACGCTAGTCATATGCGTCTTACTGGTCACTTTAATCATGGTTGTATTCGTGGTTTTCGACAATGGCAACCGCCCCTTTCTCCAGTGATGAAAAAACTTAGTATTGTGAAAAAGAAATAAAAAATGATAAGGTAAAAAATAAATAAATAAGTGAAAAAGAACACAAGTGTTTTCTAGTTTAGTTGGTAAAGAGAGAAGAGAAAACTTAAATAATCCAAGAGATCTTGAGTTCAAATCTCATTATTTTCATGCAATATTTGGCATGTGTCTAGTTGGGGGCCAGATTTTAGCTCCATGTCCATTTTAGCAATGAGATGTCATGGCTTTTGGAACACGATCCCCTTCGAACCCGAGACATTGTTTATATCAAATTATTTATCCGGCATATATAATATGGGAATCCGGCATAAAAAAACGAATAAAATTACCTAGACATTGTTTATACCATATAAATATCCGACATAAATAAACGTTTTATATCCGACATAAAAAAATTAATAATTTTGGAAAGAAAGAGTGCTCTGTTCTCTCCCAAACCAAACCCTCGAAACACTGAGTTCCTCGACTTCGCTCCTCAACGCCTGTGGCGGCCCTCCACTCCAGTCGGCGGTCCTCAGCGCCTGTGGTGGCCCTCCTCTCCTCGTCGACGGGGGTCTTCACTGTGGCGGTCTTCGTCGGGGGTCTTTACTGTGGCGGCCCTAATCGACTTCGCTCAGCCTTGCCTTCACTCCTCTTCGCACAACCTCCTCTTCGCCGGCCCTAATTGAAGCGCCGACGACCCTCCACTTCGCTCAGCCTCGCCGGCGACCCTCCTCTTCTCTCAGCCTCGTCGGCGGGGGTCTTCACTGTGGCGGTCTTCGTCGGGGGTCTTCACTGTGGTGGCCCTAATCGACTTCGCTCAGCCTCCTCTTCGCCGGCCCTAATTGAAGCGCCGATGACCCTCCTCTTCGCTCAACCTCACCGGCGACCCTCCTCTTCGCTCAGACTTCGCTCCTCTTTGCTCCTGCTCAGCCTCACCGCCTCACCTCTGCTCAACCCTAACTGTCACCGTTGCTCCTGCTCAGCCTCTCCTCTTGAACGTTCTCTCAAGTAAGTGAACCTCTCTCTTGTGTTGTCTAAACCCATGTTGAATTAAGCTAGTTTGTGGCCATAAATTGCAAATTACTCCCTCCGTTTGATTTTGTTTGTCGTTGAAAGGGTTTTTATGCTTTCCGAAAATAAATGTTGTTTAAACATTCTGGCCCCACATAACACCCCCTCGGTCCCAGAAATTTGTACATTAAAAAAAAATAAAAAACGATGTCGTTTTGTGTAAAGTAAACCCTAAGTCCTAACTCTTCCCAAGCGGGAGAGAGTAGCAAGCAGTCCGCCTCCTTCCCCACGAGTCTGGTGCCCCATTCTCCCGACTCCCGTGAACCGCCGTTGCCGACCGGAGCCACGCCATCTCCGACTCCGTCGAAGACCGGAGCCACGCCAGTTCTCACGTCCTGTGGCTTTGTGGCTGTGTCTCATTGGAAGAATCGAAGTCAACCCGCGGGATCTCAGTCGAGTGTCACTCGAGCAGTCGACAGAGCCACGCCGCCTCCTTCCTTCTCCAGTTCTCCCGTGAACCGACGTCTCCGACCGGAGCCACGCCGCCTCCTTCCTTCCTTCTCTCTTTGGGATGCTGAGTGCTGCACTGCTGCCGCCTGCCGCTGCTGAACTGCATCTGCCTGTTGTCTAAAGTCTAAAGGTAAGTTATTAATCTAACTCCTTTTCCAATTTACAAAATGTTTGAGATTATTGCTTTAAATTGAGATTGATGTTGAATTGTAAATTTGTAATGTGATTTTTGATTTGAGATTGTTATTGAATTGGATTTGGTTAGTAACTTGTTTGAATGGATAGGAACATGATAAATTTGTTATTGAATTTAGAATTTCGAATTGAGATTGTTGAATTGAATTGAGATTGAATTGAGAGATTTGATTTGACATTGATTTTGTTAGTGTATAGAGTGTTTGTGTGAATAAACAGCCTGAATACCCCAGGTGTACTGACTTTCTCATCGACTTGGAGAATTGACCTTCTCATCAACTTGGCAACAGATTCAGTTTCTTCCCTCTCTTTGTGTTCTGTTTCATTTATTTCTAGTTCATTCATTCTATGATCATCAAATTTTAGGATTGAGATTGATATTGATATTGAATTGAATTTAGATTTTCCAATTGAGATTGATATTGAATTGAGATTGATTTTCGAATTGAATTGAGATTGAATTGAGAGATTTGAATTGCAGGTATAACCTTCTCGATCAAATAAGCTCTAATTATGTCTTTTGTGACCGCTGTCATCGGTTTCATCTCTAAGGTGCCAGCCTCTCTATTTCTACTTCGTCTTTGGGCTACTTGGGTGGTGACAAAAGGAAAGACTCCTATTTTCCCATCAAACACTTCATTTCCATTTTCGTCAAATCTTGGTCGAGCCATAGCAACTAAGAACATGACTTTTCCAATGAAATTCTTGCTTTGACAAGTGCGTAGAGGCTCTTCTTCATCATGATGCAAGTAAAAAGTCTCCGACTTTTTCGTCATGTAAAACCACTTTTCATCAATATGCACTACATTGTACATATCGACAAATATAGGCTCTTGATGGATGCTATTTGGGTCTAGCATAGATAAGCAAAATTTCACCTGTGCCAACTTATTCTCTTCTCGTAAAAGAGGTTTGATGGCATTCGAGTGTCGGCGGATGACCCCTTCCTTCACGCGCAGGCATAGTGTCGAAGTGGAAACGCCTAATGACAAAGCAGTCGACTTTAAAGTTGTTCGATGCTTTAATGGAACGGCTTTTACCTGATCGATGCCAATGTGAATTTTCTTCCTCCCACACTTTTTTGTTCTTCTGTGTGATACATCAACAAGCACACCTTGTGGAGTCTCTTTTGCCTGCTTCCAAATTCGTTGAACTGTCCTCAATGGCATGGAGAACATCGCCGAAACCTCTTTTGTTGTATCACGCTTTAACTTTCCGTTGACACTTCTTGCTAGCAAAGCAGTATAAATTGCCCATCGATCTTCGTTTGAGGAGACCTTATTTCTTCGAGGAGCTATATGTTGTTGGTGATACATTCCTAAAAATCAATAGAGAGACACAAGAATTACTCAATGCAACAACTGATAAGTAAAACGGTAATTATATTTTGACAATCGTACACTGCGTGTTTCATTTACCTGAATTCGAAGCTTCGAAGTCATCTTCATCGAGATCTTCATCTTCTTGAGACAAATGAGGCGCAGACTGTGCAGTAACTTCCAGCGATGGAGCATCAAAGTCATGTGGATGATCATTTAGATCAATTGCCAAGTTCCCTGTAGAAGGTGATTGAATTATCGTCGGTGTTGAATCCCCACCCTCCCATTGTAAGTGTACATGCTCACCATCCCTTTCATCTTCTGCATTGATATCGTCGGCACTCGAGGGAAGGTTGTTGAGATTAAATGATATGGTCGGTGATGAATCATCATCCTCTCATTCTGCTTGTACATCGTTTCCATCCCCTTCGAGCTCAACATCGACATCGTCATCACTCAATGGAAGGTTGTTTAGATCGAATGAAGATTTTCTTTGATTATTCATAGTTGCTTTAATTTGAGTATGTAAGATGTATTCATGCTGAATTGAAATATACAGGGTAGAGTTATCACTTTACCTCTAAGTTTATGATCATTTAATTTCAAATTTTGGCTCCAAGTAGATGGGTTCTTTAGGATTCTGGAATGGAATTTGTAGAGTCTGTACGGAGGAGCACACCAATGATTAAAATTTGTCTTCAATTAATTACTCCACTTGGTCCTTAATTTGTGTGTAATTTCCTAGAACGTCAAACAAAATCAAACGGAGGGAGTAGTATATTAGGGCTTGTTAGTAGAACGTGAGTTCAGATGAGGAAGAGAGAAACTAAGTGTCAATTGATTCAACCTTAGGTTTGTAGTGGGTGTAGATGAGTCAAAATTGTAGTGTCAATTGATTCAAGCCTTGCATAATACCAATTGACGGAGATTTTACTTCAGAGCCTGATGAATCAAGCAATGGTGCATACCAAGCCTGTTTGCTCGCTTGCAAGGGTGATCATGTTGTTTCCGTAAAAGAAGTAAGCTAAAATGCAAGAGTGACTATATCAAATGCGTCGAAAATCAGGTAGAAAATGTTGGTGCTTGACTTGAGAAGTTTCTTCTGTTGGCAAATGATCCCTTGAGGCATGAAACCCCTCGTTTGCACTATATATATGTTGTTACTCTTCGTGTATTTATGTTTTTGAAAATTTTCTTTCAGGCATTAATTAAGTATACTCAAGATTCTTTCAAAGATGGACATTTCTTTGCTTTCCAGGTTTTTTTATTCCACAAATTGTTCCTGTAGGTCTCACTAAATGTCTCACATCAAGTTTCCTATTTTGTTATTGTAGTGCACATATATTTCAGATATATGGACTAGGAAAAGATGTTGTTGATCTTGCATTTTGTGAAAGCATTTTAAAAATTGGCAGCATCCTTGAGCAAGGTTTGTGATTAAGCTATTTGATTTATCATTCCTTTCTTTCCACACTCTGAAACACTTAGGATATTTTTTTATCCACATTGCAAGGATATTTTTTTATCCACATTGCAAGTGAACACTGATTAATGATGCCTCAACATTGTCTACAATAAATGTTGCAACAAATTAGCTGAACAAAGTGTTATTTTAGTTATCTTGCTCCAAGACCTGCAACTATGTTTCGCAATCGGCTTTGTATTTAGATAATATGCTTACCTGATGGTGAATAATTGCAATTGTAACAAGATGATTAAAATATTTTGCCTTTGATTGTTAACTGGAATTATCTCCAATGCAGAAACCAATAATAGTATAGTATAGAGTTATATGTTATGCTTTATGTGCCTTGAGGACGATTTCTTGCTTCCATTAGTTAAGTTGATTGTCTGTTAGAAAACTACAGAAGATTGTTCTCTCTTCTTGCCCCTTTGCAGGTAATGCAAGGAACCGGTATTAGTCTTGATTGTAACCCAGAGAATAGGCCTAGCACTCAACAGGTAATCTTGTCTTCCTTTTTATTGTTTCCCTTGCAATAAAAAAAACTAATTCATTGCTAACATTTCACTTCAGCTCTTTCATTGTTTTGAAGAAATAACAATTTAATTTAATATGTTTAAAAACTTTGCAGCTCTTTAATTGGGCTGTAGAACGAGCAGAAGATCATGTGTTGGACAAGCTGTTTGAGTTTGGTTACATGGATGCCTCAGTCTGGGAAAAGGCGAACCCTGTGGCCACAATAGTTACGGAAGACAAGGTCTGATTATAGAATAATATTGCAAACAGAGTTCAATTTAAAACCTTTTTGTTTTTTTCGATCCATAAATACACAGAGGGAAACATTCAGTCAATCTTCCCCGTCTTCAAACATCACTCAGCTAGATAGATGTATAGTCTCAAAGTACTATAGAATTAAGCAAAGGAGAATATTGTACTCATCCAATTGGAGTGAGAGCTTTTTCCCTCTTTTTACCATGATTTATATTTAACCTTACGAGAATTATTAGTAGCAGGTTTTTGTTTAGAGGCACTGAGTGTTCGATTTTGATATATACGAGTAGCAAGATGTGCTCTTGCATCATGTCATACCTTTTGAACTTTGGGGAACAGGTAACTCCAATAAATTCATGAAACTACAGCCAAGTAGGGAGAGACAAATGTGCTGAAGCAAAGAGGGAAAATTGCGGTATGATACAATCCTATGGCTCCTATGTTTTTATACCATTTATGTTTGACGTTCATTAGATGGTTGTGACGGCGATCTTCATCCCACTAGGCAGTGGCCGGGGATGCTGCAGATGAAGTAATTTGCTGCCCTTCTGAGGCCCGCATTGCGATCCTTGGAGGACTGAAACAATCTGGACCCACGAGGCACTAACAACTCTAATACAAAAGAAGGGAGATGGCTATGTATTTTCCACGAGTGTCTCGTGCTCGTGCCACTAAAAAGGCTAAGTTTGTAATAACTCAACTTGTTATCCCATCCAAAGTAGGTTATTGATTTTTGATTTTACTTTTAACATTGCTCTTTTTTAAATAACTTAATTACTTTGGTTAACTTAACAAAAATGTTGCCTTTAACAGAGGTTTGATGCGAGTAGCAAGTACAGATGTGCCGAGATTGATGACTTGCGAAAGGAGTGGCTTGATTACTTATATACCTTTATTTTTAGGTATGAATCTACCTTGCACATCCTTAATTTTGAAAGTTGGTCTCTCGATTGAAATAAAGGAATAAAGGAATGTAATAAGCTCAAGCTATTAGCTTTAGTAACAATCTCTTTCTGATTTTTATTTTAGGTGAGCCACAAGTTGTCTCCAGTTCATGTGCTCATCGAGAGATGACTTTCATTTGGTGAGCTCGAGCATCTATCAAGATATGTACTCGGATGTGGCCATGCACTTACTTTCGTTTTACTTTAACAAGGACAACTTTTGTTTTAGCATGTTTACATTTTAGTTCTAAGGTTGATATATCATATGATGTACCTCGAATATGATGTTGGTGGGTCAACTTAAACAATGGATTTGTAGTGGTTGTTGCTATGGTTTGGATGATATTTATGTATGGTTATAATTTGGATGATATTTATGTATGTTTTTGATGATATTTAACAGGGGGTTTATATTGATATTCTAAAAGTGCTCTTGCAAAATGACATTAAACTATATATCCCGGAAAACCGTCCGTTATAAAAGGTCATATTATATACCGGCCAGAATTTAAAAAAAAAACATTAGTATTTATGCCGGACCTGGATATTTTACACCCGACATAAATAGCTTGAGGTTTTTTTTCTTAAAAAGATCAACTTCATTTATGCCGGATAATTCTATTATTTATGCCGGATATTTCTGTTATTTATGCCGGGCGTGTGGTTTTTTATATTCGACATAAATAAGTGTATGTTTAAAAAAACACCAATATTATTTATGCCGTATTTAGATCCTGCATAAATAACTGTATGTAAAAAAAATATACAATTATTTATGTCGGGCATGTCATATTAATATCCGGCATAAATAAAACGCCCCCCTTTTAATTACATTTACCTATAGCGCAGAGATAACTTTTCAAATATCCGGCATAAATAGCCCAAATATCCGGCATAAAATCTAGTTTTTGTAGTAGTGAATTGAAATGGTATGCATCACTTTACAAGACATTATAATCACCAAATGACGTTATAATCTCTATAAAAACTAGAGAGTTATTAATTTCTTCGAATGTAGGTAATCTTGAGTCGTTTACATATCTTGATGGTTATAGACACTGTAACCAAAATGAAAATAGGGTCATAGACATTGTAACCAACGGAAAACCCTAGGGCAAGGAAAGCACACACCCTATAGGGGCTAATGAGAAGTCAAAATACATGTGGTGACAATTCTTCTCTAATATATGAATGGGTAAGATGGTCATAAACACTGTAACCAAAATAAAAATAGGGTCATAGACACCGTCACCACTATAAAAAAAAAGGGTCATAGACACTGTCACCGCTATAAAAACAGGGTCATAGACACTGTAACCAAAAGAAAACCTAGGACAAGAGAAGCATAAATTAACCCACATGGGCTAATGAGAAGCCAAAATAGATGTGATGACAGTTCTCCTCTAATATATGAATGAGTAAGAGAGTCATAGACATTGTAATAAAAAAAACAAAGTCATAAGCACTGAAACCAAAGGAAATCCCTAGGACGAGGGAAGTATAAACCCTATACGGGCTAATGAGAAGCCAAAATACATGTGGTGACAGTTCTCCTCATATATGAATGGCTAAAAGGGTCATAGACGTTGTAACTAAATTAAAAACAGGGTCATAAACATTGTCACCATTATAAAAACAGTGTCATAGACACTAACACCACTATAAAAATAGGGTCATAAACATTGTAATCAAAGGAAACCCTATCACAAGGGAAGCACAAACCCTAAATGGGCTAAACCTAACCAAAAGAACATGTGTTGTACAATATGCTTTAGGGTTTAGGTTTAGGATTTAGGGTTTAGGGCCCCTAAACCCTAAAATGTGAAGTACAGTACGTCGTTAAGAGAGGAAGGTTGTCACCAAATGGACAACCTAAGACAAGGGAAACATAAACCCCAAAGGGGCTAATGAGAAGCCAAAAGACATGAGGTGGACAATTCTCCTCCAATATATGAATGGGTAAGAGGGTCATACACGCTATAACCAAAATAAAAACAGGATCATAGACACTGTCACCATTATAAAAACAAGGTCATAGACACTATCAGCACTATAAAAACAGGGTCATAGACTGTCACCACTATAAAAACAGGGTCATAATCATTGTCACCACTATTAAACAGAGTCATAGACACTGTAACCAAAGGAAAACCCTATGACTAGGGAAGCACAAACCCTAAAGGGGCTAATGAGAAGTCAAAATACATATGGTGACAGTTCTCCTCAAAGTATAAAGTTCTCCTCAAAGTATAAAGTTTGCCCCCTTCAAAATACATATGGTGACAGTTCTCCTCAAAGTATGGTTTTCGAAGACTCGCCTTAATGTGTGATCCACATTATCCTTGACATCATTTTCCTCGATCATTTGAAGGTTTTTGTTACTTTGCTCCCTAGCAACTAGACAACGTGATAGTTCCTATTTTTGTTACTCTACTCCCTAGCGACGAGACAACGTGATAGTTCCTACTATTCCGTATCTTTTCAAATCATGTCTATATTCGAGCGATCCTTGTCTTCTTCTTTGATTATTCTCCCTCTTCTCCGATTGAATTGTATCATCTTGATTAGAAGTGGCAATCAGGTTATTCGGGTCGGGGTCAGATAAACCCATTCAGATTCGATCATATATCGGGTCGGATTATATGTCGGGTATATTATATGTTCGGTCAACGTCGGATCGGGTCGGGTGGGTTTTTGGGTTGGGTAAGTTCAAGTCAAATGAATTTCGGGTTGGTTCAAGTTCGGGTTAGGTCAAGTTGGGCACATTTAGTTTTATTATAAAATAATGATTATTTTTTGTATCATAATTATTGATTATTAAACTTCATTTATTTATTTATATTATAAATAATTCACTTATTTGAGTGTTTAAAAATAAGAAAGTTAAAGTAATTACAAGGATGACTGGATGAGCCGGGTATTGTTTGGTCTGGATCTAGGATGGGTCGGGTGTGAGTCGGGTCAGGTTTGTCTATATACGTGCCCATTCGGGTATCAGGTTAAAATGGTCGGATTCGGGTTTGAGTTCGGATTGTGCATACTAGATTTTTGGATTTCGGTCGAGTTTGGGTTCGAGTGGATTGGATTGGATCAAATTTTATCAGCTCTAATCTTGATTGAGGGATGATGTTTATTTTCTTTGGTTGATTATTCTATGTCTCTAATATATATTTATATATAATAAAAATTAATAAAAATATCTAAGAATATATTTATATTATATATGAACATTTATTTAAATCCTAAATTAAAATAATTAAAAGGATTAAAAACATTTAAGATTTTAGAAAAAAACAACTTGATGTAAGACAGTAAGAGTTTAATTTAGGGGAAAAAAAACTTTTTGTAAGTATGCACTTCTATACTGAATGTTGGAATTTAATTATAATACCACTATAGCTTTGCTAATTGATACTTTCTCCATTAAGAAAAACATGTTATTTTATGAGTAAAATCTTATTAAGAAAAACATGTTATTCACTTTCCAAAATTACCCTTGTAATAATTACAGATTTGTTAGTTGTAATTTTCAATAAAGTGAAAAAGTAAAGTAATAATTAGGGGTATAAGTGTATTTTTGTTTGTTTTTATTTGCTTTATTAAAAAATGTGCAAATGTCTAAAACGTCATGTTTTAATTAACGGAGTGAGTATTTTTTAATGGGATTATGTAAAATTTGGTGACTTTAATTTGTACCTACTTATTATTTTTGGAGTTAATTGGATTGTTTTTTTAATTTTTTTTGCAAGGGACAAGTCCCGTCCCGTGAGGGATAAGACCTGGCGGGATTTGAAAAAAAAAATTCAGTCCCGTCTAGAGCTGGCAAAACCCGACCCGAACCCGAAAACCCGACCCGGAACCGATTGTTTTGAACACCGACTCAACTCGTCCATTTTGGACCCAAAATCTGAATGAACCGAACTGATTCAACCGAAACCCATTAAGACCCGAACCCGTTATAATTGAAACCCGAAATAACCCGAACTTTAAGATACATTTTAGTAAATTTTTTTAAATGAATATTGAAATAATGAAAACCCGAGACAAACGAAACCCGAATAGCCGAAACCTAATACAACCGAAACCCGAACCCGACCCAACCGAATGATCAAATTATTAGACATTATCTGAAAACCGAATGACCCGAAACCTGACTAACCGAACCCGAACCCGACCCGACCCGCCCAATTGACATCACTCCCGTCCCGATCCCATCCCACATAAAATACGTGGAACGGGATGCGGGATTACCCAATCCCATTCCATCCCGTCCCATGTCCACCCCTAGCGAACGATGTTATAATTGATTTGTTGATTTCTAATTAAAAAAAAAACAAAAAAAAGGAGGTGACACTCATACCACCTAATCAATCCAAGTCCAAATACAGAGAGGCAATTGAAAGGCCAAATGGCGTTAAACCATCAAAAAAACCCTTCCGGCTTGAGAATGAACGCGCTCCCACGCGCCTATCTCTTTCTCGAGAAACTTTCGCTCCAAACCCTAATTCCTAAATCCAAGTGTTCCAAAATCTCTCAGATTACCCCTCTTCATCCCAAAATCGGCGAGATCTGCGCCAATTTGTTCATCTTCCAGTTCTGGATCCCTATTTCGAGTCATCTGAAAGCCATAAGTTGTGTGGGGCGAGCCCTATCTAGCATTGTCCCTTCCGTCGATATAAATATTCCGTTCGTTTCCTTCTTCCTCGGACAGATTAACCCACAAATCTCCTCAAAATGGGTAATAGAGAAGAGATCCACATGGCGGAGTAAGTTTGAGGGCCGAATATGGAGCGACAAGAATGGGGGTTGGAAATCGAGAGAGCCAATTCGGAGTAACTTCAGGAAGAGGAAGAAAATTTTCGACTATGGGTGGTGGTGTTGCAGCGCAGTCCTTACGTGGAAGGGGACTATCGATAGCTTTCGTCGGTTCTGGGGAGGTTCTTCCTCTGAAATCAAAGCAAATAGTGAAGGTCGTCCCCGTTTGGTTCTGGCTTGGTCGGTTCTGATCCTCTGCCGGCTTGCTTTCGCTTCAGGTCGGGCTGTTCTGGGTAAGAGCCCCCTTCTCTGTCATCTCTCCTCTCCTCTACACATCTATAAGTGCAAAGGGGCTGGGTTCCTTGTAACTCACATTCTCGCACTTCCATTCTCTTACCTTTTTTGCTATTTTCAATCTCTCCCCTCTAATATCTGTGTTGTTTTTTTATCCACTCATGGCATCCTTGTCCATGGACAAAGAGAAAAAACCCATGGGGGACGAGCCTCTCGTTCCCCATTTGAAAACCCCCCGAAAGGGCCAAACTCAGGTTTTGATTGGAAAAACTCCATTTAAGGCGGAAAACCCTATGTTGTAGCTGCTGGAGGTTCTTCCTCGGAAATCAAAGTAAGGTATTTTAGAGTTCGAAATCTCAAATTACTCCTCTTTCTGACTAACAATCCCCTTCTTTGGGAGGAGGCCGAACGGAATAACCCCCTTAAAGGGCGGGTCTTGCCTCTGAGTTCTCTCTGGGCGACCTATAGAGAAAAAAATCCCTCATCTCCTGAGCGAGATGAAGGCTTAATAAACCTTGAAATTACTGTGCAGAAGGGAATGTTTAAAACTGATGTTTCTACTGTTAATCCCAAGCTTTTCTTGTTGAGATATGTTTTCAAGAGCAACTATTGGGGACAACAAAAAATCAGTGGAATACACAAACTCATGAATGGTGAAGTTTCTTTGAAGATGTGCCATAGTGCGATAAAATTTAAAAGGAAAGCCATTGTTAGGGACAACCTTAAGGCTGTACAAGGTAGTTGTTACAGCTTGAATGGCGCTGGTGGAGGAAGACACAACTTAATTGTTGTTAAGCCTGACAAGGCCTCACTCAAGGTGATAATGAATAAAACAACTCTTTTTGAGCATAATCTCTTTATTTATCCCGTTGATTCTAGTGTTGTGTGGTGCAAAAACATGGCTGGTAGTTCACTCATGATAATTGCTATTGATTATCTTATATGCCACTTTGATCCAAATTTTTGCTGGTTTTGCTGGCCTTTGGCACACAGTCTCATTATGGTCGTAAATAAATTAGTTTGTGTCTTGTTGTATCTATATGCCTCTCTGTGTACAATTTGGCTTGGTACCGTGAATGATATCTCCTTCATTAATCTGGTGTGCATTTTCAACTAAAAAGATAGGTCGTACTCAGACTGGTCTCTCTGCTCCTTATCTCACTTCTGTGTTGGATACAATCATTGGTGACCCTTCGAAGGGTAAGGGATCTCTGAAGAAAATCAGGTATGTGTGGAAGTTTTTATGTGAGAGATTTCAGCTTATCCCTCTTGCAATCAATTGGAGGTTTGTCAAAATCATGAATGGCATGGTAACTATGATTGGCTTTGCCTCATGTATTGTGTGCTATTTACTATCCAAAGCTGCTTTGATTAATCCTATGGGGGTCTCCTCACCTGAGCCCCTATCAAACACCGCCCGAAAGGGTCCCAAACTCCCCGAAAGGGCTTACGTAACTATGCTTGTGGATGTAAGAAAACTCTTGGTTTTGTTGGTGATGATGGACTGTTTCGGTATGTGCCCAGATTATGCTAGTAGACCTATATATGGTATAAACTTTGCTTTGTTCATTTCAACTATGATCAGTTTGCTTCTCTTCAATGTTATTTGGTTTACAATCCCATTTATTTCAAGTAAAAGCTCTACTAATGCTCAAAATCAAATATGGCACGAAATCCTGATTCCCACTTTCTGTTGGGTCTATATAGCTGCTTATCATCGACTTATTTCGTGTAATCACTATTGGCAAGTCTCTGCCGTTTGTATCAAAATAGTCTTGGATGCACTAAACGATTTGATTAATAGCTTAACACCTCCGGTCCGATCTTGGGTCCTCGTCAAGAAGCTGCCTGAGAGTACCCAAGCTAGGACTGATCATTTCTTTTGGTTGATGTCCACGCCTACAATATCTCTCCTTATTACTAGCATTAGTCACTACTCAAAACAAAGTTCCAAGAAACCTCATAAATTGTTATATACAATCGCACTTTGGGTCACTCTTCAACTGCACTCTTCTCCATTTAATTGTACATATGAGAAGCTACCCTTAAGAAAATCTCCTGGTGTTAGAGTGCGTCCGATCAACCTTCGGTCAAACCTAAAACAAATAAATAAACAATCTAAGAACAACCCCAGCAATAGACCTCAAGCTAGAGATACCTTGAGAGATACTCTTAACAATAAACTTATCTATGGAAAACCCTCTCTTCTCGGGTTGGACCCGACCCATTTCAAGCAGCCAACCGAATCTTGTAAACTAGCCCATCAACAAACCATCCGACTAGGCCATTATACATTCCCTCCCTTGATTAATGCCCATGAACAAGAAATAGTGGGAAAATACAACACCATCAGAAAAATTCACAAAAGTCGCATACTAAAACGACTAGAACAAACATTAAAAGAGTAACGAATGGCATTGGAGAGATCACCTATAGCTCGACCATATAATAAAGAGAAAGTCATGATTATAAGATATTGGAATTGTAGGGGAATTGGAAAAGACACTCTCTGGTCAAACATCAAGGGGTGGCGGACCTTAGACCATATACAAATGCTTATTCTAGCAGAAACTAAGACGGAAATAGAACCTAAAGATTCTCTATGAAATACCCCAAATTATTTTTGGGCTATTTCTTATTTTTATTTAATTAAATAAGTCTATATTATATCAAACTATAGTATATATCTTGTGAATTTGATCATTTCATAAATTCACATAAGATATATGGTATGAATTAGAATAATTAAAGGCCTCTACTTTTTAGAGCAGGGTAAAAATCCCGTTTATAGCATACCAAAAATACCCCTACAAGTAAAAATAATTACGTACCTACCCCCTACCCTACCCCACCCCAATCTCTCTCACGCTCAAACACTGCTCACGCTGAAAACCTCCTCACGGCCGGCGATTTTGTGTTCAATCCAAACAAGCTGCAAAGTTTTTCCGGTTTCTTGAATCAAAGACTTTCTATTAGAAGATCTATCATCCTTAAGGTACACTTTGAACATCTCCAATGTGATTTTGAGTAGTTGAAGTAGTTTTTAGGTATTTTGGTGTTTTGATGTTTAGTTTTGAGATTTGGGGCGAATAATAGTGTGATTTTGTAGATTTGTGCTAAAAAGAGTGGTTTGTAGGTATGTCACAGTCAGATCTACGATTTGAGAGGTCGAAATTCAAGTTTTCTTTAGGGAATTTGCTCATGGGTTTCGTGGTGTCGGAAGGTAGAAGAAGGTCAGGTCGCTGCGACCACAGGCAGGCCGGTCGGTGCGACCACAGGCAGGCCGGTCGGTGCGACCACGGGCCTTTTGGTCGTTGCGACCACGAGCCTTTTGCTTGGTGCGACCACTTACCTATGGCTCAAGTGCACACTCCATTTTCGTGTTTTAAAATCCGCTAACCTACAAGATCCATGGTGGCTTTGAGCTCGTGGAAATTTGCAAGTTTGTTTTCTGGTCAATTAAAGCCTTGTTTGTGGGGTTTTGAGCTGGATTGGGTGAAATTATTACTATGTTTTTTGCACATCCCACAGATGGGTTCATGAACTGAATGAAAAGATATTCTCATGTGATCCACTAGGTGTTCCTTTCTGCTGAACTGTCTGAAGCATGCTGCACACTTGTTCCTGCTTATTAGACAAATAGTTAGTGTTCGATAAACATGTTATAAATAATAATTTATTATGATGAGAAAAAAATCAGATTAGCTGATGAACTGTGCTTGTGTGCGTGTGAGTGAGAATGATGAAGGTGGGAAAAGAGAGAGGGGGGCAATGCCTTAAAACTTTTTGAATGCCCAATTCTATAATCCATGCCTATTTTAAAGGAATTTGCATTTTGGAAATTTGCATTTTGGAACTGTGCTTGTGTGCGTGTGTTGAACTCTGGGTTGTTGTTTCTTTTAAAGGAATTTACATTTTGGAAATTTTCATTCCAGCCTTGTATTATAGAAAGAACTCTGGGCTCTGGTTTTATATATATTTATTTGTTACTGCTATGAAAAAGGGAGTAATTCCCTGGCATGTTGAATTAGGGAAGTGAATGTATGGATCATGTCTGTTGCTATTTTTATATATTCAAAGTCAAACTCTTTATATATATATATATATTATAAGTCTTTACATATGAGTATTTTAATTAAAAAAAGGTAAATATAGATCATGAAATACATAATACAGCAGATAATTACAAGATCAAGTTGCTAAACTGATTCATTGTTTATTATGAAACGAAGGTTTGATAGGATGGCATCTTTCTTTGTTTGTTATGATATGAGTGTAGATTGTAGACATAGGTTTATTATGTTGGTAAGTGTTGGAGTCGAATAATAATAACATGTATGGTAATTGCTCGTTTTCGTTACAGATGGATAGGAGATCGGCACTACACGCATCCGCACGGCGTCAGCGCGCCGCTTCTAGGTCCGTATGCGAGACAGATCAGGCTGAAGACGATTCGGCTGACGCTATGATACCGGAGCAGATGGCGCCGGTGGACCAGGATGTGCCCGAAGGTTCTCGGCGACGTCCCAGGGCCTCCAGAAGTAGGAATCAGCAGCGTGGAGGTCCGACGATAGCACCACTGCTGACGGGTCCAGCTCCAGGAGGCCCTCATATTCCGGACCTACTTTTGGGATTTGAGGGCCACGTAGCTCATCACATTTGGGCTGGTAATGTAAGTCAAATCTTATACACGTCAATTACTTTATATGCTCATGTTAAATTTAATAATATAGAGATTATTATCATTTTTTTGATTGCTGTATGTTTCGATAGGAACGGGAACCTTTGAAGTTACATATTCGTACGACACAACTTTCAAGGTGGATTTTGGACAAGAATCATATATGGGCAGAGCTTGTGTCAAGTAGTGGATTGGCACATCTCCAAACGTCAATGTACAGTAGCCACAACAGAATGCTAATATCCGCGTTTGTTAAGCGCTGGCACCCAGAAACAAACTCCTTTCATATGCCGTTTGGAGAAATGAGTATCACGTTGCACGACGTCTACTACTTGTTGTGGATCAGCATTGCTGGAGATGTAGTCTCACATAACATGGACCCGAAGGCTGTGTTGAAAGAGCTGGTGGAGGAGTTGCAGATCACTGAGAAAGAGCTCATACAGAACCAGGTTGGGCGACGTGGCTTCCCATATGAATTTCTGGTTCAGCACTGTGAGGGCGAAAATGTAGATATTTTGCATCCTGAATCAATTGCAACCAGCTTCCTCCTATATTTGTTGTGCTCTACCTTGTTCACTGACAAGACGCAGAACAGGCTGTCCCTAGCTTACCTCCCGCTGTTGCGCAATCATAGCCAGGTGAACTGTTACTCATGGGGCTCTGCGACCCTGGCATATTTGTACCATCGTTTGGGAGAGGCTTCACGTAGAGATTGCAGCCAGATGTGTGGTTGCATTACGCTGCTCGAGGTGCGTATTAAAATATATTTGCAATATTTTATTGTTTTTATTATAAATTTTTAGTGTTGATTATGTTCATTTTATTTATAATAGGCTTGGATATATTCATATTTTCCAAAATTTCGTCCTACTACATCGAGCAATTGGAATAGGGAGACAAAGCCTTTTGCATGCCAATGGAAAGATGTCACTATGCCTTCACCGTACACCAACTACAGAAATATTTTGGACGGAATGCAATAGAATGAGGTATGATTATCTTCTTCTTCAATGAATATGTGGATCCAGTTTTTAATAAAATAGATTAAGTAGATAGGAAATGATTGATTTGATCTGTTTGAATGCACACAGGTGGATTGGATGCCGTATGGACATCTTGACTTTTACGACCCTGTTATAGCGCCATCTAGATTCCATGGCATAATCTCATGTCTGGATATTAATGAGCCCTATATGCGAGATCGATTCGCGAGGCAATTTGGTCGCCAACAGGGAATCCCATCTAACGTCATCAAGCCCAAGATTGCTAAGAGGGGTGTGAACAACGCAGGCTACAAGGTCGTGTACGAGACTGGGGAGTGGGCTTGGAATCTTGTCCACATCCACTCCATGGCCATGGACATGATCGGCGATGAGAGTAGGTATCCTGGTGATGTGTCAGACGAATATGCATCGTGGTACGAGCCGCGAACACATCGGTTCGTACATCCTAGTTCCGCTCCGACTTCTGAAGAATCCATGGTAACACTATATAATTACATATTACTCTATTCTGCATTGTTATCATTCAATATATAAAGTACTTAGGTTTCTACCGCATGAATTCCAGCATATGCAGCGGGCCCTTGGGCATCTCACCCCCTGGTTTGCCGAGGATAGGAGGTCGCGGGTGCCTGACGACGTTCACCAGAGCATGATGCATGCAGCGATTGAGCTAGGGTATATGAGCTTGAACAACCACACCCGTCGCACCACGTTCGATGTTGGCCAAGGTAGCAACCCATCTAGAGAGGGTTGGGAATCATGGAATGACAACCCACCACCGAGTGGAGGTTGGGGGGGTTGGGGGTGGGGGGATTAGGAGTGACATTTTATGGTGTTTGGTAGCCGTAGATTATTCTATTTCGTAGTTGGAGACTGAATGCTAGTAATGCTTTATATTATTTGTGAGAATTAACAATGTTAGTGATTGTAGTTGGTAGTTCACATACTTAAATATGGATATTGCGATCTTTGGTAGGATTCATGAGAGTTAAGTAGCGGGTGATTTATTAAAGTTGTTATAATAAATGCGTATTTTTGTTACTATCAATCCTGCGGTAAATGAGCTCATGAGACATACAAAATCATACTTGAAGTGACATGAAATAATGCATTGAAAATATAACAATGTTGGAAAACAATATAAATAATCATATAATATCAAAGTAAAACAATTGCCTTCTAATCGGAAATAGTGACATGATCAGCTCTTTTCCTTTGGACATCACCTTGTTCATACAAATATGCATCAAGCCGCTCTCGGAGTAAGAAATCAAGGCCAACAACGCTTTGTTGCCGATTAGGACGCCACATGGGTACAATAGGAGGCAGGGGTGCATCATGTTGTAACGTTATCTGCATACACCAAGAATGCATATCATAATCATATCAGATAACACTTACAACTAAAATAGCAAGATACCTATGAATGTTGTACTTACACCACTGAAATGTGCGCCTTCTAAACATATCGTAATAAAACCCAAATCTTCAAGCCACCAATCGGGTCGGACCGTTAGAGGAAGGAATGTCGACCCCACCGTCCCAGGACCGAACACAACAAAGATGCTCTGAAATGTCGTCGCAACCAACAGCCCCATATCAAAGCCATCAAGCCAAAACTCTGGTGGAGCATTCACACCATCTTTAAACCAGTTTAGTGCTTTCTTCACCCTCGTGATGTCGTCGTTGCCTAATTGCCGAGCGTACAACTGTGGACGAGTTCGTAATTCCGTAAGCATTTGTTGTCTGATCCTCTTCCAGTAATATTCTTCATCATGGCCTCCTGAATGTGCAATCGCTCTGAATCCACAATTTCCATCAGGTGCCACAACATATGACTGGAAGACATATTTGTTCATGAATTCTGGAATAACACCAATGTGCGGACCCTGAACTAGACCAACTGCGGTAGGTTTTGCAGTCTTCGTTGCAACTACTGCGGGGGACGACTTCTTCGGTAGCGGAGGTCTACCTTGACTCCTTTTCTCGGGTGTACATTCGTCTGACCCGGCTGGCGAGCTCTGAATCAGTGTCGCTGTTGGGGATACTTTATTTTGGGTGCTTGGGGGCCTGCCTCGAGTTCTCTTGATCGGAGTCACTGGCATGTGTGCAGCCTTTTGAATCGGTGGAGGTGGATTTTGTGCCTTCTGGAGTTGGAGATCGGTGTATTCCCACCCACAAAGGTCGCGTTTATTGAGGCTCCCTCGCGGGCGCCCCTTGGTCTGTACCACTTGCGGTTCTTTCAGATTTGTATGATGAGGGTTACGCATGCCATACATAGCAGTTGTCCATCGAAACTGTTCATCTGCAGAAGCTTTGGGGAAGTCGTTGAAGTATAAATCATCCATCAGCGATCTAGCCACCCTGCGCTTTCGTGTGGCATCATCGTCAAGCTGGTCCGGATTATCATTTTGTGGGATATCAAGTTGTGTCCAGAAAGGATGCAACTCCGACAAGGAGATCGGAATATTACGATTCTTATGACTCGCAACTGTATGGTAGCATGGAAGTCCATATGTCACTTGAATTGTACAGTTACAAACAGAGTCACATCGACCGTGCCGCTCAGCATGCCGCTGCTCATCCATCAACAACTCCATAGCCTTATGAGAAACAGAATGTTGCAGTAACCGAAACACATCTTCAGTTGCTACAGACGACATCCCTTTCAACCGAGATTCCCAAAACGATGCTTTAATTTCATTTATTTGAACCTCAAGCACTGCATGCATGTTGGCGAACACATAATCAAGACTCATTGCTCCCTTTGGATTCATGAACTGCTTAAATGTGGAATGCGCACCCTCGACTCTGAAATGAAGTAAGTAGGCAAGGAGTAAAGATATAATAGAATCAAATAAGATATGGAATATATTTTAAGTACAAAAATCAAGCATACCTGTTAGTGTTTCTGGTTCCCAAATGGAACACCTTATCCGTCCACACAGAAACAAGATTTTCTTTATAGTTTGTCAACCACTGCCGCTCCAAGTAGTTAACCAACCCTGATCTAGTTCTCCAGCTAGCACGTAGTCGAGTCAATCCGTTGATGTACTGCTCCTCAGTCTGTGACCAGAGTAAAGACATGCACTCTCTCGCAAACCTATCTGCAAGCTTCACGTCTTTTGTAAGTTTCTTTGCTCTGTCCTCCAAGTTTTTTTGCACATGACTTCGACATAGGATTCGCTTTGTCCGAGGAAAGACAACTTTAATGGAATTAATCAGCTATGACACCCATAACCCACAAGTAATTTTCAACAGTTTCCCCGCTCATAAACGCACATGCGATGTTGTAGTTCTTCCACGTAGAAGTGAAGCCAATCACTTCAAAGAAAGGCATATTGTACCTATTTACATATTAGTGTGTTAAATCGATATATGATGCTCTCTAATATGGAAATGTGCAATGGACTCAGAAACTTAAACAAGATTGACAAAGTCTACCTGTTCACTTTGTATGTCGCGTCCATCACAAGTACATAAGGGAATGCCTTCAGCAGTGCAATAGAATCAGGATGTGCCCAGGCAATGTCACTCAAAACCGGTGAGTTTGGCATTGTTCTGTGCCGCACAAAATAATTCAACTCCTTAGCCTTGACAAAAAATTGTTGGGGAACACTTCTCCCCTGCATACCCTGCTTTCGGAGGCTCCCTCGTAAGTTGTACACTTGCTTCAGTTTTGTCACATTCCCGGAGTTCTTTTGAAGGGCTAACAAAATGTTCTTCGGCTTCGCATGGCTTTCGGTCATGGTCTTAACCAACTCATGCTCTGTTGCTGTAGGCCTTCCGGCGAACGCATGCCCATGAAAACTCTTGTATATCTCTTGGTTGTGAACTCCTACTACCATCTCCACCTTCCAAGATCCCCTTTCACTCTCTACAACTTTCAACATGAATGGACATCCACGTTTTTTCGTCTTCACGCGTTTATGGACGTCATCTTTCACGGGTGTTTACGCCCCTTCTCTCTCGCAAAACATCCATGTCCGGCCAAGGGTCTTCGCATCACTCTTGACAACACGTTTGATCACAATGCACATTTGATTATATTTGCCTTTATTCTTCACCCATTGTATAGCTTTCTCCCTACTGCTGAATGTATCCTTAGTAGTAAACAGTTCAGTGTAATCTACTGAACATACCTGAACAGGCTCCGTGGGCACTTCATTATGCTCTGATTCACTCCGATCCATCTGCATTCCCGCTGATGATGGGATAGGCAAAGTCCTTCCATATGGGGTACCCAAATCAGATGATAGCTGAACGAGTTGCGCCCCATTATTTTCCTCTCTTTCAGTTGACGGGCTTGGCAACATGGTGTTGTTTGGCACCGCAGTATCAAAACTGTAATTGATATACAATTCAGTGTCCTCATTGTCCCCCTTACAATAAACATTGAAACAAGCATTAGACTCGATATACAAATTGATAGGGTTGAAGTAAATTGTGAAATATAAATTCATGATCTATCTATATCTATCTATTTATCTATCTAATCCTCAATCTATATCTATCTATCTATCTATGTAATCTTCAATTATTTCAATTCATAACATTAACTTAGTATATAATTTATTCATTAACCCTTATTCTTTTTAACCTAATAAAGTTTGCAATGTTATATTCTCAATCGAAAATTTCATTAACCCTAACAAAGATTGCAATTTCATGAAAGTTTGCAAATTTATATTCTCAATGCCATAAAATTTCATGAACCCTTATTCTTTTTAACCTTAGAAAGATTGCAAGTTCATATTCTCAATAAAAAATTTCATTAACCCAAAAAAATATTAAAAATTTCATGAACCCTAATTTCATTAAACCAAATTTATTCTCAATGGTATAATCTCAATAAAAAATTTCATAAACCTAAAAAAGATTCCAAATTTCATGAAAGTTTCCAATTTTATATTCAATGCCATGATATTTCATTATCGCTACTAATATTTCGCTAATCCTACAAAAAAAATTACAATTTCATGAAAATTTGTAAGTTCATATTCCCAATGTCATAATATTTCATTAACCCTAATTCGTTTTAACCTTAAAAAGTTTAAAAACCAAAATTTTATCAATTCACCATAATTCTCAATGCAAAATCTCATTAACTCTAAAAAAGATTGTAATTTTATAAGCACAATATATTAACATCATCAAACATCAAATTTATTAATCATGAAAAAGCTTTTTACATTCGACAAATAAACAAAAAAGGATTAGATACATACCCGTTGGAGTCCGAATTCCAGCGATATGTCTTCGAGGCCTTTACTCCACTCATCGTTCTCTTTTGACATGTTTAAAACTTAATCAGTCGAGAAAATCTCACGGAAAGGTTTTCGAATGGCCACGTATATTTATAGGCCGATTTTCCTTTTTTATCACGTAACCGAACTAGTCGCAACGACCATAATGGACAATGGTCGCAATGACCACATTAGGGTATGGTCGCAATGACCAGTACAGGGTATGGTCGCAATGACCAGTACATGGTATGGTCGCAATGACCAATGGAGGACTGGTCGGTGCGACCATTTGTGGTTGATGTCGTTGCGACCAGATCGTGTTTTTCGGAAAAAAAATGGTCGCAACGACCATTTGCCAAATGGTCGTTGCGACCATGTGTCCTTGCACTAAACGGCAAAATGCCTTGCGCTAAACAGAAATCGTGTAATTAAATTATTCTAAAGAGAAATAATATATGATGGATTTAATTACATAAATCCTCTAAATACCTTTATTATTTAATTTATGAAATTAAATTAAATAATATCTATCTCGCTAAAGTGGAGAAATCTGTCATCTATTTTCGTCTTTATCCACTTCTTTTATTTATTTTCTTTAAAATCTATCTTTTATTCAACCGTATAGATACACGTCCTACTTCAACCCGCCACCACCGTCATCCTCTTCCTCTCCCAAGTCTGCCGTGAGCCGTGACCAGCCTCCGCCGCGTCCACAACCGTCACTGCACCTTGTCATCTCTCCATCCGTCATCTCCGACCGCTGCCTGCCCTCACCGTCGAGCCACCGAGCCGCAACCCTTGCCCGGAGATCGCCCAGGCCGAGCCGCCTCCGATCGCCGCTGCCCTGCGTCTCGAATTGCCGCCACCGAGGACCCTTACCGCCGCAGTTGCAATCTCTCCGCAGTCCACCACCACCGAGGTGTGAGATCATGAGATTGATTGTAATGTCCTCCTTGAGGGTTTCCATTCATTGATATAACATATATATAGGTTACAAAGGTATTGGGCCTTAACGGGCTTTTAGCCCACTATACAATATGAGACCTATGTAATCTATCAAACCCCCGCAGTCGAAACGGGAGGTGTCCGTACAGTGAGACTGGAACGAAAATCAATGAACAACTGTCTAGGTAAACCCTTGGTGAATATATCAGCGTACTGATAGGAGGACGGGACATGTAGAACGCGGACATGTCCAATGGCAACCTTGTCCCTGACGAAGTGAAGATCAAGCTCAATGTGCTTCGTGCATTGATGCTGGACTGGGTTGCTAGCCAGGTAGACGGCGGAGACGTTATCAGTGTAGACCAG
Organism: Persicaria maculosa; assembly: GCA_963922045.1. NCBI lineage: Eukaryota > Viridiplantae > Streptophyta > Magnoliopsida > Caryophyllales > Polygonaceae > Persicaria > Persicaria maculosa. The sequence continues at coordinate 42,554,358 of OY998252.1, read as the reverse complement.
AGTGGCCTTCTGCAAGGGGCATCGTAGCTCAAGCAGGAGATTGCGGAGCCAAGAGCACTCGGAGACAACGTTGGCAACACCCCTGTATTCGGCTTCAGCGCTGGAGCGAGACACGACGGACTGACGCTTAGCTGACCAGGACACAAGAGTGTCATTGAGGAAGACACAGTAACCAGACGTGGAGCGACGTGTGTCCGGACAACCACCCCAATCCGCATCAGTGTAAGCCACAAGATCAAGCTTAGAGGAAGGAGTGATGGTGGTGCCGAGCTCGAGGGTGCCGCTGATGTACCGAATGATCCGCTTCAAAGCCTGAAAGTGAGGTTCCCTAGGGGCATGCATGAACAAGCAGATCTGCTGAACGGCGTAACTGATATCAGGCCTGGTGAAAGTGAGATACTGAAGAGCACCAGCGAGGCTCCTATACAATGTCGGATCGTCAACCAAAGGACCAGAATGAGCACTGAGCTTGTTGGATGTATCGACTGGGGTGGCGACGGGATTACAGTTGACCATCTTAACCCGAGCAACAATCTCAGCAGCATACTTACTCTGTGAGAGAAAGAGACCAAGTTTTTTTGTGAGATCATGAGATTGATTGTAATGTCCTCCTTGAGGGTTTCCATTCATTGATATAACATATATATAGGTTACAAAGGTATTGGGCCTTAACGGGCTTTTAGCCGACTAAATCACCCTTTCATTCCGCCCTAACCATCTCCAACATCAAAAATTGCATCCCTATCATTCTTGATCATGAATCTAGTACCTACACCATGTGGTCGCACCTCTTCACGACCCATGTTAAGGCTCATAAAGTCCTCCACCACATTGACTCCTCCGCCAAACGCCCTGAAAGCGAAGACGACGATCTCTTCGCTCAACTTGACACCATTGTCCTTCAATGGATCTTCAACACCATCTCAAAAGATCTATTGACCACCATCCTCGACCCCAAAGACTCCGCCTTGAATGCTTGGAAGAAACTTCAGGATATCTTTCAAGACAACAAGTTCACCCGTGCTGTCTATCTTGAGCACGAATTCTCAAGTTTTAAACTTTCTTCTTTCCCGTCGATATCTGCCTACTGTCAGCACATCAAGACCTTGGCTGATCAGCTCGACGCCGTTGACTCCAAACCCAGCGCCACACGTCTCGTCCTCCAGGTACTCTCGGGCCTCCCTTCTGAATACAATGCTGCTGCTACTCATATACAGCAGACGGAACCTCTCCCTACGTTCGAAAAGACCCGGTCCCAACTGATCCTGGAGGAGACTCGCCTTCACCGTCAGACAACCGACGCCGCCAAAGACAAGACGGCGTTGGTCTCATCCAGTGACATCATCGAGCAACTTGCCCTCCAGCCTGGCCGCAGCACCGATCAGCAGGGACCAAGAGGCGGCGGCCGCAGCAATGGCCGCCCGCGGCACTACGATCCCCGCCACCCCTCTTGGTACCCCAACCCTGGCTACCCTCCTTGGATGCCCTATGGCTACCCCGGTGCGTCGTTTCGTGGACCTGCCCCATATCCCAACTGTCTGCATGGCTTGTTGGGTCCTGCTCCCCGTCCGTCGTCTAATCAGGCATACCCGACTGATGTGCACAACGCCTTCTCTTCCATGCAGCTGACACCCCCTGACGGCGCTTGGTACATGGACACTGGTGCTACCTCTCATATGACGAACTCCTCAGGTACTCTCTCATCTCTTTCTTTTAAGGGTCCTGCTCATTCTATTATCGTCGGCAACGGTGGCCGCCTTGCTACTTCGGGCATTGGCCACACCACACTACCAACCCCTACCAACCCTTTGCACCTCAACAATGTCCTTGTTGCCCCCAAACTTGTCAAAAACCTTATCTCTGTCCGTCGATTCACCACTGACAATAATGTTTCTCTTGTGTTTGATCCGTTTGGTTTCTCTGTGAAGGATCTTACTACGGGGGTTACTCGCCTGAGATGTAATAGCACCGGGGAGCTCTATCCTGTGTCGTCGCTCACACCATCCAGCCCGTCAAGTCCAGTCAACCTCTCGGCATCATCATCCAGTCTTTGGCATGCTCGCCTTGGTCATCCCAGTCCTGCAGTTTTAGATTTACTTTGTTCTAAGAGTCTTGTCCAATGTAATAAAGAGCATCGCTCTAGTTTATGTTTGTCTTGTCAGTTAGGCAAGCATGCCAGACTTCCTTTTCAGCGATCTTTAAACACTACATTCGCACCTTTTGATATTATTCATAGTGATATTTGGACATCTCCTGTGCCTAGCAAGGAGGGTCATAAGTATTACCTTTTGTTTCTGGATGATTATACACACTTCTTATGGTTTTTCCCTTTGCACTTTAAATCTCAAGTGTTCCCTATCTTTGCCAAATTCCACGCTTACATCAAAACACAATTTCACACCTCTGTCAAGTGTTTCCAATGCGACAATGGCCGCGAATTTGACAACAAAGATTTTCACACTTTCTTTAATACCAATGGGATCTCCTATCGCTTGTCCTGCCCCTACACCTCTCAACAAAATGGCAAAGCCGAACGAATCATCCGAACCATTACCAATATGATGCGCACTCTTCTTTTCCACGCATCCATTCCCCTCCTTTATTGGCCTTATGCCTTGGCCACCACATGCTACCTCCTCAACATACTCCCTTCCACCACCCTCAACCATCGCTCACCGTTTCAGGCACCACATACTGCCTTGGTTGCTTGTGCTTCCCTAATCAGTCATCCACTGCCCCCCACAAGCTTCACCCACGCTCCACCCCTTGTGTCTTTCTTGGCTACCCGTCTGATCATCGCGGTTACATTTGCCTCGATATCAAGACTCACATGATCATTCTCTCTCGTCATGTCACCTTTGATGAGTCGCGATTTCCCTTCGCGTCTCCCACACCCCCTGTGTCGTCCACAGAGTCTGAGTCACCATTTCCTCACTTCATTCTTCCCCAGAGCCCTCCCGGTGCTCCTGCGTCTCCCCCTCCCCCACCTCCCCCACCACCATCTACCACCAGACCACACACCCGCAGCGTCTCCGGTGTCTTCAGACCCCGACAGATCATCTCCATGACCACCGAACATCACCCCGCTATCCACCTCCCATCCCCTCAACAAACACCAGCGCCTCCCCTACGCGCGGCGGCCGCAGCATGGCATGATGCGCCCGCCGCAACCCAATTTGCATCGCCCGCAGCAACAAACCCGTCCCTGGCGGCGGCCGCCGCCAAGGCTATGCTGTGCCCGCCGCAACCCATGCTGCGCCCGCCGCCATTCAACATGCAGCGCCCACCGCCTCTCACCCCCCCTGGCGGCGCCCGCCGCAGCCCATGCTGCGCCCGCCGCAGCCCATGCTGCGCTCGCCGCAAGCAATGCTGCGCCCGCCGCATCTGCACCCGCAACCCCCATCCTTCCCGACTCCCATTCACCCTCTGCCTCCACCCAGACCTCCCTCTCCCCCGTTCCCACCTCCCAACAAACAGCCCTCCTCGACCCGAATTGGCAGGCGGCTATGCTCGACGAATACAGGGCCCTTACGAAGAATGGTACTTGGGTTCTTGTTCCTCGCCCTCCTGAGGTGAACGTCATTCGCTGTATGTGGCTCTTCCGTCACAAGTTCCGCTCTGATGGGACATTGGAGCGCTACAAGGCCCGTCTGGTGGTGAACGGTAGATCTCAGCAGGCAGGTATTGATTGTGATGAGACCTTCAGCCCTGTGGTCAAGCCTGCCACTATCCGAGTGGTCCCGAGTCTGGCTCTGTCGCGCAACTGGGCCATCCATCAGCTGGATGTCAAGAACGCCTTTCTGCATGGTCATCTGAATGAGACGGTTTACATGTTTCAGCCGCCGGGGTTTGTTGATGCTGAGCGTCCAAAGCATGTCTGTCTCCTCAAGCGCTCTCTGTATGGTCTGAAATAGGCTCCACGGGCATGGTTCCAGCGTTTTGCCTCTCATCTGCTCCGTTTGGGTTTCACTGGCAGCCGATCGGATACGTCTCTGTTTATCTATCGCAGAGGCTCGGACTTGGCTTTCCTGCTGCTCTATGTCGACGACATCATTCTCACCGCCTCTTCTGATGCTCTTCGAACGTCCATAATCTCGCGGTTGAGTGCGGAATTTGCCATGTCTGATCTGGGTCCGCTGTCTTACTTTTTGGGAGTTGCTGTTCAGCGACATGCGTCTGGTCTCTTTCTCTCACAGAGTAAGTATGCTGCTGAGATTGTTGCTCGGGCTAAAATGGTCAACTGTAATCCCGTCGCCACCCCAGTCGATACATCCAACAAGCTCAGTGCTCATTCTGGTCCTTTGGTTGATGATCCGACGTTGTATAGGAGCCTCGCTGGTGCTCTTCAGTATCTCACTTTCACCAGGCCTGATATCAGTTACGCCGTTCAGCAGATCTGCTTGTTCATGCATGCCCCTAGGGAACCTCACTTTCAGGCTTTGAAGCGGATCATTCGGTACATCAGCGGCACCCTCGAGCTCGGCACCACCATCACTCCTTCCTCTAAGCTTGATCTTGTGGCTTACACTGATGCGGATTGGGGTGGTTGTCCGGACACACGTCGCTCCACGTCTGGTTACTGTGTCTTCCTCAATGACACTCTTGTGTCCTGGTCAGCAAAGCGTCAGTCCGTCGTGTCTCGCTCCAGCGCTGAAGCCGAATACAGGGGTGTTGCCAACGTTGTCTCCGAGTGCTCTTGGCTCCGTATTCTCCTGCTTGAGCTACGTTGCCCCTTGCAGAAGGCCACTCTGGTCTACACTGACAACGTCTCCGCCGTCTACCTGGTTAGCAACCCAGTCCAGCATCAACGCACGAAGCACATTGAGCTTGATCTCCACTTCGTCAGGGACAAGGTTGCCATTGGACATGTCCGCGTTCTACATGTCCCGTCCTCCTATCAGTACGCTGATATATTCACCAAGGGTTTACCTAGACAGTTGTTGATTGATTTTCGTTCCAGTCTCACTGTACGGACTCCTCCCGTTTCGACTGCGGGGGTTTGATAGATTACATAGGTCTCATATTGTATAGTGGGCTAAAAGCCCGTTTAGGCCCAATACCTTTGTAACCTATATATATGTTATATCAATGAATGGAAACCCTCAAGGAGGACATTACAATCAATCTCATGATCTCACAAACCCTCAAGGAGAACTTGTGACGAAAGAGCCACATACAGCGAATGACGTTCGCCTCAGGAGGGCGAGGAACAAGAACCCAAGTACCATTCTTCGTAAGGGCCCTGTATTCGTCGAGCATAGCCGCCTGCCAATTCGGGTCGAGGAGGGCTGTTTTGTGGGAGGTGGGAACGGGGGAGAGGGAGGTCTGGGTGGAGGCAGAGGGTGAATGGGAGTCGGGAAGGACGGGGGCAGGAGAGGCTAAGCAAGGGGAGGAGGGGGCGGCGGGTGCAGATGCGGCGGGCGCCGCATTGCTTGCGGCGGGCGTAGCATGGGCTGCGGCGGGCGCCGCCAGGGGGGAGTGAGAGGCGGTGGGCGCTGCATGTTGAATGGCGGCGGGCGCAGCATGGTGTGCGGCGGGCGCAGCATAGCCTGCGGCGGCCGCCGCCAGGGACGGGTTTGTTGCTGCGGGCGCTGCAAATTGGGTTGCGGCGGGCGCATCCTGCCATGCTGCGGCCGCCGCGCGTAGGGGAGGAGCTGGTGTTTGTTGAGGGGATGGGAGGTGGATAGCGGGGTGATGGTCGGTGGTCATGGAGATGATCTGTCGGGGTCTAAAGACACCGGAGACGCTGCGGGTGTGTGGTCTGGTGGTAGATGGTGGTGGGGGAGGTGGGGGAGAGGGAGACGCAGGAGCACCGGGAGAGCTCTGGGGAAGAATGAAGTGAGGAAATGGTGACTCAGACTCTGTTGACGACACAGGGGGTGTGGGAGACGCGAAGGGAAATCGCGACTCATCAAAGGTGACATGACGAGAGAGAATGATCCTGTGAGTCTTGATATCGAGGCAAATGTAACCGCGATGATCAGACGGGTAGCCAAGAAAGACACAAGGGGTGGAGCGTGGGTGAAGCTTGTGGGGGGCAGTGGATGACTGATTAGGGAAGCACAAGTAACCAAAGGTACGAAGGTGATCATATATAGGCATAGTGCAATACAGTGCCTGAAACGGTGAGCGATGGTTGAGGGTGGTGGAAGGGAGTATGTTGAGGAGGTAGCATGTGGTGGCCAAGGCATACGACCAATAAAGGAGGGGAATGGATGCGTGGAAAAGAAGAGTGCGCATCATATTGGTAATGGTTCGGATGATTCGTTCGGCTTTGCCATTTTGTTGAGAGGTGTAGGGGCAGGACAAGCGATAGGAGATCCCATTGGTATTAAAGAAAGTGTGAAAATCTTTGTTGTCAAATTCGCGGCCATTGTCGCATTGGAAACACTTGACAGAGGTGTGAAATTGTGTTTTGATGTAAGCGTGGAATTTGGCAAAGATAGGGAACACTTGAGATTTAAAGTGCAAAGGGAAAACCCATAAGAAGTGTGTATAATCATCCAGAAACAAAAGGTAATACTTATGACCCTCCTTGCTAGGCACAGGAGATGTCCAAATATCACTATGAATAATATCAAAAGGTGCGAATGTAGTGTTTAAAGATCGCTGAAAAGGAAGTCTGGCATGCTTGCCTAACTGACAAGCCGAACATAAACTAGAGCGATGCTCTTTATTACATTGGACAAGACTCTTAGAACGAAGTAAATCTAAAACTACAGGACTGGGATGACCAAGACGAGCATGCCAAAGACTGGATGATGATGCCGAGAGGGCGACTGGACTTGACGGGTTGGATTGTGAGAGCGACGACACAGGATAGAGCTGCCCGGTGCTATTACATCTCAGGCGAGTAACCCCCGTAGTAAGATCCTTCACAGATAAACCAAACGGATCAAACACAAGAGAAACATTATTGTCAGTGGTGAACCGACGGACAGAGATAAGGTTTTTGACAAGTTTGGGGGCAACAAGGACATTGTTGAGGTGCAAAGGCTTGGTAGGGGTTGGCAGTGTGGTGTGGCCAATGCCCGAAGTAGCAAGGCGACCACCGTTGCCGAAGATAATAGAATGAGCAGGACCCTTAAAAGAAAGAGATGAGAGAGTACCTGGGGAGTTCGTCATATGAGAGGTAGCGCCAGTGTCCATGTACCAAGCGCCGTCAGGGGGTGTCAGCTGCATGGAAGAGAAGGCGTTGTGCACATCAGTCGGGTATGCCTGATCAGACGGCGGGCGGGGAGCAGGACCCAACAAGCCCTGCTGACGGTTGGGATATGGGGCAGGTCCACGAAACGACGCACCGGGGTAGCCATAGGGCATCCAAGGAGGGTAGCCAGGGTTGGGGTACCAAGAGGGGTGGCATGGATCGTAGTGCCGCGGGCGGCCATTGCTGCGGCCGCCGCCTCTTGGTCCCTGCTGATCGTTGCTGCGGCCAGGCTGTAGGGCAAGTTGCTCGATGATGTCACTGGATGAGACAAACGCCGTCTTGTCTTTGGCGGCGTCGGTTGTCTGACGGTGAAGACGAGTCTCCTCCAGGATCAGTTGGGACCGGGTCTTTTCGAACGTAGGGAGAGGTTCCGTCTGCTGTATATGAGTAGCAGCGGCATTGTATTCAGAAGGGAGGCCCGAGAGTACCTGGAGGACGAGGCATGTGGTGCTGGGTTTGGAGTCAACGGCGTCGAGCTGATCAGCCAAGGTCTTGATGTGCTGACAATAGGCAGATATCGACGGGAAAGAAGTAAGTTTGCAACTTGAGAATTCGTGCTCAAGATAGACAGCACGGGTGGACTTGTTGTCTTGAAAGATATCCTGAAGTTTCTTCCAAGCATTCAAGGCGGAGTCTTTGGGGTCGAGGATGGTGGTCAATAGATCTTTTGAGATGGTGTTGAAGATCCATTGAAGGACAATGGTGTCAAGTTGAGCGAAGAGATCGTCGTCTTCGCTTTCAGGGCGTTTGGCGGAGGAGTCAATGTGGTGGAGGATTTTATGAGCCTTAACATGGGTCGTGAAGAGGTGCGACCACATGGTGTAGGTACTGGATTCATGATCAAGAATGATAGGGATGCAATTTTTGATGTTGGAGATGGTTAGGGCGGAATGAAAGGGTGATTTGGTGGGGGTGGTTTCGACAGACATGGTGGCGGGAAGGATAGAGAAAGAGGGGAGGGATGGTGCGGCGGCAAGGGGACGGGGAGTCCGACGGCGGGAGGGCGGCGGCGAGGAGCGGCGAGGAGAGAGAAGGAGGTGGCGGGTTGAGTGGGGGCGAGGAGAGAGAGAGAGAGGAGGCGGCTAAGGCTAGGGTTAGAGAAAAAGAAATTTAGGGTCTTTGGATCCTAGGCTGTGATACCATGTGAGATCATGAGACTGATTGTAATGTCCTCCTTGAGGGTTTCCATTCATTGATATAACATATATATAGGTTACAAAGGTATTGGGCCTTAACGGGCTTTTAGCCCACTATACAATATGAGACCTATGTAATCTATCACGAGGACCCTTGCCTTGCCGCTTCCCATCGCCTCCGATCGCCGCCGTGTTCGATCGTAGCCCATTGACGCCGGAGGAGAGCCGCATCGAGCCTCGTCCCAAATCAGCCGTCTCCTTCCTCTGTACGTGATTCAAAGAGATTTTTAATCTCTTTTGGTCAAATTACAGAAAGTCCCCATTGCTTTTATGCTATTCTCGTTTATGGCCCTAAGATAATTATTTATTAATTTAGATGGCCATACTTTTAATCTAATTCAATTCTTGCCCATTTCAGCGACACCAAGCAATCTCGAAGCACCCACGCCGGATCCTGCTCCCCGAGGAATTTATATTGGTATAGATTCTTAACCTTATAGAATTAATTCAATTTCTAATTGAGTTAAGTAAAGGTAATTATACAAAATACCAATATTAAATACTTTCTTTTCCGTTGGATTCAATAGGTGCCAAAATTTCGTCTTGTTGTCGTCAACCGATCGTCGAAGGTTAAGGCAAGTGATTTCGTTGAAACGCCCTTTGCGTGTTTCATGATTCTTTTGACGTGCCTTTTAAATTCTTCCGTGTCAAATGCGGCCCTGTGGCCAATTTCCTTGCCAATTTCGATAAATTGCATACCCGTCTGCTTGATGAAATTTATCTTTTTATTCATAAATTGACATGAGTTAAATTAATGGGCAATTATTAATTATAGTTATATGCGGATTAAATGTGATTATTTATTTATAACTCGAGATAAGTGAAAATTGCCCATTTCCTTCTTCCTAATTGCATGATAATCTGCTTGTTTCTTTCATGCAAACCAGTGACATGCAATATTAAGATCGTTTGAAGTATCAATACTTGTTCCTTGTTGATTTAACATCGTTTTTATGATCACCTAGTATGAACTAGTTATGTATGATAAGTTAAATTGTGCACCATGTGATGCATATGTATGCTAAGTTAAATTGTGCACCATGTGATGCATATGTATGATAAGTTAAAAATGCGCACCACGTGATGCGAGTGACTATAGGTCACTGGCAAGATCAGCAGTCGATTGGCTTGCAGGTTGTGGTTCGTTAAGCCACCGCCTTACAATGTTTCATGAAACACCCATCCCGGAATGCATCCTCTGTGGGGTGGTAAAACAACGATCTGATGTAGGTCGTGGTCCTTGTTAAAGGCCCGACCGGTACCACGTAGTAATATTATTATTGTTATTATCATTGTGATTAGTGTGATTATGGTTAGTATCGACTATTAAATAGGTGATCACCTCAGTTATTATACTCATCTGTCTCGGGTATAATTCCTTTTCTTATCTTATAATCGATCGTTATAATCATCCGAGTCATGTCATGAATTTTTACCTTTTTATTCAGTTTCCATTATTAAATATTCATGTCTTTCCGTTAGCTTATGACATACCGTTTTATGGTCACTGTAAGGTTAAAGTCTGAAAATTTTCCCTATCATTTGCTAGTCTTAATTGTACTAACCATCCTATTTATTGGATGGCTGGTGTCCTTCGTTCTCACGAAACGCCAGACCATGTTCCACAGGTCTAGTACAAGCAGCGGAGCAGGAGAGAGTTGAAGAACGGACTATCATTTATTGAATCTTTTACTACAAGTTTTGAACCTCTAAAGTTTCCGCATCGCTATTTTAATTTCAGTTATTTTGAAAGTTATTCATACTTTATGGTTTTGGTATTTTTATGTTATTGTGATCGGATATTTTAAACTAGGATATTTAATTGACTTCCGCCTATTTTATTTTATTTAAGTTCTCATCTTGTTTATGGGAGCATGGTTGCATGTCCCTTTAAGCCTCAGGTGAATTCAAAGACATTAAATTCTATGGATTCACTGGCGTTGCAACACTCCTTTGAGATCTAAAAGGGGGTGTTACAAAAGGTGGTATCAGAGCCAGGTTTTAAAATGTTTTCATTCGGATTTCAAAATAATTGTCCGATAGTCCTGCTCAAGCTCCTGCACCTGTCATATACTAAGCTTAGATTCTTTATTCTTGTTTCCTCTAAATCTCGCTTATGTGATTATCTGGCTCGAGTACTAATTACTCCTCACCCTCCCCGATAGACGTCTAATGTTCGCAAGACCCTAGAACTGCAGCCACGGAAAATGGCAAGGAGCTCATTTGCAAGTGGTACAAGGGACATAATTTTGGAACTTCTCGATTCTATAGCAAGGAAAAATGCAGTAGGGGAAAAGAAAGTCATGCTAGGTCCTCTGGACGACAATAGGAGAAAGTACCTCCAGGACCTCGTCTGAGTGTACGGTTTGGAACCATCCCAAAACCACAGTGAGGAGGAACCGAAGAAGAGATCCTTTTTGGAAATCCTAGTTGATGAAAAAGTATACCAGGCTTTGCAGGCAAGAAGAGCGAGGCAGAGGCTCCGCATGAGGGAGGCCGAGGAAACATACAAGAATAAGGAGGGGATTGTGGATTAGCCGGAGAAAACTCTGTGATTGTGCTAGGGATGAGATGAAAGAGATGTGTGAGCATTCTTAGTCGGAGATAGATACAGCATCACAAAAGCGTAGCTCCAAATTGGACAAACTCATAGTGCTGTCTGTCTTTGCAAAAGACGACGAGGATTAAGATCTCATTAGAAGCAGCACAGGTCGCAGTAGTACCATCAGAATATCTAGATTCCTACAGGTTCACAATCGACTGTGAACAAAGGGAAGAATGTCGTCGTGCCATCTCAGCAGGGTCCGCAACTATACGAAATGCGTAGGCTGGATGACACTACTTCTTCTATGGCTTAAGATGATTCTTTATTGTGAAATTCCCTAGTGGGGATAGAGTTCAAGGTAGGAAAATTTTATTCCGCTTCCCCATCGCGATAGGTGGCGATGAGTACCTTGCCGATCTTGTTCTGCTTCCGATCCTTCCTCAGAACATCATCCTCGGCATGGACTGGTTTACTCGCCATGGTGCAATCATTGATTGTGGATGGAGAATCGTGACCATTTTGCCGGACGGTAGGGTCGTGTGCAGATTCCATGGGCGCATCCCCGAGGAGGATGGCCGTGTTATTAATGTAATGCATGCAACCAAATTGTTACGTCAAGGTTGTGCCGGATTCTTATGCTATCTGCAGGATCAGCCGTCCGACCTAGTCTCTATCTCCGATATTCCTGTAGTTCGGGATTTCTCTGATGTTTCCCCCGACGAGATTCCTAGTTTATCTCGAAAGTAGTTCATTGAGTTCACCATTGACTTAGAGCAAGGAACCTCTCCCATTTCCAAAGCCCCGTATCGTAGGGCTCCGGTGGAGATGCAAGAATTAAAGAGCCATCTTGAAGAGTTGTTAGAGAAGGGTTATATTCGACCCAGTGCTCCCCCTTGGGGTGCTTCCGTGCTGTTTGTGAAGAAGAAAGACGACTCTTTCCGTCTGTGTATTAATTATCGGGAGCTGAAATAGATGACGATCAAGAACAAGTATCCACTGCCACACATCGATGACTTGTTAGATCAGCTTCAGGGAGCAAAGGTATTCTCCAAGATTGACCTTCGATCTGGTTACCATCAGCTCCGAGTTCGTGATGAGGATATTCCAAAGACTGCTTTCAAGACACGTTATGGGCACTATGAGTTCGTGGTGATGCCTTTTGGCTTAAAAAATGTCCCATCAGTCCTTATGGATCTGATGAACCGTTGCTTTCACCAGTATTTGGATAAGTTCGTCGTATTCTTCATCGACGACATCTTGATATACTGGCCAAGTGAGGAGGCTCACTCCGAGCACTTGAGGACTATTTTGATAACACTGCGAGAGCATCAGTTGTACGCAAGCTATCTATGTGTGACTTTTAGATGAAGCAGGTGGCATTCGTAGGCCACATCATCTCAGAGAAAAGGGTGACGGTCGACCCCCCCAGAAGATAGGAGCTGTAGATAAGTGAAATCTGTCAAAGAACGTCTAGGAGATCCGGAGTTTTCTGGGACTAGCATGTTACTACATGAGGTTCGTGGAAGGGTTTTCCAAATTGGCCCAACCACTGACCTTACTTTTGCACAAATCCCAGAAATATGTATGGAATTAGAAGTGTGAAGCGAGCTTTCAGGAGCTCAAGAAACGGTTAACCACAACGCCTATACTGGCTCCCCTTAAGGAATTAGAGGATTATATGATTTATAGTGATGCTTCCAAACAAGGTCTGGGTTGTGTATTGATGCAAGATGGGAAGGTGATAGCCTATGCATCACGACAGTTGAAGCCGTATGATGAGAACTACCCAGTGCATGATCTGGAACTAGCTGCCGTGGTATTTGCTCTAAAAAAACCATTATCTGTATAGGGTTCGTTGCCAGATATACACCGACCACAAGAGCCTTAAGTATGTGTTCACTCGGAAGGAGTTGAACATGAGACGGAGATGCTGGTTAGAGCTGATCAAGGACTATGACATTGAACTTCTCTATCATCGTGGGAAGGATAATGTCGTAGCTAATGCTTTGAGCCGCAAATCTCAACATGTGGCTATGATTAGATGTTCTGCAGAGGGATCTGCTCAAGTTAGAGGTTGAAGTTTGGTTTGATAGGAATCAAGGACATACAGTTGTGTATGATGAAGGTTTAATCAGATCTGTTTGCAGAGATAAATGCGAAGTAGACAGAGGATGTTGTGTTATTGCAGACCACCGTTGACTTCTTCGATGGTAAACCCCAGGCTTTGTCGTGAGGTATGATGGATCCTTATGGTTTGGGAATCACATCTGGGTCCTCAATATCCCTGAGATCCGATAGATCATCCTTCAAGAAGCCCATGCATCCGGCTATTCGGTGCATCCTAAAGCTAGTAAGATGTACAAGGATCTGAGGAAGAACTACTTGCGGTCTGGTATGAAGAATGAAGTAACCGAGCACGTGGACAAATGCTTGGTATGTCAGTAGGTCAAGATTGAGCAACAGAGACCCAGTGGGAAGCTCCAACCACTTCCAGTACTCACATGGAAGTGGGAACATATCTCGATGGATTTCGATAGGGGGCTCCCTAAGGACAGGGGCAGAAGAATTCCATTTGGGTGATTGTTCATCGACTCAACAAATGTGCACACTTCATTGCTATTCAATCTAACTGGAAGCTGGAAAAGCTACCTGAATTATACCTTTAGCACATAGTCCGCCTTCATGGTGTTCCTTCGTCGATTGTCTCTGATCGTGATGGACGATTCATCTCAGAGTTCTGAAAGAAGTCGCATGAAGGACTTGACACTTAGCTGAATTTTAGTACCGATTTTCATCCTCTGACATATAGTTAGTCAGAGAGGACCATCCAGACACTGGAGGATATGTTATGAGCCTATGTTCTGGATAGCCCGACAGATTGGGAGACCATTTTGAGTCTGATTGAGTTCACCTACAACAACAACCAGCATTCATCCATAAAGATGGCTCCTTTTGAAACCCCTATGGACGGAAGTGTCGATCGCCAGTGTGTTGGGATGATGCGACTGATGCTATCCATATAGGTCCAGAGCTTTTAGAGAAGATAGCTTAAGAAGTCGCTATGGTTAGGCAATGAATGTTGACCACTCAGAGTCGCCAAAAGTTTTATGCTGACCCTAGGCGAAGAAAGGTCAACTTTGAGGTGGGTGACAAGGTGTTCGTGAAATTGTCACCCACGAAGGGAGTCTTCCGGTTCAGAAAGCGAGGGAAGCTGAACCCTTGATATGTCGGGTCATTTGAGATTCTACTGCGTGTAGGAAATGTTGCCTTCCGCATTGCTCTACCTCCGTCAGCTCATCCAGTACATGACGTCTTCCATGTACCACTACTGCGGAAGTACGTTGATAGCATGCATTTAGATGGTCATAATAGGTTGTATTTAGTTTAGTTGTGATGCATATCATGCATATTTTAAGTACAATTTGCATATTTGCTCTTTAGGTTAGTGGAGTCGGAATCTACACACTCTTATTGATTATTTCAGGTAACTGTGGATCCGAGGATGAGACATGGGTTAGTGACACATTATATGAGAATGTTTAGTTGATCGAAGAAGCTTACATGAAGATCTCAAGAGATCCTGAGAAGAAGAAGCGAACCTAAACGAAGAACAAGTCTGCAGAAGTTGCCGCCAGACATGCTGAACTTGTTTTGCACTTTCTGGAGGCCTCGGTTGTCCGATTGACTATTATGACCATGCGTTGGAAAGCTCTTTCAAAGAGCTACAATTTTCTTGTTGACAATAAGAGCAAGTTCGAGACTTATTTTCTATAAAAGACCAATGCAGCGGGTTTGGAAGATGCTGCGGCCGCGGCATATGTTGCCAGCGCACCGTTTCATCTAAAAAACCCTAGTTTCTTATGTTTTCCTTTCTTGTGGCCGAATAGACTTATATAAGACCAAGTTTTATGTTATTTTCATTACTTCTATTCTATTCCACGTTCTATCAGACAAGTAGAGAGAGAGCGATGTTCGCCATGGGCGACTAAACTCTCTGCATTCTACTTGCAATTTGAAGCTTTATTTGGATTGATTGTGAGTTTCTGAATCTTGTTCTTTATTTCCTATATTGAATGCTTCAACTGCTTTGTGCTTTATTGTTTATTGTTTTGTTCTATCTTGTCTGGCCAACTAGTTAGATCAATTCAATTGCTAGGGTTTTGTAGATTCCTGATTGCGAACCTTAACCCAAGTGGCAAACTTATCCCTTTAGAGCTGATTGAACTAATTGGATAGGTAGGAAGTTGGATGTGTTGTTAAATCCCTCTTTAGGTACTGCAAATACCTTGGTTAATCTCTGAACTTAAAGCTATCAATTGGGTTAAATCCTTCTTTCGGGACTGTTCGATTGATAAGGGTTTCTAGGACTGATTGGACTAGTAACTATATTAGGTCGGGATAAGGGCATTCATAGGAAGACTAAAAGGACAAGAGGAAGTTACAATATCAATTCAACCAAATAAAGTGGATAGTTGTAGGTAGATCGATCTTCTCTAAATTATTTTACATCAACTTGCTTATAGTTTATTTTGCTTTCTTTCTATTTCCATCAATCAAAACCCCCCTTTCACTAATTGGTAAATACACATTGCAAAGGAATACTTGATTCTCTGTGGGATCGACCTCTTACTTACTTGCTATACTAGTTTGTAGGTTTGAGTTTTATTTTGATACGGTTTACGCGACTAAAAACTGTCCATCAAATTGGCGTCGTTGCCGGGGAATCAAGTTTATTTCTTTGTTATGTGTATTTATTAATTTTTGTTTATATATCTAACTTTGTTGTGAACCTATCTTACGGTTCACAACACCCTTGCTACTAACTTTTTCAAGATGTTGAGATTAGCGCAGTTTGAAGGTGAGAACTTTCACCAATACTTCAGGAGATTGCATGAGTATGTTGACGACCTTGGTTCATGGGGTTATCAATTCAGCATCCGAGATATGATTATGTGCATAATTGATGGGATGACTGTTGAGACACGAGCGCTTGCTGAGCACCTAAGTAACGGAGGCCTGAAGTGGTTAGGAGGATTGTTGGGGTTGTGGGATTTTTTCTGTTATATGGATTACCATGTTTCATAAGAAGTCTTGCTCGCTACGTCTTCTCCGCCAATGGAGGACTCTGTCTCACACCTGGAGGATCCATTGCACACTCATACTCAAGTGGTGGAGAAGTTAGAGGAAGGAGAAATGAGCCGAATTGGAAAATTGGAGGAACAAATGAGCCGTTGTAATAAATTGGAGACTCAGATGAGCCAACTCATTCAAATTCTAAGTGCAAAAGATGAGAAAGAAAGGAGCTTCGAAGAAGAAGAGGAGGAATTGGTTGCAGACAACGATAGTGTCTTCGACGATGGAGGAGAGGGTCTAGTGCTTCCTGACTTGGAATCTCATGAGTTGACGCATGAGGTTACTTGTGATGTGTCTCCTACTCCATCTGCAAAATCCATTCTGAGCTCGCCCATTGAAGAACCGGGTCTAGAGCCATCAGCTGAGGCTCAAGAGGTAATAAAGGTAAACTTTTGCAATTTTGAAGGTAATGGTGATTAAGTTTATCCTTTTGATTGCTATTTTGAGAAGCCACCAGCGGAACTGTGTTGGTTGTATCATATTCCTTCTGCAGAGAGTCATGCTAGACTCTTTGATAGATTGAAAGGGTTCTTGAGTTCCACATTTTATGCTTTCAATTTATTGTGCTATGATGTGCCTTGTAAGATGTGTGCACAGGAATATGATAGGCTACTGAGGGCCTTGACGATGTCTGAGAGATAAGGTCTTGAGATTGAGAATAAGTCTAGCCAATGACATTAAAGAAAGGCGCTTCTCGGGAGGCAACCCGAGGTAAGTTTTAGTTATTTCAATTCCTAGTTAGCTAGTTTTCTTTTCAATAAATTAGGTTTTCCATTAGGCATTAGATAGTTGTTTTTAGTTTTTGGATAGACTAACCTTTCAGGAAAGGTCGCCGCCTTTAACCCGCCGCAATGCTCAGATCCGACCTATAGAGACCCATCCACCACATTGTGAGTATTTCATTCACCTCTTAACATTGCGGACAATGAAAGGTTTAAGTGTGGGGGAGGGATTGCATTGCATATAGATGGAATTTGCATATCATGTTTACTTATGTTATCATGTTTATTTATGTTTTCATATTTATTTTTACTCATATATCACATTTAAAAAAAATCACAAAAATATCATGCATTGCATTTAGGTGTTATTAAAGATACACATTTTGGTTTAGTTTGTCCTATAATTTATTTTTATGATCTCATTGCATAAATCCCATGATTTGATTGAATTGCTTGAAAATGATTTTGGAGCATGATTTGAGAATATAATTGAGCAAGTATGGTTCATAGTTGAGTTTAAATTGAAATCTAAAAAAAAATATAACTTTTGTGAGTTTGATTTTGGCCTTATAGGGACTTTAGATATTATTCCCTTTTGCTTTTATTGTGTGATTATACTCTTCATATGCTTGTTTTTCATGACCGTATTGCACATGTTTGTTGCTTGTGAATTTCAAATGATTGAGGCATGTTTTCTTTAGCCATATTATACCTTATCTACCCTTTGCATTATCCTTTGCTTGAAGCCCATCTGAGCCTTAAATCCTATTTTTTTATACAGCTCCACAAAAATATATCATAGCCAATGATTAGCCTGACCCCATCCAGAAATTAGGAGGAAAATTGGTGAAAAATCTATATGTTGGAGGTGCTTTGAGTGGAGATGATGTATGTATGCTTGTGCGTTATGAGAGGCATAGCCGAAATAAGGTAACCCTTCTTGCATAATAGAGATGACTTATTACTAGGGACCTAAGGAGGATAAAATTCACTTAGGAGTAAAAGTCTAGTAAGCTTGGACCTAGGAAGGATAAAATTCACCTAAGGGCAAAAGTAAGCATAAAAGAAAAGAAAAGAAGTCATCATAATGAAAAAAAATGCATGAGTTGTATGGCTATTGAAATCGAAGAGTGCTTATTGATGTGTATTGGAGTTTATGTTATTGGAATGGTTTGTGAAGTATGGAAGTTTTGGTGTTGTTCTGGTTGGTTGTTGTTCCTTTTCTCGGATTTTTAGCATCACAAGCCTAAATATTTCTCATGCCTTATGTTCCTACCAAAGCCCCATTACGACCCTATAAAAGTCCTCATGATGTTGTTTGCAAGTGATAACTTTCACGGTGTATAGAGCATTTTAAATTGAGTTGAGATTGGACTTTAAAGCCTAAACACATGAGAGCTTGAGTGAAACACATTATCCCGGTGAGATTGGATTAAATTTGCCTTTACTATTGGATCGCTCATATATTCGCTAGGATATTTGTTCCCTCATTCACGTCTCCTATTGCTTAATGTTGCTTTTCTAAAACTGTAGCATGAAGATCTTATTTGTGGGATGATCAATTCTATATTTGTTTTTCATTGCTTGAGGACAAGCAAAAGCTTAAGTGTGAGGGTGTTTGATAGC
This sequence comes from Persicaria maculosa, assembly GCA_963922045.1. Classification (NCBI taxonomy): domain Eukaryota; kingdom Viridiplantae; phylum Streptophyta; class Magnoliopsida; order Caryophyllales; family Polygonaceae; genus Persicaria; species Persicaria maculosa. Next base: position 42,535,929 of record OY998252.1, on the reverse strand, counting down.
ATGCATTTAGATGGTCATAATAGGTTGCATTTAGTTTAGTTATGATGCATATCATGCATGGTTTAAGTACAATTTGCATATTTGCTCTTTATGTTGGTGGAGTCGGAATCTACACACTTTTATTGATTATTTCAGGTAACTGTGGATCCGAGGATGAGACATGGGTTGGTGACGCATTATATGAGAATGTCTAGTTGATCGAAGAAGCTTACATGAAGATCTCCAGAGGTCCTGAGAAGAAGAAGTGAACCTAAACGAAGAACAAGTCTGCAGAAGTTGTCGCCAGGCATGCTGAACTTGTTTTGCACTTTTTGGAGGCCTTGGTTGTCCGATTGACTATTATGACCATGCGTTGGAAAGCTCTTTCAGAGAGCTACAACTTTCGTGTTGACTACAACAGCAAATTCGAGACTGCTTTTCCGTAAAAGACAAATGCAGCGGCCGCAGTATGTATGCCACGACCGCCGCCAGTGAGGATGCAGCGGGTTTGGAAGATGCCGCGGCCGCAGCACGTGTTGTCAGCGCACCGTTTCATCTAAAAAACCCTAGTTTCTTATGTTTTCCTTTCTTGTGGCCGACTAGACTTATATAAGGCCAAGTTTTATGTTATTTTCATTACTTCTATTCTATTCCACGTTGATGCGGGACCATCCAAGACACCACCTGCGGACGCACATATCTTACATGAGGATGGACCTATGATTCAAGGAAGGGAGGACGATGTCATTCTCAAGAGGAAGAAGAAGGCTCCACCATGGGAGAAGGTCCAAAGGTGCATATTTGCTCACTGTTGGTATCGATGCCGACACCAGAGGCATCGACGCCGAGACCTGAAGATGCTATTTTACCTATTTTACCTACTGTTGGTATCGACGCCGACACCAAACCCTCGACGCCGACACCTGGGCGCATAGAATTACATTGGGCCGAAATTGGGCTTATTTTATGTGTTATTTTTAGAGACCTTATTTACTTATGTTTTTAGGTGTTTTAATTAGTTATTTATTTATTTAATATTTACGGCTAAATCAGCCCTAGTTAGGCTATATATTGCCGACACCTCCTTTGTAATCAAACACGTTGAATTTTATGAGAACAACTCTCTTTTTGTGTGAAACACAATGAGTGTTTGTCGATTGAATAGAGCTGTGCTCTTCAATTGAAACTATTGGTATTGATCTAGCTTGGTTTGCTTTTCCGTTCATCAACTTCGCAAGACTTGGTGATCCTAGTATCCACAAGCCCCCTCCTTGTGCCTCCAAGTTGCCCGCTTGGTTGTGTAGGGTTGCAGAGGCGGGTTATATAGTCATTGATATTGGTTCCTACCTTCTACGGAAGCCTGGAGTCTCTATCTTGTTCTATATAGATCGACTCAGTCCATATCAGGTCGTGTCTTTCAATTCTTGTTCTTTAATTTCGAGTCTTGCTACTGTTTTGTCGAGTCTTGAAGGATCTTGATCATCTTGATTAAGTTCTTGCGTCTTCTTTATTGTTTCTTGCTGCGTTTCTTGCATTCTTTATCGAGTCTTGATAGTTCTTGTTTAGTTCTTTGAGTTTCTTGCTTGTTGTCGAAGATCGGACCAACCTACGGCTAACCCCGTATCAAATTGGCATCAGAGCTTTGGTTTCCAACATCAAGATTGAGTCTTTTCTTTTCTTAAACACAAAAACCACAAAAATAGAGTCAGTTCTTGTTTTGGTTATTTACTTCTTGCAATTCTTTATTTGATTATTGCACTAATCTTGAAGTTTGTGATTGTTTGTGGTTGCATAGCCTAAACACAAGCCTAGCCGAGACCGTGGAGTCGACCAAGTGGTGCGCACATCCCCTTTGTGAACACCCATAGCCGACGGCAAAATCTGTCCCCATAGTTTCTCTTGGCCGAAATCAGTCCACCTTCACACAAAGAAACCCTAGTTTGCTATTTTCTATCTTTGGAGCTTTTGATCTATCTTTGGGATATTTGTTTTATCTATTTTATTTGCCTTAATTAAAATTCAGATTTTGTGGTAGTTAGATCCTTTTATCTATCACATATATCTTTAAGGCTAAGATAGATCTACTCTCCTAATTTATCCAAAGTTGTTATATATTTATCTTTAGGGCTATATTTTCTATCTTTTCACCTTTATTTTCAGATTTTCGAATTCCCTTTAGTTAATTGTTGTAATTCTTGCATTAGGTTAAAAAAAAAGAGAGAGAGAGAGAAATCAGTTCGAAAATTCCAAAAGAAAGAAAAAGAAATTCAAAGGCTTGGACCTAGGGAGGATAAAATTCACCTAGGGGAAAAAGTGAGTCAAAAAAAAAAGTTGTTTGAATTGATCTAGTGCAAGAAAGCTTTAAGGGATCATTCTTGGTGAATTTCAGCAGCCCTAGATCGACATAAACACATTTCCTCCACAAAACACAAAATTGAAACCCTACCTTGCAACTACAACATCCTAACTTAAGGTTTTCAATCAAAAGAGGTAAATTTCCTTACTTTCCTTGTTTTTCTTTTCTCTTTTCAGTTTGTCGAGCACTGTTTGTTGAGTACTCTTATTGTCGATCACTTCTCTTCTGATTTCGAGTGCTTCATGCTGTTTATCGAGTTGATCCTTGCTGGATTGAGTTCTTTTTCAGTTTGGTCGAGTACTCTAGTCGAGTTCTCATTGTCAAGCACTTCTCTTGCTACTGTCGAGTTGTTGCTGCTGTGTCGAAGAGCTCTTGACCCCTGTCGAGTGCTTTCTTGTGTGTGTCGAGTACTACAACCCTTGCTGATTGCTCAATTGTGTTGTGTCGAGTACCTATTGCTACTGTCTAGCACTTGTTTTCGCTGATCGAGTGGCATGTTGATAGTATCGAGTACTGATTTTGCTTATATCGAGTTCTCTGCAGCCCTTTGCGAGATCTGTTTGTTTGTTTCTTATTCATACTCTCACATATATACTTTGAATGTTAGGTTTTTGCTTGAGTGTTGATTTGCCCAAGGCGGATTGCCCCAACAAGTGTGACATACCAATAAGAGAGGGAGTGTGAGCGAAACACATTGTGAGGTTGTTTATATTTTTCTAACTTTACATATTTCTTTGTTTGTTGTTTTGTGATGGCTAATATGCAGGGACGAGGGAAAGGACGATGAAAACAAGAAGAGTACTACTTCTCAGAGGACGACGACGACTTCCAAGAGGATGATTATTGGGAGCAACGTCCTAGACGAAATGATAGAGGAGGTCGATACCACTATCGAGCACCTAGAGAGCCTGCGCAAGATGGCATAGGTAAGGTAAAGGTAGAGATCCCTCAATTTTATGGTACCACCGATCCAGATGCATATATTGATTGGGAAACTAAAATGGATCGAAAATGGATTTGTCATAACTTCTCTGAACATAAAAAGGTGCAACTAGCTTCCCTAGAATTTCAAAGTTTTGCTTTAATCTGGTGGGATAATCTAGTAAAGGAAAGAAGAAGAAACCTTGATGCACCTGTTGCTTCTTGGATTCAATTAAAAGCACTTATGAGAAGTAGGTTTGCTCCTCCACATTATGCTAGCGAGCTTAGACAACGATTAGAAAATCTTAAGCAAGGTAGCAAAACTGTTGAGGAAACTTTTTATGCAATGCAAGAAACCATGGCTAGAGCTAATGTAGTTGAACCCTATGAAGATACTAACGCTAGGTTTCTTAGAATATTGCATCCCGTCTTAGCTCATGAAATTGATTACTTTCCTTATTCTACGCCTACTGAACTTTTACATTTAGCTATGAAAGTGGAAAGGAATGCTAGATACAGGAGCCAAGGTGGTAGAATGTCGAGTGGACAACCCCAAAGGTGGCACCAAGGCCATGTGCAGCAGCCCCAAAGGAGGTTTGATGGCGGCTCAAGGGAGAGAGTAAGAAAACCCCAAGGGAGGAGTAAAGGCCGAATGCCTCATGAGCCCATCGACAATGGCAGAGCGCCTTGGAACGGACATGAATCGTCTAGGGTATCTACTGGCCCTAAAGGGAGTAATCCTAACTCTTCTACTCTTGAACCTATGTACATTCCTTGCTTTATATGTCAAGGTAGTGGACATGTTATGAAGGATTGCCCAAATAAGAAGCCTCTCATGACTAATCACCTAGACAAAAATGAATCTGAAAATTCTAGTGATAAACATGATGAGCATGTTCATAATGATCAAGATATTAGTTTACTTGCCTCTAAAGATGATTGCCTTGAACATGAGCATGTTGATTCTTTGATTGATTTAAATGTTCAACCTATACCCTGTGCTGATAATCAAAGCAAAGATTTGTGTCAAACTACATGCTTAGAAGAAGGCATAGTTTCTAATATGATCATTGATGATGAAACTTCTTCTACTATTGCTAGCATTGAGTTAATTGAAAATTCAGCCTTGGAAAAGGATGAAAACTTGCTAGTTTTGGATGGAAACTTAGGGATTAATGACCAAGCTTAAGTGCATATTAAGTTAGAACATCATGACATTCATATGGAATCTGAATTATGCACTCATAAAGTTTCTTTTCTTGATTTTGTAGATGAAGCTGAGACAATACCCAACAAGGAGTGGTCAATCCCTACACCAATCGTTCTTGAGATGGATTTCCATGGGCATATGGTGTTCAATCCAGGAGCTCGTGTGGATGCATGTGCGGAATCATATATGACCTTAACCCAAGTGACAAACTTATCCTTTTAGAGCTGATTGAACTAATTGGATAGGTAGAAAGTTGGATGTGTTGTTAAATCCCTCTTTAGGACATGTTGTATTCGATCCAGGAGCTCGTGTGGATGCCTTTGCGGAATCAAATGCGACCTTGGATTCGAGGTCGAATCCTTTTCAAGAAAGGGAGAATGATGCGGGACCATCCAAGAGACCTCCGGACACACCTATAATTCGAGCTCGTGAGAATGAAGTCATCCTCAAGATGAAGAAGAAGGCTCCACCTTGGGAGAAGAAATAACGTTTTAGACTATCGTTCAGAATTTTGACAGCTTTTCGACGTCTCTGTAAAATGAGTCGTACGGATTCAATATTAATCGGATTGAGGCGTACCATACCTTTTTGAAACGAGGACGAAGAGATCTACAACTTTGCTGTTGAAGGTTTTTCCAGATTCGACATGGATCTTGACCGAAAATCACCATCTTTGCAAGTCTGTCACTGTTTTGACGGGAATGGAATATGGCTAAATGTTGGAACATCTTTAGAGTTACTATTGGGCCGATTGGGCTTATTTTAAGTGTTATTTTTAAGACCTTATTTACTTATGTTTTTAGGTGTTTTAATTAGATGTTAGATTTATCTTTCTATCATTAAACTCGGCCCATCAGCTTATCTAAGGCCTATATATTTCAATTCCTACATTGTAATTCAATTGGAACTTTGATAATAGAAATCTCTCATATTGAGTGTTACACACGTGAGTGTTTGTTGATCCAACTAGAGCTGTGCTTGTTGATCATCGATTGGTATCTATCTCAGCTTGGTTTACTTTGTGTTCATCAACTTCGCAAGACTTGGTGATCCTAATATCCACGAGCCCCCTCCTTGTGCCTCCAAGTTGTCCGCTTGGTTGTGTAGGGTTGTAGAGGCGGGTTATATAGTCATTGGTATTGGTTCCTACCCTCTTAGGAGGCCTGGGGTCTTTATCTTGTTCTATATAGATCGCATCAGTCCTTATCGGTCGTGTCTTGTTATCAATTTCGAGTCTTTATTACTTTCGAGTCTTGTTCTTGCTTTCTTTGTCGAGTCTTGTTGGTTTCTTGATCGATCTTGGCTGTTCTTGATCGAATCTTGAGAGTCTTGTTGAGTCTTGCGTCATTCTTGGTCTTTCTTGCTGCGTTTCTTTGAGTTCTTGCTTAATCTTGCTTCTGTTCTTTAGTTTCTTGCTTGTTTGTCGAAGATCAGGCCATCTTGCGGCTAACCCCGTATCACACGTTCTATCAGACAAGTAGAGAGAGCGATGTTCGCCATGGACGACTAAACTCTCTGCGTTCTACTTGCAATTTGAAGCTTTATTTGGATTGATTGTGAGTTTCTTAATCTTGTTCCTTATTTCCTATATTGAATGCTTCAACTTCTTTGTGCTTGATTGTTTATTGTTTTGTTCTATCTTGTCTGGCCAACTAGTTAGATCAATTCAATTTCTAGGGTTTTGTAGATTCCTGATTGCGAACCTTAACCCAAGTGGCAAACTTATCCCTTTAGAGCTGATTGAACTAATTGGATAGGTAGGAAGTTGGATGTTTTGTTAAATCCCTCTTTAGGGACTGCAAATACCTTGGTTAATCTCTGAACTTAAAGCTATCAATTGGGTTAAATCCTTCTTTAGGGACTATTAGATTGATAAGGGTTTCTAGGACCGATTGAACTAGTAACTATATTAGGTCGGGACAAGGGCATTCATAGGAAACCTAAAAGGACAAGAGGAAGTTACAATATCAATTCAACCAAATAAAGTGGATAGTTGTAGGTAGAGCGATCTTCTCTAAATTGTTTTGCATTATTTGTTTTTATTTTATTTTATTTTCTTTTCAATCTCAATCAACCAAAACCACCCTTTCTACTAATTGGTAAATACACATTGCTGAGAAATACTTGATTCTCTGTGGGATCGACCTCTTACTTACTTGCTATACTAGTTCTAGTTTGTAGGTTTGAGTTTTATTTTGATACGGTTTACACGACTAAAAACTGTCCATCATACGTGCTTGACCCGACCCACATCATGAGCTATGAGGACATTGAGGTCCGCCCCACCAGAACCTATGAGGAAGAACCGGTGTAAATTCTAGAGCGACGAGAGAAGCAACTTCGCACAAAGGTAGTCCCGCTCGTTAAAGTGCTCACAGGACTGAGGAGATGACTTGGGAAATCGAAGAAGAAATGAGGAAACACTTTCCTCAGTTGTTTTCTACTTAGCGCGAGTCGCATAGTGATTCCCTTACCTCGTTTATTCGGATATTAATAAATAAGGGAAACTTATTAGAGATCTTTTGTCCTAGTTCCTTGGGTTAATATTTTGTATTCATCTTTACAACCTTATAGGTTCGAGTCAAAGTGGGGAATTGGTGTGCGAATTGGTAATATTCTAACGTTGAATACCATATAAGCTATGAACACCTCCCCACTAATATTCCTTTCATTTTATACAGTCGGTTCTAGTATGTTGATACTTTTGATTCCATATCAAGCTGATCAATCCGTATTTTTATAGACATCGGAAAAGAGTCGGGAAGTGCTCCCTATAGACTCTAAAAAGGCTCCTCTGTTTCAGTTCTGTATTAGCAGGAATAATATCCGCATGTGAAATCGGTGATTAATGATCGATATGTCATACGTAAGGTTCTTCTAGAGGATAATTAGTAACTTTCTATGTTTGTAGGTTCCCCTTTCCTAAATCTTGATAGTATTAAACGATCTTGGTTTATATTTTACATCTCTCATTTCCATGATCGAGCAACCGAACTCTCATTGGTAAAAAGATTGAAAATAATAATTTTAAATATAGATATACATGATTTATGTTTATGAGGAAGACAAGGACGCAAGGACGCAGGTGCTGAGGAATCGGACAATGTTCATGCCGACAAACCAGAAGACGAAGACCCACAACTCATCTCATATAAATAAGGCTGGCTAGTTTTGTCACAATGGTTGCCTTCAAAGCCACCCGGGCCATTTGGCAACCTGGAAAAGGAAGCCAGGTGGGGTTGAGACGAAAGCCAATGACAAGCTAGTTAACCCCGTTTCTTATGTGATGCGAGTTCACTTATCCTGAGCAACGAGAGTGAATATCAAAAGATGTCTTTCAAAATTTTATTATCCTTATTTTAGATATTTATAGCTATAGTGATACACTGTTTTCATAGGATTAAAAATTTTAAACTTTGCCATTGAGGAGTTCGGAAAGCAATGAGTTACTTTAGATGTAATTCTCATTGCTCATGTATTTTATAAGTTCATTAAGCGAAGCGTGCTTAAATTCTACCTATTCGAGAAACATTGTTAGATACACCTAGCTTTGTTGTGATCAATCTATATCCTCTAATCTATTACGAGGTTACTATCCTATCTTCAATTCATTTCTCGTTCTTTTCTAAGTTTCGGGACGAAACTTATTTTTAGTGGGGAGGTATGAAATACCCCAAATTATTTTCGGGCAATTTCTTATTTTTATTTAATTATATAAGTCTATATTATATCAAACTATAGTATATATCTTGTGAATTTGGTCATTTTATAAATTCACATAAGATATATGGTATGAATTAGAATAATTAAATTATTCTAAAGAGAAATAATATATGATGGATTTAATTACATAAATCCTCTAAATACCCTTATTATTTAATTTATGAAATTAAATTAAATAATATCCATCCCGCTAAAGTGGAGAAATCTGTCATCTATTTTCGTCTTTATCCACTTCTTTTATTTATTTTCTTTAAAGTCTATCTTTTATTCAACCGTATAGATACACGTCCAATGTTAGGTTTTCCCACAAAATCACACCCGCCTCTTCTAATTCAACCCGCCACCACCGTCATCCTCTTCCTCTCCCAAGTCTGTCGTGAGCCGTGACCAGCCTCCGCCGCGGCCACCACCGTCACTGCACCTTGTCATCTCTCCATCCGTCATCTCCGACCGCTGCCTGCCCTCACCGTCGAGCCACCGAGCCGCAACCCTTGCCCGGAGAACGCCCAGGCCGAGCCGCCTCCGATCGCCGCTGCCCTGCGTCTCGAATTGCCGCCACCGAGGACCCTTACCGCTGCAGTTGCAATCTCTCCGGAGTCCACCACCACCGAGGACCCTTGCCTTGCCGCTTTCCATTGCCGCCGTGTTCGATTGTAGCCCATTTACGCCGGAGGAGAGCCGCATCGAGCCTCGTCCCAAATCGGCCATCTCTTTCTTCCTCTGTACGTGATTCAAAGAAATTTTTAATCTCTTTTGGTCAAATTACAGAAAGTCCCCATTGCTTTTATGCTATTCTCGTTTATGGACCTAAGATAATTATTTTTTAATTTAGGTGGCCATACTTTTAATCTAATTCAATTCTTGCCCATTTCAGCGACACCAAGCAATCTCGAAGTACCCACGCTGGATCCTGCTCCCCGAGGAATTCATATTGGTATAGATTCTTAACTTTATATAATTAATTCAATTTCTAATTGAGTTAAGTAAAGTTAATTATATAAAATACCAATATTAAATACTTTCTTTTCCGTTGGATTCAATAGGTGCCAAAATTTCGTCTTGTTGTCGTCAACCGATCGTCGAAGGTTAAGGCAAGTGATTTCGTTGAAACGCCCTTTGCGTGTTTCGTGATTCTTTTGATGTGCCTTTTAAATTCTTCCGTGTCAAATGCGGCCCTGTGGCCAATTTCCTTGCCAATTTCGATAAATTGCATACCCGTCTGCTTGATGTAATTTATCTTTTTATTCATAAATTGGCATGAGTTAAATTAATGGGCAGTTATTAATTATAGTGATATGCGGATTAAATGTGATTATTTATTTATAACTCGAGATAAGTGAAAATTGCCCATTTCCTTCTTCCTAATTGCATGATAATCTGCTTGTTTCTTTCATGCAAACCAGTGACATGCAATATTAAGATCCTTTGAAGTATCAATGCTTGTTCCTTGTTGATTTAACATCGTTTTTATGATCACCTAGTATGAACTAGTTATGTATGATAAGTTAAATTGTGCACCATGTGATGCATATGTATGCTAAGTTAAATTGTGCACCATGTGATGCATATGTATGATAAGTTAAAAATGCGCACCACGTGATGCGAGTGACTATAGGTCACTGGCAAGATCAGCAGTAGATTGGCTTGCAGGTTGTGGTTCGTTAAGCCACCGCCTTACAAGGTTTCATGAAACACCCATCCCGAAATGCATTCTCTGTGGGGTGGTAAAACAACGATCTGATGTAGGTCGTGGTCCTTGTTAAAGGCCCGACCGGTACCACATAGTAATATTATTATTCTTATTATCATTGTGATTAGTGTGATTATGGTTAGTATCGACTATTAAATAGGTGATCACTTCAGTTATTATACTCATCTGTCTCGGGTATAATTCCTTTTCTTAACTTATAATCGATCGTTATGATCATCCGAGTCATGTCATGAATTTTTACCTTTTTATTCAGTTTCCATTATTAAATATTCGTGTATTCCCCTTAGCCTATGACATACCGTTTTATGGTTACTGTAAGGTTAAAGTCTGAAAATTTTCCCTATCATTTGCTAGTCTTAATTGTACTAACCATCCTATTTATTGGATGGTTGGTGTCCTTCGTTCTCACGAAACACCAGACCATGTTCCACAGGTCTAGTACAAGCAGCGGAGCAGGAGAGAGTTGAAGAGCGGACTATCATTTATCGAATCTTTTACTAAAAGTTTTGAACCTCTAAAGTTTCCGCATCACTAGTTTAATTTCAGTTATTTTGAAAGTTATTCATACTTTATGGTTTTGGGATTTTTATGTTATTGTGATCGGATATTTTAAACTAGGATATTTAATTGACTTCCGCCTATTTTATTTTATTTAAGTTATCATTTTGTTTATGGGAGCATGGTTGCATGTCCCTATAAGCCTCAGGTGAATTCAAAGACATTAAAGTCTGCGGATTCACTAGCGCTGCAACACTCCTTTGGGATCTAAAAGGGGGTGTTACACTCTATGGAAAAATGCAGGATTTACAAATATGTGTTGGTCCCCGGCCTCCGGTCGCTCCAGGGGCATCATGTTGCTATGGAATGAAAATTCCCTTGTGGACGTGGTTATCTCAGTTATTAATCACCTTCCGAGAATAATAGGAATCAAATATGAAAACGTAAAGGAAAATTTTTCATGTCTTATGTTCTTTGTATACGCCCCCTCCACCCCCCCCCCCCCCCCCCCCAATCTCGCAGAAAAAGAGGAGTTTTGGAGAACTCTACACAACCTAATGATCCAAAGTAATCTCCCATGCCTTGTGATGGGAGATTTAAATGAAATAAGTCAAACATCGGATAAGTATGGTGGAGCAGAAACCTCACCCGGACGATTCCAGCGTTTGCTGGAATTTAAAGATCTGTGTTCTCTGGTCGAGATCCCCTCCATTGGTAACCCATTTACATGTAGAAAGAAACAAGGAGGCCCAGACAAAATTTGGGAAAAAATAGATGGGGTATTAGTTCATCATGAAATTCTCAATATGTTCTCAAAACTAGTGACCAAAAATGGGGCATTTTCAAGATCTGCTCACTGCCCCATCACAATTACTTTCTCCAAAGACACTAACTTCAAACCACCCCCATTTAAATTCGAAAACATATGGCTACAGAGAAAAGACTTTCGACATATAGTGAAACAAGCGTGGAGAGCTTCATGTGCGGGCTCAGTAATGTTCCGAATCATCCACAAATCAAAAATCCTGAAACAAAAAGCCAAAGCATGGAACAACAAAACTTTCAGAAATATCTTCCGCCAACTTCAAGAGGTTGAGGAGGCGTTAGTAGAACTACAATCAAACCAGATCACAACCCAAGATCAGTACAAATATACAAAAGAACAAAATCTCCTAACAAAGAGAGAAAATCTACTCCTCTTCCATAAAACCTACTGGAACCAAAGAGCTAAATCAAAGCATCTAAAGTTATCATATACTAATTCCTCCTATTTTCATAGAGTAGCCACAGGAAGAAGAAATCGAAAAATTATTAGAGCAATTACATTCGCGGAAGGAACCCAAATAATAGGTGATGAAAATATTAAAAAAGAAATACAGAAAGATTTTGAAAAACGATTCACTAAGGATCAGTCTTACACGGACACCCAACTAGAAGAGTATCTCTCGGCTATTAACCCAAGTATTACAGAAGAGGAGAATATGCTACTTATTCAACAACCTACGAATAGTGAAGTACAAAATGCGGTCTTTTCTCTAGGAAGCAACAAATCTCCCGGACCGGATGGCATGACAGTGGAGTTCTATAAAACATATTGGGGAATTGTTGGCGCTGACATTACCAGGGCTATAAAAGCTTTCTTCCACTCAGGCAACTTGTTAAAACAAATCAACCACACCTTTATCTCCTTAATACCAAAGAATGATAATCCATCTATGACCACACATTATCGACCGATCAGTCTATGTTCCACACTATACAAGATTATTTCTAAAATTATTACGGATCGGTTGAAAAGAATAATGGGAAAGCTTATCCATCCTCTTCAAGGTGCTTTCGTGTCCGACAGAGCAATACAAGATAACATCCTAATAGCACATGAAATATTTCATTCCTTTCGCACTAGGAAGGGCTCCAAGGGATGGACCGCAATAAAACTCGATATGGAGAAAGCATATGACAGAGTTGATTGGCAATTCACAAAAACAGTTCTCCAGAAATTTGGATTCCACCAAAAATTTATTGAGATCATTATGGAGTGTGTGACTACAGTTTCATTCTCAGTACTAGTAAACAATGGACCAACTGAGCTATTCAAGCCAACTAGGGGTCTGAGACAAGGGGACCCCCTTTCTCTTTCTTCTTGGTGCAGAGGTCCTAGCTCGAAAACTAACGGAGGAAGCAAAATCTAATCACAAATGTGTTGGTTTTAGATTTGGCCACTCGGGACCGTGCATTTCTTTTTTAGCATTTGCAGACGACATAATACTTTTCTCCAAAGGAAGTAATGCAACATGTACAAAAGTTAAGGAAATAATTGAAGACTACTGCAAATTTTCAGGCCAAAAAGTTAACTATCATAAATCTTCATTTCAAACTACACCTGGAATCATTAGATCAAGAGCAAGAGACCTAGAAGGCGTTCTTAATATACCCCTAGAACGGAATCTGGAAAAGTACTTGGGTTGCCCGATCATAAATGGAAGGGTTACCAAGGAAACTTTCGGAGAAGTGATTTGTAAGTCTAAAGACCAGCTAAGCAAATGGCGGGCTACTGCTCTATCACAACAGGGTAGATCAAGTCATAAACAATTAGATCAAGTCAACAGAACTTTCTTCTGGAACAAAGATGCACAACACAGCCCACTCATCGGCTGGGAGAAAATCTGTAAATCAAAAGCGGCAGGAGGACTAGGAATACGAAAAACCAAAGAAATGAATGAAGCACTCCAACTAAAACTCCTATGGAAAATCCTAGCAGAACTAGATAATAATTGGGTCAAAATTATACAGCACAAATACTTAAGAGAATACCACATCCTTTCCTATACTAGGACAGGCAGTACCTCTTAGCAATTGTCTAAACTAAGCCCACTGATTCCAAAGTTTAAATCAGGTCTCATCTGGTTGGTGGGAAATGGGAAATCAATCAAGTTTTGGACAGATAATTGGGTAACAACGACTCCACTTATCGATAGAATTGACGCTCAGCACAATATAAATCTAAATGATTCAGTTAGTGATTTCATCATAGGAAAACAATGGTGGATGGAGAAACTACGTTCTGTTCTACCTCTCCCACTAGCAGAAGAAATGATGAAAATCCCTCTACCGATCAACCCTTTTAGAGACAGATTGTATTGGTGGCCAGCCAAGAAGGGCTGGTTCACCACTACAAGTGCTTATAACTTAATCACATCCACAACCCACAGAGCAACAGACGAGTTTTCATGGATTTGGAAAATTGACGCTGCACCAAAGGTCAAAAACTTTTTATGAAAGATCAAACATAAAGGACTTGCCACGGCTTGTCGCTTATCTAAAAAGGGGGTTGCAGTGCCAAATACATGCACTTTCTGCAATCAAAGTGAGGAAGATGATATTCATCTGTTCATTGAATGCCCAATCAACAATTTCGAACAACAATTTCCCAGAGAACTATCTTCACGAGTTGATTCTCTCATAGAGGAAAATAGAGATATGAATCAGATTCTACAAATCTTAAGCTCCTCCCTTGAGATGGACAGGAAACAATATATAGTGATCAGATGGTGGACTATCTGGTTTATCAGAAACCAAGCAATATTCAGAAATGTCAACATACCCTCTACCGAAGGAATTAAGAAGATGATCGGAGATAATATTGAAAATTGGAAACGAGCGAATAAATGGAACCCATATGTTACAGAAGAGTTACCAACAAAGAAAAAAGAAAAAGGCCTAGCCAAAAAAGTCAAAAATACTTACCGATGGAGGAAACCCCCTTTGGACAAGTACAAACTAGACTTTGACGGATCATTTATATCAAGTTCAACTAGCTCTATTGGTTACATCATTAGAGACTAGCGAGGAAACCCTTTGTGCCTGGGAGGTGAGACTATTGGCGGACAGTCCCCTCTCATGGCGGAAGCCCGAGCACTCCGATTAGGAATAGAAAAAGCTAAGGCACTACAGATTACGGATTTAATAATAGAAGGGGATTCTAAAACCATCACGGATTATCTAAACAAAAAGGCTAGGTGTCCATGGAAAATAGAAATGATTATGTCCGATACACAAGCTCTTCTCAATGGAGTACCGAACGTCAGTATATCCTATATTCCCCGCACTGGTAACAGGGTAGCGGATAAGGTTGCACACCTTTGCTACTCGACCAAGGGACCAGACTTATACCATCATTCAGGTCTTCTCGACCTCATCCGACAGGATGCCTTCGGATAGGTTCCCTATCCGTTTTGTTCTGTTGGATCCTATCGGACCGGGTTACCCATCCGAATTTTTACCTAATAAAAAAAAATCCAAGTCCAAATACTACAAAGACAAAAAAATAGAGGTGACACTCTCCACCTAGTTTGCTCCATTAACAAAGGCAAGATTCCAAAGTTTGGACATTGTTTGCGGGACCTACTGCCATGGACTCAAAAAACTTAACTGCCGACTATTTACTTCTAGAGTTTGGTTAGGATTGTGACTTAGAACGCAGAAATAGGGAATAACAAGGTGTGGTTCCTCCATCAATAGGAACGAACAAAAAAAGTTATGCCTCATGATGTGGAACAATGATTAAAAGATGGGAAATTCCGTTTGATGCCCTTGAGTTTATGTTAATTTTGGTTGGTGTTCCACACTTTTTTTGTCCGGATGGTATCCCTGAGTTTTGTCAAAAATTCGGCTCATGCCCAAAACTCATAATTTCTCCTTTTTAATGAATAAAACCACCCTTTATTATTATTTTTTCACAAAAAACCCTTTTACTTTTGACATTGAACAAAACTACCTATTATTTGACTAAATTCAATACTCCATCCGTCTCGAAATTTAGGTCGTTTTAACCTTTAAGTTTTGTATCAAAATTTAGGTCGTTTTAGGTTTTCTAGGTAAGGGATACTAATGATTTGTATAGATTTGTATGTTGTTGACTTTTTTAAAGATTTTGATTGGTTAAAAAATGTAGTGGGTGTTAAAAAAATAATAAAATTTATGAAAAAGTTGGTGGAATGATGATGTTGATTGATGAATGAGTGTTTTATTAAAATTTGTGTAAAATCCTAAAACGACTTAAATTTTGAGACGGAGGGAGTATAAAAGTGACAAGCCTACCTTTATTTTTAAAATTGTACACAATCACATATTATTTCCAAAACATTTATCGTAAAATTACCCTTGTTTCCAAAAAAAATAAGAACAAAATCACCCTTGTTTCCAAAAATCTCTCTATTATTTGACTAAATTCAATACAAAAGTGACAAACCCAGCTTTATTTTTAAAATTGTACAAAATCACATATTATTTCCAAAATTTTTATCGTAAAATAATCCTTGTTTCCAAAAAAATTAGAACAAAATCACTACGATTTTTAAAATTGTACAAAAGATATATTATTTTTTCATACTTTGCAAAAAACAAAAAGACACTAATTATTTTCCAAAACAATATACAACACCTATTATTTTCCAAAACAATATTTAACACCTATTATTTTCCAAAACAATATTTAACCTATATCTCACTAACTTTAAACATTTGTAAATGTGATTGATCAATTTAATCAAATAATCGATTAGAATTTTATTGAAAAAGAAAATTAACGTTTATTTGTTTCACTTTCTTCTCTTATAAAAGAAAGATATAATAAAAGATTAATCATTCTTATCTTATTAGGTTTTATGTATTCGAAACAAAATAAATGAATAACACTTTCTTTTGTGCAATTTTTAAAGCATAAAGGGTGGTTTTACGCAAAGTATGATTTTATGAAGTATGTTTTTTTTTTGTAATTTATAGGTTAATTATATTTGTTCGCATGATAAGATGATGGATTTGTGCAAAGTTTTTGTAAATAATGGATGATTATGTACATGCAATGTTTGCCAAATAATGAGATTTATTTTTTAGAAACTATTAAAAATATATAAAGGGATCTTTTGTGTAATATTAAAAACAATGATTGATTTTCTTTAAAAAAAAATGGAAACAATGGGTATTTTTTGCTAAAACTTTGGCAATAATGTATAATTTTGTTAGTTTTAAAAGTAAAAGGTGATTTTGTCACTTTTGTGTTGAATTTAGTTAAATAAGAGGTAATTTTGTTCAATATTAAAAGCAAATGTGTTTTTTTATAAAAAATAAATAAAAAATAAAGGGTGGTTTTATTCAATAAAAAGGAAAAAATATGAGTTTTGGACATGAGCCGAACTTTTGACAAAACTCAGGGGTACCATCCGGACAAAAAAAAAGTGTGGGACACGAACCGGAATTGACATAAACTCAGGGGCACCAAACGGAATTTCCCTTAAAAGATTTTTCATTCTGAACCAACTCTTATAAATTCGCAAGTGTCACTTATAGAATTTTTTTCAAAATATTCGTTAAAAATAAATAATTATCAAAATATTCGTTAAAAAATAAATAATTATCAAAATATTCAAACATTCAAAGTATTTAGAAAAAAATATTCATTTTTTTGCAGGGTTGTCGGAAAAACGCGGTTTCATACCGCGTTTTATTCACAAGGCGGAAAGCTTTAAATTAGAGGAAAATACGAGAAAAAAAATAACAAAAAAACGCGGATTGAAATCGCGTTTCTTTTTGTTGATTTAATTTAGGGTTAAATTTTATAATTAGGTAAATTTTTACCATAGTGATGCGGTTTGAAACTGCGTCTCTTGTATTTTATTTTATTTTTCAACGGAAAATTGGAAAGGGGGACGCATCTTCCTCTTCCTCCTAAATTGTCTGGTAGGAAGGAGAGAGAGAGGCCGAAGTCCGAGCACCAGCAACAGGCGGCGGAGTAGCAAGTGGATTTCAACCACTAGCAGGAGGCGGAGCAGCTCTCGAGCAGCAGGTGGCGGAGTCCCTTCTCGAGTGCTACCGGAGGTCGCTGGTGGAAGGAGAAGAGAGGAGGTCGAAATCTCGATTAGGGGCATCCATCGGCCGATTCCGAGGCCGGAGGTCACTGGTAGGAAGGACATTCGGGCAATCGAATCGATGGAAGTGGATTTACAGGCGAGGCGCTGGGGCGATGGCGGTGTAGTTGAGGGCGGGGCGGGGGAGGATGATGGAGTTGCTGGTGTTGAAGTGCCATGACGAGAGAAGATTCTCTCCCCGGCCTCCTTTCCCACCAGCGACCTTGGTCTCCTTTTCATTTTCCCTGGAAAAAAAAAACAAGCGACGCGGCTTGAAGCCACGTCTTTGGGTAAAAATTAATAAACCAATTTCTATAATTCATTTCAAAATAAATTAGCAAAGAAACGCGGGTTGAAACCACGTTTCTTTTTGTTAATTTTTTTAATCCATTACTTCAATTTTAGAATTTTGAATTTGTTAATAAAACGCGGTTTAAGACCGCGTTTTTCTGCCATGTCTGCAAAAATTGAATATTTTCGTAAATAGTTTCAAGTAGTGAATAAATGTGTAATTTATTTTTCAATGAATATTTTGAAAAAAAATTCTCACATATATGTCTTTAACTTGATCAAAACTTTAGTACATATATTAGAGATAAAGAGGTAAGATAATCTTCTATAGGATATAATTTATTAGGGTGGGCACAAATCCCGCAAATCCCGGACCCGTCCCGGTCCCGTCCCGGGCCCGTCCCGATCCCGGTGGGATTTGAAAAAAATATAGTGAATCCCGTCCCGGTCCCGTCCCGCAAAAATTATGCGGGACGGGACGCGGGACAAAGATTTCTTATCCCGCAAATCCCGTCCCGTCCTGCATATATTTATTTATTTATTTATTTATTTATTTATTATACAGTGTATATAAATTGTATATACAGTGTATATAAATTATATATATACACTTTGACACTTTGTATAAACGTAGTGTGAATATATATACATTCTTACAGTGTGTGTGTAAGTATACATTGTATATATATGCACTTTGTATATATACTATATACACTTCTTTTACAGTGGGTATATATTAGTGTATCAGTATGTCTTCATGTATATATACTGTGTGTAATTTATTCATATAATAGATTTGTATATATAAGAAAAATTATAAAGTTATATAAAAATATATATATTTGTGTGTTATAACTTTAAAAACCACAAAATATATAAGAATATTAGAATTTTTTTATAATGTTTTTTATTTGAGGGACAGGGCCCGTCCCGTCCCGGTCCCGTCCCGTCCCGTGAGGGATAAGGCCCGCGCGGGATTGAAAAAAAAGTAGTGAATCCCGTCCCGGTCCCGTCCCGCAAAAATTACGCGGGACGGGACGCGGGACGACCCCCATCCCGTCCCGTCCCGCGCCCACCCCTATAATTTATCTTTATATGTAGATAGATCTATCCTTATATGTAGTGTGTCTATCATGTGAATATCCAATGTTATATTTTTTTTATATAATCTTCGTATATAAATATATAATAAAAATCAACTGAGTTCTCAATTCTTTTATGGTACTAGTAAGGGAGCCGTGCTATGCACGGCTTCATCTTGGCTAGAATTATCTCTCTAATTGGATATTCATAGGCCTCCTCACCAAGAAAACCAAAAAACGCGTGACGACCAATCACCATTACTTGAATAATCCCCACAATTACAAATACATATATTATATACATTCTACAACCAATTCCAAACCAAGCAAGAAAGACAACAAAATCCAAATAAAGACCCAAGAGTGGAGGCAACTCTTCAAGTATATACAAAGTGATCGATAGTATACCAAGTGACTGACCAGTTGGATTACATGTTGATGAAGATCTAAACCGTTGAACCATTGCCCTCATAGCTCGGGTTTGGTAGGACCGGCCATCGTCTGAGATATCCATGTAGCATTTGTAGCTGCCCCTAGCAGTCACCCTGAGTGAGAGCTCATCCCTAGTAGAATATACGCCCTTCCGGTTGCCTTGTATGTGCGACTACTCGACAACTTCTACCACATCTCTTTGAGCTCGCATATGCAACAAACATCTGATTTCTGCCCTTTGCTGACGCCATCGACGCCAACCTCTTACAATAGTCTTCAAGCACAGAAACAACATTGTCTAGGCCCCTTTGCAGCTTAGCTGCAGCTCGCTTGTCCCATAGCTTATGCGGCTTGTAGCCGATTGCGTTGCCTGTCTACCTCTATGGAAACCGACTCCTCCCCATTGAAGGTTTTCGGCCTCCCAATCATCACGTATTTGCCTTGCCAGGTCACTGTTTCTTTAATTACAGGGTCCTTGTGGACACACTTGACTTTCATCAACAGCGTCATCAAGTCACCACACGTCTCTGTTGGGATGCTCAGTGGAATAAGGAAATCCCTCTCTTCCTCAGCATATTGATCCCCTACATCAATGATCCAGACCGCCTCTCTCCTAAGACACGAGTGGGATAGCTTCCGGCTTTTATAGATGTGAGGTTGATGCCTGAATAGATACATTCGACTCATACTTGAACCTCCTGCACAACAACACTGAGGAGGCCACCTATGCATTGTGCACAAGGGGATATGAAAATCATGATCAAGGTTGAAAAAGGTGAAGAAAATAAAATGCAAAAAAGATAAAAGATCAAAGCATCAACATCCATCACAAACTTAAAAAAAAAGGCAGAAACTAAAGATCTCAAGAGATCTCAGTTGCACAAAAGTGGCTTCATTTAAGATTGAATCATAGGCTGGAGTACAGGGTGAAATAAAAACAAGAATTCACAGTGAAATGGAAAATCAAACCATGTTTCCATTTCATTTGGTATCGTCATTCATCTATATTAGCTCCAGGAAGCTTCTTAAGCATAATTAAAAAAACCTAATTAACTTGAAGATCCTACTGATATAAATACAATGCACCTGTAAGGCAAAATAACATAAATAAACAAAGAAAACCTTCAAGTGGAAGAGCTAGCTTGCCACGAGGAACGGGGCCATAAACATCATTTTAACACACGGAAGAACATAGGGATCATCTAGGTAGCCAATTCTCTCAGCCCCGTCGAGGAAATCAGCAAATCCACCGCTAGTTGGCCGACATTCCCAATCGACAATGTCGGCTAATCAATTGAGAAGATTTATAGAAAAATAACAAACAATCAACCATCCCGCAAAATTTGGAGGTAATTTGCAGCTTCTAGTCAACTATAGATGATTTCAATTCAAGAATTAACATACCAGGACTAAGGTTGAACATTCGCTGTGAAGCTCCTTGTAGAAGAAGGGTTGACAGAGGTGAAGCCAGGAGACGATATGCTTCCTGTGTTCATCGGATAGATGATTTGCATCTCCAACAGCCTGAAAATACAAGGAAAAGGCAAGGCAATTAACAACAGATCAAGTAAAATGAGCTAATTATAGTCATTGCTAAAAGAAAAATTTTGGTTTGAGAAACTTACATCATGATTTATGTCACAGAAAGCTTGAATAGAGTTCAAACGTGCACAATAGTTGTTTTTGCTTGTGAGATAAATGCAGCATTTGAGTTGCAAGACGAGGAGATCCATTAGAATCCATCGCATATAATTCATGAAAACTTGGAGTAGTTAATTGCATTTGCTAAGAGCTGAGAAAACATGATTTTGTTGCTCTGTAACGCAACCTTCTCATGGCCATTTTCTTCTGGCCGGTCAATTGAATTTACCAAGACCTCTGCTCTGTAATCAATCATCAGCGAACACCAAAGATCAGAAACTGTAAAAAATGACAAAATTGTAGCATTTAACATGCTCGGCTAGATTATAGAGCAAATAAAGTTCTAAACAAGTTCAATAAACTTTTCATCGTTGAAATTTTTGTTGAAATTTTTGCATGCATCTAAAACCATTCATATCCAGACTCAATCCGACTCAAAGTTTCTGCTGAAACCATATTTTGCAATTTCATATATGTAATATGTACAACCAAACGGTCATTAACAGATAAAACGAGTGCCCCTGCTTTCAAAAGCACCAATCTTGGGTTAATTTCATCCATACATAGAAGGAGAGTGTATGAATATAATGTCTAGACTCTAGAGCATGGCCACCCAGTTACCTGACAAATTCACTGAGGCTAATGCTGTAACCCTTCATCATCTGCTGAGAGGATATACTGAGATCAAACGGTCCCATGGAGTCAGTCTGCAAACACAAACCAATTACCATATCAAAAGAAGAATGGGATATACAAGCTAGACTTGACCTTTAGTTACCCGCTGTTTTAGGTAGGCTATCAGGATTACTCAATGCAACATATAATTACTTAATACCAACTTTCTTACCAAGAATTTAATATTTTTTAGAAAAAATAGAGATGCTCTAACATAATCCACAAGAAAAAGATGATTTCATTTGAACCTAGATTTGCTCTTTCTTGTCCTATGTAGTTTTTGTTTTTCTTCTCTACCTTCATCTTCTCAAGCCAAATCAGGAGAAAGGAAATGTTGTAAAAAAATAAAATAAAAAGAATTAGCATATATTACCCAGTTAATTTTGGAGAAACCGAGGCTGTTTTCATCATTCATCAATCCTTTAAAACATTGGGCATCTAGTTCAGGTTTATGACCAGCAATCCCATCTTGCTTGTCATTAGCCTGCCAAAAAGAAAGCAAAACATTTTAGCATAATTACTGCTTATAAGAGTAAAACAAGACGATTTCCCTTATTTCTTTATAGAAGATCATATCAAGGAGCCTAATAACTTCTGAAGACAGGTACTCTGCAATTTACAATGCAATAAGAAGCAAACTTGCATACCTCTGAAGCTTTTAAACGGTTATTTGATTTCAGCTCAGGATCTTGAGTAGATGAGGCAGCAAAGTAACTTCTTCCATCTCTAAGGAATTCTTTCTTGGAGGAATAAGGTTTCTTAACAGCAAACGGGAGGCAAGTTTCTTCAGCATCCAAAATAGATGACGGTACTGAAAGAGGTCTACACTCTTGAGCATTTCTCAGGTATTTTGCAATGGAAGCATCAAATGAATCATAAACCAGATGAGCTGGTTGCAACTCTTCTTTGCTACTCTTTTCCTCTGGAGCATTCTTTAAATGGTTAGAAAAGAAGGCGTCCAATGAATCAGCAACCACTGGAGAAGGTTGAAAACCAGATCTGTTCTCCGTTGTCTCCTCTGCATTCTTTAGATGGTTAGAAAAGAAAGCATCCAGTGAATCAGCAAGCAACTGAGCAGGCTGAGACTTTGATCTGCCATCATTTGATGGATAAAGCATGATGCTCTTTCCAAGCAAGGATTCTTCAGACAGAAGGGCACCCATGCTTATGCTGCTTAAGGAGTCAAACCACAAAGATGATGCATGAGAGACCATGTTTTCCAGTCCCTTTCCCTGGACAATGAAAGGGCATATATTAGAGATATATGCGGCAAACCCATATCCACCCTTGGCAGTTTACTGAACAGTGCCCTATTTCTGGGACAAAATTTGACTTTGTCTAGCATATAGCACGTATCAGTGCCTACTGCCTAAGGCTCATGTTGATCCATCAACTCAACTCAAATAGAAGGTTGTAAATATCACTGAATTTGTTGTTTATTGCATCTCCAAAGGTGCATCTATGTTCCTCAAAGAATTAACTCCTCAATTGTATCAATCCATAATGATTCAGAAGTCTAAATATAGTTTCAGGCTATTTATTCAAGAGAAATTATTATCAATCTGAAATATATTTTGGATGAAAACTCTTGCAAAAAATATGGTTGTGATTTCAATTCATCAAACACAGTTGATATAACAGAAATCGTTGTGTGATTGTCATAGAAAGTGTAAGACTATTAAAGCAAGCCTCATCATGCATAAATGTTAGAAATTGCATTGCTTTGCTTCACATTAAACAAAACACATAAAAAAGATATATTAAATGTTCCACCAAAAAAAATGCAAGATTAGAAATGGAAGTAAAACATATCCACAAACCTTTCACTTCCCGTAACACAAACTGCACGAGTTTCAGTGGGTGCAGACTCATCCTCGTAATAGTGAACCTATCCATTAATAAAACACACAGATTGAAAATACGCTTTCATGTTCAACTTTTTTGTCAAGCTTACATTTACACCAGCAAGTTTAGCATTCTGCTTCATCTCCTCTCAAAATTTGTCTTTTTCCAATAGAGCCACCAATAATACAGGCATACAGCATAACAATAGCAAATCCAGACTCTCAATTTTCAATAAATGGGTTTTGCTTTGGGTATTCAGACTACAATTTAGGTTTCAGTTTATGGGTTTAGGCTGCGATTTAGGTTTTTATGAATGACCATTTCATAAAAAAACATTACAAACGGATTTCTGCCTATTACCGATAATTTTAACATTTTAAACTAATTAACCCTAGGACTAAACTGGAAATAAAAAACCCTTAATTCCAAGCCTAAATCCCCAGATTGAAACTTAAATCGTAGCGTAATCGCCCAAATGAAAACCCTAATTCTATGATAATAACCTGATAAAATGTTAAAAGCATACCTCTTCAAATCTAACAATTTGTCGACTACAATCACGAAACATATAATCACACCAAGCATCATAATTGAATTACAGATTTAGAAGCGTAAGGAGTTCTAATTGATTAATCAATTGTACTGGCTAATCACCAATCATGTATTCATGTGCTCACGTATATGTTAGCTCCCTAATCACACAGTGAAAAGAAAAATGCCTTTGATTTGTGCTCTATTCTAATGTGTATGCATTCTTTTACCGTAATTTGGCAGCTTGTATAGATCAAATATGAATGACATGATCAATTCAATGAAGAAAATCGAAAACAGTAATTGAATTAAGGTTCACACATGAAGATCGAAGCTCTAATCATGCCAAATGACAACAGGAACAAAACGATAACCTAAAAGGAATTACCTGGAACATGTTTCTCAATGAAATGGTACATGGAACCCCATCTGAATCACAGCAAGCACGAACAAACTGGTCAACGTCAAGCATCTTGTTGACGACACCAATCTGGAAGTAAATCGAACCAGAAGGGGACAAGACAAATCGACCTTGATCTCGCCAGAGGAAGAGCATCTGGACCTTAATCCCCTTCTATTCGGTGATGGAGCCGTATCGGATCTTGCCGGAGATGGACTTCTCGACGGAGAAGGAGCCGTCATGGCCGAGGGTGTAGGATAGGACGGAGGAGGGCAAGAGGCTGCTAGGGAGGCCGAATTTGGGGAGGATTTCGTAGACGGTAAATTAGATCAACCTGTAAAAATGCATGAGCTGTGTCACTTGATTCACCCATAGCAATTTCAAGGAAATAAACCCTAACAAAATAAAAATCATGAAAACTAACATTATAAATTTTCAATTAAACCCCAAAACGCAATTTCTACCTCGGAATGCAGGGGTTGTTCTATTTGGGCATGCTAAATGGAGAGGGAGCAGCTCTAGACTTGGGCACGACGGTGGCGATTCTTGAAGCGGAGATGTTAGCGGAGCAAGAGCAGGTGAAAAAATTAGCATCGGTGGCAGAAGTAGTAAGCAGGGTGGAAGAGAAAGGCGAACTCAAGGAGGCGTCGCCGGAGGGCCGCGGAGCAAATCACGGTGGATCAATGTATGAAATACAGAGTCCGAAAACCCTAATTCAGAAAGAAACAAAGAGTAGGCGCCTATCCACAGCTTTGATTTCTGCCGGCAAAGAGTAGATAAAGCCTGCAATCGAAAGGCAATGACCACGAGGAGCGGTTCAATGGATGACGAGGAGAGAAGAGGAAGGCGGCGAAAAATGCCAGAGCCACGAGGGAGGGAGGGAAGACAACACACCGGTATGGAGAAGCAGGAGATGGATTAGAGGAACCAGCGCCGTCGATCTCTGATTTTAACTAATGGCAATGGACGGTCCGATAGTGCTCTCTTCCCTCTCTTTTAGAATAGTAAGGATTGGAGAAAGATCTTTTTTCCCCCTAAAGACAAACACAAAACTCTAGCACCACTATGTCCGACGCCATTAACACTTCTGCCGACCAAACCCCATTATCGACCCCCACTCTCTGGTAGCACCGACACCGGTTCATCGTCGAAATCCAATGCCTCCCTGCTTGCCGCTTCTCTTGACAGTAACGCTGCTGATTCGCTGCACTTTCTAGTCTTCTCATTCAAGTTGGATTGCACCAACTACTCTATTTGGCGTTCCAATGTCCTGTATACCCTCGATGCTTTTAAAATGAAAGCATTTGTTGCCTCTGAAGTTGCTCCACCGGCCACCATCACCACATCGGCAGCAACTGCTGCTCTCTCGCCGGTCCAGTCGCCTAATCCTAACTTTCTCACATGGAAGCGTCGGGATAAATTAAATTTGTTCTCATTTGGCTTCGCATCACCATCACACAACAACTTCTTGGCCATCTCACAAAGTTTGAAACGTCCCATCAGGCTTGGACTATGATTGGGCGGATGTTTCAAGCTCAATCTCGTGCCCGATCGATGCATCTCAAGCAACATGACACTCTTCAAAAATGTAATCTCTCTATGATTGAGTACTTTGAGCAGAAGTGCAACATTGTTGATTCTCTGGTTGATTACTCCCACCCTATGTCTGATGAGGATTCATCTCTGCTATTTTATATGGACTTGACTCGTCCTATGGGCCACTACATGCTGCTCTCAACATGTTCTTTGACGTAATCTGGTGTGCTAACTCTCCCCAGGACTGCAGGACAGGAGACTGGAGCCAGGAGGATCGGGTTCTGCCTTTGAGAGAACATATTTATGTTTTGTTTTAAGACTGAAATGTAGGAATGTAGGATGCAGGAAATGGAAGAGGAAATGCATTCTTAAAGGGTTTTACATGCATCCTAGCTCCAAAACTGCTAAAGAGCCTTCTCAAACAGAAGATATTCGTCGAAACCAATTAAAAGCTAATGTACCTTTTATGATCCTGAGAGAAAACAAGCTGTCAATTACATGAAACTCAGAACAGCTTGGTCAAAAAAAATTGAAGGCATCATATGTTCAACATGTATCGAAAAGAAGAAAATTCGATTTTCAGCTATATCATGTTTACTGCAAGAAAATATACACCTTGAAGATATACACAAGAAGCATGTAGCGTCTCCGTCAGGTACAAAATACATACAATCCATTGCTGAGAAATTGTGTTGAACAGTGAAGAGCCTTCTTTTAGGCATGAACATGAAGACAGAAATGCCACAAGATTCCCGCTTTAGAATACTGCAGATCATAACTGAAGCTTGCCGAAAAGTTTGCACCTCGGCATTGCTCTGTGTCATCTAAGAGTCTCCATTAATCTCTCCAATTCTCTCCTCCCAAACGTTCTTCCATTCAGACTAGCATCTCTATTTCTCGCAACAAAGTAAAATACCAACCAGGCCACCAAGAAATAGACCTCAACCAATAACTGGAACATCAACGCACATGATCTCCCAAAGATTTGAGCCAATCCCCATTTCACTAAAAATCCACACAAAATTACTTCTAAACACTTCAGGAAAACAGCCGGAAGGAACATTGTAGCCAGTAGGTTACATCCTTCCACCACAATTTCCCTCCCATTCCTCCTCGCACTCGCCATTGTAACCCACGAATCAACAGTGAATACAAATGATACCAGTGTATCCATCAAAAACCACACGAACAAAAAACTGGAGACCTCCTTCTCGTAACCTCCTATCCAAGGCGAAGCGGTAGAGAAAGGCATCAATTTCAGCCTCAAAAACAGCTTAAGAAATGAAAACTGATCTTCAATCTCACCAAAGAAGCACAATCCAAGGATCTGCGTTAGTGCATCCCTTACTGCCCATCTCATCAGAATAAAACCAGAAAGCCGCTTGATCCCCAGTTTCGAGCCAGACCATATACTCTCTGCAAAAGAAACGTATCTTCCCAGTAAATCATTCGCAACCGTGATAAACAGAATGCCTAGAACCCATGAATATGTGATCACAAACCCAAAAATCATCCATCCATAAGCTGCAGATACGAGACTGATGAGGAACAACAATGCAGCTGCATCTCTATGCCCTAACTCCAATCCAGCAATAAAGAATCTGAAATCCACAGCCCTATCTTCCTTTGCATTCTCACTACCCTCCGTAAAGCCATCAACAGTTACATTCATCTCACCATCGATTTCAATATCCTCGTTAACCCTGCCATTTAATTTGAAAGAAACTCCATTTCTGACTACCTCGGGATACTTGACCCCGTTATCAACAACGAAATCCGAAAACCCTAGTCTT
Source organism: Persicaria maculosa (assembly GCA_963922045.1). Taxonomy (NCBI): domain Eukaryota; kingdom Viridiplantae; phylum Streptophyta; class Magnoliopsida; order Caryophyllales; family Polygonaceae; genus Persicaria; species Persicaria maculosa. The sequence continues at coordinate 42,508,400 of OY998252.1, read as the reverse complement.
GAACTGAAATCAGAGAGAGCAAGGAAGCTACAGTTGACCAGAGTCTTACGATTGTTTCCGAAAATGGATCGCCCGTCATCGTCATCACCGGAGAAAAAATCGTCGTCGATGGTACGAGTCATTTGGAGAAAAGGAACTCCGCGGCGGCGGCGGGGGCGCTCAGCGGAGAGAGGACGGGAAGCTCCAGCCAGAGGCGAGGTGTGGGAGGAGGCGTCAAGATTCTTGCCGGCGATGTCGAGCCTGGAGAGGAGGGATCTGAGGGAGGGATCTCGGTCGATGAATGAGGTGACGAAAACGGTGCCGTTTTCGACGAAAGATTGGAAGAAGAAGAGAAGGGAAGAAAGGAGGAGAATTGTGGGGAGGAGGGAGGCGAAGGAGACGGTGGTACGGTGGAGGAGCTGGCAGAGGGTGGTATTGCCCGGAAGCAGTGGCGGATCTTCGCCGGAGTTGTTGCCTCCGCCGCCGGTGTCCATTGCCCTTTCCCCTTCTTGAATGATAAATCGATAACTAGTAATCTCCCCCGCTCGATCGGACTTGGGAAAATTGAGAAATTGGGGATTTAATTCGATGGAATTCAGGAGTTAGGGTTTTGGGGGGAAAGAGGGAAGCTTGGATACTGATGGAGCTATGCCATGTTGAATCCCTTCCGTTTTCTACAGCTTCAGGGAAAATATTTTCTCATTTTCCCCTCGAAATGGATATTGCTACCTGACCTTCTTACTAGTTAGTACTACTTAGGGAAATTTACAGAAAATCACCCTTTAAATATGGGTATTTTTACTTAATCATTCCTTAAATTCAAAATTATAGAAAACCACCATTTAAATGGTCTTTGTTTACAACTCACCGCTCATTCATATATTTTCATTAATTTATCATTAAATATATTATATTTTAATATTTTTAAAATCAAATTCGATTGACATATATTATATTTTATTTATTTTTTAAAAAATAAAAATAAAGCCTAGAATTATTATCTTAATTTATGTTTTAAAATGTTTATAAAATTTTAAAACATTACATAAATTACTATTTTATTTATAATATGATTAGAAATCATAATTTATATTTGTAAAGTTAAAAATATTTAAAATAATAACTAAATTAAGATAATAATTCTAGGCTATATTTATTATTATTTTTTTAAAATAAATAAAATAATCCCTAAAATATAATCATTTTTTTTAATTCAAAATTTGAATATATTTATAATCAAATTTGAGTTTAAAAATATTAAAATATAATATATTTAATGATAAATTAACGAAAATAGATGAAGGGGTGGTGAGTTGTAAACAAATACCATTTAAATGGTGGTCTTATGTAATTTTGAATTTATTTAAAGGGTGGTCTTATGTATTTTTGAATTTAAGGGGTGGTTAAGTGAAAACACTCATATTTAAATGGTGATTTTCTGTAAATTTCCCTACTACTTACTAGCACGTAAAAATTTCCAATTGCAGCCCAAAAAAATGTGTATACCCACGACCACCAGCTCTTTATGTTAACGTTTTGTCTATTGTATGCCCTAAGGGCATTGGATAAGGATCCTTCATTAAAAAAGAAAACCCTAAAAGAAAATGAGTAAACATCATAATCTAATTTAAAAATAGATAAACCGGGTATATTGATATCATCTTATTCTATGTGATTTTAGATGTCTTGTGAGTAGGTTTTATGTCTATTAAGTGTCACTTTATATGTGTTTTTATTTGATTTATGTGTTATTTTGAGTATAAAGGTCTACACATGGTGTGTGTGAAATTTCAGATGTTTCGGTGCATATTTTGGAATATTTCACGAGCCAAGGAAAAGGAGCAAGGAAGGAGTCATGTTCGAGGATGATCATTGAAGTCGGAGTATGCCCATGGAGAGCATTCGAGAGCCATGAGTCGAGGCATGAGAGCTTTCAAGGTCAAAATCAAAGAAGCAAAGCGGACTCGGACTTGGGACCTAGACATATCGAGTCGATACAACGAGTAGAGTGGAAACCACGACATATCGAGTCAATACCTGAACCTTTCAAGTGAAAGAAAGCTTTACACTAGCGAAATATCGGGTCGATACCCATGAGTATCGAGTCGATACTTTTCTTCAGGGTTATTTCATCGGGATTTTTTATTCGATTTTATATTTTGTTGGACGACTTTTTGGTATATTTTATTTTTATTTTATAATTTTTTGAGAGTTTTTAGGACTATAGATGGATAGAATTAGGGTTGGATCATAAGACGTTCAATTTTCATTCCACAAACCCTAGTGGCAGACATTGAAAGTTTTAGGCTTTTGAGAGATTTTTCTTTAAGGTTTGTTTTGCTAGATTCAATATCAGTTCTTCTAATCTAGTTTTATATTCTTTCATCATGATTTCTTTGATTGTGTTTGAATTCATATCTGGCTAGTTTTCTTGTTCTGGGGTTGGGGTGATCTCAATGATGTTGAGATAGACATGTGCGTGATAATTGCCTGAATGAATTCTATTATTTGTTTGATTTGATCCATGAGTGCTTAATCCGATTAATTGTATGATTGATTGGAATCCTTTTGATGTTCAACATGCGCCGGCTGCGAATTGAGATTGGATATATAGATAAAGTTGATAATTTTATTGGAAAACATGGATGAACTTGAGAATGATTTATGAGCAATCTATTTAATTCTCTTGAGGATAATAAACTATCGTAGACAACCTAGGTTTGAGTTGGTTATGCAGACCGCATCTGCGATAGTTTGATCGATTTTCTCGCTAGGGTCTAAGTGCTTAAAGAGTTCAACTTGATTGATTCTGCAACAAGTGTAAGCTGAGTGGTAATTAATTGAAATGGACATAGTTATTGCAACATGCATATGCTGAGCAATAATGAATTTAGATAGTTTACCTTCAAATTTCTCTTTTCAACTTGTTCAGGCATGAAAGTTACTTGGTCTATCGAAGATGCATTGTTCTGGTGAATCCTGACTCTGGAATGTTTCGCATCATATATCATTCACAAAAACTTGCAATTTGTTACTTTTCTTATTCTTATTTACTTAGTTCTTCAAAAATCACTTCCTTTATTTAGCTTAGTGAACTAGTTGAGGTTCTGCAATTGATATTCACATGGTCCCTGATATTCGACACTCGATTACTATAATTGACACCGTATGCTTACGGAGTGTTGATTTTAGACCGATCAAGTTTTTGGCACCGTTGTTGGGGATTGTCGATAATATCAGTTGTGTAACAATAATTGGTTTTTCTAAGTCTTTTTGTTATTTTCGATTTGTTTTCTTTTGTCTGTGGTTTCAGGTTTGTGCTGTGACCTTTATGCGAAGATCTATAAGCTAAGGAAATCTCTTACCGTTTCATCCTAAGATTGAACGGACTTTTCGCACAAGGCTTACAACACAAAGAGCCAGGGATCACGAGATGGGAGACAACGTGAACAACCAGCAGCTGGTTAATAATTCTGCTGCGCCGCAGACTCTAGGGCAACGGATGTACCCCGCATAATTTGTTACTACTCTTGGGTTTGTGTTTCCGGCGATTAACACAAATAACTTTGAGCTGAAGCCCGCCTGGCCTCATCAACATGATTGCCCAAAATCAATTTGGAGGTGGTTCTAATGAGAATCCTCACCAGCATTTGACCACTTTTAAGGAGTTGATGAACACAGTGAAAATGCACAATGGTACGGAGGAAGAGCTTATGCTGCGAGGTTTCTCATTCTCTCTGCGGGGGCGAGCAAAGAATTGGTACAATTCAATTCCCGCTAGCACTATTACAACATGGGATATGCTTACTTTTGAGTTCTTGGAAAATTCTCCCCGCCTAGCAAGATTGCTGAGTTGAGGAACAAAATTCATTCTTTTGAGATGCAATCTAGAGAGAATCTCTAAGAAGCTTGGGAAAGGTTCAAGGATCTTTTGCTTGATTGTCCTCAACATGGAGACCCTAAAATCAAACTCTTGGAGATATTTTATAAGGCTCTTGATTACTCTACTAGGATACTCATTGATTCCTCATCTAGAGGAACCTTTTTGGATAAGACTGCAAACGAAGCTTGGAATTTTCTTGAAAAGACCATTGAGCACTATGGAAGATATTCATCATCTAGACTCTAGAGGGTCTTTGAATTCGAAAAAGCAAGCTGGGCTGTTTAAGTTAAACACGGAGACATATAGGGATGCCAAGTTTGATGCTCTCTCCTATGAAGCCAAGAGCATAAAGAAGATGCTCGAAAATGTAATCCTTACAAGATCAGCAGCGTCTTCAGTTTCAAAATCTGTAGTGCCTTGTCAATTTTGTGGCACTACCACTCACACCATCTCGACCTGCGAGATGTTTGGTTCTCATAATGGTGACCTGATAGAGGAAGAAGCTAATTATGCTGAAAATTTCAATAGGGGTCAAGGCTACAACAACAACTACAACTATAACCCCCGTGCTAGAGATCATCCAGGCTTCTCCTATGCTAACAATCAGGGCGCTTAGAATCCACCCCTGGGTTCCAACAGAGGCAACAGGGAACCAAGCACCAACTAAAGAAACATCATCACTCAGCGTAGAGGAGATGTTAAAGCAAGTACTGGACAATTAAAATACAACAGAAGCTAGGAATCGTGAAGTAGAAGCTAAGACTGAAGTGCGATTCAAGATGCTTGAAACCCAAATGGCTCAATTGGCCATTAATACTCCTAGACCATCCGGTCACCTTCCAGGAAAGAGCGATGAAAATCTGAAAGGTCATATAGTTGTAGTGAACCTAAGAAGTGGGAAGCAGTTAGAGGAAGTGCAGGGGCCTGAGACATCCAAGGCTAAGGAGATGCAAGCATCACACCAACAAGGGGAAGTTAAGGCACCAGAAGAGCCAGAGAACGAGGCGCCATATGTGCCACCACCGCCATACATAACTCCCCTTCCATTTCCACAAAAGAGGAATCAAGCCCTACTGAAAAAGAAATTTGAGAATTTTATGGAGATTCTTAAGAAGCTACATTTAAACATCCCATTCACTGAAGCATTGAGAGAGATGCCGTCATATGGAAAATTCCTTAAGGAAATCCTCTCTAACAAGAGAAAGCTTAACGAAGGCTAAGTGGCTACCCTTGGCAAGAAAAGCACTGCGTTGATCCAGAACAAGATGCCACCCAAGCTCAAGGATCCCGGTAGTTTCTGTGTCCCTATTACCGTTGGTGATTTCCGTTATAATGCTTTATGTGATTTAGGTTCTAGCGTTAGTGTACTTCCACTATCGATTTTCAAAAAGCTTGATTTTGGTGAGCTTAAGCCAACTAAAATGCAACTCTGAATGGCGAATATGACAATTACTCACCCGGAAGGCACCGTGGAGGATATTCCCATCCGATTAGATAAATTCTATGTGCATATTGATTTTGTTGTGCTTGGTATTGATGCTAATTATCCTGTGCCAATTATACTTGGTAGACCATTTTTAGCTACTGGAGGAACATACATTTTTGTCCGTTAAAGAATCATCGCATTTAATTAGGGGTGGGCGCGGGACGGGACGGGACGGGATGGAGGTCGTCCTGCGTAATTTTTGCGGGACGGGACCGGGACGGGATTTACTCTTTTTTTCTTAATCCCGCACGAGCATTGTCCCTCACGGAACGGGACGGGACCGGAACGGGACGGGCCTTGTCCCTCGAATAAGAAAGAATATAAAAAAATTAAAATGTTTCTGTATATTTTGTGATTTTTAAAAATGTAACACGTATAGATATATCTATAATTTTTTTTATATATTTTATGAGTATCCATATATATATACATACAAGTATAATATACGTGTGTATATATACAGTACACCAATGTAATAGAATTACACTGATGCAGTGTGTATACACATATGCAGACAGCACAATATTATATTAGTGTATATATATAATCTATTTATATTAGTAATATTACAGTATGTAATCTATGTATATTAAATTATTATTGTTATTGTTATTATTATTATTATTATTATATATGCGGGACGGGACCGGAATTTGCGGGATTTGTGCCCACCCGGCCCCTACATTTAATGCTGGGGATGAGCGAATTGAGTATAATTTTGATAGAACTGTGAAAACCCCTGCTTTTGAGGATGAATATTGCAAGGATGATGAGGTAGACAAGGGTGTGAAAGAGCATATGATGTCGATCATCATACATGATCCCCTTGAAGCTTGCCTAACCGTTGGCGGCATGACTCGAGACCATGAACCACGTCTAGCTAAGCCGTGGAGGACTTGGAAGCATCGCCGGAGGCACCCAAGCTTGAAGGAACCCTCCTGGAAAACATGCGCCAACTGCGAATTGAGATTGGATATATAGATAAAGTTGTTAATTTTATTGGAAAACATGGATGAACTTGAGAATTGTTTATGAGCAATATATTTAATTCTATTGAGATAATAAACTATCGTAGACAACCTAGGTTTGAGTTGGTTATGCATATCGCATATGCGGTAGTTTGATCGATTTTCTCGCTAGGGTCTAAGTGCTTAAAGAGTTAAAGCTGAGTGGACATGATTCTGCAACAGGCGTAAGCTGAGTGGTAATTAATTGAAACGGACATGCGTAGGCTGAGCGATAATGAATTTAGATAGATTACCTTCAAATATCTCTTTTCAACCTGCTCAGGCATGAAAATCACTTGGTCTATCGAAGATGCGTTGTTGTGCTGAATCCTGACTATGGAATGTTTCGCATAATATATTCACAAAAACTTCCAATTTATTACTTTCTTATTCTTATTTACTTAGTTCTTCAAAAATCACTTCATTTATTTGGCTTAGTGAACTAGTTGAGGTTCTGCAATTGATATTCACACGGTCCCTGAGATTCGACACTCGATTACTACAATTGACATCGTACGCTTGTGGGGTGTTGGTTTTAGATCGATCATGTATCCATACGGAAAATATTTCCCAATTAGGCTTCTTATCCTATGTCTTAAAGGCATATAATAGAAAAATCGTTATGTTAAATGGATCTCAAGAGACGGAATCTAAATCCATTTCATTCTTGTGACAATATACATTTAGTAATCATTGTGAAATCTTAAAAGATACTTCGTAACTCACATTGATCCTAGATATATGTAGTATTTACAATTAAACGAATTAATAAAAATAAAGGGAAGGGAAGGGAAGTAAATAGACCAAAAAAAATGAGTGAGGTTTTAGACGTACAAGATCCCAAAACGATTATTGTCAAGATAATTTTAAATAATTTAATGCATGTCGTTTTCATTTTTTTTAAATAAATTGGAAAAAGGTCCAAAACTCTCATATACAAATCAGAGTGAATGAAAAAAAAAACTAAATCTGTCGAGTGAATTGTTGTGCTTGAAAGCTGGCTAAAAACGGTGAAATATATCAAGGAACGAATTGATTGACACTCACTTTCATATGTCGATCAATTTGGATGATTATCGAATGTCATTCAATGGTTATTTATGGTCATCGTTTGAATAATTTGTCAAACCTCGGAGAGAACGAGCTAAATAAGCTGGGACCTCGGCTACTGATGTTGAGGATGCAAAGGAGGTTCGACATAAGTTGTCGATGGTAGGAAGGAACCTCAACAAACAGTGGCGAGGGTACAAAGGGGACTCGACTTCTGTTTTCGAGGGTTTAGGAATTTGATAATAAATTCTGATAAATTGATATTAGAATTTAGAAATTTGTTTTCACACATATTGTATAAATTCATTAAATTGTGTAAAGGTATGTGTGATGGATCTTATTATAATGCAAATTCATATGCTTCTAAGAATGAGACAAACTAAATTTCTTCCTTTTTGGTGTTGAATTTCCTATATTTTTTCTCTGTGTTACAACTGTAAAATCTATAAAATAGTGTACTTAATAATTAAAATAAGAGTCAATTCTGATGCAATGGTTTTTGGCTTTATGTAGTTTAGAAAATGTTGTTTTCCCCACTTCGGATTGTAATTCTAAATGACTAAATCAATATCATAACTTTATTCAAAGAGAAATTTAGTTTTTCTTAAAAAATAGAGTAATTAAACAGATATGAAACAAATTAAAGCAGATGTTAATGTTTTATTTTACAGTAACTGTTTCAAGTGGCCACTTCCCACCAATCCTTAAAATTTGATTTCACATGTTCAACTAATTAATAAAGTTAAAAATAACAAAATTGCAAAAATAGAGAGAAAAGAACAGAGATAAAATCACACTATTAAGCAATGAGTTGTGAAGAACTCAATGAGAAGGTGAGAATCTCCACACTAGGAGTGATGAAGAATCCGTTCCATTGTATGTAAATAACTTCCATTGTAGCTTTAAACACATTTCTTAATAAAGGTTGCAGTTACAGAAAATACCTTATATGTAAGTAATAATTTGAGCAAAAGTGAATAGAATGGAAACAACAAGCCATTGGTAGTGACTGTTGTTATACTATGGAAATCTAATGTATTAGCAATAGAAAAAGAACTACACAGTTAAGGAGTTTTCTTGCATATTGTATCTTAAAGAATATGAGCAAAAGTGAATAGAATGGAAATAGAATAGAACATATGAACAATACACCATCAATAGTTGGCTCAGATGGTCCTTTGAAATACATAAGAGATCCATGAATGAGAATCGTTCGCTTAAGGTACAAACAACGGAATGACACACTCATAATCTTGTGTTGAGCCTCACTCATAATGATAATGTGTTGAACTACTATCAAGCTATAGAAGAAGTATCTCTACAAGGTTAGAGATACTTCTTTCTTGTATCCATATCATGGTTGTTGTTTTTGTTGATTTTGTTAATTATTTCTGACGAGAATCATTAGTTAATTTATAATGGGTGGTGTTACCTAGAAAAGAAAATTCACAGACTTTTGTAGCCACGTCGAAGCTCATTTGTCCCTCAACATGACCGACAACATCACCTTTCAAGCACTTTTGACTTTACAAATCCAATTGATTTCGAACACCCGAAATGGAAAACAACTATAGGAATTTCTTCCATGTTGCCTTGTGCTTTTCGTCTGGCCCTAGCTTCATATCTCTCGATGCTAAGTGGCGATGTGTTGTCTCCAGGGAAGCTTGCATCTCTAGATGACTCACCATGAGGATTTTTATTTGCTTGAAGGATGATAGGATTTTGATGTGCTTGTGACATGAGAGAAATTTGATTTGCTTGTGACATGGAAGCCGAGGGGTTCATCCTAGCTCCTTGAGCCGAGGCGTTTAGATGTTCATGAACCCCTCTAACCATATGTATTCATAAAAAAACGACTGAATGAATGCCATAAAATGGATACCATAAAAACTCTAATGAATTCCAATTCGAATTTACTAAATGAATCCAAAGAAATCAGAACCAACAACCCTAAACATTCAGCAAGAAATCAGAACCACTAGCCCAAAAAAACAAGAAATATGAAGCAACAACCCAAAAAATTCAGCAACAAAATAGAAGCAACAATCCAAAAAATTCAGCAAGAAAATGTGCTCGACAACACTCAAAAACACAAATCAGAAGCAAGAAAACACTCAAAAAAAATTCAGAAGCATTCGAATAGCAACCGAGCACTCGAAAAACACTCGAAATTCAGAAGAGAAATCGGTCCTAGAGCAAAATCAGAAGCGAAATCAGTGCTAGAAGTGAAGCCAGAAGAAACAAAAGCAAAATCAGTCCTAGAGCACTCAAAATTCAGAAGCGAAATCAGTCCTAGAGAAATCGAAATTTAGAAGCAACAACACTCCCGAAAATTCAGAAACAAGAAGAAATAGAAGCGAGATAAAAAATAATAAAAAAATTCATAAGCAAAGCAAAACATAATCGAAAGTTAGATGTTCACGAGCCCCTCTAACCATTTGCATTCATAAAAAAAATGGTTGAGAATGATAAATTTCATGGTTAGTCGAACATGATATTCTTCATCAGCAAAAGTTATTCAAACAATATTCTAGAGGACTTAATTAAAAAAATCACACCCTTGAATCACAGTAAAAACAAATAAATGATCATCCTATGCTAAATAAAAAAACTGAATAACCTTCGACAGAACAAACTCTCGAAGCCGATGCAAGCCACAAATGCCTTAGAATCTACTTTCACACAATAAAAAGCCACAAAAATCAAAATAACATGCAAAATTGATCAAACAATTAACATCACTGACTGGTGATTTCAAAAATCATGCAGCTGCAATTTTCTCTCAACGATACAACCAAGAGCTTGTTATGGAACCGAGCTCTGAGCCTCCATCAAACCCTGGATGCCATCAGCTGAGCCTCCACCAGACCCTCGATGCCATCAGCCGAGCCACCATCAGACCCTCAGTGACAACAGCCGAGCCTCCATCAAACACTCGGTGCCATCAGCCGAGCCTCATTCAGACCCTCGGTGCCATCAGCCGAGCTTCCTTCGGACAACAGACAACACCTCATCGAATGCCCGACATAAATGAAAGCAAATATCGCACCCAAATTGCAAACAAAATGTGTAATTTCTTTCATTTTTGTTACAGTTTCTACTCATACAACTCAAACAACACCCAAAACAACAAGAATCAAACACACAAAAACAACAACCAAATTCAACAACTCCCGCTTTAATCTATTTAATTCCAGTTTTCTACTCATAATTTGACATCCACATTCCAAAAACCTACAATAATCAAACAAAAACACAAACTACTAACAATTTCATGAATTTAAATTCTAATTTCAAAAAATATTAACTCAATCTCACAAAAAAAATACCAATGAAACTAAATATAATCAAAATTATTACCTTCGAATTGATAGATCTATCAAAATCCTTTGCAAATCTACCCAAATTCGCATCCAAAGGGCAAGCTTCTCCCAAATCAATCTTTCAATGGTGGCGGTATCGTGAAGATGTGAACCTCGTTGAATATCCTCGAGCTTTCTTTGTGCGAATGAACGTTTGGGGATTGATTTCTCCCGGGCAAGATCGTAAATATTTTAAAAAGGGGAAAGTACTTGTATTAAATTTTATAGAAATAATCTTGTCAATAGAAAAAATTGGTGTCTAGCAGAAGTGTACCCTCTACAAAAAATTACAAAAGTGGATACCCACCTTATTTATTTGTCGAAAAATGTCGGTTAAAAAATTCAAAAGGAAGGGGGGAAACCGGTGAGAAAGTTAGAAAAGGGGGAGAGGGAGAGTGGAAAAGAAAAGAATGAGAGAGAGGGTTTGCACTTGTAGGGTAGAGAAAAATGAATTAAATATTGTAGTTTGTGATAATGATTTTAAAATTTATTTTAAGAGTTTTTAATAGAAAAAAATGCATTTCAATAAATAAAATCAACCACCCATTAAATAATCCTAGGCATTTAGATCATGTGCAACCATAAGTTTTTAGGGGCATTTGCAAAAGTAACCTATATATCCGTTTCCATTTGCACCCCTATTCCCTATCCATAAAAATTGCAAAATCTAACCTCCCTCCTCAAAACCTCCCGATTATCTCACCTGCTGCACCCATTGGGGAGAGAGAGAGAGAAGCAACAGAGCATTAATTGTCCATCACTGTCACCATCTAAAGTCCTTTCTCTCTATGTCTCTCTCCACCTTTCTCCATTGAAGAGCTCCATTGTAGAACTTATTTATTATTTGATTTCTCACTCTTCTATCTCTCTGCCTTCAAGGGTGACGTGATCTCCATAGGAGCTCGAATTCAGTCTGCACGGTTGCGCCGTTGTTGTGAATCACCGTTGGAGCACCGCTTTGATACCTTTGTCATTCACTTTCGTTCTGATGGCTTTTCCAGGTCAATTCGAGGCGAGTGGAGGCCGGATTTGAAGTAAAGGAGGTGGAATCGAAGTGGAGGAGCCCTTGTAGAGGCTTGGTGAACCGCTTTGTTTTTTTTTTCGCCAATAATAATTTAATCACTTCACGTGGGATAGATTTAAGGGTAAATTTAATTATATTTGATGATTATTCAATGTTTAGCCTTTTTGTTATGAAAAGGCATTAACTTTTTAATTGAGCTATCAACAATTATGCTATGTCCTACATAAGTAACATAACGCGATAACTCAATCCCGATAGGGTTCGTCTTGAATTTTAAAAGATTGAACAAATCATAAAAGGGTATGGAAAATATCTTTTTTTTGTGCTTTCGAACGAGCGGTGTGGCTCTGCATCCGACGTCTTTATGAGTTCTTTTGCTTGATTGGGGCCGTGGAGTCCGACGTCGGAACTGAATGAGGTCGTAGTGGTGCGTTTAGGGCGACTTCGCGTCTGGGAAGGAGTTTCCTTGGAGTTTCATCTGCACTACTCACAAGAGAGAGATTCCTGCTATACTGCTGGCCCTCGGTGGTGTGCTTGACTTCGTTTTTCGTCGGCGTCCTCAACATATTGGGAGTAGTTTTGATTAGTTCGTCTTGTTGTAGGGTTTGTTTCTATTATGTGTCGTTGCGCCTGTTTTCTATTTATATTGTATGTTTAGGTGGTTCTTGTCTGTCGACTTGTCTGTCTCTCGAGAATCACACTTGTCTGATTTCAAATCTTTACCTAATAAAATACCGCGATAGCTCAATTGAAAAGTTAATGCCTTATGACACAGGTTAATAGTTTGATGACTCATTTGAGACAATGCCTTATGACACAAACTAAAAATGATTATCGTGTACTCTTAGGGCATGTTTATCGGTTGGGATCTTGGGGATACTAGGGGTTTTTATTAATAAAAAATTGGTTGGGCTTCAAGATTCGTCCATAGCGATACCATCTCTAAGTATTCTTCCAAGTATCCTTGCAACGATGGTGCAACAGTGATGTGTCAGACGCAAATTTTTTTTTTTTCCGAAAAAAAGGGCTTAAAACAAAGCCATTCAGATGAGTAAAAGGCCAAAGTGCTCCGTTGCAATTCAGTGAAAAAGTGTGTGGGGAGGCTTCGCTAGGGAGCTGCAAGATGGCAAGGGACACAGGTCACTTCAGGAGAGGAGGAGTGGATGCTGAGATTGTTTGACCTTGGACGGCTGAGATTTAAGTTGTTGCTTTATTTTTAACAATTATAAAATATAATTTTTGACAATGAAAATGTTAAAAAAATTATACCAAAATACTAGATTCATTTTTCTCTACACATAGACATCAATTTTTAATATGTTTCATTAAATTTCAAATTTTTTTTCCGAATATTAGTATATGTAATAATACCTAAAAAGTTATTTTTAATTATATTTCATTAGCTTTGAATATTAGTAATAATTATCATTTGAAGAATTTATAATGTTGTTTAAAAAAATATAAAATTTGTGATATATGGTAATAATTTTCATGATTCATCTACAAATTAATATGGTAGAAATTGGTGTTTTTATGAGTCGAGAGAGGTATAATCGTAAATTGATTTGGTAGGGCGGGTCGTTGCTTTGGTGTGGGTGCGTTTAGTTCCTAATTGGGTTGCAGTATCGGGCGTCCTGTATGATCGAGAATATCGTGGTGGTGTTCGTGGTCTTCGAAGATCCCTCATCTAGGTGGGGGGCAACGTCGGTGATCCGCACTTCCCTAGGTTTCGCCCATTCCGATGGTGGGTTATTGTTCTCCGCCTTCTTGGCATCGAGACGCCGTGTGAGTCGATGTACTCTCCTGTGTTCTCGACATTCATGGCTCGCCTTGGATCTTCCTCGACTTCTCCGTTGGTTGACGGCTTTTATGAGTTCTTTGAGTTGTTTCTTTCGTCTGTGTTGTTTGTGTGCTTATTATGTTGTATGATGACGGTTATCCGTCTGCCGATTCGTCGGTCTTTCTGGCTTGTTTGAGCTCGAATTTTTACCTTATAAAAAAAACAGTAAATTGATTTGGTAGGAAATGATGGAAATAATTATGAGAGAGGGGTATAATTGTAAATTGAATTGAAAGGTAGAGATGGGTTTTGAGTTGCTAGATACAATTGATAAAGTGGGAAAAATGAGAATGAAATGTTAGGATGATGTGGCAGGAAGAAAAGAATAAAATATTATTGTAAGATTCTTAGTATCCCTTGATAAACATTACCTTAGGACACAGGTAATACATATCACATAGCATTGAAACAATGGTCAAATGTCAGCGACCATACAAATAATTTACTCTAATAAGTTTCTCTTAATTTTGAAAAATGGATCCTTGTCAGTCTCAAACCGAAGATCTGTAATTCAGGAATCAGTTCATTGCTTAATCACCTCAGAGTCGGACGGTATTTTTGATCAATCAAATGTACTATGAATCATCATATAATTGCACAGTGCAAAGCTCATCAGGAACCCAAAGCTCATCATATAATTGCACAGTGCAAAGCTAATTCAATCCACCTTCAAGGAAGAAGATCACATTCAATAACTTTCGAATACAATACAACACACAAAAATTCAGTCATCTCCCATGACTAGTGCACCATATTCATGGCTACACCAATAACTTTTGCTCGGCAACAATGACAGAAGGGAACCAAGTCATTGCCGCTTGACCAATGCTAATGGTCAGCAGGAAATAAAAAAAGTTACAAGAACAAAAAACAAAAAAAGGAAAAGGCCAAACATCGTCTTGTACAATAGTAACAATGGAAGTCCGTAGGAGAGGACAATATAAATGGTTTACGCGTAGTCTGGCTTTTCTGGGTATGAGCAGCCCGACCTTTGAATGATAACATTGGCAGCATAGTTACCAGCCCTCACACATTCTTCAATGGGCTTTCCCTGAACCAATTGAGACAAAAATCCTCCCACAAATGCATCACCTACAAAGAAGAGGATTAATTCCATGAAACTCCAATGCAAAATAAAACAAAACAAGTGAATTGAGTCCACAGGGACACACCATAATGACAGAAGGTTAGGAGAAAGGGGCATACCAGCACCATTTGTGTCAACCAGTTTCTCTTTGGGCAATAAAAGCACCGGGAATGTACGCACTTTCCCATCCTCGGCAACAACTACAGGATCTGAACCTTGAGTGATCACAGTGATCCTCTTGTGTGCACCAGATGCCTTTGGCCACTGAGAAATTTTTATTGCTATCTCCTCGACGTTATCAGTCTGGCCAAAGAAAGTACCGAAATGAGATTAAGAATTTCCTGAGATGGAACAAATTTAGTGTGTTGTATCAGAAAAACAAAATTTCAGTTGAAGAAATATTCCTGTATGAAATGGTTATTACCTCCCAGCCATGAACTTTAGAGAAGGTTCTGGCCTCTGTTTCATTTCCAAAAACATAATCCATGTATCTGAGCTCGAGGAAAAGAAAGCATTTAAAAGTGAATCCTCAATTATCTTTCAAGAAATCAGTCTAGTAAAGAAGGAAGCTTACGGCAATGCCTTGTCCTGAGGATCCTTGAAGAACTCACAAATAAAGGGAGCAGAAAGATTCATCATGAAGTACTGTACCAAATATTCAACTTTAATTTAATGGGTAAATACAATAGAGTGATTTTGCATACCTCACAGGGATTATCACAACT
Source organism: Persicaria maculosa (assembly GCA_963922045.1). NCBI lineage: Eukaryota > Viridiplantae > Streptophyta > Magnoliopsida > Caryophyllales > Polygonaceae > Persicaria > Persicaria maculosa. Next base: position 42,492,957 of record OY998252.1, on the reverse strand, counting down.
GTACCTTGTTCTTAGCAGCTGCATGCTCAGCAACCAGCATGATAGATTCTGGGGAAACAGTGAGGAAAAAGCTCGCAATATAGAAATATTTGGCTTTCTCAACTGCATATTAAGATATTCATTATAAGTAAAATTTGGTAAGTACATGAGGAAAATGCTTGACATGCGATATAAAAGCAGGTACCAAGTGCCCAATTTTCTGGCTGCTTCAAATGCTCAACCTTGTAGCAATTAGCAGCGGCCAAGTTAGCAACAAGTGACCTGCAAATATATCCAGGATGGCAATATTTTAGTAAGCTCACCAGATGTAATTTAAAATTCCGCCTACTACTCCCACAGGGTTAATAGAGATCATATGGAGTAAAGACAATATGAAAAGATGTTAGCATCAGAAGAAGCAAAAGGAAGTCAGAAGAGTTAGAACCATGTCAACATAACCATCCATAGAATCTATACATCTTAGTACAATGATAAACAAATTATCAAGTCGTTTTTTGTATTATTTATATCTAAACACCAATATTAAATACACGCATGCAGAGAGATTGAAGCAGAAAACCAAGTCTCAACAAACCTTTCGCCACCCACAACACAAACTGCACAGGTGCCAGTAGGTGCAGACTCATCCTCATAGTAGTGAACCTAACGATTAAAGAAATGATATTGTTAAAAAAAATAAGATAGAATATATATTGAGAATACTCTTAATTTTTGAAGCTCTTCATCTTCTTCCTGTCCATTATTACGGGTTTTGTTAATGAAGGAAAGAGCAAAATGGTTTGCACAAAATGACAAGGACAAGGCGGAAAAGAAAGTGCTAAGCTTACATTAACACCAGCAAGTTTAGCATTATGCTTCATTTCCTCTCCGAATTTGTCTTTTCCAATAGAACCCATGTAACTTGTTGCACCAGGCTTTTGCAACATCCACTGGCAGGGAAAACAAATGATTATATTATGGATGAATTGCTGGCAATAGAACCCATGTAACTTAATGAATCATGGATGATTTGCTGGCAATATCACAGCTGATAATTACCTGGGCAACTCTGATCGAGTTCTGTGTGGCACCTGCGCACAGCGGAAAGATTGTAAGAGGAATCCGTGTAAATTTAGGTTATTAGTCAATAAAGCCCTTGTAGAGAAACAAATGTTTGTATATATTCCTCTACCTCCAGCAATATAATCCACCTTGTACTTGCTAGCCATCTCCTCATACCTGAAATAATTTTCATGTGTAGACCAATAAGAATTATACATATGAATCTATTTATTGTCACCAAAGAACTAAACACTAAATCACTTACATCGGAACATGTTTATCCTCAGCAAGGATGGCATTATTCGGCTTGATATCATATCTGTTGCACAGAAGAATAAGATTAGTAATACTTCACTTGCAAGTCAGCTTATAACTAGAACAAAGAGATCTTGTATTTGAAATCTATTGCTCCCTGCATTTTAATAAAAATCAAATTGGAGATTACCTTTAGTCAAAACCAAATAGATTCCAGTGGAGCTTTTCGGAATGTAATACTAAAGTAGGCAAATACTGCATCTTGATTCATGCCATATAAATAACTCAAAACAGCAAGGAAATTTGTTGGCTGACCATTTGCATCAGTTAAATCCTTTTATTAATTCTCTGTTCTTGGAGAGTGAAGAGGAAAGCTATTCGCTAAATTTCGTCCCAAGGTATGATATTTATATATGCAAGTGGAATGTATATGTGGCGTAGACCGGAAAAAGGCAAGTACATCCTATACATTTAGCATCTTCACTTGGAATAACATATTAGATAGATAGGCTTTCTTTAACCTCATTACTTTTGGATCCAATTAACGAATTACAAATTCAAAAATGTTAACGAAGAACAACATGAACCCCTTCCAGCTTAACTATATCAGACAGCTTGCAAGCGGATCTATTACAAGTACAACAAATGAAGCAGAGAAGACAGAATTCAAAAGAAATGATGCACCGAAACGATTTCAAAGTAGCGAAGCGATCGGGAGGAAAGAAATGGAAGAAAAGCTTGGATGAGGAGTGAGGAGGGAGAGAAGACATACTTGGTCAAGAATTCTTCATCGACAACGGCTGAGATGTCCAAGAGAGGGTTTCCCATCCCCAGTAGAACCCCCTCGTACGCCATTTCTGATGAAATTGTGGGTTGGTGAGTGGATGGAGTTTGAGAGGGAAAGCAGAGGAGGGTAGAGGGAGAGAAGGGTTTTCGAGATATTCCGATCTTGGGAGTTGGGAGGACTCCCTCGGAGTAGGAGTTTCCGTAACTAATGACTCTTGTAAAAATTTGGATCTCATAGTGCTGAACTTCATAGGTTGATACTTGATAGGATTATCTATAGAAGATTATCGACCCTCAAAAATAAATTAAAAAATAGCTAAATTAATTTAAATTTATATCATTTACTAGTCTTATTATCCGCGTGTTACGCGGTTGCTTAGTAAATTATAGATTATTAATTAAAAAAATTGATATTTTATAGTAGTTTTTAACTTCCTAAAAGACATGTTAAAAAACAAAGTAACATGTTTGGATTTGTATAAAATCATATCGGTTACTTTAGTTAATACGGAGTAGAAAATCTATCAAAGTATCCAACTAAGAGATGAATATATATAAATCTCTTAGATCTTTGTACGTACGAACTATTTAATATATAATTTATTTAAATTTTAAAAGTAATTAAATTATATATAATAGATCTCATATGGATAAATTGTATACCTACGTACAAACTATTTAATATATAATATAGCTAACTTTTTTTTATATAAATTTATCTAACCTTTTAAGATTATGTAGATTTTTTTAGGTAAAATATTTCTAAAATAACTTTACGTAAAATGATAGATTTTGTAACCATTTAATATAAAATAACTCTACGTAAAATGTTTTTTAGATTCTTTTTCTAGATAAAATATTTATAAAATAACTTAAGATAAAATGATAAGATTTGTAAGATATGAGATTGAATATTTATAATAAAAATTAATTTAATCATTAATTAATTAAAATGGACACATGGGATGACACACGTATAAATAGATAGGGTTATCGTTTAACGTGGCTTAAATTTACTGGATCATCATTAATTGACGTGACAAAAAACCTAGCCAGATTGCACCACAGAAAGACACGTGAGCGAATCGCACCAAAACCCGCCACATAAGATTTCCACGCCTCTGTTTTAGTATTATATAATATTGATTTTGAATTGAGTGGTTAAGATTTAACCTACTCTAAATAGATTTATTTTACAAACTTCGTGGGATCTAAAGTGAAATTTTAGATAATAAGCTCACCGGCAGATGAATCGACGGATTATCAACATACACCATTGCATCCCAAATTGAACAACAATGAAACTCAGAGAAACAATTCGGAACAGAGAGCGAGAGAAAAACATGAAGATTGGCACCGAACAGACATAAAGAAGAAAACAAGTTTTGACCAAACGATACATATCAGAAATAATGTGACTAAAGACGCTACTAACCGCCAATAAAAAAAACTTGGACAATGTACAAACGGAATGCCAAACAAAAGAAGATCATAAAGAAAACTGAAAACGACTGATCATGACTATTCTCCTTTCTCTAACTAAACCCAAATACTCATGTCTATTGAATATCCCCGTTAATCAAAACAAAGATAAAAGGAACACATTACATGAAAATGAGGCAACGACCTCCGATAGATTGACAATGACACAACTCAACAATCCAAAATAAAAATCTGCACTTGGAATTGTTTTGGGATTGGTGATAGATTACATAGGTCTTATATTGTATAGTGAGCCCAATACCTTTGTAACCTATATATATGTTTATCAATGAATGGAAACCCTCAAGGAGGACATTACAATCAATCTCGTGATCTCACATTGTATCACAGCCGAAAATCCTCAAACCCTAATTTTTCTTTTTTCTCCTAACCCTAAACCCTAGCCGCCACCCCCCCCTTTGCCGCCGACACACCCCCCCTCGCACCCCTCTTTCCCTCTCGTCGCAATGGCCGACCCACCCACCACCAAACCGCCCTTCCACTTCGCTCTCACGATCTCCAATATCAAAAACTGCATCCCCATCATCCTTGATCACGAATCCAGTCCCTACACCTTGTGGTCGCACCTCTTCACGACCCATGTTAAGGCTCATAAAGTCCTCCACCACATCGACTCCTCCGTCAATCACCCTGAAAGTGAAGACAACGATCTCTTCACTCAACTCGACACCATTGTCCTTCAATGGATCTTCAACACCATCTCCAAAAATCTATTGACAACCATCCTTGACCCCAAAGACACCGCCTTGGATGCTTGGAAGAAGCTTCAGAATCTCTTTCAAGACAACAAGTCCACCCGTGCTGTCTATCTTGAGCACGAATTCTCAAGTTGCAAGCTTTCCCCCTTCCCATCGATATCCGCCTACTGTCAGCACATCAAGACCCTGTCTGATCAACTAGGCGCCGTCGACTCCAAACTCAGTGCCACCCGCCTTGTCTTTCAGGTACTTTTGGGTCTTCCCTCTGAATACAACGCTGATGCTACTCATATCCAGCAGACGGAACATCTCCCCACCTTTGAAAAGACCCGGTCCCAACTGATCCTGGAGGAGATTCGCCTTCACCGTCAGACCACCGACGCCGCCAAGGACAAGACGGCGTTGGTCTCGTCAAGTGACATCGAAGAGACCTATGCCCCGCAGACCAGCCGCAACAACGACCAACCAGCCACGAGAGGCAACGGCCGCGACCGCAACAATGGGCGGCGGCCGCAGCAGCACGAGTCCTTTCGCCCCTCTTGGTACCCCAACCCCGGTTATCCGCCTTGGATGCCCTTTGGCTACCCACCTACGACGTATCGCCCACCAACATCGTATCCCAACCGTCAGCAGGGAGTGGGCTTGTTGGGTCCTGCTCCTCGACCCGCAGGTCATCAGGCCTACCCCTCGTCTTCTGATCCGGCATACACTCCGACTGATGTGCATCACGCCTTCTCTTCCATGCAGTTGGCACCTTCTGACTCCGCTTGGTATATGGACACTGGCGCCACTTCTCATATGACGAACTCCTCAGATACCATCTCTTCTCTTTCTTTTAAGGGTCCTGCACATTCTATTATCGTCGGCAACGGTGGTCGCCTTGCTACTTCGGGCATTGGCCACGCCACATTACCAACCCCTACCAACCCATTACACCTCAACAACGTCCTCATTGCCCCCAAACTTGTCAAAAACCTTATTTCTGTCTGTCGGTTCACCACTGACAATAATGTTTCTCTTGTGTTTGATCTGTTTGGTTTCTCTGTGAAGGATCTTACTACGGGGGTTACTCGCCTGAGATGTAATAGCACCGGGGAGCTCTATCTTGTGTCGTCGCCCTCACCATCCTGCCCGTCAAGTCCTATCACCCTCTCGGCATCATCATCCAGTTTTTGGCATGCACGCCTTGGTCATCCCAGTCCTGCAGTTTTAGATTTACTTCGTTCTAAGAGTCTTGTCAAATGTAATAAAGAGCTTCGGTCTAGTTTATATTCTTCTTGTCAGTTAGACAAGCATGCCAGACATCCTTTTTAGCGGTTTTTAAACACTACTTTTGCCCCATTTGATATTATTCAAAGTGATATTTGGACATCTCATGTGCCTAGCAAGGATGGTCATAAGTATTACCTTTTGTTCCTGGATGATTACACACATTTCTTATGAGTTTTCCTTTTGCACTTTAAATCTCAAGTGTTTCCTATCTTTGTCAAATTCCATGCTTATATCAAAACACAATTTCATACCTCTATTGGCAGGCGGATATGCTCGACGAATACAGGGCTCTTACGAAGAATGGTACTTACGTTTTTGTCCCTCGCCCTCCTGAGGCTAACGTCATCCATTGTATGTGGCTCTTCCATCACAAGTTTCGCTCTGATGGGACGTTGGAGCGCTACAAAGCCCGTCTTGTGGTCAACGGTCGATCTCAGCAGACTGGTATTGATTATGAAGAGACGTTCAGCCCTGTGGTCAAGCCTGCCACTATCCGAATGGTATTGAGTTTAGCATTGTCGCGCAACTAGGCCATCCATCAGTTAGATGTCAAGAACGCTTTTCTGCATGGCCATCTGAATGAGACAGTCTACATGTTTCAGCCGCCGGGGTTTGCTGATGCTGATCGTCCAAAGCACGTCTGTCTCTTGAAGCGCTCTCTGTATGGTCTGAAACATGCGCTGCGGGCTTGGTTCCAGCGCTTTGCTTCGCATCTGCTACGCTTGGGTTTCATTGGCAGCCGTTCGGATACGTCTCTGTTTATCTATCGCAGAGGCTCAAACATGGCCTTCCTGTTACTATATGTCGACGACATCATTCTCACTGCCTCTTCTGATGCTCTTCGGATGTCCATTATTTTGCGGTTGAGTGCGGAGTTCGCCATGTCTGATCTGGGTCAGTTGTCATACTTTTTAGGAGTTGCTGTTCAGCGTCATGCGTCTGGTCTGTTTCTCTCACAGAGTAAGTATGCTGCTGAGATTGTTGCTCGGGCCAAGATGGTTAACTGTAATCCTGTCGCCACCCCTGTTCATACATCCAACAAGCTCAGTGCTCATTCTGGCCCTTTGGTTGATGATCCAACGTTGTACCGGAGATTCGCTGGTGCTCTTCAGTATCTCACCTTCACCAGGCCTGATATCAGTTACGTCATTCAGCAGATCTGCTTGTTCATGCATGCACCCAGGGAACCCCATTTTCAGGCCTTGAAGCGGATCATTCGGTACATCAGCGGCACCCTTGAGCTAGGCACCACGATCACTCCTTCCTCTAAGCTTGACCTTGTTGCTTACACTGATGCGGATTGGGGTGGTTGTCCTGACACACGTCGCTCCACATCTGGTTACTGTGTCTTCCTCAACGACACCCTTGTGTCGTGGTCAGCCAAGCGTCAGTCTGTCGTGTCTCGCTCCAGCGCTGAGGCAGAATACAGAGGTGTTGCCAACGTTGTCCTCTTCAGAAGGCCACTCTACACTGACAACGTCTCCGCTGTCTATCTGGCTAGCAACCCAGTCCAGCATCAACGCACGAAGCACATTGAGCTCGATCTACACTTTGTCCGGGACAAGGTTGCCATTGGACATGTCCGCGTTCTACATATCCCGTCCTCCTATCAGTACGTTGATATATTCACCAAGGGTTTACCTCGACAGTTGTTCATTGATTTTCGGTCCAGTCTCATTGTACGGGCCCCTCCAGTTTCGACTGGGGGGTTTGATAGATTACATAGGTCTTATATTGTATAGTGGGTCCAAAGGCCCAATACCTTTGTAACATATATATATATGTTTATCAATGAATGGAAACCCTCAAGGAGGACATTACAATCAATCTCGTGATCTCACAATTGGAAAAAGGAACCTATGGAACGAGATCAGAATTCTCTGTAAAATAGAAAACATCCAAGTCATGGTGCTTATGGAAACAAAAGTGGAGATTCAACCCTGGGACGTGATTTTGAAAAGGCGGGGTTTGACTCTATTTGTTGGACTATGGCGCGTGGTAGGTCCGGTGGTCTCTGTTTTTTATGGAAAGACTACCAAATGACCAAAGGAAAGATCGAGATATTGGAAACGGAAGACCGATTTACTATGGTAACTATTGAAGATCATACCAAAGGGGCGAAATTCGCGTGCTGCTTTGTGTACGCGTCTGCACATGAGAATGAAAAAAATAGAATTTTGGCCCCGCCTTACTGATCATATTCTTAGGCTTAACATCCCGTGATTAGTTATGGGGGACCTTAAAGAGATCCAATGCTCCGCAGAAAAACTGGGTGGTGTTTAGCCATGCCTGAATATATTCAACAAACTCCTATCATTTAAAGATCAATGCAGCTTATTGGACATCCCTACTCTCGAAAATGATTTCACTTGGAGAAAAAAGGAAAATAGACATAGATAACATTTATGAGAAGCTTGACATAACTCTTGTTCAAGACCAAATCATACAATGGTACACAAACAATGCAACCAGAAATTATGTCTTCTCTTCCCCAGGCTACAACCCGATATCAAAATAGCTTCAATTGATACAGAGACTGATAAACAAAAAGAACAAAATTAATTCTACAATACCACAAGATATATTGGAGCCAACGCGCAAAACCAAAACATCTAAAATTAATAACACAAACTCGGGATAATATCATAAAGTGGCTACAAGGCGCAAAAAACAGGAAAATAATAAGGGAAATAATAACCCAAGAAGGTACATCAATCACTGGAGAAGAAAACATCAGAACAGAAATCCAAACTAATTTTGAAAAAAAGATTTTAAGAAGAACAAATAAATATTCGCCTTATGGATGACTATCTTAATTTGATTAGCCTTGAGATCACTTAAGAGGATAACAACCTTTTAACAAAACCGATTTCAAATCAAGAAGTAAAAATTGCGATTTTTACGATTAGAAAAGATAAGTCCCCTGGACCAGACATAATAATTGCTGAATTCTATCAACGATACTGGTATATCGTTGGTCTGTCGATCATTAGAGCAATCAAGGGTTTCTTCCAATCTGGAGGAATGCTTAAACAAATTGACGGAGGGAAAACCTGTCGTTGATCCGCCAAAGAAATCTCAAACCTATAGCAAGTATAGCAATAAGCAAGAGGTCGATCCACAAGGAAAGTAATAATTCAAGTTTGATTCAAGTGTCAATCAAAGTAACCAATTTGGGGCGGGGGGGTTTATGTGTGAAAGTTCTGCCTTTTATCAAAGCGGAGTAAAGAAAGAAAAGTAAATGAATTTGGTTTAGACAATTAGGAGAAGCAATTCCACCTACAATCTTCCACTTTATTTGGTTGAAGCGATCCTTGTAACTTCTTCTCATCCTATTAAGTTTCCTATGAATGCCCTTGTTCCGACCTAATATAGTTACTAGTCCAATCAGTCCTAGAAACTGTTATCAATCGAACATTCCCTAAAGAAGGATTTAACCCAATTGATAGCTTTAAGTTCAGAGATTAATCAAGGTATTTGCAGTCCCTAAAGAGGGATTTAACAACACATCCAACTTCCTACTTGTTCAATTAGTTCAATCAGCTCTAAAGGAACAAGTTTGCTTCTTAGGTTAAGGTTCACAATCAGGAATCTACAAAACCTTAGCGATTGAGTTGATCTAACAAGTTGACCAGACAAGATAGAACAAAACAATAAACAATCAAGCACAAAGAAGTTGAAGCATTCAAATATAGGAAACAAGGAACGAGAATTAGAAACTCACAATCAATCCAAATAAAGCTTCAAATTGCAGGCAGAATAGATGACTTTAGTTCCTCATGGAAGACATCGCTCAAATCTCTAAAGTGCCTGATGAACGTAAGAATAGAATAGAATACTGTAAACTAACATAATAATCGGTCTTATAAAAGAGTCTAGTTGGCCATAAAAACCAAACAAAGAAAACTAGCGTTTTCGTAAACAAAACGACGCGCGGACGTCAAATGCTGCGGCCGTGGCTTCTTCCAAACCCGCTGAAAATTGATTGGCCGCGGTCGCGGCATGGTTGCTGCGGCCGCAGCCAGAGGCCTTTCACGAAAAATCTATCCAGAATTTGCTCTTCTTATCAACAGGAAAGTTGTAGTTCTCTGAAAGAGCTTTCCAACACATGATCATATTAGTCAATCGGACAACCGAGGCCTCCAGAAAGTGCAAAACAAGTTCAGCATGTCTGGTGACAACTTCTGCAAACGTGTTCTTTGTTTAGGTCCGCTTCTTCTTCTTAGGACCTCTTGAGATCTTCATGTAAGCTTCTCCGATCAACTAGACATTCTCATCTAATGCGTTAACAACTCCTGTCTCATCATCGGATCCACGATTACCTGAAATAATCAATAAAAGTGTGTAGATTCCGACTCCACTAACATAGAGAGCAAATATGCAAATTCTACTTAAATCATGCATGATATGCATCATAACTAAACTAAATGCAACCAATTATGACCATCTAAATGCATGCTATCAAACTCCCCCACATTTAACATTTGCTTGTCCTCAAGCAATGATAGAATGAACATTAATCAACGCATCCCACAGGAAATCCCTTCAAGTATCAACCTCATCAAAAAGCAACATCATAGCAAGTGAAAACATAAGCCAAGTAAACAAACGTCATAGCATGTATTCCAGTGATCAAAGCTTAGAAGTAGACATCATACAACCTCACCAGAAATATGTGTTTTATTCATGTGTTTAGGCTTTAAAGTACAACTCTCAACTCAATCCAAAATGCACTAAGCTCATAGACATTGACCATCATATCACCAAATATCTACCGAAATGTCATTACTTGCGGGACACAATAAAAACAACTAAATAAAATGTGACACTTTTTTTTTTCTTTTATTTTTCTTTTGTTTTCTTTTCTTCTCTTTTTTTTTTCTATTTTCTTGTCTTGGTGCTTTCCTTACGCGAGGCGCAAACATGGGTGTCATGAATGACCCCGGTCTATCAACACCTCAACCTACTAATATGAAGTGCACTTGAACATCTTTTGACGCAAGTTGCAAACATGGGTATCATGAATGAACCTGGTTACTCAATGATCAAGCTTTCTTTCCTAGTGGATAGTTCCCAACACCTTTTTGCGCGAATCATACCCATGGGTGTCATGCGTAGACCCGGTTACTAAGTGCATCAACCATTGCCACCTTATTCACTAAATATGCACAAATTCAAACCAAAAGACTCAAAATATAAACATAAACTCCGCAAGCAACAAATATGTGAATCGGTCTTGAAAACTAGATACTGCAGTCAATGCCAAGAGGTAGCAACACAAGGAGAGTAATTCACACAATTGAGCAAAAGATTTCAAATAAGGCCAAACATTCTCACAGGGTCATTTTTTGAGGACTTCAATCATACTTTAGCTCAATCATACATGCTCAATTATAATTGCTAGCTCATGTCCCACAAAAATCAAATCTAGATAAGGCCAAAACATCCAAAACTCCATGAGATTTATATGATCATGCTTGAAATTTAAATAAGAGGACAAACTAAGCCAGATAGGTATTTGAATAACACATATGTATGCAATGCATGATTATTTTTGGATTTTTCGAATTTATTTTTTAAATACGAAAATAAACAAAAATTAATAAAAATGATTACAGAAATTAAACATGATGCAGAAATTTAAATATGATCTCCTATATGCACTATATATACAGAATTCCTCTCCCCCACACTTAAAGTTTTCATTGTCCTTAATGAAACAATAAAGAAAACAAAAGTAAATCAAATATAATCAGGGTGAAGGAAAAGAAAAAGGAAAAAAAGAAATAAAAACTTACCTCGGGTTGCCTCCCGAGAAGCGTCGTTGTTTCAAGTCGTTGGCTCGACGAAATGGCCCTTGATTGGCCTAGGTTCCTCCACCAGGGTCACCTACACCTGTCATCTTATTGACAAGTGCGGGCACCTTTGGAAGGTGTAGCTTTCTGTCCAAGCACTCATCCCTTACCCTTAGCTTCTCTCCTTGAGCTAGTCCTGGGGGTTGTCCTGGAATCACAAAAGGTTTCAATTTGTTAGGGGGCTCAAATTTCCATAAACTATTTTCCTTAGGTGTTTCTAACAAATTACGAAAATTATTGTTGCGATCCCTATTGTTAGAAATAGGCATATCTAAAGAATTTTCAAGAGAAAGCTTGTCATGATTAAAGAGAGAGAATTCTATCTTTCTTCCATCAAACTCCATAGTCAATAAACCCTCACAACAATCAATTTTCGTTTTCACAGTTTTTAGGAATGGTTTTCCTAGTATAATGGGTGTTTCTGGGGCTCCCTGCTCCATATCTAAAACAAAGAAATCAACAGGGAAAAACAAATCATCTACCATAACCAAAACATCTTCAACAACGCCTCTTGGCCTGATTTGTGATCGATCAGCAAGTTGCACTGTCACCCCAGTCTCAGTCAGAACACCCAAACCCAAAGACATGTACATGTTGTAGGAAATAACATTAATTGAGGCTCCAAGATCAAGCATGGCTTGTTTGAATCTAGTATTCCCAATAGCACATGGAATTGTAAACATACCTGGGTCTCGACATTTTTCAGGCAATTTCCTTTGCAACATAGCAGAGACATTTTCATTCAAGCTTACCTTTTCCTTCTTTTTCAATCTTTGCTTCTTCTTGATGGTGCACAATTCCTTCAAATTTTTTGCATATCTAGGAATGCTCTTAATCAATTTGAGTAAAGGAATATTTACCTCGCACTTGCTGAATGTCTCAAAGATCTCCTTATAGTTCTCATACCTTCGTGTATCCTTCAGGGCTTCCAAAAATGGTGGAACCGGCTTTGGAGTCTCAATAGGTAAGGAGGGAGAAGGAGGAGAATAAGGAGGAGGAAAAGAAGAAGAAGAAGAAGAAGAAGAAGGGGAGAAAGACGGAAAATGCGTACCTGGCACCGACGGATCGGCGAGGGCACTGGCGGCGGGCGCGGCATATGGCTGTCGTTGATCCGCCAACGGTGCCAAATTTGACGGAGGGAAAACCTGTCGTTGATCCGCCAAAGAAAACTCAAACCTATAGCAAGTATAGCAATAAGCAAGAGGCCGATCCACAGGGAAAGTTATAATTCAAGTTTGATTCAAGTGTCAATTAAAGTAACCAATTTTGGGGGTTTTTATGTGTGAAAGTTCCACCTTTTATCAAAGCGGAGTAAAGAAAGCAAAGTAAATGAATTTGGTTTAGACAATTAGGAGAAGCAATTCTACCTATAATCTTCCACTTTATTTGGTTGAAGCGATCCTTGTAACTTCTTCTCGTCCTATTAAGTTTCCTATGAATGCCCTTGTCCCGACCTAATATAGTTACTAGTCCAATCAGTCCTAGAAACCCTTATTAATCGAACATTTCCTAAAGAAGGATTTAACCCAATTGATAGCTTTAAGTTCAGAGATTAACCAAGGTATTTGCAGTCCCTAAAGAGGGATTTAACAACACATCCAACTTCCTACTTGTTCAATTAGTTCAATCAGCTCTAAAGGAACAAGTTTGTTACTTAGGTTAAGGTTCACAATCAGGAATCTACAAAACCTTAGCGATTGAGTTGATCTAACAAGTTGATCAGACAAGATAGAACAAAACAATAAACAATCAAGCACAAAGAAGTTGAAGCATTCAAATATAGGAAACAAGGAACGAGAATTAGAAACTCACAATCAATCCAAATAAAGCTTCAAATTGCAGGCAGAATAGATGACTTTAGTTCTTCATGGAAGACATCGCTCAAATCTTTAAAGTGTTTGATGAACGTAAGAATAGAAGAAGTCTGTAAACTAACATAATAATCGGCCTTATAAAAGAGTCTAGTCGGGCATAAAAACCAAACAAAGAAAACTAGGGTTTTCCTAAACAAAACGACGCGCAGACGTCAAATGCTGCGGCCGCGGCTTCTTCCAAACCCGCTGCAAATTGATTGGCCGCGACCGTGGCATGGTTGCTGCGGCCGCAGCCAGGGGCCTTTCACGGAAAATCTATCCAGAATTTGCTCTTCTTGTCAACAGGAAAGTTGTAGTTCTCTGAAAAAGCTTTTCAACGCATGGTCATATTAGTCAATCGGACAACCGAGGCCTCCAGAAAGTGCAAAATAAGTTCAGCATGTCTGGCGACAACTTCTGCAGACTTGTTCTTCGTTTAGGTCCGCTTCTTCTTCTCAGGACCTCTTGAGATCTTCAGGTAAGCTTCTCCGATCAACTAGACATTCTCATCTAATACGTTAACAACTCCTGTCTCATCATCGGAACCACGATTGCCTGAAATAATCAATAAAAGTGTGTAGATTCCGACTCCACTAACATAGAGAGCAAATATGCAAATTCTACTTAAATCATGCATGATATGCATCATAACTAAACTAAATGCAACCAATTATGACCATCTAAATGCATGCTATCACAAATTAACCAAACATTTATAACGCTAATCCCAAAATGTAACAACCCGAGAACAACTAATAACTTTCTTCCAATCAGTATGTGTTCAACAATGTATAAAGTTATTGCAAAAATATTGGCGGATAGAATGAAAAAATTACTAACGAGAAATTATTCACCCTCTTCAAGGAGCCTTTATATCTGACAGAGCTATCCAGAACAATGTACTTATCGCACATGGAATATTTCCCTCATTCAGAAGTAAAAAAGGACATAACGGTCGAATCGCAATAAAACTGGACATGGAAAAAGCCTATGATCGACAGAATGTACTAGGACTTCATATTTGCTATTTTGAATAAGTTCGGCTTCTGTCAAAAATTTTGTGGGTGGTTCAAAGAATGTACGCAAACTGTCACTTTCTTTGTTCTTGTAAATGACGAACCTACTGACAGTTTCCGTCCCCAAAGAGGCCTCAGACAAGGTGACCCGATATCCCCCTGCCTCTCTTTATTTTAGGGGTTGAGATTCTAGCTAGAAAAGTCTAACAAGTTAGCGAACATTCTAGAAACATCATTGGGGTTAACCTTCGAAAAACGGAACCCAAATACATTTCCTCACCTTTGTAGATACATCATGATATTTGTCAAGTCCACCACGGAAGCTTGCCAAGAGGTAAAAAATATACTAGATGACTACTGTCAAATTTTCGGTCAAAAAGTAAACTACCAAAAATCTGCATTCCAAGCTACGAAAGGGATTACAAATGACCAAAAACAAATAATCCAATACTGCTTATCGATTACTAACCAAGACGCCCTTGAGAAATATCTTGGTTACCCAATTATAAATGATAGAGTAAACAGGAACACGTTCGAAGATATCATTGGAAAAATGAAAAATCAATTGACAAAATGTAGGGCGAATGAGCTTACCCAACAAGGAAGAGCAGTTTTGGTCAAGTCAAACCTTGTAGCAAAACCCTCTTACATAATGCAAAACTTTATGCTTCCAGCATCCATACATACAGATCTCCATCGACTAAAGAGGAGCTTCTTATAGATCATAAACCTGTGATTGGTTGGGACAAATTCTACAGCCAAAGAGTGACGGAGGGCTAGGACTCCACATAACAAAGGACATGAACAAAGGGTTCCAAATTAAACTACTTTGGAAATTTTTTGCGGAACCGCAGAAAGAGTGGGTAAAAATTGTTAGAGAAAAATATATAAAGGAGTCGGCAATCTTGGACTACTACCGAAAAAATGATATATCATGGCAATGAGCAAAATTGATGGAGATAAAACAAGAATTATGTGTGGGAATAATCTGGCATGTGGGTAACGAAAGAACCATAAAATTCTAGAAAGACGTATGGGTACACTATGACATACATTTCTAGGCAAAGAAATACTCCATGACCAAATTGATGAAGGGGAGACAGTCAGTGGCAGATCCATGGGGGGCTCGAAGGTGGCTGAAACCCCCTATCCTAAAAAAAGGTATTTGTATATTTTTATATATCTCTTAATTTTATTTTATTATATATATATATATATATATATATATATATAAGTAGAATAAAATCACAAGGACGACTTGACTCAATGGTAAGGACACGGGTAGAATTTAGTTACAGATGCTATCATCTCAGGTTTGAATCCCATTCCTCACCCATTTTCCCTGTATTTTTTTAAAACAGCACCCCCTCCTTTAGTAGTCGACAGAATACACAGATAGCACACCCCACTTTCACACGCAGCGAAGGGCGAAAGCTAAACCCCGAGCAACCGAGCCGAGCAAGCTGCCGGTGCTGCTGTCGGCTCCAACTCTGGATGACCTTGGTACCGGTAACGCACCACCGCAACCTACTGTTTGCGAAGGCTTCTATTGGCGACTTACTCCCGTTTCTTGCAGCAGGCGACGCACTCCTGTTTCCCGCAGCGAAATCTTCAATTCTTCACTCCTTCGATCTAGACTTCAAGATTTGTTAGTTTTCTTCCTCTTCCTTTTAATTTGATTGTTTTTAAGTTCAATTGATTGACTGAGAATCAATTTAGATTAGAATTTGTGGATGTGAGAATCAATTTGGGGATTTCGATTAGGGTTTGTGATTTGTGAGAAATAAATATGTGCCTTTGTGATTTGAAAATGGAAATTGTGGTTGTAGTGAGAAATAAATTTGTGAATTTGTTGTTTATGATTTGGAATTGTGCATGGTTTGTGATTGTGGTTGTGAGAAATAAATTTGTGAATTTATGGTTTGTAATTTGGAAGTGTGATTTATGAATTGTTTTTATCTTTACGATTTCCAATCAAAATTTCCAGATAGAACAATTATACAAAGGAGAATTAAAACCCATAAACAAAAAAAAAATACAATAATTAGACCCATTTATTATTAAATGTGCCTATTTGCTAAAATTTTGATTTTTTCTTGTTTTAACCATTTACTGTTATTTTGTATCCATATCTTTAAAAATTCAATGAGGATCTAACTAGAACCATATGATTTTCTTTAATTTCATGCCCTAAACCTTTTCCCCTTACATTCGTTCAAATGGACTGAAAATATCAGATAAGCTGAAAGTTAAAGCCAATGATGTTAACCCACGATGCTTGTTTCCAAAATCTAAAGACAAATCCCTGAGCTAACTGTGTCCAAAATGAAGTATTTATTATTATTAGTATTATTCATCTCAATGAACTTAAAATTTTTGTAATCTCTTTTCATATGAAATTACATCCTTATGGGTTATGTACTTGTGTAAGGTCTCATTTCTTGGAAAAAAAATTAGACTCCCCCCTAAACAAAATTCTGTATCCGCCACTAGAGACAGTTGATCTACATAAACCTAAATAAGACATGGATAAAATAAAAGAAATCTTTATTTCTATTTCCTACTAATGAAATCGAAAACATACTATATTGGAAATATAGCAAAAACGGGTGGTTCTCCACAACCAGTGCATTGGATCACATCACAATAGCTAGACAGATTAACTCTGACCCATTACAATGGTTATGGAAAATCGAATGCCTGCCAAAAGTTAAAAACTTCATTTGGGAAAACCTACTAAATGGAATACCTACGAAAATCATATTATAAAATAAAGGAGTATATGCACCATTGGAATGTCCGCTCTGCAACTATAATGAAGAAGATGCGACACATATCTTCACCGAGTCCCATACTTGCCTGGCAATTTTAGGAAGAGGACAATAATATCAAACGACTAATTAACAACACAGATAAAATAGACAAAATATATAAGGATATAATTTCTAAAATTATTGCGGAGCTCACTACTGAACAAAAATCGACCCTTGCTATTGCCCTTTGGGGTGTTTGGTCCATGAGAAAAAGATACTATTCGAAAACAATGATACTAGGAATATGGAAGAATGGATAAAGAGCATGAAACAGCATACTCTGAGCTGGAAAAAGCCAAAACTGACAACCTCTAGGATGATGTGGAAACCAAACAAACAAAAGCTCACCAAAAGGACCAAAAAACAAAAAGTGATTAAGTGGGTGAAACCCAAAGAAGGATTTCTTAAACTAAACCACGATGGAGCAAAAGTTGCTTCTGGTATTGTCGCTTCGGGGTTTGTCATTCGAAATTGTCTGGGTGATTTACTCTCGTGTGGGGACTCAAGGACTCGGGTCGATTTTCGCCTTGCAAGCAGAGTTTCTAGGCCTTCAGGTAGGGCTTCGGATGCTACGTCGAGGGGTTTCTCGCATTTGGAGGTGGAGGGGAACTGTTTGTGTAATGGCCCAAATATAATTATTCGGGTTACGTTTCGAAGGTTGGATATCTTCATTTGGATCTTGCAATCTAGATACGGGTTGAGGTTTCAAACCTCAAAAGTTAGTGTTTCAAAGTGGGGATTTCGAACTCCAAATCAAGCGAAGGGTCGTTGGGTACCCAGAACTTGTCCTATAGACTAAGTCGCTCAAATTAGTTTTAAATAAAAAGCATATAAAACTAAATCAGAATACAACTTGCCACGACGGAGCTGAGTGAAAGCCAAAATATGAAATATGAGTATAGAAATCATTCTGTCAAGTCTGGTGGGGTCAGTCTCTCTGTTGTCAATCGTGCAATAGATATCCCCGCCATAGAAGCATAGAACAAGCATTAAAATCTGCAGACAAACCTAAAAAATAATGCATGGCGTGGGATCAGACTGAGGCTCATACACGTGACTAGGTTCCACTATAGGCACACATATACACTAATCCTAAATAAAGATGCTTCTAATGCAGTGCGGAAATTAAACACACAAGTCATGCTTATCAAGTATATAATATGCATAAAGTGCGGTAAATGGATCCACACAAAATGCCAAGTGGCATATCCCCAGATTTCCAACCATACTCCAGTTTCCGTACCATAACCGAGGTAGGACGCTCGGTCATACCGAACCCTAAGTATATCTCAATCATAAATGTTCGTACCACTGTCGAGGTAGGATGCTCGGTCATACCTAACCATGCATGTCCGTACCACCACCGAGGTAGGACGCTTGGTTGTGCCAAACCATAAATATATAAATCATACTCAAACTATATTAGAACAAACCCGATGGTGTTGGGCTGTCCTATGACCCTAGCAAAGACTCTAAGACTCACGACACGGATAACAACCGTTTTGTTTTCCAAAAACATCGAGTAAACGAATGCTCATTCAAGTGTGCAACCCTAAGTAGGATATTACATGAATCTTGCTTTCACGCTTATGCAACACCTAGTATATCATGTGACTACATGCATATGAGAATCAATCTGAGTAAGCTTCGCATGAGAACTTACTTGCAAAGCCGAACAACAAGACAAAAGCAGGTAGCGGAATCCAATCAAGTCAACAGGCACCTATTATAAATAATAAAGAATGCAATAAGCTACAATGCTACTAACCACATACAAAGAGACCCAATTCCCAAACGTTTCCCAAAACCACTCGATAAGTCAAATCATTTCAAAACCATTTCGAACACGAGAAAACATCTAAAAGCCAAGATATCCAAAGATTTTCAATTCTCATCAACTCCCATAACTCATCATCATTCATATCCAATTAAATCTCCCATCCAGCTCCAAAGCATATCACAATCAAGGTATATGGTTAAAAGGAGTTCAAATCCGACAAGTTAAGGCAATCTGTTAAACAAGGTTCATAAAGCATCAAGTTGTTATCAAAATATTAAGTTCAGTAAACCAGTCAAGTTAAAATGTTAAAGGAATTTCGGCATCTTGGTTTGAAAACACAAAGTCCTTCCAAAGCATTTCCTGAAACATTCAAATCGATATAATCCAACACTGTTCATATTCCGTTAAAATCATACTTTAATTCATTTAAATAATTCCTTAAATAATATCCTCCAAATCCATGTTTCAAAATCGACCATAAACCCGACATAGGCTGGTTCAACCCAAAAACTAACCAAAAGGACCAAGGACCAAGGGAGCAGCCTTGGCCAAAGGCTACTGGGTTAGATTTCGCCGCGGCGAAACGGCCGCACGCCGTGGCGGAATCCAACCCACGCTCCCCGTGAAACCTACCCCTCGCTAGCCACGAGACGCGTCTCTCGCCACGGTGAAAGGGGCACTCGCGGCCGCGAGAAGTGCCTTCTTCTTCCCTAAGTCTTGTTCCAACTCGCCGCGATGATCATGGTTTTGCCGCGGCGAGATTCAAACGTTTTGACTCGTTATTTCCTTGAATCAATTCTGTTCATTACCAACCCAATTTTTAAACCAAAGAAAAGCCCATCCCAACCATAATCAACATAAAATGACGCAAACGAGGATTAGAGGGGGAGGGCAGAAGAGGGATTACCGAGGGTCTTCGAAGAAACTTCCACAAGCTCCAATGGTGGCCTTCCGAGCTCCGAATCGACAAGAAAAGTGAACGAGTAAGCCTAGGAAAGGTAGAGAATGAGTAAAAGTCCTCTTTTACAGAGATTGAGACCAAAACGAGCAAGAACGAGGAAGATTTGGCTTACCTTCGAAAAACCAGGGAGAGAGGAAGAATAGGGCTCGATCTCGCACTTCCTGGCGTTAGATCCACTTTGATTCGACCTTGTACCTTACAAGGTCGAAAACTCAATAAAGGTACGTCTTGAAAAGATTTTGAAGGGAAAGAAATCAAGAGGAGGGAGAGCGAGCTAAATTATCGCGAGAAAGACGAACAGGGCACCTTCTGGGCTTCAACTCACGGTGGCGGATGGGATTTTGCAGCGGAGATAAGTGCTCTTGCAACTTCTAGGTTCTGGCTTGCGGCAACGACCTAGATCTCGCGACGGCGAAATCTTCTAGAAGTTACTGTTTTTGCTTGAATCAACGTCCGATCTTCGTTTTCTTGGCTAGATCTTCAAGTAGGAGGGAAAGGAGGTGTGTTTCAGGGTTCTTGAGCCAGAAAAAACACAAAGGAAGGGTTTGGGAGATGGTGTTTGAAGATTGAAAGAGGAGAAGGGAGGAAAGTGTTTTAGGGTTTTCTTTTGGATTTTCAAATGGAGAGAGATTAGGGTTTTAGGGTGGAGGCTCAGATTTCTATGATGATTTCAGGGTCTCTTGGGATTGGAGCATTCTACTTTGAGATTTAAAAGGATTGAAATTGTGCCTTTGTTGCTCCATTTGTTTGAGAGTTAAAAGGATTCAAAGAGATTTGCAATAGAAATGAGTCAAAACCTTTAGAATTTTGCTTGATATCATCACGTTTGGAAAATCCTCTATTTAGACTTTAGAGAATAAAAATAGGAATTAAAAGGCTAGTTTTTTTATCCTTTTAAAAAATGGATCTACATCTATTCTTTTTTAATTAGATAAATCAAAGTATCAAACACAAAAGATTAGTACTTCCTCCGTTAAGAAAAACATGTCATTTTAGGAGTAAAATCTTGTTAAGAAAAACATGTTGTTTTAGGTATTTTGGTGTTCAATTTTCAAAATTATCTTTGTAATGATTAAGGATTTGTTAGTTGTAGTTTCAATAAAGTGGAAAAGTAAAGTAATAATTAGGGGTATAAGTTTATTTTTGTTTGCTTTTATTTGATTTCTTAAAAAAATGGGCACATGTCTAAAATGACATGTTTTAATTAACGGATGGAGTATTAGTTTTCTTTGGGATGATTCAAGATGCTGCATAAATTTGTTTTAGACTCTTTAATTTATTGCTAAAAAATTTGGATTGCAAATGTACCTTGGTACATATTGGTTGGTCATGAGTAGCATTGAAGGCTTGTAACCTTCTCACCTTTATTATCTATTTTCAAGACGTGTGGGTAGGAAAGGAGTGAAAATTAATGTAGTTATGTTTAGAAACCTATTAGCTTATCACTATCTTGAAAACAGAATTCATTAGATGTTTCCTCTAGCCCAGATCTTTTTGGTCATATAGCCCGGATCTGATAATTTATAGCTCCGGGATTCAGGTTGGTTGGGGTAAAAAATAGGTCGTGAGACATCAAGTCGTTATCAAATCATTAAGTCCAGTTTATTAATCAGAGTTATTATAAGGAATCTCGACATCTTGGTTTGAAGCACAAATTCTTTAAAAAGTATCCTCGGAACATCTCACTCGATAAGTTCCAACCCTTTGCAAATCCCGGTAAAATCATATTAAAATCATTAAAATAACCCGTTAAATAATATTTTCAAAAATTATATTTTAAAATCGGAAATCGACAAGAAACCCGACATAGAATCGCTCAACCCAAAAACCAACCAAATATCCAAAGAATAAAGGGAGCTGGCCTCGGACAAGGCCTTCTGAGCTAGTTTCGCCGCATCGAAGTGGCCGCGAGAGGCCCATTTCACAACGGTGAAATGGTCTTCGCGTTCGCGAAAGGTCCATGGTTTAATCGCGGCGAGATTCGAACATTTTGGCTCGTTTTTTTTCTTGAATCAACTCTGTTCTTTGTCAAACCAAAACCAAACGAAAGAAAAACCCAATGCAACTCAAAATAACACATAATAACTCAAACGAGGACCAGAGGGGGGAAGCGGAAGAGGGATTGCCGAGGTTCTTCGAAGGAAACTTCTCAAGCTTCAATGGTGGTCCTCCGAGCTCCAAATCGACAAGGAAAAGAAACGATCAACGCTAGGAAAGGTAGAGGATGAGCAAAAGTCCTCCTTTACAAAGATTGAGACCAAAATGAGCAAGAACGAGAGAGATTTAGCTCACCTTCGAAAAACAGGGGAAATAGGAAACAAGGGCTCGATCTTGCACTTCCAGGTGTTAGATCCACTCCGTTTCGACCTTGGAAGGTAGAAAACTTAGTAAAGGTACACCTTTAAAAGATTTGGAAGGTAAGGAAGCTAGAGGAGGGAGAATGAGCTAGTTTACTGTGAGAAAATACGAACAAGCGTTTCTGGGCTCGATTTCATGCCGACGAGTATGAACTCGCGACGGCGAAAGGGTCTTCTGTAACTTCTGGGCTCCAACTTGCGGCGGCGAATCAGAATTCGCAGCGGCGAAACATCCAAGAAACTTTTGTTTTTGCTTGAATCGACGTCCGACCTTCTTCTTCTTTGTTAGATCTTCAAGGAGGAGGGAAAATAGTTGTTTTGAGGGTTCTTAAGTTGGGAGAAACACAAAGGAAGAGTTTGGAGTGGGTTTTCAAGAATCGAGTACTTAAAGAAAATGGCAATAATGTAAATACTCTAGGGGGGAGTGTTGAATAGAGTATGGAAGATTTTCGCAAATTCTCCTGCAGCAAAAACTTCAAGGGCTTTTTATAAAATTTCAAGGCCTTGAACTCGATCTCAAAGTCTTGAACATGATCTCAAGGTATTGAACTGAACTTCAAGGGTCTTGAGATAACTGCAGTGTTCTCTTTGCCTAACGAAAATAATAAGTTAAATATGAATGCGAAAATAATAAATAATAACACTTGACTTGTTAACGAAGTTCGATTATAACCAGCCTACGTCTCCGCCTAGGGTTCCAACATGTAGGATTCAAACAACTTTTATTCCTCTTTCCTTATGAGTCTTAGACATAACCTAGAAGAACTTCCTCTCTTCTATATCCCGAAGCCTACCTCGCTTCTATCTAGTCAACCCACAATACCGAGAAATAAAAGTCTCATTGCCACACCGAAGTGTGATACGTTTGAGTATATGATACTCTTAGTATAACAGGGATTAACTTATACTATGTAGCGCACGTTCTTCCTAACTCTAAAAAATAAAGCGTTTAAAATAAAAGAAAGAAAAGAACAGTAGATCAGCAGATGATGATGAAGAGCAGAAATGAGAGCTTTCTTTGTTCGCCAATGAATGCTTTTCAAGATGTATGTTAATGAATCACGGAGGGCTCTGTATTTATAGTCTCAGTCCTACTCTTCCTCGGCTGATCTTGATCCACGAAGTACTCCTTGCTTAAAACAACCTTTTGAATTTGAACCTTGGAGCCATTTTAATTGAATAATGATTAGAAGCCCTTGTTGATCTTGTTGCGTCAAATTCTCACCAGTCTGGAGTGTCAATTTAAATTCAAGTTGTTTGAATTTCAATCTGAATTACTCCCAGAATTTTGGTCCTTGTTGTAGGGATTTTGTTGAGTTGATCTTCTGCTTGATTCTCGGACTAAATGGATGAGCTCAAATCTTCCTGCAATCATGTTAGTTATAGAATACTCATATAATGGATAATTTATAATATCACAGATTATTTCCATCAATTTTACCAAAAATATTAGATTTAAATCTAACTAAAATATTAATCAAATCTGCAAATAATATATCCAATTCGTCTAAGTTATAAAACCTTATACCTTTGTCTTTCATCATCCTTTAAATAAAGGTATCATAACTTATGTATTTCATCAAGGGAGTTATCAATCTCCCCCTTGATGAAAGACAAAACAAATTGGATTCTCGATTTTGACTAGACCTGCAGATTAGTTAAGATACAATATAGAAACATACCATGTTGGATCAACATAGCTAATGTTTAAACCTTAAATTAAAAACATAAAAACGTGTCAAAAAAAAACCATCAAAGAACCGCAAAAACAAAAAAACTAGATCATTCTCCTCCTTGTTGTCTTTCGACAAGGGATAATTAAGTTCAAAGAGTCTAACCAATAAAGCCAACAAAGTTCAAAGCACCATTAAAACAGTCCAAAAGAGACCCAGACAGAAGGAGATAAGGTCTTGGAATCACTCGTCGTACCACTTCCCATATCAAGTGTCCTCTCCATCTTTGAACATCTTTCTCGGCCTTCCTCTTCCAACGCCTATGAGCATGATTGACCTTTTGATCCTTTACCATCTCATCAATCCTCCGTTGTTCAACCTTTCTCCTGTAGCGTTTGATGACATCATAGGCTTCAACAGTGATGATGGACGGTTCAAGGACGACTGGTCGGAGGATTGGCCGGTTGCGCACAGACTGCTCACAGTTGAAGATGACATTAGCAGCCTTGGATTTATAATGCTCCGCAACGTCGTCAGCGAGAGGGAGGATGTTGCCAGCACAGGTGAAAGTTAGGGCATTGAGGTGGAACATATTGTTGATCTTCGCATTCACCATAACAAGGAGCTCATGGGTCTGATCCAGCTTGTCCGACATCTCAAATTGGAAGTTGATCACGTCCCTTTGTAATGCATCTAGACCTAACTTCAGTTCTTTCAGGCGCATCTCAGACAAAGATAGGGAAGGGGCCGATTTGCTGTGAAGGCAAGGAGTCATCGCCAACTCTTCTGGAGTGAGATCACCCTTTAACTTCCACGTGCCATCCGCAAACTTGAAGATTCCAATTCTTTGGAAGCAGCTCACGTCCACTTTGCCAAGACGGTTCAATTTTTCCTCAAGAGAGGTGTCAAGGCGAAAATAGCAGAATATGTGAGGGAGAAGGTTGCCGTAAGGCAAAGGGATGTCACGAGAGGAAGATATTGTCTGGATCATATGGTTCAGAATCAACTTAGGCACATATACCTCATACCTAGACATCACTAGATACAAAATTTCAAGGAGTTGGTCGGTGACCAGTTCGCGGGAATGGGCTCGAGGGATAACACATCTAACGAGGATGGTGAAGATGACCTTGGCTTCTAGATTAAGAACATTGTGGGTCAATTGACGGTCGGTGTTTGAAGAAGATGAAGGAAGAAAGAACTTACCTTTCACCAGAGAAACACACTCAGACCTAGAGGGATGACCGTCAGTGGAGATGTCTCGATCGGGGGAGGCCAAAGATCTCGGTGATTACAATGGGGGTAAGGACTATTTTGGTGTTGCACACTGTGGTTTCTAGGGTGAGGTTTCCACGGTCTCTTTTGAAGATAAGATTGACAAAGAAGAGCCTTGTGAGCCGGGGAAAGTAGACATTTCCAGGGTTCAAGATAGGCCACAGTGCGGTGGCTTCACTAGTAGAAAAATGTACATATAGCCCGTTACATAATAGGCCGGACGTAAAAAATCCGGGTTGTAATATGCTCTAAAAAATTGTCAAGAGTATATAACCCGGATATATAGACACGCCCGGGCTATTATATGGTGGGAGGTGAAACTACTCATGTATCAAATCTCCCGGAGTTGAAATATCCGGGTTATTATGTGATGCTAATAGCCCGGGCGTGTCATCGCCTATTTATATTCGGGCAATTTAGTACCCACTCCAAAAGTCCAGAAATAAGCCTGTAGGACAGACCCGGGATATAAAGTAGGGACGGAAATTTAAAAAAAAAACGCTATCTGAAATTATTTCAAAGGGGGCTTTGGTTAGGGTTGCCGTATTGAAATCAGATAGCCCCAAATCGACCTGAAATTGAAGTCCAGAGAGATTGTGGGAGCCTTCATCTCTCATCGCGAAAGAAAGCTTTGCCGTCTTCGCCTCTCACCACCTCGCCACCTCGTCATCTCCTCTTCTCATCGTCTCGCCACCTCGCTATCTTCGCCGTCTCACCGAGGTTAGCCTACCCCAAGTCTGTCTTCCTCTCTCATCTTATCTCTTCCTCTTTTGGATTTCTCCCTTGGGTTTCATCATAGGGTTCTTGGTTTCAGATTTCTGATATTAGTGTTTGGTATCTAGCCATACCAAACCTCTTCCTGATTTTCGTTCGTGGCTTATTGATTTACACAGCCGCTACTTGCTTGTCCAGCAGGAGTGAGCTTCTGTTGGAGATGTTGTGGCTTCTTGATGTACACACCCGTGGATTTTTGGCGGCCTCTTCTTTCTCGTTCTTGGGGCCTTCTCTATGCCTTGCTCATCCTAGGTTTTTTTTTTGTTTTTAATTGAGTTTGATTTTTACTGTTTCTGTTTTTTTTTTCTGCACTTTGTTTGGCTTTTGTGTTCCTGTGGTTTCTTAGTGGTCCCCTCTATTGAATTGACTATGTAATTGGAAAAACCTCTGATAATAATATCAAATTTGTTTGAATTTTAGTTTGGTTAAAGGTTAGTAGAAATTGCCAAGTTGGGGCTTTGTGACTAGTCAAACAAGCAATTAAACATTGTAGTTGAATGTAATTACACCAGATCAATGTGTTGGGATCATAGGTAGCAGTTTGCTTTAAGTCTTTAACTAATGTTCTCACCAATTTTAGCCTGAAATCTACTTAAGACTTTGCCTTACTTTTTTCTTTTCTTTTTTCAGTCCTTTTTATTCTTCGTGTAACTAGTACTGCTTGAGTTTTAAACTTGTAATTTTTGGTTGGGAATGATCATACACCTAAGCATTTTTTCCAACAACAATTTCTACAAGAAGCTCATGTTTGAGAAATAGAGGTGATAATACAGAATTTAGCTTATTTTGTTTTTAGAATTACAATCAATTAGGAATCTTAGGATAGACATCTTTCTAGTAGTTGGATAATGTACTGGTCATGTGGACTTTTAACCTAACTTGCCTATCATTGACATCCTTTTTGCTTCATGAGTTATGTTCTTCCTTGTAGCCCTGCATTTGTCTTTCATTTGGATTTCCTTTTGCATGAGAATAATGAGATGAATTTCAATCTTTTAAAAAGGGGTGTGTCTTTTATTTTTCAAGTCTTTATAATAGAAAGTTTGGGCTTTGTAAGTATAAAATTTGCATAGAATTATTGGCTGACTGGAGAACAATGATACTGTTTCTTCATCTTGATCAGGTAAGGAAGCTCTGGTTTTTTTTATTGAAATAATGGCTTGCCGTTCCGCTGAAAATCGAATAGGGGAGGGAGGCGATCGTAGAGGAGGGGCATTCTCCTTCTCGCTGTTGCTGGCCATTCGTCCTTCGCTCACTCTTCTCACTGGAAGTTCGTCGTCACTCACAATCTCCATAAACCTTGCTTTGTGGACCCTTTTAAATAGGTACCAAGAGTGCAGAAGTGTAGCTTTGTGGACCCTTTTTGTACGAATATGCAAATTTGCATCAAGTGTAGCATTGCCAGGAAGTCCTTTTCTCATGCTCTTGTACATTCAAGCATAACATTCACAAGTTTGTCTGTCTTCATAGTTTTTGTTTTCTTATGCCCAATGATGAACATTCATAAGTTTGATTCTCAAAAAGATTTTCTATAACAGTCATTGTTGACACTTGACACTAATAATGCCTTCATATCCTTTTTTCAAACCAAAAATGTAAATATGTTCCAGTTCTTGTTGTTGTTGCCGAGTTCTAATGATTAATTAATCCCGGGGCATGTACTTTCTAGTTTCTACCTTGCTGTTGCTCCTGTTTGAGAAAACAGTTGAGGTGGTCGCTTGTTTTTTTTGTCTTTTTACGCAAAAGACAATTTTTCCATGTGCCATGTTACCAGATCGTTCATTTGATATTATGTGTTGTTCATTATAGTCATGATAACTTTATGAAAATTGAGTCAATCTCAACTTGTTGGTTTATTTCTGCTACTAAAACATAAAGGATTCTTCGGGGTTTATATACTCTAATTTATAGTTATATGTAGTTTCTAGTAAACATTCTATTTATACGACACTAATATTCTAAAATGTGAAAGTAATTTGACATGTGCATAATCGATAGTGCCTTAAGCTTTATGTCTTCATGTGGTTAGGCATTAATTAAGAATGCTGACTTCTAAAATGATTCAAGTGGATAACATAACTTTTGATAAGGATTTTTGAGTGAATATTTATTTGGTTTATGTTTCCCTGCATTTCTTTTATGATTCTATTTTGTTCTGTTATATTTGGCTAGAGATCCTTTTTGGATGGATGGATCCCCTAATGATGCCGGGGTATAAGAGACCATTGACTGAGAAAGATGTTTGGAAGTTAGATACGTTGGATTGGACTGTAACTTATAGCAAGTATGTTTGCTATTCTCTTTTATGTACCTAACTACTGCCTAACTGTGATTTCATTATCTAATTAGAACTTAGAAGTTCTATTGTAGGTTTCAAAGGTGCTGGGCGGAGAAATCAAAGAAACAAAGGTCGTGACTGTTAAAAGCACTAAATAGTAGCCTTAGGGGGAAGTTATGTTCCATTTTAATTCAATGTTCACATATTATTTCAGTACGAGCTAGGTTATATTATATGATATTCAGTCTTATTTAACATTCATGAGGGGCTGATATAAACAAAGGCCATGACTGTTAAGAGCACTAAATAGTAGCCTTAGTATTTGTTTCTTCATGATCTTATCTATGGAATGGTCTTAATGTTCTAGTGTATGAGTTCACTCGTTACTCCTCAATATCTGATTATTTATATTCAATTGTGTGTAAAGATTTCACAAGAATATTATAGTGATATGGGGCATCTTTAATTTTTTTCAGAAAGATTGGCAAGTGGAAGGCTGCTGTCTCAAACCCACAGTGTCAAAAGGGTTAAGAAGGTGCCAACTAAGAAAGACTCGAACAAGTTGACAACATGATCGTGTATTATTATGATGGGATGAGGTTAGTAATTGAGAAAATCTCTGAAGGATGCAGTGGAGATTGGTTCAAGTGTTAATGATAAATTTAGTGTGGAGATAGAACTACTGGAAGAGTTCATCAATTTCTTTTATCTTGTTCGAATTGGCTGATTTGTATTGTGGTCAATATGATCCTAAGGATACTAGTTGTTTGTGTTTAAGGGTTACTCTTTTTTCACAGTAGCATCGTGCAATTTGCAAAATAATGCTTTTTTTTATAAAAAAGGGACTTTTTATTCCGGATCTAAAATGCTCCGGGTTATGAAGTCTTTTTTTTTGTAGTAATGATGGATCAAATAGCCCAGATATCATAAAATATGGGCTATATTGTATACCAAATAACCCGGATTTGGAATCAAATCCGTGCTCTAAAGTCTTTTAAAATTTTGAAGCAAAAATCTGGTACACTCTAATAACCCGGGCGTGCTTTTTAGGTCCGGGCTGTATACCTATTATCACACCACTCTGATGCTCGGACCCTATTTTGCTTATATCCGGGCTATATTAACTAAAATGTCCTGGCTAAAATGTGTTTTTTGTACTAGTGCTTTCAAGAGCAAGATGCATGGAAGGTTAAGGGACTCAAGAAAAGTTGGGTCAACAAAATCGCAAAGGCAAAGTTTCCGTGAACTGAAAGTGTCAAGCCACTTACATGATGCTTCAAAGTTTCGGAACTAGGTTGCCGGAAGACTAGGAACAGGCATCGCTGCTTCTATGGGAGATGGAGCTTCCTCTGATGAACAGGAGTGGATGCTCACAGTCTCCTCCTCCTCGATTTCCTTGTGCATCTTCAAAATTGGTCGCTTCCCCTTAGCAGACGAGCCGAGATTACAAAGAGAAGTTTTGGGCGCCATGGAAACGGAGGAAGCTTGAAGGTCTGAGAGATGGGGAGGAAGACAGAAAATTGGAGAATTGGAAAGAGAGAAAGTAGGCGTAGATGGAGTGAAGAGACGGGGTGTGTGTCAGACTCTTAAAGAGGAAGAGTGGGAAGCAAGGGGTCCAAATCCTCTGTCTCCAGATTTGTCCCCTTACCCTGTCCCTCCTCACATCTTTCCTATTTTCTTTTTCTTTTAATATTTAATTTAATTTGTAATTTAATTTATTTTTATTTTTAATTGGAGCTTTGTGAGAGGGGACGGGGACAAGGAGGGGGGACAGAGGATTTGGCTCCGGGGAGCGGGATGTTTTTTTTTGGAAAAAATTGAAATGCAATCATGATCCCCCTAAAATCGGACCAAATACATGGGATTGTAACTTAAACCACACTCGGGAATAACACCGTACCTTTTTCAAATTTAAAATAAAAAAAATAAAACTTTTGAAATCCGGAAATTGGTTTATTTAAATCAAACTAAATCTTAACAATCAATATTTATACAAATTGTAACACGTAAAATCAGGATTAAAAAAAAATTAAAATCATATGGCCATTATTTAAAAAAATAGCGGCCATAAGATATGATCCAATGTTACATGGAATTCATTCAAGATCTTGACATGATTTGTCAAAGGTCTTGAAATAATGACCAAATTTTTTTACTTCTCTAAAAGAATGTATCTTTATTAAGCATTCTAAGTTCTAAACAAATAAAATTAAATTGATCCTCAGATAAAGGTTTAGTAAAAATATCTGCAAGTTGTAAATCAGTAGAGATCAAAGATATGGATACATCACCTTTCTCAACATGATCCCGAATAAAATGATGTCTCATATCGATATGCTTGGTTCGAGAATGCTACACATGATTTTTAGTAATAGATATGGCACTGGTATTGTCGTACTTAATAGGAATACCTTTCAAATTAAAGCCAAGATCACGCAATTATTGAGCTATCCATAATACTTGAGAGCAACAGGCTTCTGCCGCTATGTATACAACGTCTACAGTTGAAAGTGCAACATAATTTTGCTTCTTTGAGTGCCAACTTATTAGGGAAGACTCCAATAGTTGATAATCAGGTCCGTCCATTGATATGTTCAAAAAGCCAAATGGAACAGGGCCCCCAAATTTATTAGGACCCAATTTTATAATTTATTACTAGCACTTATATTTTTGGGTCTCCTTTGTATCATAAAGTTTCTTCGGCTCAATGGTATTTGACCCAACCAAATGCCATTAGGTTGAGGGTTCGACTCTCCTTAATAAGCACCTGTAACAATTTTTTTTTTCATCTATTTTTTAAAGCCATTTAAACATTTTCTAATTACCGGAAAAAGAAAAACTATTTTAGTTATGAGACCTCCTTATTAACTATTTTTATTTGTTATTTTAATAAAAACCCTTGTATTGGAGTATAATTTATGATATTTTAAGATTTTTCACATATATATTCAAAATTTTATTTGTAAATTATAACTTCACACAATAAATGAGTTTTTAATCTGAAAATATTACTCCCTCCGTCGAACAATACATGGATTTTTAGAGGTAAAATTTTGTCCAACAATAGATGGTCTTTTATGTTTTCTAGGTAGGAAGTTATAATGATTTGTATTGGTTTGTGTGCTGTTGACTTTTTAAAATAATTTGATTGGTTAAAATGTGTAGTGGGTGTTAAAAAATAATGAAATTTATGTAAAAGTTAGTGTAATGATGATGTTTTTTTTAAAGTAAATTGTTTTATTAAAACTTGTGCAAAGTGCTAAAAGTCAATGTATTTTAGGACGGAGGGAGTATATCTCACACACACACATATGTATACACACACATTTGAAGAGTTAAAATATATGACTTAAAATCTAATAGGAAGAATTTATTACATTTTAAACTAATTTACGTGCTACATGTTTTTGAAAGATTAGTAAATGTAATAAGTACTCTATTTGTATCAAACTATTTTGATGGGGGGGGGGGGGGGGGGGGGATGGGGGTGGTGCAGCTTATTATCTTGCATTTTTTTAGGGAGGGGGTGGGGATGAGGAAAATGCATTTGGCAATAGGAAAAACACTAGTACAGAATTGCCCATTAATACCGGTTATTTACTGAACCGAATACCGATTATTGGGTCGGTATTAACGACGGCGACATTAACTTGGTTAATACCTCTTTTTGTGTAACCGGTATTAATTTTCTCGGTTACTAGTTATTTTAGAAAAACCGGTATTAATATGTGGTTAAAAAATTTAACACTTGTTATTTATAAAAAAAACCAGTAATAATACGAGGATTTTTTTTAAAAAAAAGTAGCATTTCTAGACACCAGTTACACATAAATAACCGGCATTAATTTTTTTTTATAAATATTTTAAACGTTCCCCAGTCCTGTCTCACACCAATCTCGGACTTTCTGACTGTCTCACCCAAACATAGTCCTCTTTCACCCAATTAACCAAAAAATGCACATAATCCAATAAACCATATAAACTCTCAGAATTCACATTATACAACAACTTAACTTCACCCATAATAATCACAAAAAAATCACCCATAATAAGTTGAGTATATACAACCTACATTAAAGACATTAACCAATTAAACCACAAAATACCTTCCAAAATCATCCAAAATGATATTCTTCAACCTAGGTAAGTTCTTCTGCAATATATAACAACTATCTCTTTCATTCTTTACAAAAGACTTGAACATGATTGTCAACCGCCAAGTAATCCATATTCACCTAAACATTGACACAAAAAATAATTATGAGCAAAAGAAGCCTGCAAATTGAGCAGAAAAACCATTACAGCAAGCTCAAAGCACCATTTGTCTAGGATATTATTTTCTTCTGATGATATCTTAATACACCCATGTTTGAGCCTAGTGAGCTCAATGCAATACTCAAAATTCATAAAGGATGTTTCAGTACAATATTTAATTACAGTTACATCACTACACCAAGCCATCAAGGACTTTTAAGTGTTAGAACCAGAGTTCTTGGTACATATTTACACAAATGGTATATGCAGTGTTAGTTGGAACCCTTTGGGATGTTATTACGTTTTTTCAAAGAAATGATGTGAATCATAGGTAGTGAATGAATAAAGCCACTAGTTAATCTATGTTAAAGGTTCTAGGTTTTTTCAAAGAAATGATGTGAATCATAGGTTTTTTCTTTAAAGTACATATACGCATTATTTGAGGGGTTTATAAAAGGTTATAAAAGTGTTTGGTAAAACATTTTACTGGCCCTATAGGAGACCCATATCATCAAATTATCACCCTATCAGTTACACAATTAGGCTATAATTGATTTCTTGTACTAGGGCTTGTTTGGTACATCATGTTTATACAATACCTTTAACTTAATAATGTGAAACAGGGTCTTTGTAACATTTACGGTATAAGTAGATTACCAAACAGACCTATGACAAGAAACACGCATAATGGTAGATTACATGCAAGAGCCAAGTTGTATTGAGATTACCAGATGTAATATGGGCCATCGAGTGGATGCCTTATCATCCTCCAAAAGAGCTCTATTTGCAAAATCTGTCCGATGCAGAGGACTGGTTTGGGTAAATGAAACCTCTGGATGCCGATCTGTTTCCAAACAAGTACACAAAATGAGACTTGTGTTAAAACTCGTGGGAACGTAATGAAAATATCGCTGAGCACGAAACTTGATCGCATCTGAATTGGGAAAAACTTTATTTCTGTAGTTGGTAACAATTTGCAAAGCGGAGATGCTGTACAAATCGCCAATCAAACGAATTTATGCTAGTTTAATCCTAAAGCAAAGGAAATAACTTGGTGCTGAAGTTGGTACCAACATGATCCTAAAGCAAGGGTAAAAGGATTTACTCAAAATGCAATCTAAGCCGAAGGAATAAAACAACTACAACTATATGAAGAAAGATTCCAGAGTAAGTGAAGCCAATTACAGTTCAAAAATTCGAGGCAAGAAAAAAAACTCAAATAAATAAGATCATTTACCTACTTCACTAAAAACCTTCATATTAGAAGCACAAGGACCATGGTGATAAGGATAGAACCTGCTCCGATAAATTGGTTAAGCAACTTCATATACGACAATTGGATAACTATAAAAAAACAAAGTATATGTGAGCAGAGCATTACCACGTCCATGACGGTACACCAGATTTATAGTACAACAGATAATGTGTTTTTAGTGATCGTCTTAATGCTGCCATCATTTCCTAGTAGCAGCATTAGTCCAAGGCACTAGGATAATTTTGTTCTTCATGAATGCATATGTACGTGAAAGTAGACGAAGCAAAGCCTTCATACAAAAATATATAAAGAATTGGGTTTCATAATATACCTGAATGACAAAGGAAGCTTTACACCATCTCATCCTAAATGAAATCAATAGCAAAGTCTTCATTTTTATTTTGTGAGTTAACTAGCAAACGCTCATTACAAATAAAAACATTGATTGATTACAAGGGTTATACGATATTTCTTCACGTCATCAAATGCTTAGTTGTGTAGCCAAAAAGGCATCTAAAACTTTGTTTATCATATTAGTGAAAGTCAATAAGAAAAAGTTCTTGTTATTTAAAAAAAATAGAAAAGGAAAAGAATAATTATTCCAATTTTTTATAATAAAAGATTGATGATATCGTTTAAATTCTTACATTTACCACAAATTCTTACTGTGCACTTTGCAACTAAAGACTGCTAAATATTATACCTTAAATGCTTTGGAAAAAGCTTGTATGTGATATCCTTGCTTAATTTCTGATTTTTTCATATAAAATTTTATAACAGTATTGTATCAATATATAAATTAGGACTTACGAAAAACTACAGAAAATAGAAGGTGGAAATAGTTCATGTGAAAAAAAAACAGCTTGTCTAAGAAGTTTGCCAAAATATACAGAGAATAGTTCATGTGAAACAAAAAAACAGCTTGTCAAAAAAGTTTGCGAAAATATACGACATTTGTATATTATCATGATATGTTAATAGAAATATACAAAAGAGGATGAACATAACAAAATTCCAAAATGACATTACATTTGAATGCCAGTCATGACACAATATTCAATATAAAAAAACAGAGAAAAATTTACCTTTCTCCCCAATATATCCACACCTCCTAAGGCCATTCTTTGAGGAGTCTCTAATACTGCATATGGGATCGATGTTCTGGCATGAGAACCCCTTCTCATTATTGAACACCAGCAATGTTTTCGGGGGCTCCCGTCCCCGTAATATTTATCAATGTTAACAGAAACTACAGAGATGGCTCAACTCCTTCTTCATACTCTTCATCTTCAGCATTCTACATATACATTCAGGTTCTGAATGTGCTCCATAAGATGTGAACATCTTTGGAGTAGAGCTAAGTGGAAAGGTACTTGACAACCATACAGAGGTGCCTGCTCACACTGATTGTTCCAAACATAAAATTCTGTCAAAAAAATTCACCTGGTTAAGATTTATCCATAAATTGCATTTCACCTTTACCAAAAAGACAAAATTGCATTTGGCTATGAAGAGCATAGAGTACAAAAGAGAACAAGTCACCTAGTTAAGATTTCATATTACTGATGCATTCATCTATAAACTACACAAGTGAAGATGAGGATCAATTACAAATATGAATAAGAATGGCTGAGATTCAAAAATTGAAATTATAATTGACCAACTTAGATCTACAATTCATCTTATAGATAAAAGGCCACATGGCCCACATCAATGGCGAAAATTCATGAAAGCTACTAGATTCAACTGTGAAACCCTAGAAGCAGCTGAGATTCCGAAAACCGCATCTCAATCCATACAAATGAAAAAAAAAACTCAACAAATTTGATCAAATTCAGAAGCAAGGCGACCAAAATTCAGCAAAATCATCAACTCACAAGAAACACCGTACCTTAGCTTATGCTCGATCGCCGGAGACGGAGACGAGGCCGGTCGGAGACGAGGCGAGGAAGAGGTGGAGAGCAGGAGCGATGCAGTGACGGAGACGAGGCGAGGAGGAAGTGCGAGTCGCCAGAGAAATATGAAGCTCGATCAAACAACCAGCGCGCACAAAACAATCGGAGGAAAGGTTGGCCGATGTAGTGACGGAGACGAGGCGAGGAGGTGGAGATGAGGAGCGAGTCGCCGGCGAGGGGGAGGGGGAGAGGTGGAGCGAGTCGCTGGCGGCTTCAAGGGTTCGATCGATCTGTGCGAGGATGAAGGCTGGGTTTGGTTTGAGATCGATCTGTCTATCTAGTTTACTGTATAACCCTAAAATTGTTACCGGTTTATTAAAAAAACCGGTTACCTTTTTTAAAAAATAAATTATTAATACCATTTCCCTTAAACAACCGCTCTTAAATTTAAGCGGGCATTATCCAACACCACCAATCTTTAAAACAACCGATTTTAATATTTTGGATACAGATTTAATACCGATTATATAAAATAACGGTAACCGAGAACGTATTATTACTGGTTATTTATTAAATTATCGGTATTAACCAAAACTTTTGTACTAGCGAAATCGTGCAATAAAGTTTCCTTTGGGTTAGCTCAACCTCAAAGTTATACCACATCATTTGTCTATTGCCAAATGCATTTTATTGACAAATGATGGGGGTATAATTTAGGGGTTGATCCAACCCTCAGCGGGATTTTGGGGATGATAGGCAGGAACGGGATTTTAGGGTTCGAGGATGACTCCTGCGTTCCTTCTGTGCTTGAGATTTCGGTGGAGTGTGGCGGGGCCATTGATGTACAGGTTCAAAATTCAATTCCGAGTTCTGAAATTGGGGCAGTAGTAGAAGATCTGAAATTGTCAAATATGGGAGACAAAGGGAGTTGAGTTCTGAGATTGGGGCAGATAGACGAGATGTTTGAGATTGGGGCAAGTTATATATTGGGTGGGATATGAAATTGTTAAAGATGAATTTGGCAAAATATATAAAGGCGACACGGTGGGAGGGAAAACTAGATCGATCGATCGAGCTCTTCGACAGCGTGGCAATGATGAATGAATAATGATGGTAGATCTATCACACACTCTTTGATAGTCTAACCACTCTAGCTCATGCTAATTAACTTTACAAATTACAACCTAAACAAACTAATTAAAAACGACATTACAGAACATTGCTCGTAAGGATGGTGTGGGAAATTAAAACTGGTTCACCACTATATTTTTATGGGTTGATTGATCACACGAAAGTAGGGATGGTCTACATGTGAGTTGTGGCATTCCAATCAGGCACGAAACCAGAAATGAAAATCGGGGTGGGCTAAAATCGCCTTATACAATGAACAAATTTTGAAGAGTTATTTTTTTTTGTTAAAAACTTTGAAGAGTTAT
Source organism: Persicaria maculosa (assembly GCA_963922045.1). Classification (NCBI taxonomy): domain Eukaryota; kingdom Viridiplantae; phylum Streptophyta; class Magnoliopsida; order Caryophyllales; family Polygonaceae; genus Persicaria; species Persicaria maculosa. The sequence continues at coordinate 42,455,927 of OY998252.1, read as the reverse complement.
TTTTTTTTTGGTTAAAAACTTTGAAGAGTTATTAATATCACATGTATACCACATATATACACACCTAGAAAAAAAAACTAATAAAGAGAAAAATAAAATATATAATGAACAAATTTTTAAGAGTTATCACATATATAAACACCTAGATAAAAAAAATGATTGATGAGAAAAATAAAAATCTATGGATATGTTGTTTGTATAAAATTATTTTATAGGACACTAAACTAGTTTTATTAATATAAGAATATAACAAACAAATTATTTCCTTCTTTTAACTCAATTGCAAAAAAAAAAAATATATTGGACATATTTAGATTCACAATTTGTGATACATATATACTGCCGCCGCTTGACAGATTGAAACAAAACTTGGACAAATGGTGAGAAATGGGTTAGCCCATGACAGATTGAAACAAAAAAATTGGACATATGGGAATCGAACCCTGGATGTCGGGAGTATGATACTCCCATACTGGTCTTTCAAAGGGAGCCAACTAGACTGCATCTACTTTGTGATATAGCCTACTACTAATTGTATTAGTTCTAAATTTTTGGGGTGGGCTGCAGCAAAGCCCAGCCCACCCCTGGGTCCGTGCCTGATTCCAAGTGCGCGCACGCATGGGATTAAAAACTTTATAAACTACATTTCGCCTGCTAGCCACAAGTTTTTTTTTTAAATGGTGTTCAAACTTTTCAAGAATTTCGCAAGATACCCATGAGATTTCAACCAATTTTGTGTGGTCGCCACGAGGTTTGGACAAATTTCTTATCTTAACCAAATTGGTTAAAAATCTTGTAAAATTTAAGTAAAATCACTAGATAATCCTAAAAAATATTTTTTCCCCACACAACAACCCAATTTTGGTTTTTTATTTTTAAAAAGTTAACTGCAACCATTTAAATGTTTTATAGTGCTACACATTAATTGCATGATAAATGAGTAAATTATACAAAAAAACAAAAAATAATTGTAGTTATTTAAAAAAAAATTGTAAGCTAAGATGTGAATGATGTGAAAACAGGGCCCTATTTGTAGAGTGCGTTTTTCTCAATCTGCACCGTTTTGTATTGTTGTATGTTTGATCTTTAGACGGTTCTCCCGTCTGCTGGCTTGTCTGGCCATCGAGTTTCAGATTTGTCAGAACTCGAATTCTTACCTAATCAAAAAATAAAATAAAATGTGAAAAGAGGCTCGGGTTTTGTAAGTATGCAAAGTAACATAAAAGTAAGCAAAGAATGCAATATTGATGATGATTGATAAAAATATTTGGAAAACACGCTTGATGAATTAGTATCCATTCTCAATTTGGATCCCGATCCTTGAAATTCCCAAAATCTATGACTCTTGAGCAACCTATTATGAAAATCAATTATACTTATATAATAACTTTTAATTCCTTGTCTACAATTAGTGAATATGTCAACCATACTCTAAACACCCTTATTGATGAATAGCCTAGAAACTATCTAGATTCAATTCAACGATAGCAATACACACCAAAGAGATTCAATAGGAACAATCGAAATAAAGCAATTAGATAGCATTGTATCTTTATACTCAAGCAATCAACCAAGTCGACTAGACCTAGATGATCACAAGTTGCTACTTTGATATAAGTTCTTCAGCTAGTGCCTCGTATAGATTTAGTGATAGTTTGAATTCAAGCATTATTAGGTGGCCAAATTAATAGTCCATAAACTCAATCGTAAGCAATAATAATGGAAAATAAAGATTACTCAAAAGTAAATAGATTAGAGATGATATTATGGAATATCAAATCGAAAGCTTCAAATTAATCAATCAAATGAACTGGCCTAGACATGAGGTAAGGTTCAACAGGCTCTTGTCTCAAGTCTATTTACCTATTTTTAAAAAAAAGTATTTACCCTGTATATTGGTAGTGTAAAAAAATTGAAGAGAGCCAATATGGGTTCTTTTTATGTTGTGTTGATCCAAGGAAAAGTAAAAAAAGGCCTAGTACAATAAACAACCCAAAATTCTTTAAACCCACTTCAATCTTTAAAAAAAAAAAACCTATTTGGTGCGTTTTTTTTAGGGAAAACTAATTAAAATATCCCCACCTTTGAGGATATGTTAAAAATATATCCTCAACTTTCAAATGTAATAAAAATATCCCAACCTTTGAGGGTGGTGGTAATATATTACCCTGTGTTTTCTCACGGGTCTAAAATGCTAACAAAGTAGCCTACGCGGATTTTTTTTGACAACACAGCATACGTGAAAGCCTTTTTTTTACAACTTAGCACGAAAATTGGGTTTTCTTGAACAGTTTCCTTAGGGAAAACAATAAAACAATAACAAATTAAAACCGAAAAATGAAATTGATTCAACCAAGCAACTAATCCAGTCAAAATTGCCTCAAATTAACACAACACGACTATTTCTAACACCAAACCAGCAACAAAACTAGACCGACAACAACAACGAGGGAAAAAAAATAAAACTTACCCAACCAATTCCGTGAACGAATCAGAGGCGAAGAAGATGTGAGAGAGACAACTCAAGATAGTCGACCATGAGGGAGGAAGACTGACATTGAAGAGGAACCATGAACTACCTGGAAGACCTGTAAGTCAATCCAAGAGACAACTACGGAAGAAGATACGAGGGAGGAAAAGGCATTGGGTATGAACCCGGTCAAGCTCTTTATTTTTTTCCTAAGGACACTGTTTAAGAAAACCCTTATAAAAAAATCCATGTAGGCTGCCTTGTCAGCATTTTTGACCCGTGAAAAAACTTGTGGTAATTAATATATTACCACTATCTTCAAAGGTCGGGATATTTTTATTACATTTGAAAGTTGAGGATATATTTTTACCATACCCCCAAAGATGGGGGTATTTTAATTAGTTTTCCCTTTTTTTATGGGTGATTTAACTAACTCGCCTATTTTGAACCTTTAATTAGGTGATTAGCACCCAAACTAATTTAATTAGGTAAGCTATCACCCTTCCCAAATGGAGTGGTAATGGTAAAAGGTCAACTGTTTGACCGTCGACTGGTCTACGTTGACCAACTCATTCGGATTTTTTTTAGTAGTGACATTTTTTGTGATGCCATTTTTTTTAATGTTTTGATGCCATTTTTTATTACATTTTATTTTCGCTACCTTGATGACATTTTTTGTTCACGTTGACTATTGATGCCATTTTTTTTGCTACTGTTGGCTACTGATGACACTTTTTTGATGTCAATTTTTTTATGATATTTTTTTTACCGTGATGCCATATTTTTTTAAAGTAGTGTTTTGATGACATTCTTCTCTTTAATGTAATGCAACTTTTTCAACTTAGTTTTTTTATGCCATTTTTCTAATTTAATTATTTGATGCAACTTTTTTTTTATTTAATCAATTTTACATCGATATATTTTCATCAATTCTACTTTTATTCATTGATGACATGTTTTTTATTGCACTTCATTGATGCAATCACTTGTGGTGACATGTTTATTACATTTTTATTCATTGATGACATTTGTTATTACACTTTATTTTCGCAACTGTTTATGGTGACAATTTTTTATATATAATTGACGACATAAGAGCTTAAAACGTAGAACAAAATATTGTCACCTTATTACACATATAAAAACACATGGTTTTTGAAACTACGACATTAATATTGGTTGTATACGTAAAAACACTTATTATAACATGTCATCAACTAAAAAAATGCCTCAATGTAAGTAATATAATGTGGAATCAATGAAATGAATGAATACAAGGTGACATAACCATCCAAGAATTACATACAATGTAACCACGAACGTTGTTTCAAATCCCCGAGGTCAGGCGTTGGTGATGACATTAGCTTTTGAGTCCATCCTTGTTGTAAATAAGCCTGGAAAAGTTCAAATTTTTATTTTAGTGAAACGTACAACTTTCTGTGTAAGAAGAGGAAACTAAGAATGCGCACAACTTGAAATAAACAGATAAAACTAATTCAGCACAAAGACCACGAAACTCTACAATCATCTCATGAGCCAAATTTGACCACATGGCTTGTCTCTGAACAACCATTTCTGCATTTTTCAAGAACCTCCTCCGTTCGAGTGCTATTCTAGCCTATTCAACATGAACAATTACATAAAATGACATAAAGTAGATGGACATGGATAAAATCAAGAAATCCAATACAATAATTTTTTTTTTAAAATACTAGTATTGCTAAGGAAATGAATTGGTCATCACATAAATACACTAAGAAAGTCACAACAACTAAGGGCAATCTGCTGCTTTTATACAGGAACAAATATATCATACTCAAACATGACTGGACAAATCAACATTCTAATAATTCTATATAAACCAATCATAATTCTTGAAAATAATCAACTTTTCATCAAGCTACCTTTGTTACTGAAAGTAAAGCTGCAGCATGTGAAACTACTACATCTGTCAAGGAAGCAGGGAGAAGATTAATGGAAGAAACATCCGCCGGAAATGTTCATCGATGAACCTCATGGAAAGCATGCAAAGAAAGTTGCCAAAAAAGTTCAACAAACCTGTGGTCAAACATCTAGAAGTCATACATCCAGAATTAAACAAAGAATAACCAGAAATCCATGCAACTGGAACTGAAAATGTTGGATGAAAGCATTAAAAAAAAATTCTATGATGAAACAGTTAATCTGGGTGCAGGAGCAAGCTATCAAAGGAAACAGTACATACTTTTTATATAGATATTATATTGTACTATAATACAGAACCATAAATTTCTATTCAGGGATTTCTGGGAATGTTGTTGTTGTTGGATTTCTGGCCAATGTTGATGCCATCAAGATGGGTCCTCTGTGGGCCAAGGCGGTTCGAGGACCCGATCATCCTGAGAAAGAAGAAGGCGCCACCGTGGATTCAATTCAAGCTTGTTGAAGGGTCGACATCGAGGGTCCTAGGCTCGGCGCCAAGGGTTCGATAGGACTGGCCAGTTTTGGCTTGGAGAATTATTTTACCTATTTCTATCTATTTTAATTATTTTTATTTAGTTATTTAGGAGAATAATATTAAGGAGATATTTATCTCCTTGCTCATTAAGAAACTATTATTTTTACCTATTTTTAGTCATTTTAGATAGAATATTATTAGTATTTATCTTAGGATTTTTAGTTAATTATTTTTAATTGTGAGATAGCTAGGGTTTCTTTGCAGAGGAGCCAATCTCACTTAGCATCTTTCCTTATTTAAGTTGTAATTTGCCTTCATTTTAATTAGGTTGAAATTAAAAGAGAAGCACTTGGCTAAGTGCTTTCTCTTTGCCAACCCTAGAAATCTCGCCTCTACCTTCTTGCTCGTACGAATTCGATCACAAGTTTTCTATTCGGTCAACAATTAAGTTTTGCCGCTAAATCCACCCAAGTAGGGCTGCTCATCGGCTCAAAACCGATCCGAACCTGGCCAAATCGAACTGAACCGAAAACCGAAATTCCCAAATTTGAAAACCGAAAATCGAACCTAAACTAATAGGTTTGGTTCGGTTTTTTACCGGTTTGGTTTAGGTTCGGTTCGATTATAAACCTAAGTGGACCGAAATACTTCTAACCAAAATTATCTTTCATTGATAAAGCCGCTAGTACAATTTTTTTGGCATCAAAATCAAACCTCTTAATTGCTTCCTTCTCTTGACCCGTTGCCACTTCAAAGTTCAAAACAAGCAAAGTTCATTTTTTCTTTTATCAATTTAAAATCTTGTCACTGTTAGTACAAAGACTCCAATCTATGAAATAAAAATATATGCAAATGCCCAAACCGAGCAAATCCGAAGATAGACGTGAGAGACTCAATGACCTAAACTCAACGTCTAACTCTCTAAGACTAAAATATAACATTAAAAAAAAATCGGGTTTTTTCGATTTAACCGAAACCAAGTACAAACCGAACCTAAACCCAAAAATTAAAATTATCTAAACCGAAAACCTAAATCGAAACACCTCGGTTCGGTTTGGTTCTGGTTATTTCGGTTCGGTTCGACCTAAAAAATCGGTTCAAACCGATTATGATCAGACCTACACCCAAGGTTGATTTGTACAGCTTACCCACGTCAACGGCTTATGGAATTGAAGATTGATTAACTACTTTGTTAATTAATTATTCTAAGGCTATTCCTAACTCAACGTAGGAGCTAGTAAGGCCTTGTGCTTCAATTCAAGAACAGGTCCAAGATTTGAATCAAGAATTGGTTCAAGAAGCAAGAGTTTATCAAGAATTTGCAAGATCGGCTTTTATTATGTATCAACTGGTATCAGATTCAGGTTTCGCAATTTCTTTTTGGCTTTTGGTTCTACTAATGTTTTGATTCATGACTTGGGAGATACGGGGAGATGGGGATGATGATCCCGAACTCTTGAGGTATTGGCGGCGACAAAGGGAGGCTCAAAGGCATCGCCTTTGGTTTCAACGTCAAGCGAAGATTGAGGAGGAAAAGAGACGACACCGACAATGAGAGGATGAGGCATGGCTTCAAGCCGGGCTTGATGCCATTGCGGCAAAGACGAAGGAGGAATTCGTTTCCCAAAAAAGCAGCACTGCGCGATGATTTTGTTTTGCGGATTCCCGTTGATTCCGACCTCGGAATCGCTTCATCTCAGATTCCCTGTGTAGATAACTTTGAGATCTTTCCAACGGATTTGTTGAATGTTTTCGGAGACGTTCGTGAGGTTCTCTTCACTGATGTTGAGCTTAAGGAGGAGGTCGTTGATGTTGAGAAACGTGTGACCGAGGAGCCAATCCATATCGTTGATGTTGATTGCTCTAAGGCCATCATGGACGCTATTGTTTTTGAGGTTCCTCGACCTCGAAATCTCCTGGTAGTCGTTCGTTATAGTCCTCTTCTTGTCCAAGATCAGACTGTTGCTCCCCTAGTGCCCTACAACGAGTCGATTCCAGGACGAATCGAAGCTAAGTGGGGGAGAATGATGCCATCAAGATGGGTCCTCTGTGGGCCAAGGCGGTTCGAGGACCCGATCATCCCGAGAAAGAAGAAGGTGCCACCATGGATTCAGTTTGGCTTGGAGAATTATTTTACCTATTTCTATCTATTTTAATTATTTTTATTTATTTATTTAGGAGAATAATATTAAAGGGATATTTATCTCCTTTCTCATTAAGAAACTATTATTTTTACCTATTTTTAGTCATTTTAGATAGATAGAATATTATTAGTATTTATCTTAGGATTTTTAGTTAATTATTTTTAATTGTGAGATTGCTAGGTTTTCTTTGCAGAGGAGCCAATCTCACTTAGCATATTTTCTTATTTAATTTGTAATTTGCCTTCATTTTAACTAGGTTGAAATTAAAAGATCGTCAACCCTAGAAATTACTTTTGTTCATCTTTGGTTCTCTACTTCTCACGTTCTATGCTCGAATACACTATTTCATCCACACCGTTTCATTTTTCCTCCAATCAAAATTACTTTCAATTGCATATGTGAGTCCACCCGCAATTATTTACTCGAATTGTTGAGGATTCATTCCTTGCGTAATTCGGCCGATATATCATATATCCAAAGTCAATTCCAATTGTAATTTGTTCATGGTTACGTGATCAATTTGTCTCCTCCATTAATTACTTATATCTCCTTGCTCATTAATTAATTTTAAGTGTGGTGGCGGTAGCATACATCCAATCAGTAAACGAATTTCAATCGAAATCGGTTGTTACGCAAGATCGAGTATTTCTTTTTGCAATTGGCCGACCTAACCAATTGCTATGTCTCCTAAATTGGGCATTTTGTGATCTGGAAATGCAAGGTATACCCTAGGCCTAGTTGATGCTTTCGATAAGTCTGGTAAGAAGGAAATCTTAGACTATTGAGGGACATATGGAAAAAAAATGAGGTCCGGTATTCCCTGAACTAATTGCAAATAATCACTATATACTTGATTAGAATGGCCTAAAAAGTTCAAAAGAAAGCCTTGAAAACTTATGAAATCTTAGCTAGCAGCCAAGCAGGAGAGTTACTATAGCGCTTCAGTGAATCTTTCTTCCTATGAAACTGAAAACTAAAAGGGTCACACATTGCATTACCTCATAATTTACTGATAAGCTTCCAAAAATTTGCATCTATGTACCTTGTATTTATACCGTACTTGATCTGATGTTGGACATGGATTCCCAAGTACAAGACAATCAGTTCATTACTAAATTTTGCCATCAAATTTATCATAGATTACTTATCTTCAACTTCAACTATATATAGAGGAATAAGATCCCATCACTGAAAAAAGAAACTTGTGATCCATACAACCATTCAAATTCATGTTCCACTAAGATGATAATCTAGTAATGAAATGGCCACAAGCTAGGATAACTCCACTAGATCATATCATACCCAGGATGCCAAATCCCGCTTACCTATGACAGTAAAGAGGCAAACAAGTGGAACATATGATATATAATGAATATTTCAAACACCCTGTAACCGAATACATACAGCTATGATAGCAATATAAACGCCCCTTTGAACCTGTTGTGACAACAGCCTTTAATCTTCAAAAGTCATCCTTTCTTTCAAGCTGTTTGTCTACCAAATTTATTGGGCATGTATATATGAATTTCAAATTGAAATAAAATAAAACAACCCTTTGTATAAATACGTAGCTATCTATATATATTCCTTGTCTTACAGTAGCATTTTGTTTCATTCCAAACTTCATCCTGTTTAATCAAAATAAAGTAACCGACGTTGATTAATCAATCTATAGAGCAGCTCATCGATTGGACTCAAATCCACTTTCAAGCTGCTTGTTTGTTCAATCTCCGATTTAAACAATTTTGGAACCTTATTAAAATAAACTAACTTGTGCACTCTCATTCAACATCGGTAAGGCAGCAAATGCACCTTTACGGGATACGCCTTCATCACGCAGTCCTGAACCAAAGGATATCGCAGAAAGCGAGAACTTGAGGTTAGGAGCTGTTAGGGGGAAAGTTTTATTGGGCCTGACCAGAAAGCCCAACATATAAGCCGGACCGGGGCACCATCCCAAAACCAATTGTCATTAGGTGGAGTAGCCCATCCACTTATATGTTAGGTTCAGAATCCTCCCACTTCCGATGTGGGATTCACAAGTATTCCAACAAATCCCCCTCTCACTTGCGAATCCATCACAATTCACAAGTCTAGCCCGGTTGGAATTGAGACCTCCACGCAACGGGTTCGACTAACCCGTCATCGATACAGATGTGGAGTCCATCTCAATCATCGGTGCAACCGGCCCACCTGCCGAACCCGGCTCTGATACCAGTTTGTTAGGGGGAAAGTCTTGTTGGGCCCGACCAAAAAGCTCAATATATAAGCCGGACTGGGGCACCATCCCAAACCAATTGGCATTAGGTGGAGTAGCCCATCCACTTATATGTTAGGTTCAGAATCATTCCACTTCCGATGTGGGATTTCACAAGTGTCCCAATAAATCCCCTATCACTTGCGAATCCATCACAAGTCTAGCCTGGTTGGAAATTGAGACCCCCATGCAAAGGGTTCGACTAACCCGTCATCGATACAGATGAGAGGTCCATCTCAATCATCGGTGCAACCGGCCCACCCGCCGAACCCCGCTCTGATATCAGTTTGTTGGGGGAATTCTTGTTGGACCCGACCAGAAAGTCCAATATATAAGCCAGACTGGGGCACCATCCCAACACCAATTGGCATTAGGTGGAGTAGCCCATCCACTTATATGTTAGGTTCAGAATCCTCCCACTTCCGATGTGGGATTCACAAGTGTCCCAACAAATCTCCCTCTCACTTGCGAATCCATCACAATTCACAAGTCTAGCCCGGTTGGAATTGAGAACTCCACGCAACGGGTTCGACTTGATAACTCCCTCCCTTGATGGAAAATGGAATAAATGTTTCAAGGGCTTTGACAGGATGTTTGTGTCAAAGGCCTTGACGCATTAACAGTTGATGAAATACAAAACCTATATTATTTGTCCGAATATTATTTTATCTTATTATATACTTCCATTATATTATATATATATATGTGTATGCCTAACCATTTCAGGAAGTATATTCGAGATTATATCCTTCCTTAATACATATTGAGGAGATCAGTTCAAAATAGATCATGGCGATTCAAAGTGTCCATAAATAGAAGATTGAAGATCAAACTGATTCGAAGGAGCCGTTGGAGATTCGGTGGTGAAGATCCTCACGCTCCATGCTCTTTTATAAAGGAAAGGAAGGAGAAGACAGAAGACACACAAGTGCTACACGAGTTTCATTCATTCAAGCGATCTTCTTCCAAGTGTCTCTCTGCTAAGCGCTCAAAGAGTTTGTTGTTTATTTCAAAGCCTTTGAGAGTCACTGTGAGCTTATAGGATATATTCATTTAAAGTGTTACTCGAGAGTTTATAACTCGGGAAGTTGCACTAGGCTATTGATTTGTGAGAGTAAGAGGATTGTACTAGATAGCTGAGAGAGGTGGGGCTCTTCTAGATTGGTCTAGGACTCCAAGGGAACGTGAGTTGACTAGATTGCAATTGTATAGGAGAGAGGCTTCTCGGTGAGCTATTAGGATCCTAAGCTAAGCGAATCAATAAAGCCTTTGAATCCTAGGGTTGTGGAAGAACCCTAGGCGGGGATGTAGGCCAAGTTGTGCTGAACCTCGTAAACAATTACTCGTGTTCTTTACTTATTTGCTTTACCTTATTTCCGCACTTGGTTCGATTGTCTAACTTTGTGATTCAGGTTTAATCTCAAAGGTTTTGGTACAAGCTCCAAAAGTCTTGAGACTTTCTGCGAAAAACGGGCATACTCTATTCAACCCCCCTTCTAGAGTATTTCTTATTACATTGTTTTTATATTATCGAACCTTCAATTGGTATCAGAGCTTTACTCACTGTCTTTGATCTAACAATCTTGTGAGTTTTCGATCATGTCTGGTGAAGCAAGCGGAGGATTTGCACAGGGAAGGTCCACAAGCAGACCGCCACTCTTTGTAGGAAACAACTTTGTCCACTGGAGATCTTTGATGAAGATGTTCATCATAGACCAAGATCTAGAGCTTTGGAACATTATAGAGAATGGTCCGAAGATTCCAGAAAAGGAAGGACCAAATGACACTAAAGTTGCAAAGAAGGAGTCTGAATACAACCAAGCAGATCTTGAAACCATCTCCAAGAACTACAGGGCTATTAACTTACTTTATTGTGGTCTTAGCACTGATGAGTTTAACCGTATTTCTTCTTGTAGGTCAGCTAAAGAGATTTGGGATAAGTTGGTCGTCACCTATGAAGGAACGAGCCAAGTGAAAGACACCAAGATCAGCATCTTCCTTCGAAAGTATGAGCTCTTTAAGATGAAGTCAGATGAGTCAATCAAGGCCATGTTCACACGATTCACAGAAATCACCAACAACCTTGACTCTCTTGGCAAGAGCTTTACCAACGTTGAGAAAGTAAGGAAGATACTGAGGTGCCTTCCAAAGGAGAAATGGGGTCCAAAAGTAACAGCTATAGAGGAAGCCCAGGACCTCACCACTCTACCCCTTGATGACCTTCTTGGAAAGCTGATCACGCACGAGATGATCCTTAATGAAGACGATGGAGAACTTCCAGCTAGCACCAAGAACTTGGCACTTAAGTCTAAGAAGGATGAGCCCAAGGATGGATCTGATTCCGAAGATGAGGATGACGATGAGGATGATCCTTTTACTCTTATCACAAGAGGCCTTGCTAGAATTCTCAAAATGAAGAAGCAATTCAACAACAAGGATGGATCAGAGTCTTCAAAATTTCGAGGTAAGCCTCAATACAACAAGTATGAAAAGAAGACTGAATCGTTGTCTTGTTTTGAATGTGGTGAAACAGATCATCTTGTGAAGGACTGCCCTCAAAAGACAAAGAGCCAGCCCAAGAAAGGTGACAAATGGAAGAAGAAAGCCATGGTAGCTACTTGGAGTGATTCCGACTCTGACTCCGACGATGAGAAGGCCAACATTTGTCTTATGGCCTCTGGAGATGAATCTCACGATGAAAAACTTGAAGCTACTGTAAGAGAACTTATGAAAAGTCCAAAAGAGGTATTATCGGAATTCCTTTCCAATATGATTGCCAATGAAGAAAAGCTTATTGCCCAAACTAACATTCTTATTAAGAGAACTGTGGACCAGGAAAGAACTATTGAGGATCTGTCTATGAGGGTCAAAGGTCTTGAAGCTTCTTATTCAGGTCTTGACATTAAAGTCAAGACGCTTGATTCGGAGAAATCTAAACTCAAGCAAGATCTCTCCTCTCTAAGAAATGAGCATCATGACTTAGAGAACGAGAAGATCTCCCTGAATAATAAGATTCTAGACCAACAGACAGCCCTCATAAGTTTTACCAAATCCAAAGGCACTCTCGATAAGATGTTGGGTGAGCAACAAAGCTCTCTAAACAAAAGTGGTATTGGTTACAATCCAAAGTTTTTAAAGAAGCAACACATTACCACTTTTGTAAAGGCAAAAGGAAGCAGAACCTCTCCTATATGTCACCATTGTGCTAGAAAGGGACATGTAAAAGAGACCTGCCCTTATAGGAGAAAGGATCCATACATTATTCGTAATACATTTCCTGTTCATTTGAGAAAAGAACGGATAACACAAGTTTGGGTCCCAAAAGGCACTATTTTACCAAATATGGTTTACCCCAACAACGGATCCAAATTTGCTTATTGGTCTAGCCACAAAGGTTGATGTTTGTCTTGCAGGAGATCACCAAGGTGAAAGAACACAAATGGATTATTGATAGTGGATGCTCGAGGCATATGAGTGGGAAGAGTTCTCTCTTTCATGATCTAAAGGAGCAATCCACGGGAACAATCACTCTTGGTGACAAAGGAAAATGTGACATTGTTGGTATTGGTAGTGTTGGAAGTGATTCCAGCCATAGTATTAAAAATGTCTATCTTGTTAATGGTTTAAAGTATAATCTGCTTAGTGTCTCTCAATTATGTGATAGTGGTAACAATGTCAGATTTAACAAGAAAAGATGTATAGTGTGCATAGAAGATACAGGTGAAGTTATTTTGACTGCATATCGTTACAACAATATATACGCCGTAAATGCTGATCAAGTGGCACAAGGAAGCTTAACTTGTCTAAAGGCTTTGACGGACGATCCAAAGCTATGGCACAGGAGACTCGGTCATGTGAGTCCACATACACTACAGAAGCTTGTGTCCAAAGGGCTTGTAAGAGGGCTACCTGAGATGGACTTCAAAGGTATTGACATGTGCAATGCATGCACACGAGGTAAACAAACACGTAGCTCTTTCAAACCCAAAAAGGTTGTAAGTTCTTCTAGACCCCTTGAACTTTTACATATGGATTTATGTGGTCCTATGCGAGTCAAATCTCCCAATGGTAAAAAGTACATGCTAGTTGTCGTTGATGATTTTTCTAGATATACTTGGGTTGCTTTTTTGAAAGAAAAATCAGAGGCCTTATTTGAGTTTTCAAAACTTTGTAAGGAGTTGCAAACTTTAAGAAATGAGCCCATAGTGTCTATTCGAAGTGATCATGGTAGGGAGTTTGATCAACTTCAATTTGATTTGTTTTGTGCTAAATATGGCATCTCCCATAACTTTTCTGCTCCTAGGACACCTCAACAAAACGGGGTTGTGGAACGCAAGAACCGCACCTTAGAGGATATGGCCAGGACTATGCTTTTAGAAAATGCATTACCTAAAACCTATTGGGCTGAAGCTGTTAACACAGCTAACTACATTTTAAATCGTTGTCTTATTCGTTCTATCTTAAAGAAAACTCCTTATGAACTTTTCAAAGGCCGCAAACCACTTATATCTTATTTTAAACCCTTTGGCTGTACTTGTTTTGTTCATAACAATGGAAAAGATAACCTTGGGAAATTTGATGCGCGTAGTGATGAAGGTATATTTCTTGGCTATTCCACGAGTAGCAAAGCTTATAGAATCTTCAATAAAAGGACCCAGGTTGTTGAAGAAAGTATACATGTTATTTTTGATGAATGCAATGACGGTGCTTTGAGTGAAAGTGTTGCAGATATAGATCTTAACATCCATGAAGAGAACGAGGAAGGTGATGTTGCTACTACCAAGAACACAGAGAAGAGGAACATGCAGGAACCGATTCTTAACACTGAAGAATTGGCCCAAGGTGTTGAAGATTCGTCCAAATCCCTTGGTGTCCAATCCAACAGTGTTGAGACGTCAGAAACTGCTGTAACTGAACCTAACAGGACCACGGAGTCAGATGTACTACAAGTCAATCCTACAAGTGTGACGAATCAAGGAGCTGAGACTAGCAAAAGGAAATTCAAACACTTCTCATCACACTCATTAAAGGATATCATTTCTGACCCTACTTCTAGTGTTCAAACTCGTTCTAAACTTAAAGATCTTTGTGTTTTTCACGCGTTTGTTTCTCTTATTGAGCCAAAGAAGGTAGATGAGGCACTTCAGGAGCCAGACTGGATCATTGCTATGCAAAGTGAGCTTAATGAATTTGAAAGGAACAAAGTCTGGACCTTGAAGCCTAGGCCAAAGCATCAATCAGTCATTGACACTCGATGGGTATTTCGAAACAAGCTAGATGAGAATGGTAAGGTTGTGAGGAACAAGGCAAGGCTTGTTGCTCAAGGCTACAATCAAGAGGAAGGTATTGACTACGAGGAGACCTTTGCTCCCGTAGCCAGGCTTGAAGCCATTCGCATTTTATTAGCATTTGCATCTTTTATGAGCATAAAGTTATATCAAATGGATGTCAAGTGTGCTTTTCTTAATGGTTTCTTAGAGGAAGAAGTATACGTGGCTCAACCCCCAGGTTTTGAAAGCTCAGAATTTCCCAATCATGTTTATAAACTTGACAAAGCGCTTTATGGTTTGAAACAAGCCCCAAGAGCTTGGTATGAGCGCTTGTCCAAATATCTTTTAGAAAATGATTTTAAAAGGGGGTTGATCGACAAGACTCTTTTTATCAAGACCAAAGGAAAGGACATTTTGGTTATTCAAATTTATGTTGATGATATATTATTTGGTGCTACTGACACATCTTTGTGCAAGGAATTTTCTGACATCATGTGCAGTGAATTTGAGATGAGCTTGATGGGTGAACTCAACTTCTTTTTGGGGTTACAAGTTCATCAATCCAAGAAAGGGATCTTTGTCAACCAAAGCAAGTACACTAAGGATCTCTTGAAGAACTTCAAGATGGATCAATCCAAGGCAGCCAAGACTCCCATGAGCTCAACATTATCTCTAGATCAAGACAAGACTGGAATAAGTGTCAATCAAAAGGAGTATCGAGGAATGATTGGATCTTTATTATATCTCACGGCTAGTAGACCTGACATCATGTTTAGTGTTTGCATGTGTGCTAGGTTTCAAGCTGATCCTAAAGAATCTCACCTCGTGGCTGTGAAGAGGATCTTTCGATATCTCAATGGCACTAAGGAACTTGGACTATGGTACCCAAAGCAAAAGGATTTCACTTTAATTGGATATTCTGATGCAGATTTTGCAGGCTACAAGGTGGATAGGAAGAGCACATCAGGATGTTGCCAATTCTTAGGAGCATCTTTGATCAGTTGGCACTCAAAGAAGCAAAATTCAGTTGCTCTATCCACTGCAGAAGCCGAATACATTGCAGCTAGAGCCTGTTGCTCCCAAATCCTTTGGATAGCTCAACAAATGCGAGATCTTGGCATCAACCTCAAAGGTATCCCAATTAAGTGTGACAATACAAGTGCCATATCCATCACTAAGAATCCTGTTCAGCATTCAAGGACCAAGCATATTGATGTAAGGCATCATTTCATTAGAGATCATGTTGAAAAAGGTGATGTGTCCATATCTTTTATTTCTACTGATTATCAATGGGCTGACATTTTTACTAAGCCTTTGGCAGAGGACAGGTTCACCTTCATTAGACGAGAGATTGGGATGCTTAACAAGGATGCACTTTCGTAGGGGGAGCTTTCCCTTTACGAAAGATAAATTCTACTTAGTATCAAGACCCTTGAGAACCATGTCAAGGTGTGTGAACTAAATGGTGGAGTACATTTATCGGATCATATATTTTTGGTTAATATCTTTTTAGATATTTAATCAATTATATTTGTTTTAATCGGATTTCAATATTGCCTATTTCTGTGATTTCCTTAACCGTTAAGATATTTTATTTTTGGAACTAAATCAGTTTGTGTTTAGTCCGATTTTAATGGATATTTGAATTTGAATTTGAATTTGAAAACCCTTCAAATTGGCAATGTAATGATTTCTTTCCTTGGAACCCTAAACCCGTCCCATCACTCCCTCTACTTAAACCCAATACTGTACCCGACTACAACCCACACTCAGACTTTATCCAAACCCTTTCCACTTCTCCATCTTCAACCTCTCAATCGCCTCTCAAGAAACCCTAACCAACTTTCTCCATGGCACCCAAAACCAAGAAAGCTGTCACACCCAAAAGACTTGGCGCCACCCCCAAGGGACGTCAGGCCACTGCTACCTCTCCCACACCTGAACTCGCTCCTCAAGCTATCGTCCCAACTGTCGTCCAGAGCACCATTGCTGCGAGCTCGGCCATTGTTCCCAAGAGCTCTCAAAAGCGCTCTGCTAAGAAACCGATCAGTGCTAAACAGAAAGGGAAGAGGAAGATCTTGGCTGAGGAACCAGACGAGGAAGAGGAGGAAGAAGATCTCGACGCCCTCTTAGAAAGAGATGCTGCCAAGGAAGCCGAGGAGGAGGCCTTAAGGAAGAAAAAGGCCGATGAGGAGGCCGAACTTGCTAAGAAACTGGCCGAGGAAGAAGCTGAGCGGATTCGGAAGGAAGCCGAAGCCGAGGAGGTTCCATCCGAGGAGGATCCTGAGGAAGAAGAAGAAGAAGAGCAAGAGGGATCTGGAGAGGACGAGGAACCTGAAGGAGATGAAGCGGGGTCCGGTGAGGACTCGGGGTCTGAGGAAGAGGAGGAAGAATCTCCCTCTCCTTCTCCTCCTCCTCCCCCGTCTCCGAAGAAGCGGAAAGCCCCTGCTGCTGTCAAGCCTCCATCCCCCAAGCGTACCAGGAAGGGCACTGTCAAGAGTCTTGTAGCGCCTGTCAAGAGAGCTGCTCCAACAGTCGCGCGCAGAAAGAATGCAGACCCCCCGGCCTATATCCAGGTAAATCAATCCTTGCCCTCCTCTTGGTTTCAAGATGCTGAGACTGCTGGTAAGTGGGTAGACGAGTTTAGAACCCGTAAGGTTAGCTGTTCGGATTTTTTAGATTTTGAGTTCTTTGAAGCTTTGAAGTTACCCTGCATTGAGCTCCTCAAAAAATCCCCAGCCTGGACCTTTCTTAACCTTGAGACTGTCTACTACCCCGAGCTTACCCGACTCTTCTACATTAACCTAAAAGCCAAGAACGACACTGATGGTTGGTCTTTGGAGTCTGTCGTCAAAGGGGTTAGAATCTCTCTCAACTCCAATGATTTTGCAGATTCCCTAGGCTTACCTACACCAGTTCCACCCGCTGAAATCCACCCCTCAAAAGAAAATTGCATCATTCTAGCCCGAGCCAAATATCTCCTACCCGAAGCATCCAACAACACCTCAAAGCAACTCACCCACTCATCCTTAACCCTTGAGGCAAAAATTATCTTTAACATCATTGTTAGATGCCTCCTACCCCGTCTTAACTCTGGCTCACTCCTTACCGACAATGCCATGGTCCTGCTCTACCGCATTCTAAATGGCCTTGATCCTGATCTGGCCAACACTATCCTTGGAACCATGGCTCATGCCAGAAAAGCCAGAAAAGGCTCTCCCCTCCCCTTTGCTACCCTTTTGACCCCTATCTTCAAAGCTTCTGGAATTGATGTCAAAAATGAAGAACAGCTGCATCATACGGGTAAGTTTGACTCTAAAGGCCTTGAAAAGATTGGCATCACTCGGTCTCCCCAAGGGATCTTGAGTCTTGCCACTCCTTCAAAAGCCTTTCCCACTGCTCCAGCTTTCGATGAACGCATGGACAACCTAGAGTTGGGCTTGGAGGAGGTTCGCTTGGATATTAAGGAGCTGCAGAAGGAGATGATGACGGAGATGAGCGGGATTTCAAAGATGCTGGAAGGACTGTGGACGAGGCTCACTGATGATGCTCCGAATGACTAAGCCTAAACCTTAACCCACCCTATCCCACCCCTGAAACTTGTTACTTTGCTGGTTTTTGGAAACGTTTTCAAAACTTTTGGTAACTTTTTTGGTGACTGCTTTACCTCCGCCCTTTGTTGAAAGACAAAAAGGGGGAGATGATCGTTAGACTTTGAAAACCTCTGCTTAAGGGTCTTGGAAGACCTTGGTTTTTGATTTATGGTTTTCGGTTGGATGGTTTTTGCATGCTTTAAAAATTTGATCCAACATTTGTCTAACCCTTGCAGGTACTTAGTCCAATTTTACTTATGATATATTTGTTTGACTAAGCTGCAGGGATGCACAGGTTTTGTCTTTCATCAAGGAGGAGATTGATAACTCCCTCCCTTGATGGAAAATGGAATAAATGTTTCAAGGGCTTTGACAGGATGTTTGTGTCAAAGGCCTTGACGCATTAACAGTTGATGAAATACAAAACCTATATTATTTGTCCGAATATTATTTTATCTTATTATATACTTCCATTATATTATATATATATATATATATATATGTGTATGCCTAACCATTTCAGGAAGTATATTCGAGATTATATCCTTCCTTAATATATATTGAGGAGATCAGTTCAAAATAGATCATGGCGATTCAAAGTGTCCATAAATAGAAGATTGAAGATCAAACTGATTCGAAGAAGCCGTTGGAGATCCGGTGGTGAAGATCCTCACGCTCCATGCTCTTTTATAAAGGAAAGGAAGGAGAAGACAGAAGACACACAAGTGCTACACGAGTTTCATTCATTCAAGCGATCTTCTTCCAAGTGTCTCTCTGCTAAGCGCTCAAAGAGTTTGTTGTTTATTTCAAAGCCTTTGAGAGTCACTGTGAGCTTATAGGATATATTCATTTAAAGTGTTACTCGAGAGTTTATAACTCGGGAAGTTGCACTAGGCTATTGATTTGTGAGAGTAAGAGGATTGTACTAGATAGCTGAGAGAGGTGGGGCTCTTCTAGATTGGTCTAGGACTCCAAGGGAACGTGAGTTGACTAGATTGCAATTGTATAGGAAAGAGGCTTCTCGGTGAGCTATTAGGATCCTAAGCTAAGCGAATCAATAAAGCCTTTGAATCCTAGGGTTGTGGAAGAACCCTAGGCGGGGACGTAGGCCAAGTTGTGCTGAACCTCGTAAACAATTACTCGTGTTCTTTACTTATTTGCTTTACCTTATTTCCGCACTTGGTTCGATTGTCTAACTTTGTGATTCAGGTTTAATCTCAAAGGTTTTGGTACAAGCTCCAAAAGTCTTAAGACTTTCTGCGAAAAACGGGCATACTCTATTCAACCCCCCTTCTAGAATATTTCTTATTACATTGTTTTTTATTATCGAACCTTCACGACTAACCCGTCATCGATACAGATGTGGAGTCCATCTCAATCATTGGTGCAACCGACCCACCCGTCGAACCCGGCTCTGATACCAGTTTGTTAGGAGAAAGTCTTGTTGGGCCTGACCAGAAAGCCCAACATATAAGCCGGACCGGGGCATCATCCCAAAACCAATTGGCATTAGGTGGAGTAGCCCGTCCACTTATATGTTAGGTTTAGAATCCTCTCACTTCCGATGTGGGATTCACAAGTGTCCCAACAAATCCCCCTCTCACTTGCGAATCCATCACAATTCACAAGTCTAGCCCGGTTGGAATTGAGACCTCCACACAACGGGTTCGACTAACCCGTCATCGATACATATGTGGAGTCCATCTAAATCATCGGTGCAACCGGCCCACCAGCCAAAACCCGACTCTGATACCAGTTTGTTAGGGGGAAAGTCTTGTTGGGCCTGACCAGAAAGCCCAACATATAAGCCGGACCGGTGCACCATCCCAAAACCAATTGGCATTAGGTGGAGTAGCTCATCCACTTATATGTTAGGTTTATAATCCCCCCACTTCCGATGTGGGATTCACAAGTGTCCCAAAAGAAGCTTCGGCGAACAATTAGGTAATTTAGGGGCCGAAACTGAACCAAATAAAGAGAACGGACCTTTACGGAGGGAGCGGCGGCGATGGAAGAAGCGGAGGCAGGGCGATTGCGAGCCGGCACCGGCGCGAAACTCAGGCGGGGAATTCCATCAAAGAACGTTCCGCAGCGAGTGCCGAGCTCAAGGGACTTTGAATCGGAGGGAAACTCTGGCGGGGCTCTGAGGACGGTGCACAGGAATCCAGATAGGCTGTGATGGGGGTACGATTGGAGAGAGCCGAGAATTAGGGATTCGGAGGAGACACTTTCACGGCGGTAGAATTCAGGGGAATTCTAAGGTTTGACATATCGAATTCGAGGGTGAAATTCATGGAAGGAGGGGGTTTGGCACCGACGACATCACGGCGATGCTGATCAAATCACGAGAGATGGCGAGGGCGAGGGCGAGCAGGAGCCATGAGAACGGTGCGAACGGAGGAGCACTTTCAGATATGAGGAATGAAAGGGAAATGGTAGAATGGGGTAAATGCCTAATTAGCTTTCAAATGTGTCCTATAAGCCTAATAAAACACATTGAGAGGTGTTAATTACCTAATTGTGGTTGGTTGATATGTCAAAAACCCAGGAACTAGAAATTCCCAGGAAGTTGGAGAAATACCTGCGTTTGGTTTATATTTTTAAAACATGAAAACCCAGGAATTCAACTTCTGATACGGGGTTAACCGTAGGATGGCCCGATCTTCGACAATTAAACAAGAAATAACAAGAACGGAAGCAAAAGACTCAAGAACACCAAGAACACTACTCGATGTCGACAAGAACTCAAGAAAACGCAGCAAGACTTGATGCATATAATTCTTTATCATAAGTAGAGTAATTAAGACATGCACCTTTCAACTTTTCAGAAAAGAAGGCTATAGGCTTACCTTCTTGCATGAGAACTCCTCCAATCCCAACTACGCTAGCATCACACTCGACCTAGAATGGCTGCGAGAAGTCGGGTAGTGCAAGTAATGGAGAGTGAGCAAGCATCCCCTTGAGCTTGTCGAAAGCTTCCTCCTGAGCTGCTCCTCACTTGAACTCGCACCGCTTCTTTATGAGCTCTGTAAGAGGGGCTGCGATGGAGCTGAAGTCGCGCACAAATCTCCGATAGAAGCTCGCCAGTCCTTGGAAGCTCCTCACTTGGCCGATGTTTGTAGGGTTCGGCCAGTCCTGGATTGCCTTGATATTTGCTTCGTCGACTCGCAATCCACTCGAGCTCACTACAAATCCCAGAAAAGACACTTGATCATTACACAATTCACATTTCTTTAAATTTGCATACAAGTGTTCTAATCTTAGAGTAGAAAGTACTTTCTTTAAATTTGCTTCATGTTCCTTATGTGATTTGCTATAAATAAGAATGTCATCAAAATATACAACAACAAATTTACCTATGAAATTTCTAAGCACATGATTCATTAATCTCATGAAAGTACTAGGAGCGTTAGTTAAACTAAAAGGCATAACCAACCATTCATAGAGTCCAAATTTAGTTGTAAAGGTTGTTTTCCATTCATCGCCTTCCTTCATCCTAATCTGATGGTAACCGCTTTTTAAATCAATTTTAGAGAAAATGGAAGAACCATGCAACTCATCTAACATATCATCTAGGCGGGGTATAGGATTGCGATGTTTCACAATTATGTTGTTAATGGCCCTACAATCTACACACATTCTCCATGAACCATCTTTCTTAGGGGCTAACAACACAGGCACAACACAAGGACTCAAACTTTCCCTAATGTATCCCTTATCCAACAGTTCCTAGACTTGGGATTGAACCTCCTGGGTTTCAGTGGGATTCATTCTATAAGCAGACCTATTAGACAAAGAAGCCCCTGGAATGAGATCAATTTGATGCTCAATTCCTCTGACAAGGGGTTGACCTGCTGGTATGTCCTCGGGGAAGACATCCTTATACTCTTCAATAAGAGATAGGATCTGAGGAGGGTCGAGGGTCGCTCGAAGCTCCTCACTCAACATGTTCAACCCTTTGCATAGGAGCATGAGGGTTATTTCCCCATCCGCACACTCGTCTAAATATGCACTCTTGGATGATGCCATCAAGATGGGTCCTCTGTGGGCCAAGGCGGTTTGAGGACCCGATCATCCCGAGAAAGAAGAAGGCGCCACCATAGATTTAATTCAAGCTTGTTGAAGGGTCGACATCGAGGGTCCTAGGCTCGGCGCCAAGGGTTCGGTAGGACTAGCCGGTTTTGGCTTGGAGAATTATTTTACCTATTTCTATCTATTTTTAATTATTTTTATTTAGTTATTTAGGAGAATAATATTAAGGAGATATTTATCTCCTTGCTCATTGAGAAACTATTATTTTTACCTATTTTTAGTCATTTTAGATAGATAGAATATTATTAGTATTTATCTTAGGATTTTTAGTTAATTATTTTTAATTGTGAGATAGCTAGGGTTTCTTTGCAGACGAGCCAATCTCACTTAGCATCTTTCCTTATTTAAGTTGTAATTTGCCTTCATTTTAATTAGGTTGAAATTAAAAGAGAAGCACTTGGCTAAGTGCTTTCTCTTCGTCAACCCTAGAAATTACGTTCGTTCATCTTTGGTTCTCTACTTCTCACGTTCTACGCTGGAATACACTCTTTCATCCACACCGTTTCATTTTTCCTCCGATCAAAATTACTTTCAATTGCATATGTGATTCCACCCGCAATTATTGACTCGTTGCGTAATTCTGCCGATCCAAAGTCAATTCCGATTGTAATTTGTTCATGGTTACGTGATCAATTTGTCTCCTCCATTAATTACTTATATCTCCTTGCTCATTAATTAATTTTAAGTGTGGTGGCGGTATCATACATCCAATCAGTAAACGAATTTCAATCAGAATCGGTTGTTACGCAAGATCGAGTATTTCTTTTAGCAATTGGCAGACCTAGCCAATTGCTCTGATACCAGTTGATACGTAGCAATTGATGTCGGAAACCAAAGCTCTGATGCCAATTTGATACGGGGTTAGCCGTAAGATGGCCCAATCTTCAACAATCAAACAAGAAATAACAAGAACGGAAGCAAAACACTCAAGAACACCACTCGATGTCAACAAGAACTCAAGAAAACGCAGCAAGACTCGATGAACTAAAAAAGACTCGAAATTCAGCAATATAGACTCGACAAAATAATGAAATAGACCAATAGATTAGGTGATTCGAACTAAGATAGAACGAGATAAAGGCCCCAGGCCTCCTTAGAGGGTAGGAACCAAATACCAACGACTATAAAGCCCGCCTCTACAACCTTACACAACCAATCGGACAACTTGGAGGCACAAGGAGGGGACTTGTGATTACCAGGATAACCAAGCTCTCACGAGGTTGATGAACTCAAAGCGAACCAAGCAAGATCTATACCAATTGTGCAATCGATGAGCCCTGCTTCGAATCGATTGACTTAGATCGCTCAATGTGTTTCATACAAGAGAAAACTTTCATAAAAATTCAACCAAGTTCTACAATGGGGTCAGCCGACTATTTAACCTAATTCAAAGCTGATTTTTGGCCTAAATTAAATAAAATAATAACTTAAAGAAATAATTAAAATAACCCTAAAAGTTTCCTAAAATAACTTAAGTAGAAAAGTTACTAAAAGAGGAAATAAAGCAATGTTCAAGACTTAGCCAAATCGGCTCCTAGAATGCCTAAGGAGGTTCGGCCTCAATAAGTCCTATACACATGTAGCTCTTCAATGTAGGCTCCGGGAGTTGAACCGTGCTCGAGAACAAGGCATGACTCACAAACATGAATGAGTCGCGTTGAAGCTTCTTAGCTCGAGCTCGAGTCATTGGTCCTTCTCCAAGTATGATCGGCGTGTTTGGAGGTGTAGAAGATGGTCCCGCATCAACTTCCAAAGAAGTTGAATTCCTCCAATTTGGAGGAAGTTCACTTACCTAGTTTCCCCTAGGTAAGTTCAACTTCCACCATTTTGTATTTGAAAATTTTCAATTCTCCCTTTTAATCCTCTAAAATAAAAAAATCAACCAAACACATTTTCACAATTCCCATCAATTTGACTTCCCGGGAATTCAATTCCCATGAAGTAACTTCTTAGGAATTTCAATTTCCATATTGAACCAAACGAGCACTCTGAAATCATTTGAACGGAAGCACATTTTAAATTGCATAGCCAAACTGGTGCGAGGCTTGCAAATAGTAATAATATCGCATTTCAATGCTCAATTTTCATATCGACGTGATGTCCTAAGCCGAATCATTACGGTGGGAATAATTTGGGCTTTATAACTTGAGTTTTTCGATCATGTCACAAAATACATAATACCATGCTCTATTATTCAAGTATACCGAGCAATGAAATACATTCTCACGACAAAGGATGATATAACATCATCATAACTTTATATTATATAATTAGTGAATTAATTAAAGGGTGTGGACTTTAGCATATAGGAAGAGGAGCACCACTCCACTCCCTGAGGCAATCCAGCAAAGGATCAATAAGCTTCCCCTTGCTCAAGGCATTGAACACTAGTTCCAAATCCTCGCCCGGTGACCTTGTTTTCTCCCCTGTCAATAGGCCGGTGCCCAGCTCCTCCCTTACATACTTGTACAATGGGTATGACCTGCATTCCTTGATCCGGTTGGGGACTTCCGACTCCCCCGCCTCGTATGCTGCCCTTGCCTTCTCCACCCCCTCCGGCAAACGCGCCTTGAGCTCCTCCTCAAACTCTTCAATCTTTCCGAACATTTCTCCGTCCTCATTCAACAGGGCATGGTCTAACACCACCTGCCTTAAGGTCGGCATTAGAGGGTTTTGTAGGCTGCAGGGATCATCTGCATAGGAAAATACATGCTCCTTCTCCAATGCTTGAAGGAGATCCTCCTCGCAAAACCAAAAACGAGTGGCCGCCTGGCTCACGATTCTCTTAACCGAGCTATTCAGGTTCTCCTCCAGGTGTCTTAGATCGATGGCCTGGCATAGCGCGACCAAGAAAGTCGAGCACATGAGCTTGAGGATCTCGACAGCTTCAGCTGTCTTCCTCGAGGAGATCACACCTAGGGAGTTCACAGCCTGGTTGTGCTGCTCGGCGCTCTGGACATGGTTGGTGACTGGATTCCCTAAGAATTGTAGCTCAGAACAATAAGCCGCCATGGCGATGTCAGCGCCCTTGAACCCGTAATCCAAGCTGGGGTCTCTGCCAGCGGTGAGGTCGGAGGGCAACCCATTGTTGTGCGAGTCGTTGACAAGCTCGGAGAATTGGGCGAACATGAGCTTCCCAATTGCAGCCAATGCGAGGCGGGTTTGGTCCATGGAAACCCCAATTGTTGTGCCCTAAATAAAACAAAAACACGAATATATAACCATTCGAATCCGATATGAGATATGACCCGACCTGAATCCGACTCACGTACCTGAAAATTACCACCGTGTAAGGACTTATTTCTAGAGACATCGATGAGAGGGTTATCTGTCACGGAATTGATCTCCCTCTCGATGGATTTGGTGGCGAACCGAATTACTTCAATCTGCGGTCCGAGCCACTGCGGCGACGTCCTCAAGGCATACATCTCCTTTTTCGCCTTAGGTGTCGACTTCATGTAAGAGCTGCCGTGCAAGATATGCTCCATGATGGCGGCGGACTCAATTTGGCCAGGGTGGAGCTTGAGCTTGTGGATCAAGTGATCGGTGAACTCCGGCTTCCCGCGCATCACCTCTGCAAAGACGGCCGATAAGACCACCGATAAGAGGGCGAGGATGTTGGCGTCGAATAGGACTGTCGCTGCAAGGCCGGAGCCGACGGCGGTTCCGTTGACGAGGGCGATGCCCTCCTTGGGGTGAAGCTCGAAGAAGCCAGTGGTGATGCCGGCGGAGATGAATGCCTGGTGAGGGGTGAGGAGGTTGTTTCCGGAGGGGGAGTAGGCGGAGGAGTTTGGGCGGCCGGTGAGGAGGCCGGCAATGTAGGAGAGGGGAACGAGGTCGCAGACGCTTCCGCGAAGTGGGAGGCGAGGTGTGGTGTTGGTGTTGAGGAAGGCGGCGAGGGCTGTGAGGATGTCGAAGCGAATGCCGGAGTAGCCTTTGAGGAGAGTGTTGATGGAGATGAGCATGGCAGCCCTGGTGGCTGGCTGGGGGAGAGAGTGGCCGTTGTCGACGTCGCCGCCAAGGATTCCGGCGTTCAAGAATCTGATATATAATGCCAAACTCGTGTTATTTTCTGTTTTTGTAATCGTGTTAATTGACGCAATTAATTCATTCACTTTTGTTTGGAAAATTGAACGGAAAATAATACAAATGAATACTCCGTATTAATATAAAAACTTTAAATTACTAAAAGTATATAAACTATTGACCATTAAACCGAACTATTTTTTAAATTATTAATAAGTAGAGTAAATTACACATAACCACCCTTTAAATTAGGCTAGGTTTCACATAACCACCAATAAGATTATAAATTACAAAAAACCACCCATAAATTACATTTATTTTCAAAAGACAACCCATCCATTAAACATCTATTTATTTTGTTTGAAAAGACTAAAATACCCCTAATTCAAACTTATTTTTTAAAGGAAAGACTGAGGTGGCAATTGGGCGAGTCGGGTCGGATTCGGTTAGTCGGGTTCCGGGTCATTCGGGTAATATCTAATAATTTGATCATTTGGTTGAGCCGGGTTCGGGTTTCGGTTGTATCGGGTTTCGATTGTGTCAGGTTTCAGTTATTTCGGGTTTGGATTGTCTCAAGTTTTCATTATTTCAATATTCATTTTAAAAAATGTACTACTAGAATCTATCTTGAAATTCGGGTTATATCGGGTTTCGATATAACCGGTTCGAGTCTTGATGGGTTTCAGTTGAATCAGGTTCGCGATCAGTTCATTCGGATTTGGGTGAGTTTCAATTATCGGTTATTCGAATTTCAGGTCCAGAATGGGCCGGGTTGGGTCGATGTTCAGAAAAATCGGTTCCGGGTCGACCAGGACAGGTTTTCGGGTTCGGGTCGGGTTTTGCCAGCTCTAGGGTTATTGTATGTATTTTGGAAACGATTGTCCTAAACACCGACCCAACCCGACCCATTTTGGACCGGAAATCCGAATAATCGATAACCGAAACTCAACCAAATCTGAATGAACCGAACCCAATTTAACCGAAACCCAATACAACCGAAACCCGACACAATTGAAACCCGATACAACCGAAACCCGACAATCCAAACCCGAAATAACTGAAACCCGACACAATCGAAACCCGATACAACCGAAACCCGAACTCGGCTCAACCAAATGATCAAATTATTAGATATTACCCGAATGACCCGGAACCCGACTAACCGAATCCGACCCGACTCGCCCAATTTCCACCTCAGTCTTTCCTTTAAAAAATAAGTTTGAATTAGGAGTATTTTAGTCTTTTCAAACAAAACAAATAGAGGTTTAATGGATGGGTGGTCTTGTGAAAATAAATGTAATTTATAGGTGTATGTAATTTATAATTTATGGGTGGTTATGTGAAAACTAACCTAATTTAAGGGTGGTTATGTGTAATTTACTCTAATAAGTAATTGAAAATTTGCAAAACTATACCATACAAATGGTAACTTTGCAAAGCTAGCATTGCCAATTGGGAAAATTGCAAGGGATGGAGGAAATTCTAGTTTTGCATTTTTTTTTTACCTTTTCATCCGGTTGTAGGTGAACAAAGTGGAAAAAAAAAGGAACAACGCGGGGGGGGGGGGGGGGGGGGGGGAGTTGTGTGGAAAAGGGGAGGAGAGAGAGGATTATTCTATGTGCATTAAATGTCGGCCCCCACATGCATTCAATACACAGACATTTTCCGCCTAAAAATAGCAGGGAGAGATGATTTGGAGGGAAAATAAAAGAACCACCATTGAAGCTGATTAGGAGGCAAAGGTGGTCCCAGTTAGCACTTATATGCCAGACTAGGGCTGTTACATGAGCCGAACAGCTCGAGCTCGGCTCGTTCGAATAGGTCAAACAAGCCGAGCTTGAACAGTGGTATAGGCTCGAACCGAGCCCAAGCTGAGCTCGAAAGCTCGATATCTAAATTTACGAACAGTGGTATAGGCTTGAACAATTTTATTGGCTTGAATAGTGGTATTGGCTCGTTTTCCGAACGAGCCAAGCTTGAATATGTCAAGCTCGGCTCGTTCGGCTCGAATATCACCCCTATGCCAGACAATAGGAAACATGGGACAACAAATGATTATTACATGCCACGCAAAGGGTGACACGTGCCAAATCCAGAAAGCATATATTAACGAAAATGGGTAAGAAAGCTTACGGTATTTGTTTTACGTGCCAGATAAAATTAACGTGCTAGTTATTATGTTTTACGTCCCACCAACATCTAAACTTATGACATAAAAATAAAATTCCATGCCAATGATATTTCGATGCCTACGAATTGTTAACAAATCCATGAAGTCCACGAATCATACGATGGGGAATCTTAAGTTGCTGGCACGGTTTAGCGTTTGGTCGACACACAATATTAAGTTGCTGGCACGTATTTTGTATTGGTTGGCATGCAACTGATCACTGTGTTGTTCGTATTTCCAATTTTTCTTCAATGCCATCACTTCCACTTTTCCTTTCTCCTCTACCTCTCTCCCCTATGAAAAGCTGATTTTTCCTCTCTCTCGTCTGCATTTAATGTTCTTCTCTCTCTCTCTCTCTCTCTCCCTTTTTCATGTAATGATTCCCCCCCTCTCTCTCTCTCTCTCTCTCTCTCTCTCTCTCTCTCTCTCCCCTCCACCTCTCTCCTCTACCACCACTTGCTGGCACGTATTTTGGCTACTGTTGAAAAAAAATGTGGACCCATTGCTACTTTTGCAATTTTTTTAGGGGTATTTGCAAAACTCTTTTGGTATATTCAATACCAATTACTCATAAGTAATTGCTTAAATATAAATCCTGTTAAAACATACAACTAATGGAGACTGAGTAATAAGTACGTAATTGCTTAGCTATCTTACAATTATGGCATTGGATTTTATGTATTGTTTGACCCATTGGATGGTGTTTTATCTTTTTTGCATTATGATGTTAGGGTGCTTAGCCCATTTTCACGTTTTTAATAAAAGTGCGTCGAGATGTGAGGAAAGCTCCATCTCTTCTTTTAACCAAAAAAACAAATGATATGAGTATTAACTCTAAAATCTTATTCGTACTCATTTTTTTTATGAAAAATTATATTTGTACATTGAATAATGTGATGATATATCATTAAATTTTTGAACTTTTGATTATGTCAAAATATTGGTAAAAAAATAAGTGGATAATTTTAAAGTAGGTATTTAGGACCTCATCCATAAGGATGCTCTCGGGTAGGTTCTCCACCCGAATTTTTAACTAATAAAAAAAAGCCAATAAATGGATAAAAATAAGTGGTGAATTGTAGGCGAAAAGTAAAGAAAAACTCCACAAAAGCCTAGGGAAATGAAGAGTCAATTGAGAAAAAAACTTTTTCTTTTTATGTAAGAGCAAAAACCTAGCCGCCACCAGTTCACCCACAACTTCCTCCGACCGGCTTGCGCGGCTGCCTCCCAGCCGCCCTGGCTCGCCTCACCAGCGAAGTCGAAGGATCTCTGATGGCACTGATTGACTGGCCCCCTCCGCCCCGACCTTCCTCTTCTGATGGCCCTAAGATCCCTCTCTCTCTCTCTGAAGTGAAAATCCTCGCCGCCACCTCCAACCTTTTAGATCTGCTCCCAATACCTTAAATCTTCAAGAATCAAAGATGGGTCCCCGAGGGATCTGAAATTAAACCCAAAACCCAACCCTATATACCCAACCTTTCTTCAACCCTGATCTCGTCTCAAACCCGTCGCCACTGCTGCTTTGTTCCTCCATCGGCCCCGAGTGGTCCCCTTGCGCCCCCACTATCTTCATCCGCTTCAGCCCAAAATGGCTCCCCCTCCAAGCTCCCGTCACCGCCGTTGTTTCCTCCTCCGATGACCTGAGCGGCCCCTCCGACCTCCCCATCCGCATGCAACCTTCTAATGTGTGGATCTCTCTCCCTCACTTCTTTTTCCGCGAGCTCCTGGCCTACCGGTCGTTGCTTGATGGTGGCATGCATTGTACATACCCTTGCGGTAGTGCTGCCTCCACCGGTTGAAGACCTCACAACTCCAAATATGCCTCCTCCCACCTATACCTCCCACTGACGGGACTTCTCTCTCCCTTCTTCCCTTTTGCTCATATCAGATTTCTCCTCAAAAAAGAGGGAAAAAAAAACAACCATCCAGAAACAAACCAAATCATAAAACCCAAAAACAAACTCAACCCGGGGACCCTCCAGATGCTTCGTCAAGCACTGTATCCGGAACCAGTTATCAGGAATTCCTTACTTGCATGCAACCCATTATCAAGAATCAATACTTTCATTTTTTGATTTCTTTTAAATATTAATTTCATCTCATTGTAAACCATTATCAAGAATCAATACTTTCATTTTTTGATTTCTTTTAAATATTAATTTCATCTCATTGTAAACTTAGGCTTAACTTAGTTTTTTTTTCTTTTGAGTGGAAACCCTCTACGTAGGGTTCATAAAGCCGTCTTTTTTATGGCTTCAAGATCATGTTATCGGTCTACTTCTTACCTACTGTCAAAAAAAAGTGATGAATTGTAGGCGCACCCCTTCATTTATATATGAGTCGATTCATCATATATTAATCGATTATTCGACCACTTATTTAAATTAAGTCAATGAATAGATAAATAAGTGACCCTAAAAATGTGGTCGGATAATAGATTAATAGATGATTAATCGAGTCAGATATATCACCACTTGATCCATCCGTCTGATTCACTAAATTTATTTATTATTTATAATTTGATTAATTTATTATTAATTTTTTTGATAATTTAGTACTTATTACTAATAAATATCATATTATAAAAAAAATATTTTATATAATTTTTTAACTATTTAAGATATGTGCTAAAAAATAAAAATAAAAAGTTTTACTCTATATTTTTAATGGGAGGGAGGGAGTGGTTTCATTCAGTTCGTAAGCAATCCTTCTATCACACAACTTTGTTTGGTAGAATATCACACACAAATTTAACTTAGCGGTGAAGACTCCTCGGTAGGGGTGGGCATGGGACGGGACGGGACGGGATTGGGGTAATTCCGCGTTTCGTTCCGCGTATTTTTTACGGGACGGGATCGGAACGGAATCGAATAATTTTTTTTCAAATCCCGCCGGGTCTTATCCCTCATGGGACAGGACGGGACGGGATCGGGACGGGACAGGATTTGTCCCTCGTAAAAATAATAAGTTAAAAAAAATCCACTTATCTAAAAAAAATAGGGTAAATTGAAGTATTACATAATACTGTAATCCTTATGCATGTAGTAGCAAGTTCCTCAGCTAACACCAACAGTAACTAGAAACAAAAGCCAACAGCAGCTTTTTTTGGTTAAAAGCCAACAGCAAGTAGGGGTTTTTTTATGAATTTTTTTATTTCTTATATGTTTTATTATTATTTTAAATTTTAAATTTTGGGTTTCAATGAAAGTTAAGATATAATATAAATATATTCTTATATGTTTTTATTAATTTTAATTATATATAAAATTATATATATATGTGGGACGGGACGGGATTTACGGGACGCGAACTCTCCGTCCCGCGTCCCGTCCCTCGTAATTTTTGCGGGACGGGATTGAAATATTTTTTTCTAAATCCCACCGGGATCGGGACGGGATCGGGACGGGATGCGGGACGGGACGGGATTTGCGGGATTTGTGCCCACCCATACTCCTCGGGATTAACCCATCCTTGTTTCTTCGCAAGAACGGCGGCTATCGTACAAGGAGATCATTAGACTGTTAAGAGTGAATAGAAGCCGTAATAGAGAGGTGGCAATCGTGTTGCTCGGGTCGGATTTGGATATATCATATATCCATTCGATCATATATCGGATCGGATAATATATATGACGGGTGTATTGTATGTTCGTTTGGGTTGAATAAGTTTTTGAATTGGGTAAGTTCGGGTCAAATAGATTTCGAGTTGGATTGGGTTCGGATTGGGTCAAGTCGGATCACATTTAGTTTTATTATAAAATGATTACTCCGTAATTATTTTTGTTTGGTCTCATGATATGCAATTCAGGTTATTTAATTTGAGTGTTTAAAAATAAGAAAATTAAAGTAATCTTAAGAATAAGTCGGGTTTTATATATTCAGGCCGGATCAAGGATGGATCGGGAATTGGTCGGGTCTATTTTTTCTATTTTTGTGTCCATTCGGGGATAAGTCAAAATGGGTCGGGCTAGCGTTCGGGTTCGGGGACACTATGTTTTTGGTTTCATTCGAGTTTGGATTGGGTGGGATTGAATTTTCGGAGCTTTTGGTTTTCTATTCACGAGTTTTCATAAACTATCCTAAATAGTTAGTTTTACCAAACACGTACTATAATAGCGCATTAACATTTAAGAGAGGGTTAGACTAGGTCTTATATGAGTGGCAGACATCGTATCCCCCATACCATGCATTTTCCTAATCTCCTTTAATATACCGTTTGGTATTTTCTCTTGGTTTGACTATGATTTTATATTTGTAGATGTCTAGACCATTAGGAAACACTCTTTCGACATTGTCGGGAAAAGAGTGCGTACAACTTTGTCCCAAACCCTATTTAGACAGGATAAATTAGAAATATTGTTATAGTATAATATATAGCTTATATGGATATATATTTAACACAAATAATTAATAAGTTTCTTCAGTACCCATCAACTACTCCTTTATTCAACATAGACAATATCAAAAGAGTGAAGGAATAACCTTATGAGCTCGGCTTGGATGGCGCCACCAAGGTTAGTCCTCCTATGGGAGGAAGCACCAAAACCGGTGGTGACGCCGTTGCTATCCGTCCCCTTAGTCATGCTCTCACTGACCCACTCACTGCTAGCCACCACCCCTTCTCTGGCGGCCTCCGAAAGCTCCACCCCGATGCCGCCACCACGTGCAGCCACGGCCGCCACCTGGCCTATCGTGAGGGTCTCACCGCTACCTAGCCTCACCACCGGCCTCCAGAACTCCTCCACCATCCTCTTTACCTCCTCTAGGTGGCTCTCCTTCATCGCAGCAGCAGCCGCTCCCCAGTTGAGTGGGTCTCGACGCTCTACATTAATGCAATCGAGCTTCATTGGAGTCGTTAAGGTGTATGTCGATTTTTCTTTTCTTCCTGATCGATCGATCTGGTTGTTTGAGACTATGTGTGGGATGGGGCGAGGGGTTTAAAAACAATAGTCAAAAGTTTACCAAGTCAAATTCTTACTGTTTGGATTTGTAGAAATTAAACACAACCTAAGTTAACAACTCAATTTTAATTAGGATACATGTCGTCTGTTTATTTATTTATTTATTTTTATTTTTATGGCGAGAAAATCCAAACCTCGGACACATGATACAGTCGGCAAGAGCCATGCACCAGGTAACCCAGCTTGCGCTGACCGACTCGTCGCACTGGTAGAGAATAAGAGAAACTTGTATTTTTCATCCAAAGAAAGGGGCGGAGGCAGGATCGAACCCAAACGTTTATATTTTAACTACTATATGTATCGTTCCGTGTAGGTGAACATTTTAACAAGATATTCCAAAATTTAATAAATTATCTATAAAAACCTATAAAAAAAATATGACAATAAACGCAATAAATCAAAATTATAATGTAGAAATTTGATAAATGACGATCAATATATAGATCTATCTAATGAGATATATATATATATATATATATATATATATATATATATATATATATATATATATATATATATATATATATATATATATATATATATATATATATATATATATATATATATATATATATATATATATATATATATAAAATTATCACGTTTACTATTTGTGTTGTCATTTTATTTACTATATGATTAAAATATAATATATATAGTTTTTAAAAAGTTGTAACCAACCTATATTTAACGGGTGGTTATTTGACAATTTTTTAATAAGGAGTGGTTATTTGCAAACAACAATTAATAAATGGTGGTTTTATGCATTTTTGCCTAATATTTTTTATAAATTGAAAAAGTAAAATAATAATTAGATATAAAAATGTATTTTTATTTTCTTTATTGGGGGAAAATAATAGAAGAATCATCGGACTCCTCCATGCATGCTCCACCCGGCTCGGGAGGATATAGCTCAGTTGGTAGACCTCCGCTCTTGCAACTGGGTCGTTACGATTGCGGGTTGGATGTCTAATTGTCCAGACGGTAATGATAGTATCTTGTACCTGAACCAGTGGCTCACTTTTTCTAAGTAATGGAGAAGAGGAACGAAACATGCCACTGAAAGACTCTACTAAGACAATGAGGGTGTAGGTAAGGTCGCTAGGAAATACCCTCTTTTGGGGGAGATTGAGGGATACAGTGTAAGCATATGATCTTCCATCCTTACTTTGAAGGATTCTATTATAACCTCTAGAATGAAGCTAGCTATCACTCTTTTCTGCAATGGATCGAGATGACACACGACACCAGTATTTAGTTTAGATGAATACTTGAAAAGATGCCCTGAAATCGCAGTACGGGGTTCCAACTGACTGCCCCTTTTGGTGAACCTAGAATTTCTCAATGAAGAAGCGGGGCCATCCCTCGCCTTGGGAGAGAAGAGTTCCCTTAATACCAACAAGCACTTCCTCTTTCCCTTTTCTCTAAGATAGAGTGATTTTCTAAAATAAGATGTTTTGTTTAAACAATGTGCATATATAAATAATAAACGTGTTGTGAATTTCCACGAGTGAATATCGTGAAAGAGAAAGGGATTGAACAATAGGACACAAAGATTTCCGTGTTCTGGCAAGAACCGCACAGAACACCCTGCAGAGAAAAACCTCTCTGCAGCTATGGTTTCTTATTATTGTGATACTTTTATGGACACATAATTCCAACCATACATGTCTCTATTTATAATAGAGAACCTCCTATAGATAACCCTATAGATAAACCTAGATACAGATAAACCTAGATGTTGATAAACTATCTCATCTAAAACCTATTGTAGATAAACCCTCCACAATAATCCTTCTATAGATATATCTAGATAATTAATTGTCTCAAACAAAAATCTTCACCTAGAGAAATAATCTATTTCTATAGCAACGAACGGAAACATCTTTAGGATCTTGTCTGCCCC
Source organism: Persicaria maculosa (assembly GCA_963922045.1). Taxonomy (NCBI): domain Eukaryota; kingdom Viridiplantae; phylum Streptophyta; class Magnoliopsida; order Caryophyllales; family Polygonaceae; genus Persicaria; species Persicaria maculosa. The sequence goes on along the minus strand of OY998252.1, from coordinate 42,420,602 downwards.
ATGTCTTCCTGTGCTCGATCCATTCCCTGGGGCATCTCACTCGACTAACATCGAGTAATATGAACCAAATTCAAGCAGTGCTTGAACTTGTCTGTGGTGACTGGTTTGGTTAACTTATCAGCAGCATTATGAGAGGTGTGAACTTTCTCTAAGATGATCTCTTTGGACGTTACAAGCTCCCTAATCTTGTGAAATCTCATATCAATGTGCTTTGTCCAAGCATGATCTACTTGGTTCTTAGCCAGATATATATCACTATGACTATCACAATATATCTCAACTCCACCTTGCTCAACACTCAGTTCCTTCACAATTCCTTTGAGTCATAGTGCCTCCTTGGCTGCCTCTGCTAAAGCCATATATTCTACTAAGCGTGCCTTGAACCTCACCCCTTCTCTATGTGAGTCACCTTGTTTCTTCTTGAACACCCATTTGCACCCTATAGCCTTCTTCCCTGCTGGAAGATTAACTAACTTCCATGTCTGATTCTTATTGAGAGACTCCATCTCTTCTGTCATAGCACCTACCCATCCTTCTTTCTCCTGACTTTGAATAGCCTCTTTAAATTTAGATGGATCATCTTAGCCAATAACAAGAGCATAGTTAACCATCTCATCAAAAACAAATCTGACTGGAGGTCGTGTCACGCACTTAGGCCTTCCAGAAACAAAACTCTCTAATAACTCCCTCCCTTGATGAAAATCGGAATAAGTTTCAAAGGCCTTGACAGTCTGTTTGTGTCAAAGGTCTTGAAGCTTTAACAGTGTTGATGAAACACAAAACCTGTTCTATATGATATTATGTTCGAATATTATTTTATGTTATCATATGCTTCCATTATATTATTATATATATACACTAACCTTTCAGGAAGCATTTTTCGAATATTATTTCCTTCCTTATGTTGAAAATTTGAGAAGATTCAAATCGGAAGATCATGGCCTTCGAAGTTTCCAAAGATAGAAGATCCAGCTCAAGCCATGATCAAGTCTAGCCGTTGGTGAAGATCCTTAGGCGCCGATTTGTGTCAATATAAAGAAAAGGAAGAAGAAGACAGCTATACATCTGTTGAACACAAGCTTTCATACACTCAAGACTTCAAGCAAGATCTGTCTTCTTCGTGTGCTCTCTGCTAGTCCTTAAGAGTATGTTATTTCATTTCAAAGCATTTGAGAGTTACACAGTGAGCTTATAGGATATATTTTGTTATAGTGTTATACTCGAGAGTTTGTAACTCAGGAAGTGAACACTAGGCGATTGATTCACTAAGTGTAAGAGGATTGTACTAGATAGCATAGAGAGGTGGGGCTCTTCTAGATTGGTCTAGGACTCCAAGGGAACGTGAGTTGACTAGATTGCAATTGTATAGGAGAGAGGCTTCTCGGGGAGCTACTAGGATCCTAAGTCTTGTGAATCAATAAAAGCCGGTTGAATCCTAGGGTTGTGGAAGAACCCTAGGCGGGGACGTAGGCCAAGTTCGTGCTGAACCTCGTAAACAACTCATCGAGTCCTTTATCTGCTGCTTTACCTTATTTCCGCACTTGGTTCGATTGTTTAACTTTGTGATTCAGGTTTTCAGAGAAAAGACTAAGTCTAATCTCAAAGGGTTTTGCACGAGCTTCAAAAGTCTTGAGACTATCTGCGAAAAACCGGCATACTCTATTCAACCCCCCTTCTAGAGTATTTCTATATTACTTTGTTTTACATTATCGAACCTTCAATTGGTATCAGAACTTTACTCACTGCTTTTGATCTAACAATCTTGTGAGTTTTCGATCATGTCTGGTGAAGCAAGCGGAGGATTTGCACAGGAAAGGTCTACCAGCAGACCACCACTCTTTGTAGGAAACAACTTTGTCCACTAGAGATCATTGATGAAGATGTTCATCATAGACCAAGATCTGGAACTTTGGAACTTATAGAGAATGGGCAAAAGATTCTAGAGAAAGACGGACCAAATGGAACCAAAGCCGCAAAGAAGGAGTTTGAATACATCCAAGCAGATCTTGAACTCGTCTCCAAAAACTACAGGGCTATTAACTTACTTTATTGTGGTCTTAGCACTGATGAGTTTAACCGTATATCATCTTGTAGGTCAGCTAAAGAGATTTGGGACAAGCTGGTCGTCACCTATGAGGGAACTAGCCAAGTGAAGGACACCAAGATCAGTATCTTCCTTCGAAAGTATGAGCTTTTCAAAATGAAGTCTGATGAGTCAATCAAGGCCATGTTCACACGATTCACAGAAATCACCAACAACCTTGACTCTTTCGGCAAGAGCTTTACGAACGTTGAGAAAGTGAGGAAGATATTGAGGTGCCTCCCAAAAGAAAAGTGGAGTCCTAAAGTAACAACCATAGAGGAAGCCCAAGACCTTACCACTCTGCCCCTTGATGACCTGCTTGGGAAACTGATCACGCATGAGATGATCCTTAATGAAGACGATGGAGAACTTCCATAAAGCATTAAGAACTTGGCACTCAAGTCTAAGAAGGATGAGCCCAAAGATGGATCTGATTCCGAAGATGAGGATGACGACGAGGATGATCCTTTTGCTCTTATCACAAGAGGCCTTGCTCGAATCCTCAAAATGAAGAAACAATTCAACAATAAGGATGGATCAGAGTCTTCTAAATTTCGAGGTAAGCCTCAATACAACAAATATGATAAGAAGACTAAACCTTTGTCTTGTTTTGAATGTGGTCAAACAGATCATCTTGTGAAAGATTGCCCTCAAAAGACGAAGAGCCAGTCCAAGAAGGGTGATAAATGGAAAAAGAAAGCCATGGTGGCAACTTGGAGCGATTCTGACTCTGACTCCGATGATGAAAAGGCCAATATTTGTCTTATGACCTCAGAAGATGAATCCCACAATAAAAAGCTTGAAGCAACTGTAAGAGAACTTATGGCAAGTCCAAAAGAGGTATTATCGGAATTCCTTTCTAATATGATTGCCAATGAAGAGAAACTTATTGCCCAGACTAATATTCTTATCAAGAGAACTGTGGACCAGGATAGAACTATTGAGGATCTGTCTATGAGGGTCAAAAGTCTTGAAGCTTCTTATTCAGGTCTTGACATTAAAGTCAAGACTCTTGACTCAGAGAACTCTGAAATCAAGCAAGATCTCTCCTCTCTTAGAAGTGAACATCATGACTTAGAGAACGAGAAGATCTCTCTGAATAATAAGATTCAAGACCAACAGGCAGCCCTCATAAGTTTTACCAAATCCAAAGGCACCCTTGATAGGATGTTGGGTGAGCAACAAAGTTCTCTAAACAAAAATGGTATTGGTTACAATCCAAGGTTTTTAAAGAAGCAACACATTACCACCTTTGTGAAGGCAAAAGGAAGCAGAACCTCTCCTATATGTCACCACTGTGCTAGAAAGGGACATGTAAAAGAGACCTGCCCCTATAGAAGAAAGGATCCATATATCATTCGCAATACATTTCCTGTTCATTTGAGAAAAGAACAGATAACACAAGTTTGGGTCCCAAAAGGCACTATTTTACCAAAAATGGTTTATCCCAATAATGGATCCAAATTTGCTTATTGGTCTAGCCACAAAGGTTGATGTTTGTTTTGCAGGAGATCACCAAGGTGAAGGAGCACAAATGGATTATTGATAGTGGATGCTCGAGGCATATGAGTGGGAAGAGTTCTCTCTTTCATGATCTAAAGGAGCAATCCACATGAACAATCACTCTTGGTGAGAAAGGAAAATGTGACATCGTTGGTATTGGTAGCGTTGGGAGTGATTCCAACCATAGTATTAAAAATGTCTATCTTGTGAATGGTTTAAAGTATAATTTGCTTAGTATTTCTCAATTATGTGATAGTGTCAACAATGTCAGATTTAACAAGAAAAGATGTCTAGTGTGCAGAGAAGATACAGGTGAAGTTATACTGACTGAATATCGTTACAACAATATATACGCTGTAAATGCCGATCAAGTGGCACAAGGAAGCTTAACATGTCTAAAGGCTTTGACGGACGATCCAAAGCTCTGGCACAGGAGACTCGGTCATGTGAGTCCACATACACTACAGAAGCTTGTGACTAAAGGGCTTGTGAGAGGGTTACCTGAGATGGACTTCAAAGGTATTGATATGTGCAATGCATGCACACGAGGTAAGGAAACACGTAGCTCTTTCAAACCCAAAAAGTTTGTAAGTTCTTCTAGACCCCTTGAACTTTTACATATGGATTTATGTGGTCCTATGCGAGTCAAATCTCCCAATGGTAAAAAGTACATGCTAGTTGTTGTTGATGATTTTTCTAGATATACTTGGGTTGCATTTTTAAAAGAAAAATCAGAGGACTTATTTGAGTTTTCAAAACTTTGTAAGGAGTTGCAAACTTTAAGAAACGAGCCTATAATGTCAATTCGGAGTGATCATGGTAGGGAGTTTGATCACACTACTACAAAATTGGGCAAATAACCCATATTATATAACCCGGGCGTGCCATACCTGCTGTATAAAGTGGTGAAACCGAAAAAATTTGATTTAAATGACCTTTATATACCGGATTGTGTAATACCCGGTGTATAAAAGAGAATTTTTTTTAATCAAATAACGCAAGGAATAAACGCTCGGATTATATTTTAAAAAAAATCCCTAAATCCGGGCTATTTCTAATGTGAAGATAGAAAAGAAAACCGTGCTCGGCCATTTCTCCTCCGCCTCTTCTCAATCGTCAATGAGCCCTTTTGCAAACCGTCGGTCGCCGCTGTCTTCCTCTTCCCGCTACTCGGTGTTGGGTTCCTCTTCCCGCTGCTCGGCGTTCGCAACCTCAACTCGGTCTCGCCGTTGGCTTCCTCTTCCAGTCACTCGTCGTTCGCAGCCTCATCCCGATCTTTCTCGAACCTCTGATCGAGTGGTTTGTTGCTGCCTCTATTGCTCATCTCGGTCTTTTGCTGCCTCTATTGCCACTGTTGCTACCGTCATCGGCTTCGATCTCTCTGAAATTGTTGCGGCCATGACAACCTGCAGCACGCGCCCCACTGTTGATGCTTCAATTGAACCATCAAGAATACAAAAGGTGTGTTTTTTTAATGCTTTTCTTACTCTATTGTATTCAACTTTAGTTGAAATTTTGGCTAATTTGGGATTACTTTGTGTTGAAATTTGTGAATTTGTGTTGGTGTAAGTTTATTCATGGTTTGATTGTGATGAGTTCGGATATTAGGGTTAGCCTTGATCTCTGTAGATATTGGTGAATTTGTGGTGAAATTATGATTGATTAGGGTTATATGTGTTGATGTGGTTTGATTGCGATGGGTTTAGATTTTAGGGTTAGCCTTGATCTCCCAAGGTTAGATGCTCTTTTATATATTTAATCGAATGAGTTTAATTGTTGCTAAACCTAGGAAAGGTTTTGGTTCTTTAATTGTAATTGGTGCAAATAAAAGACAGAAACATTTTTTAATTAAAATTTCAAGTGCAATATGTGTTGTTTTTGCTCTTGTAGTAAGCTCAGGAGCAGGAGTACATCAACCAATCATCTCTTGCTTCTCAGAAAGAGTCAAAGAGAAGGAAAAGGTTGGATTTGTTTGTGATTTTTACCAATAATCTCTGGGTATAATTTGAGTAGGTAAAAAAGAGGGGCATACAGCCCTTTATATTACCCAAAGCTTATATGTAAATTTGGAATTTTTATCTTTTCTCTTAACATGCTTGCACCAAAACTAAATGTGAATATAAAGGCAGTTCGTTTCTCCTCCTAATTATGTGTAACTATGTAAGGCAGAGACATAAATGAACCTAATTAGAAAATATTTATAGCTATAAGGCAGAGACATACAAGAGTCTAATTAATATTTATAGTTATTTGACTATGTGAAATCTTAGAATAAGAAGAGTAACTATTAATAGAATGTGAGTGGGATGATCTTTTTATAGTCTAGTACTCTGTTAAAAGACTAATACATTAGTCTAGTACTCTAGTAAAAGCACTGCATCATTATCATGAACTATAGCATGCATATTCTATTTTCTTTTACTCTATACTTGTGTTTTGACAAAATTCTAGTATCTCTTTCTTAGATGTTGGTCCTTCTCCAACTGCTAAACATTCATGTAGTGCTTTCTACAGAATGAGTCTAGATGATTAAGGTAATTGAATCTCTGTGTGTAAGTCGATCTATGTTCCATGCCTTCTTTATCAACACATTTTTTTAATGAATAGATCAAAGCATGCTTTAATGTAATAGTCTGTTCATATCTAAAGAGAGTATTGATTTAGTTTTAATTAATTTAGATTTATTTGATTTGATTGACGACTTTTGTTTTCCAACAATGTATATATGATATACCTAGTTGTTGATCGAGAAATTGTGAAGCTAGATTATTTGGTTGAGTAATTTTGTTTGCACTTTGTACCAAAATTGTCACTGATTACTTGGTCTAGCAAAAATATGATCCAATCACCATGATTCAGTTCTTGATTTCTTAGCGTCTACAATATGTACTCTTGTTGTGATTGTCAATGGTGTATTATGTTAGTTAAAGTCTAATATGATTTTTTTAATCGCATAGGATGCGCCAAACTTGCTCAATGGCTCCCAGAAAACCATGTCCCAAATTCAGCCATGTCGCTTTGGGCATGTGCCCAGAGATGTTGGTAAGAAATTTCGAACTCATAGCACTCAAGTTATTCAATTAGTTCATTTACATGATTAAGACATGTCCAGGTCTCTGCTCAGGGATATGATGATGGTAAGAAATTTAAGGAAAGTTGAATCGATCAAGTACACTGTAGTAGTCGTCAATCCTCACTCATAGCTTCATCAAAAGGTGTTTTTTCTATACTTTGTTTAATTTGTGATAAAATTTAGAACCATTTAGGTTTATGATTGACAAGTTAGTGAATTTGTGCTGAAATTGCGGTTAGTTATAGAAAAATGTGTTGATCAGGAAATTTTGATTTAGTTTCATTGATGTAAGTATGTAAAATCTGTAATGGATCTTGTTTGAGACAAAGTCAATGGATGAAAACCACATTTATACAACATAGTAAATGTAATTTCATAATTGGTGAGCATGTCATTCAACATTCTTAAAAAGTAACTCTAACATCTTGGCTATCTTAAAATGCTTCAATGAATGAAACGAAAAATTTCACGTGTAGTGTCCTCCCTAAATCCTTGATGTTTTATCTCAAATTAATTAGCTACTGATTTTCCTTTTTTTTTTGCCCAAATTCATTTCTCATATCCCTATACTGCTTCAATATCATTGTTGGTAGTTGTTAATTGAGTTTGTTTTTTGTTCATCTTTTTGAGTCATTTAACAGGTTTGAAGTTTAATGCGTTCTTCTCAAGTACTCGACACTTGTAATTAATAAAATGGTAAGATAAATTTGTTTGCATCTTCTTGTGATGCTTAGTGGCTGGTGATATATATTGTGGTCTGCACTAGTAGATTTGGGTTGGTTGATATCTTTTTCCACTATTTGATGTTTGCTTGTCAAATTGTCCAAATAACTATATCTTGGATCCTGGAGATTTGAAGCCTGGAAAATGATCAAGGATAGCATAGGCATCCTCAATTGTCTGGTGCTATTGGTGATGTTGGGTCTTTGTGGTTCTAGGGAAGGTCTAACTAAGCAAGGACAGTTTAGGCTTGGTGAAGGGATCGAAAGTTATTGCCCCTTCTATGGTGAATGCACTTGCTGGCCAAAAGTATTAAAGGTAAAGCTCACTGCATTTTAGCATGTACTCTATACAGATATATAATTACTCTTTTTCTCTACGTACTTATATAATGCACTTTCCCATCTTTTCTGATTAAAATCACCCCTCCCTAAAAATCCATTGTTGGGTCATGAAAGTATGTAAATTGATGTTCTTTCTCCACTAATTGTTGATGACCTCACAAGCCACTAATGTTTTTATTATTGATAGAACTACAGTGTTAGGCAAGGAATTACAATCAGATGCGTTGTACGAGTACTTCTACGATGCGGAAAGGTCTTCCAAAGAGTCACAGCGATATATAGCATGCAGGCAGATGGCATAGAAATGCTTCTTCTTCTTCTCCTTTTTTTTTTTTTTTTTTTGCTAACAGATGAGATAGAAATGCTTGAAGATAGAGATGTCTTGTGATTTCCTTGTTATCTAGGAACATGCTGTCATGTTTAATGAAACAAGTGCTTTGGTATATATTTAGAAATTTATTTTGTTATATTTTTTCATATAAAAATGTGTTTCTTATACATTTTACAATTCAACCCCGAGCAAAAAATCAAAGGGATGACTGGTTTAGTCAAATGGGGCAAAATTCTCTTTTTAAAAATAAAAAATGACTTTATAACCCGGATCTCCAAGACCTGGGTTATAATTATGGACTATATAACCCGGACAATCAATAAATTCAGAAAATATATTTAACACACGAAATAACCCGGGTACTCAACCTTCGGGTTATATTGTTACACCAAATAACCCGGATGCATCGGTGTATAATGTGAGTGGATAATCAGATTACCCGGATAAAATAACCCGGATATAGAATCCGGGTTATATAGTGTACTGAGAATATAACCCGCTGACCATTAACCCGGACCTTATCCGGGTTATAAAGGGTCAAATATCCGGGTTATTTTCCCTTTTCTGTAGTAGTGTCAACTTCAGTTTTATTTGTTTTGTGCTAAATATGGCATCTCCCATAACTTTTCTGCTCCTAGGACACCTCAACAAAACGGGGTTGTGGAACGAAAGAATCGCACCTTAGAGGATATGGCTAGGACTATGCTTTTAGAAAATGCATTACCTAAAACCTATTGGGCTGAAGTTGTTAACACAGCTAACTATATTTTGAATCGTTGTCTTATTCGTTCCATCTTAAAGAAAACTCCTTATGAACTTTTCAAAGGCCGCAAACCACTTATATCTTATTTTAAACCCTTTGGATGTACTTGTTTTGTTCATAACAATGGAAAAGATAACCTTGGGAAATTTGATGCGCGTAGTGATGAAGGTATATTTCTTGGCTACTCCACAAGTAGCAAAGCTTATAGAATCTTCAATAAAAGGACCCAGTTATTTGAAGAAAGTATACATGTTATATTTGATGAATGCAATGACGGTTCTTTGAGTGAAAGTGTTGCAGATATAGATCTTAACATCCATGCAGAGAACGAGGAGGGTGATGATGCTGCTACTAAGAACACAGAGAAGAGGAACATGCAGGAACAGATTCTCAACACTGAAGAATTGGCCCAAGGTGTTGAAGATTCGTCCAAAGCCCTTGGTGTCCAATCCAACAGTGTTGAAATGTCAGAAACTGCTGAAATTGAACCAATCAGGACCACAGAGTCAGATGTACCACAAATCAATCCTACTGGTGTGACGAATCAAGGAGCTAAGACTAGCAAAAGGAAATTCAAATACTCCTCATCACACTCATTAAAGGATATCATTTCTGACCCTACTTCTAGTGTTCAAACTCGTTCTAAACTTAAAGATCTTTGTGCTTTTCACGCGTTTGTTTCTATTATTGAACCAAAGAAGGTAGATGAGGCCCTTCAAGAGCCAGACTGGATCATTGCTATGCAAAGTGAGCTTAACGAATTTGAAAGGAACAAAGTCTGGACCTTGAAGCCTAGGCCAAAGCATCAATCAGTCATTTGCACACGATGGGTATATCGAAACAAGCTAGATGAGAATGGTAAGATCGCGAGGAACAAGGCGAGGCTTGTTGCTCAAGGCTACAATCAATAGGAAGGTATTGACTACGAGGAGACCTTTGCTCCCGTAGCCAGGCTTGAAGCTATTCACATCTTATTGGCATTTGCATCTTTTATGAGCATAAAGTTATATCAAATGGATGTCAAGTGTGCTTTTCTTAATGGTTTCTTAGAGGAAGAAGTATATGTGGCTCAACCCCCAGGTTTTGAAAGCTCAGAATTTCCCAATCATGTTTATAAACTTGACAAAGCGCTTTATGGTTTGAAACAAGCCCCAAGAGCTTGGTATGAGCGCTTGTCCAAATATCTTTTAGAAAATGATTTTAAAAGGGGGTTGATCGACAAGACTCTTTTTATCAAGACCAAAGGAAAGGACATTTTGGTTATTCAAATTTATGTTGAAGATATATTATTTGGTGCTACTAACACATCTTTGTGCAAGGAATTTTCTGACATTATGTGCAATGAACTTGAGATGAGCTTGATGGGTGAACTCAATTTCTTTTTGGGATTACAAGTTCATCAATCAAAGAAAGGAATCTTTATCAACCAAAGCAAGTACACTAAGGATCTATTGAAGAAGTTCAAGATGGATCAACCCAAAGCAGCCAAGACACCCATGAGCTCAACATTATCTCTAGATCAAGACAAGACTGGGAAAAGTGTCAATCAAAAGGAGTATCGAGGAATGACTGGATCTTTACTATATCTTACAGCTAGTAGACCTGACATCATGTTTAGTGTTTGCATGTGTGCTAGGTTTCAAGCTGATCCTAAAGAATCTCACCTCGTGACTGTGAAGAGGATCTTTCGATATCTAAATGGCACTAAGGAGCTTGGACTATGGTATCCAAAGCAAAAGGATTTCACATTAATCGGATATTCTGATGCATATTTTGCAGGCTATAAGGTGGATAGGAAGAGCACATCAGGATGTTGCCAATTCTTAGGAGCATCCTTGATCAGTTGGCACTCAAAAGAACAAAACTCAATCGCTCTATCCTCTGCAGAAGCCGAATACATAGCAGCTGGAGCTTGTTGCTCCTAAATCCTTTAGATAGCTCAACAAATGCGAGATCTTGGCATCAACCTCAAAGGCATTCCCATTAAGTGTGACAATACAAGTGCCATCTCCATTACAAAGAATCATGTTCAGGTTTCAAGAACTAAACATATCGATGTAAGACATCATTTCATTAGAGACCATGTCGAAAAAGGTGATGTGTCCATTTCCTTTATTTCAACTTATTATCAATGGGCTGACATTTTCACTAAGCCTTTGTCAGAGGACAGGTTCACCTTCTTTAGAAGAGAGATTGGGATGCTTAACAAGGATGCACTTTCGTAGGGGGAGCTTTCCCTTTACGAAAAATAAATTCTACTCAGTGTCAAGACCCTTGAGTTCTATGTCAAGGTTTGTGAACTGAATGGTAGAAAACAGATATCGGATCGTATATATTTGGTTAATATCTTTTTAGATATTTGATCAAGTATTATTTTTATCGGATTTCAAAATAATTTATTTATGTTACATTTTATTTCCATCCGTTGAGATATTTTATTTTTGGAACAAAATATTTCGGTTATTTCCCTCCTATTTTAATGGGTTGATTTGAATTTTGAATGGAAACTTTTCAAATTAGCAATGTTATCATTACCCATCCTTGGAACTCTAAACACGTCCCATCAACTCCATCTCCTCACTCTACTTAAACCCAAATCTGTACCCGACTCCCTCACCAATTTAGACTTATCCAAACTCTTCCAAATTCTCTTTCTTCAACCTCTCAAACTGTTCAAAAAAAAACCCTAGCCGATTACCTCCATGGCTCCCAAATCAAAGAAAGCTTCCACTCCCAAAAGACTTGGCGCCACCCCCAAGGGACGCCAGGCCACTGCTACTTCCCCTACTCCTGAACCCACTCCTCAAGCTATCGTCCCTGCTGTTGTCCAAAGCACCATCGCTGAGAGAACGACTACAGTAACCAAGGGATCTCAAAAACGCTCTGCTAAGAAGCCTCTCAGTGCGAAGCAGAAAGGGAAAAAGAAGGTCATCGCTGAGGAGGTGGACGAGGAAGAGGAAGAAGGGGATCTCGACGCCATTCTGGAACGGGATGCCGCCAAGGAAGCCGAAGAGGAAGCTTTAAGGAAGAAAAAGGTCGAGGAGGAGGCCGAGCTTGCAAGAAAGCTGGTCGAAGAGGAAGCTGAGAGAATCCGAAAGGAAGCCGAGGCGGAGGCTCTCAAGGAGGTTCCTTCTGAAGAGGAGCCTGAGGAAGAAGACGAGGAGCAAGACGAATCCAGCGAGGACGAGGATGCTGATGGAGACGACGCAGGGTCCGCTGAGGACTCGGGGTCAGAGGAAGAAGAGGATGCGGAGCCTGAACCTATTCCCTCTCCTTCTCCTCCTCCTCCTCCCCCGTCTCCAAAGAAGCGGAAAGCCCAGGCTGCTGTCAAGCCTCCTTCTCCAAAGCGTACCAGGAAGGGCACCCTCAGAGGCCTTGAGGCGCTTGCCAAGAGGATTGCTCCAACACAGGCTCGAAGGAAGAATGCTGATCCACCCGCCTACATCCAGGTAAACCAATCCTTACCCTCTTCATGGTTTGAAAATGCTGAAACGGCTGGAAAGTGGGTAGATGAGTTTCGAACTCGTAGGATCTGCTGTTCTGATTTTTGGATATTGCGTTCTTTGAAGCTTTGAACTTACCTTGCATTGCTATCCTTAAAAAATACCCAGCATGGACCCTTCTTAATCTCGAAACCGTCTATTATCCACAACTCACTCGCCTGTTCTATATAAACCTCAAAGCCAAACACACTGACGATGGTTGGTTCTTGGAATCTGTCGTCAAGGGAGTTAGAATCTCTTTCAACACCTTTGATTTCGCTAATTTCCTTGGCCTACCTAGCCCTTGTCCACCCTCTGAAGAAAACCCCTCTAAAGAAGACTGCATTACTCTTGCCCGATCCAAATACCTCTTACCCGAAGCATCTACCAGCACCTCAAAGCAGCTAACCCACTCATCCCTTACCCTAGAGGCAAAGATCATATTTAAATATCATTGTGTGTTGCCTCTTACCCCGTCTAAACTCTGGCTCTCACCTGACCGACAATGCCATGGTCCTACTTTACCGAATCCTCAATGGCCTTGATCTTGATCTGGCCAACACCATTTTAGGATCCATGACTCACACAAGAAAAGCCAGGAAAGGAACTCCCCTCCTCTTTGCCACCCTTTTGACCCAAATCTTCAAAGCTTCTGGAATCGATTTCAAAAATGAAGAACAACAGCGTCATATGGGTAAGTTCGACTCCAAGAGCCTTGAAAAGATAGGCATCACTCGGTCCCCCCAAGGGATTTTGAGTCTTTCCTCTCCTTCAAAAGCTCTTCCCACTGCCTCAGCCATTGATGAACGCATGGACAACCTGGAGTTGGGCTTGGAGGAAGTTCGTCTGGATCTCAAGGAGCTGCATAAGGAGTTTATGACGGAGATGAGCGGGATAACCAAGGGGGAGATGATCTGTTTTACCTCCTCCCTTTGTTGAAACTGTTTCAAAACTTTTGGTGACTGTTTTACCTCCTCCCTTTGTTGAAAGACAAAAAGGGGGAGATGATCTGTGATGGTGTTAGACTTTTTAAACTTTTAAAACTGTTGCGATTTAAAGGTCTTGGAAGACCTTGGTTTTGTTTTCAGTTGGATGGTTTTCATGCTTTAAAATTTTGATCCAACATTTGTCTAACCCATGCAGGTACTTAGTCCGATTTTACTTATATTATATATGCTTGACTAAGTTGCAGGGATGCACATGTTTTGTCTTTCATCAAGGGGGAGATTGATAACTCCCTCCCTTGATGAAAATCGGAATAAGTTTCAAGGGCCTTGACAGTCTGTTTGTGTCAAAGGTCTTGAAGCTTTAACAGTATTGATGAAACACAAAACCTGTTCTATATGATATTATGTTCGAATATTATTTTATGTTATTATATGCTTCCATTATATTATTATATATACACTAACCTTTCAGGAAGCATTTTTCGAATATTATTTCCTTCCTTATGTTGAAAATTTTAGAAGATTCAAATCGGAAGACCATGACCTTCGAAGTTTCCAAAGATAGAAGATCCAGCTCAAGCCATGATCAAGACTAGCCGTTGGTGAAGATCCTTAGGCGCCGATTTGTGTCAATATAAAGAAAAGGAAGAAGAAGACAGCTATACATCTGTTGAACACAAGCTTTCATACACTCAAGCCTTCAAGCAAGATCTGTCTTCTTCGTGTGCTCTCTGCTAGTCCTTAAGAGTATGTTATTTCATTTCAAAGCATTTGAGAGTTACACAGTGAGCTTATAGGATATATTTTATTATAGTGTTATACTCGAGAGTTTGTAACTCATGAAGTGAACACTAGGCGATTGATCCACTAAGTGTAAGAGGATTGTACTAGATAGCATAGAGAGGTGGGGCTCTTCTAGATTGGTCTAGGACTCCAAGGGAACGTGAGTTGACTAGATTGCAATTGTATAGGAGAGAGGCTTCTCGGGGAGCTACTAGAATCCTAAGTCTTGTGAATCAATAAAAGCCGGTTGAATCCTAGGGTTGTGGAAGAACCCTAGGCAGGGACGTAGGCCAAGTTCGTGCCGAACCTCATAAATAACTCATCGAGTCCTTTATCTACTGCTTTACCTTATTTCCGCACTTGGTTCGATCGTTTAACTTTGTGATTTAGGTTTTCAGAGAAAAGACTGAGTCTAATCTCAAAGGATTTTACACGAGCTTCAAAAGTCTTGAGACTATCTGCAAAAAACCGGCATACTCTATTCAACCCCCCTTCTAGAGTATTTCTATATTACTTTGTTTTACATTATCGAACCTTCACTCTCCACATGTCGTTGTTGTTGATCACTTCCTGTTAATATAGGAGCATTAGTGTCAATCTCTTCACCAAGCTCCACCTCCACCATCTTAGGATCAGTGTCTATAACCACAGACCTCTCAACTTCTTTGGCATGTTGAAGGATATATTGCTCATCAAATACAGTATCTCAACTGATCAGTCGTTTTTTAGAAACAAGGTCCCAAAATTTGAAACCTTTTACACCTTTCTCATAGCCTAAGAAGATGCACTTCTTAGACTTCGCATCCAGTTTCGTTCTCAGAGACCTTCCCGTCTAGAGAAATCTGTGGTGATCTATTGATCAAAAAGACCGCCATGCTCCCTACTTCTGCCCAAAATTTCTTTGCAAGCCTTGCTTGCAACCTTATGCAACGAGCCTTCTATGTAACATATTGAACGGTTCATCCTCTCTGAAACACCGTTTTGTTGTGGTGTCTTTCAGACTGTAAAGTGCCTCTAAATGCCATGCTCTTCACAGAACTGCTGAAATTTTGTGTCAGTGTATTCTGTGTCATTATCTGATCTCAGATACTTCACCTTCCTCTCTGTCTGGTTCTCTACCTCTGCCTTCTACAACTTGAACTTGTTGAAGACCTATGATTTGTGTTTCATGAAATACACCCAGACTTTTCTTGAATAATCATCAATAAAGGTAACAAAGTACTTGGATCCTCCTAATAACTCTACTTGAGTTGGCCCCCACACATCAGAATGCACGCAGTCAAGCAGGCCACTTGTATTGTGTTTACCTGTCTTGAACGATACTTTAGACTGTTTTCCCATTGCGCAGAACTTGCAGAAATCCATCT
This sequence comes from Persicaria maculosa, assembly GCA_963922045.1. Lineage (NCBI taxonomy): Eukaryota > Viridiplantae > Streptophyta > Magnoliopsida > Caryophyllales > Polygonaceae > Persicaria > Persicaria maculosa. Next base: position 42,405,206 of record OY998252.1, on the reverse strand, counting down.
TACAACTCTTTACACCAGCAAGAAGACCTCGCTTGTGAAGCTCAGTCATATCGTGCTCGCCGATGTGGCCAAGGTGCATGTGCCACAAAGTTGTACTATTAGGCTCTACAATTGCAGCCCCCCCCCCCCCCCCCCCCCCAAACAATTGTACTACCTGACAAGAGATAGATGTTTCCAGAGGTACGTCTCACCCTCATTACTGTCAT